>CM077665.1:538702534-539302534 GCA_039707655.1 Elymus sibiricus | reverse complement strand
ATTATGACGCAACTACTTCCAGTTGCTTTGAGGGGGCTTCTATCGGAAAATGTTCGAGTACCCATTGTGAAGCCATGTGCATTCCTCAATGCAATTTCTCAGAAGGTAATCGATCTAGAAATCCTACCAAGGTTATAGAATGATTTGGTCCAATGTCTTGTCAGTTTCGAGTTGGTGTTCCCACCATCCTTCTTCAATATAATGACGCATGTCCTAGTTCACCTAGTCAAAGAGATTACCATTCTGGGTCCTGTATTTCTACACAATATGTTCCCCTTTGAGAGATTCATGGGAGTCTTACAAAAATATGTTCATAACCATGCTAGGCCAGAAGGAAGCATCTCCAAGGGCTATGGAACAGAGGAGGTTATTGAGTTTTGTGTTGACTTTATTCCTGACCTTAAGCCGATTGGTGTTCCTCAATCGCGACATGAGGGGAGACTGAGTGGAAAGGCACGCTAGTAAAGAAAGCAGTAATAAGTATGGACGGGCATTCTTTCACTCAACCACACTACACAGTTCTACAAAATTCCACCTTGGTGGCTCCCTATATCGAGGAACACATGGATATTGTACGCTCCAAGAACCCAAAGCAGTCTGACTCCTGGATTAAACGAACACACATGGTGACTTTCGGCGGTTGGTTGCAAACACATCTCATGAATAACACCACTATTGAAGATGAGTTGTACTTGTTGGCCAAGTCACCATCTTCGACTATATTGACTTTCCAAGGGTACGAGATAAATGGGAATACATTTTACACGATCGCCCAAGATAAAAAGAGCACCAACCAAAATAGTGGTGTCCGCTTTGATGCAACATACAACAATGGGAAAAAGGACACATATTATGGTTACATAGAGGAGATATGGGAACTTGAGTATGGGCGTTCTTTTAAGGTCCCTTTGTTTTGGTGCAAATGGGTCAATCTGACAGGAGGCGGGGTAAAGGTAGACCCGCAGTACGGAATGACAACACTGGATCTCAACAATCTTGGGTACACAGACGAACCATTCATCGTGGCCAATGATGTGGCTCAGGTTTTCTATGTGAAGGACATGTCTACCAAACCGAGAAAAAGATAAGATAAGGAAGCGAATACATACGATGAGCCAAAGCGCCACATAGTTCTTTCCGGGAAAAGAATCATCGTGGGAGTGGAGGACAAGACGGACATGTCAGAAGATTATAATAAGTTCGATGAAATTCCTCCCTTCAAAGTGAACACTGACCCAAGCATCCTGTTAAATGATGAAGATTCCATGGTTACGCAATCATAAGCAAGGTACATACGCGAAGAAAAAGTCCTATACCCCAAGATCCCACACTGGGATGTCACCGGCTTCACCACCATCACTTTCTCTCTAGTGAGTTTTCGGACTTATAGCTGGAAAGTCCCACTTTGGACAAACCGGAGGGAATCTTTGTAAGAGTTAGGGTATACATGTGTTTTGGGTGTTCCTACGGGTTACCCTAACACAATCAAGCAAAAAGTTTTACTTTGCTACCCCCTTCTGACGTCGGAATCTTTGTAAGAGCTAGGGCATTTTGGCATTTGAAACATGATTTTTGAATAATTATTTATTAAGCTATGAACTTTCAAAAATAGGAATTATTCCTGTACTTTTATTATTTTAATAAATGAAAATGAAAACTCCTCATGTTGACTTACAGCAAAAGAATAACAAGAAAACAGAAACTAAAATAATTAAAACAAAGGAAAAATGTATAAAACTAAAAGAGCTAAATAGAATCTATTTTTGATTAAAACACCTATTTAAAATATCCTAAAAATTCCCAAATTTACATACTGATAAAACACACTAATATTAAACAGGAGGAAAAACAATCACTCGGAAATCTATTTTAAACTATTCACAAACTAGTGATTCACACAAATTTCAAAGAATTGAAATTTGAAAACTACTGGCACTAACAGAAAGTTTATAATTTTTGTGACCTAAAGCAAAAAAGATTCACTCAAAAACTCTAAATATTCTAAGAGTTATCAAAAATGTAAAAACAAAAACTGTTGTGTTTAGAAAAACAAAACAAGTCAACAGGGGGGCCTAGCCCACTGACAGCGACCTTTAGTCCCGGTTGCAACCACCAGCCGGGACTAAAGGTTCCTTCTCCCGCGCGGAAATTTGGGCCGCCTAAAAGAAGGACCTTTAGTCCTGGTTCGTGACTGGAGCCGGGACTAAAGGCCTTTAGTCCCGGTTGCAACAACCAACCGGGACTAAAGGTTCCTTCTCCCGCGCGGAGGAGGTGGGACTTTAGTCCTAGCTCGTGGCTGGAGCCGGGACTAAAGGACCTTTAGTCCCGGTCCGTGGCTGGAACCGGGACTACAAGTCTTGACTATATAACTGTCTGTTCTCCCGGTGCCAGCCACCGCCCGGGAGAAGAATCACATCGACGCCGCCAGGCTGCCCGCGTCTTCTTCAACCTCTGCCCCGCCGGCGCCTCTCCGACGATCGCTGTGAGGCCGCATATTCTTCAACCTCTGCCCCGCGTCTTCTTCAACCTCTGCCCCGCCAGGCTCATACGCATCGCTGTGAGGCCGCCTAACTTCCCCTCGTCCTCGCTCCCGATCTGTAGCCGTAGCATGCATCGATCCCCTCGTTGTGCAGTTGTGCTAGATATAGACTGATGCTGTTTTTCTGGGTGTTAAGATGTATGCATCTCATAGATCATTAGTGGCACGGCTATTTGCATGCTAGATGATGAGTTTTAGATCGTGTAGCTGATTCCTTTTGATGTTGCTTGATGTGACATTCCTTTGCTTTGCTAGATCTAAGCGGATACTGGTTTCAGGTGTAACAATGTATGCATTTGATAGATCATGGGTGATAATAGATTTCTGCATGTTAAATTAGACGATAAGAGTTTTATATCCAAGCAACTGCTGTTTGCTATTGCTTATGTGTCATTCCTTTCCTTTGCTAGATCCAAGCAACTGCTGTTTTTCGGTGTTAAAAAGTATGCATATGATACATGAGTGACAAAAGTTTTTTTGCATGGTGGATGATAAGAGTTTTAGAACTTGCAATTCTTTCCTTTCCTTTGCTAGATCTAGGAGGGCGGTTTTCTTTGGGTATTAAAATGTATGCATCTGATAGATCATGGATGAAAGAGGTTTTTTTGTTTGGCATTATAGATGATAAGAGTTTTAGACCTTGTAACTAAATCTTTTCGCTGTTGGTTGATTGTTATTCCTTTCCATTGCTAGATCTAAGTGGATGACGTTTTCCGGTCTTAAAATGTATGTATCAAATATATCATGGGTAAGGAGATAACATAAACTAGAGGTCTCTTGTGATTAAAATCTTGAGGACTAGTGTTATTTAGAATAATATAACATAAACTATGGAGAGCAAGAAGGCTTGCATGTTTTGGTTTGCTCCTCCTTGCAGGTGCACATTATCAATTGGGCAAAGTTTCCCTTCACGCCAACTTATTTAGCAGTAGTGTGTTTATTTATGATGAATATCTTGTCCTTTTGTTAGTAATGTGAGTGAAATCTTGTTAGTAATGTTAGTATGGACATTTATATTTATGAAAAATACTTGCATTTTCTCAAATATAAATGGGGAATTTGAGGTTACTTTATGAGAACATTTCTTTCCGATAAGGTTACTTTATGTCGCATATCATACCGTGGACACTTTTTTTCTTAAATACATGAACATTTTTCCCATAGGAACATCTATTTTCTAATGCATGAATATTTCGTTACAAAAATATAAACATGTATTTTGGTAACATGTGAACATTTAATTTGGACACTCAATATTTTTTGTATTTAAATCAATTTATAAGTTAGTAAAAATATAAATGTTCATTTATAGATGTATAACAAACGAAGAAATAGAACTACTAGTGAGTTATTAAATTCTACTTGTGATTTTCCTCTATATGCGCACTGCCCTAAGCACTTGGCCAACTCACCTGTTCATAAATCGGCGGAGTCCCCGACCATCGCCGGTGAGGAGTCCCCGACGATCGCCGGAGGTGTCCCCGACAATTGCCGTCGAGGAGTCTCCGACGATCGTGAGAATGAAGACGGCTCACAATTTAAATAGTAAATTGTTTTATATTTCTTCTGGATTAGTTAAGCTATGGACGATACCGGCATATACCATGAAGATGACAGCTATGGACGATACCGGCATATACCAAGAGAATGAAGGACATGACGACTCATAATTTCTGAACGACTCCTGTGAGGGACTTGAGCAAGAACCAAGAGACGAAGAAAATGAAGGCTAAGGAATGTTACACAATTAACAAAGTCCGACGAGGTATATATATATTAAGCCTCTGGTGATCATTAGATGTATTGATTGATTTATATATATATACATATATATATATATATATATATATATATATATATATATATATATTAACGAATCTTTCTTCTTTTAGCCCTCCGGGTCGAGCCAAACTTCTAGAAAGGTACGAGGCCGGGCCAAAAAGTTGGGCGATGACATAAAGTTCGACATCGATGAAGTCACAAAAGATGGCGAACCGATTGCTCCTATACAGAATGCCCATAAATTTATAAATCAATACAGAGTTATTGTTAGGGACCAAATCCCGATCACCATTTGAGGATGGAATAAGCCAAAAAAGATCGAGAAGTTAGTTATGTTGACGAAAGATCGAAAATTTGCTTTGGGATACACTCATGTCACATTTCAACCTACCAAATGGTCTCACAGGTAGGCAACGGTTGAAAGTCAGGAAGTTTTCTCTTAAGAAGATGGACACACAATTCCAGACCTGGAACAAAAGATTATACAACGACTACATCAAAGAAAAAAAGAAGACTCCAGAATTCACTGGAGCACTAGAGAAGATAAAAGATCACTGGGACGCATTTGTGGAGTACAAGGAGTCGGCTGAAGCGAAGGAAAGGTCAAGAAAAAATAAGCTAAATGCTGAGAAAAAGCAGTATCACCATGTTCTGGGGACAGGTGGTTACAAGAGAGCCGTGCCTAAGTGGGAAGCAGCTGAGGCCAAGATGGTTGCAGAAGGGGTCACTCCAGCCACAAACAAAAAGAAAGCCAACGACGCGGCTCCTGCCAAAAAGAAGTTAGCTTACGATATGACTGATGATGAAATCAACAAGGTCGTGGTTTCCGAAGTGAAGTCCTATTTTGCACCGAAACCGCCCCTTCCGCCAAAGGAGTAATACCTCCGAAAACCGTAGAGCACTTTGTGGAGTTGCTTGAGAGACCCCCGGCACATGTGGAGAATAGGCCATCAGACTATGACCGCTCTATTATGAAGTCATGTAAGGAACAAATGCAGCAGGAGAGATGTACAGGTAGTAAAAAAAGTGGGAAAACAGTTCCCCAGCTCGGAGAATAGGCAATGCAATCGAGGCCCCCGCTTAAGGTAACCGACGCTGCTAGAGACTTTGGTATCAATGTTGATCAACTCCTTGGCAACGAGGAAGTCCCCGTGGCTGAAGTAGCATTGAAATATGCACGGGGGAAAACTCTGGTCAGACCTGAGCAGGTCCCGAATCTATCAACACAAATGCGAAGATTGCATGAGGGGTACATGAAAGAAGTTGCTAACGGGCGAGTGTGGATCATGGTGAAAGTCAAGAAAGAGCATTACTTCTATGAAAATGAGATATTCATTGAGTTTGACGAATTGTTTCAGTTATAGAATCAAGATTCACTCGACAAATCTATCGTCAGTTGCTATTATCTGTAAGTGATTTTTTTCTATAATTTAAGTCTCTAGCTCAGCTCGTTCATTGCCTGTAATTATCCTCACTATATTCTTTTGTATGCTATTATGAAGATTCTCGAATGCAAACAACAATGAATCTATGCTGTTGGGTTCGTTGACCCATATATCATTAGTGAAGAACTGATAGAAGACCACCCTAAAGACTGTGAGGATAACTTGCTAAAAAATTTAAAGGCACAAAATACCAAAACAGAAATACTATTTCCTTACAACTTCCAGTGAGTTTTACTGTCTTGTACTACAAATTCTATTTTGCTTACTCGATGTTAAGTGTAGTTGATGAGTTATGCATGCCTGCTTATATAAACGTGCACAGGCACCACTGGATCCTGCTAAACATTAAAGTTGACACTGGAATTGTTGAAACCATGGACTCACTAGATCAAGACCCTCGAGAATACAACAACTTGATTTTCATGATCGACAGTTAATTTCAATCATTATCACACTATATCGGCCTCTTTCGTTCATTTCCTGATATCAAGTAATTAATAACTCCTTTATTCATTTTCTTTGCCGGGCAGGGTTTGGAAACGGTTCATCAAGGATGTTAGAGGTAATGGCAAACGAAGCTGCGTTGGCGAAAGACCAAGGTAATTAAGTAGTACTAGCTTGGTCCGCACATCTCTTTAATTCTAGTTTCAATATCATTATCATGCTTGATTATTATCTGATTGAATTCTATTCTCGCAAAGTGCATGAGGCAGAAACAGGGGACGAATTTATGTGCATACTACGTTTGTGAGAACATTCGCATGACGACGGAATGGCGCAGAGATGAAAAACAACGGAAGGTACGTAAACACTATTTAAAGATCTCCTTATTTAAAGATGGAAGAAATGAGGATGAAGCTCCTACCAGAGAACCGCCTACGAGCAATTCAAGAGGAAATCGCGGGATTTTTGCTTACGGAGGTCGTATCTGAAAGAGGAGAATACCATTGCATGTAATGATCTCCAAATTGTTGTAGTAGAAATTCTATATACCAAATTATATATATAGGGTGGGACTATTCTGACAACACCCCTTAAGAGTCTTATTCTAACAACACCTTCTTATTCTGACAACACCTCCCACACAGCATCGCCTCCCTCTCCCCTCCCCGCCTTATTCCGTGGCGGCGGCCGGGATGTTCCGCCGCCCCTCCCCTCCCCGCCTTCTTCCGCGGGACACTTCCTTATCCCCCGCAGCCTCCACTTCCTTATCCCCCGCAGCCACTTACCCATCCCCATCCACCTTCCTCGCCGCACCCGGCCAGCACTGCCCCGCCCCGCCCTACCTCGCCAACCGCGGCGACGCCGCCCCACCTCGCCATGCCGCCTACCTCCGGCGGCCAACCATCGCCCCGCCCCGCTCCGCCAAGCAACCACCTCCCCTCGTCTCCCTCCTAGAAACATGCCCTACCGCACGGGTCTGTCGTCACCCGAATCGAGACGAGCCGCCGTCTAGTTCGCGCCACACGGGTCCATGGATCTGGGAAAACAGCTCCCCCGACAGCCTGATTTGGCTTTCCCGCGGCCGGATTTGCCTCCCACGGCGCCCGTCCTGCCGACCACCGGCAGGGTCCTCCTCCACCTCCCTCCTCCCGGTTCCCCGCGTCGGCGGCCTGATTTGGCTTTCCCCTGTCTCGTGCTCGTTGCCCGGATCCAGGGGTCCTCGTCTCCCGTGCGCACCGACGGCCCCAGCGGGCACATGCGAGGCTTCAGGCAGTGCATGATGACCCACAAGTATAGGGGATCTATCGTAGTCCTTTCGATAAGTAAGAGTGTCGAACCCAACGAGGAGCAGAAGGAAATGACAAGCGGTTTTCAGCAAGGTATTCTCTGCAAGCACTGAAAGTATCTGTAACAGATAGTTGTGTGATAAGATAATTCGTAATGGGTAACAAGTAACAAATGTAGCAAAGGTGCAGCAAGGTGGCCCAATCCTTTTTGTAGCAAAGGACAAGCCTGGACAAACTCTTATTTAAAGCAAAGCACTCCCGAGGACACATGGGAATTACTGTCAAGCTAGTTTTCATCATGCTCATATGATTCGCGTTCGTTACTTTGATAATTTGATATGTGGGTGGACCGGTGCTTGGGTGCTCCCCTTACTTGGACAAACCTCCCACTTATGATTAACCTCTCTCGCAAGCATTCGCAACTACGAAAAAGGAATTAAGATAAATCTAACCATAGCATGAAACATATGGATCCAAATCAGCCCCTTACGAACAACGCATAAACTAGGGTTTAAGCTTCTGTCACTCTAGCAACCCATCATCTACGTATTACTTCCCAATGCCTTCCCCTAGGCCCAAATAATGGTGAAGTGTCATGTAGTCGACGTTCACATAACACCACTAGAGGAGAGACAACATACATCCCATCAAAATATCGAACGAATACCAAATTCACATGATTACTTATAACAAGACTTACCCCATCTCCTCAGGAACAAACGTAACTACTCACAAAGCATATTCATGTTCATAATCAGAGGAGTATTAATTGTCATTAAGGATCTGAACATATGATCTTCCACCAAGTAAACCAACTAGCATCAACTACAAGGAGTAATCAACACTACTAGCAACCCATAGGTACCAATCTGAGGTTTTGAGACAAAGATCGGATACAAGAGATGAACTAGGGTTTGGAGAGGAGATGGTACTAATGAATATGTTGATGGAGATTGACCCCCTCTCGATGAGAGGATCGTTGGTGATGACTATGGCTTCGATTTCCCCCTCCGGGAGGGAAGTTTCCCCGGCAGAACAGCTCCGCCAGAGCCCTAGATTGCTTCTGCCCAGGTTCCGCCTCGAGACGGCGGCGATTCATCCTGAAAGCTCTCTTATGATTTTTTCCAGGTCAAAACCCTCCATATAGCAGAAGATGGGCACCAGAGGCCTGCCAGGGGGCCCACAAGCCACAGGGGCGTGCCCAGAGGGGTAGGGCGCGCCCCCCTGGCTTGTGACCTCCTGGTGGGTCCCCTCTGGTATTTCTTTCGCCCAATATTTTTTATATATTCCAAAATAATTCTCCGTAACTTTTCAGGACTTTTGGAGTTGTGCAGAATAGGTCTCTCATATTTGCTCCTTTTCCAGTCCAGAATTCCAGCTGCCGGCATTCTCCCTCTTCATGTAAACCTTATAAAATAAGAGAGAAAAGGCATAAGTATTGTACCATAATTTGTAATAACAGCCCATAATGCAATAAATATCAATATAAAAGCATGATGCAAAATGGACATCAACTCCCCCAAGCTTAGACCTCGCTTGTCCTCAAGCGAAAGCCAAAATCGATAAATATGTCCACATGTTTAGAGATAGAGGTGTCGATAAAATAAAATACGGACATGGGAGCATCATGATCATCTTTAGAACAACAATACTTATTGATATATAATTTTTTATACTAGAGTAACAATTCATTCACAAGGTAAAGTATGAATCAAGGACTCTATTGAGAACCAACAAACTATGATCTCAGTCATTGAAGCAATTGCAATTTATCATAACATCGGAAAGAGTCAATATAAGAGCTTATAAAGCAAATTCACATACTCAATCATCTTTTAGTCTTTCATAATTGCTAACACTCACGCGGTACTTATGAGGTCAAAGCTTCAATTGGACACAGAGAAAGATAGGGGCTTATAGCTTTGCCTCCCAACTATTTACCTCAAGGGTAATGTCAACAGAAATAACTCATGATCACCCACATCCGAGTGGATATATGTGTCTAGATCATTCCCCAACACATGACGCTTGCCGAGAGAGAAAGGCGAAATATAGGAAGTGGTGAAGATCACCATGACTCTTGCATAAAGGTAAGTACTAGAAAGTAAAAGTAACAGATAGGACCTTCGTAGAGGGAAGCAGATGTTGTCATGCGCTTTTATAGTTGGATGGGCAATCTCTTAATGCAAAAGAACGTCACTTTATATTGCCGCTTGTGATAGAGAACTTTATTATGCAGTATGTCGCTTTTATTTCTTACATATCACAAGTTCGTATAAAGTTTATTTTCCTCACACTAATAGATCATACATGTTTAGAGAGCAATTTTTTTTATTGCTTGCATCGATGACAACTTACTTGAAGGATCTTACTCAATCTATAGGTAGGTATGGTGGACTCTCATGGCAAAACTGGGTTAAGGGTGTTTGGATGCACAAGTAGTATCTCTACTTGGTGCGGAAGTTTTGGCTGATATGGGGTGGAAGCAAGCGTCACATGTTAGAGGATCCATGACAATATAACTTCTATTCGGAAATAAGCAAACATAACTCATTATGTTGTCTTCCTTGTCCAACATCAACTTCTTAGCATATAATATTTTAATGAGTGCTCACAATCATAAAAGATGTCCAAGATAATATATTTATATGTGAACCTCTCTTTCTTTATTACTTTCTTTTAATTGCAGCAATGACCAATCGCTATGTTTGTCAACTCACAACAAATTTAAATCGACATACTTCTTATATGTGAAGTCATCACTCCCCATAAGATCATCATATATACTCTTTGCTTTTATTCTATTCTTCTTTCTATTTCTTTTTCTCAAGATCATAGCAAGCAATCAAAGCCCTCAACTCAAAACTACTTTTTATTATATAACTCTCGGTCTCGCTTACATAGGGGGAACATAAAGCAAAACTTAAAACTAGATCACCCTAAAAACTTTATTCTACTAGATCAAGATGTAACCGAAAGGATTGAACTGAGAAAAACGATAAAAGTAAAAGATGTGATGGTGATACGATACCGGGGCACCTCTCCCAAGCTTGGCACAAGCCAAGGAGAGTGCCCATACCCATGTGTTTAGTTGTCTTCCTTCGGAGGTGGTGATGTTATATTCTTGGCGATGATGCCCCTTAGGATGCGATTCTCCTCCTCAAGCTTGTTATTTTGCTGCCTAAGATCCATTATTTCCTGTCGAAGTTTTCCAGTGACGGTTAGAGCTCCCATCACCCATGGATGTTTCATTGCTGCGGGGGAAGAAGCAACACTCTTTTTCATATTTTCATAAGTAAGAAATTTAGCATTGGGAGGGATGACCGAATTCGGAATTGCTGAGCTCTGAAGTTCCTCCATCATGGCTCCAGGTTGTAGACGAGAGGTAACTTCTTGGTCTTCCTCCATGGCATCCATCCTTTTCAAGTCGGCCTCCATCTCTTCCTCCATGGCATGCCCGAAGTGGTTGGCTTCACTGTATGCTCCGGGCCCCGGTGTCAGGCGAGACGCACGGCTCTCCCCTACCGACTCTTGCGAAGACATCTTGCTCTAAATCTGCTGTAGAAACAGCTCAAAACGAAAATAGGAAGTATTGTCGTGATACGAAGGTTCAAAACTTCGGGAGATTATATAATGAATTTTTACCGACCTAAAGGAGTATACCACAAGAAAACGGAGTCTGGAGGGTACACGGGGTGGCCACAAGCCACAGGGGCGCGCCCAGGGGGGTAGGGCGCGCCCCCCTGGCTTGTCGCCTCCTCGTGCACTTTTCGGACTACTTTAAATTTTCCTAAATTTTTAAATATTTCAAAACGGAGAAAAATTGCTATTGAAAAAGTTTTGGAGTCGGTTTGCTTACCGTATCACATACCTATTCCTTTTCGGAGTCTGAAACGTTCTGGTAGGTCTCCCTAATGTACTCCTCCGGAGTTATGGTATTGATAATATATTTTTCAACATTTATGGGAGTACCTGAGATATAATGTTTGATTCTTTGCCCGTTTACCACCTTCGGATTTGTGCCTTCGGCGTTGTTGATCTTGATGGCACCGGAACGATACACTTCCTAGATAATGTAAGGCCCTTCCCATTTAGAGAGAAGTTTACCTGCAAAAAATCTTAAATGAGAATTGTATAGCAAGACATGGTCACCTACATTGAATTCACGCTTTTGTATCCTTTTATCATGCCATCTCTTAACTTTTTCTTTAAACAACTTGGCATTCTCATAGGCCTGGGTTCTCCATTCATCAAGTGAGCTAATGTCAAATAACCTCTTCTCATCAGCAAGTTTGAAATCATAGTTGAGCTCTTTGATTGCCCAATAAGCTTTATGTTCTAGTTCTAGAGGTAAGTGACATGCTTTACCATAAACCATTTTATACGGAGACATACCCATAGGGTTTTTGTAAGCAGTTCTATAAGCCCATAATGCATCATCAAGTTTCTTAGACCAATTCTTTCTAGATCTATTAACAGTCTTTTGCAAGATCAATTTAATTTCTCTATTGCTTAATTGTACTTGACCACTAGACTGAGGATGATAAGGAGATGCAATTCTATGATTAACATCATACTTAGCAAGCAATTTACGGAAAGCACCATGAATAAAGTGTGAACCACCATCAGTCATTAAATATCTGGGGACTCCAAATCTAGGGAAAATAACTTTTTTCAGCATTTTAATAGAAGTGTTATGATCAACACTACTAGTTGGAATAGCTTCTACCCACTTAGTAACATAATCAACAGCAACTAGAATATGAGTATACCCGTTGGACTTTGGAAAAGGTCCCATATAATCGAAACCCCAAACATCAAATGGTTCAATAACAAGAGAGTAATTCATAGGCATTTCATGACGTCTACTAGTATTACCAATTCTTTGACATTCATCACAAGACAAGACAAACTTACGAGCATCCTTGAAGAGAGTAGGCCTATAAAAACCAGATTGTAATACCTTGTGTGCCGTTCTATCTCCAGCGTGGTGTCCTCCGTAGGCCTCGGAATGACACTTGTGTAGGATCTGTTCCTGTTCATGCTCAGGTACACAACGTCTAATAACACCTTCTACTCCTTATTTATAAAGGTGTGGGTCATCCCAAAAGTAATGTCTTAAATCATAGAAGAGCTTTTTCTTTTGTTGGTATGTGAAACTAGGTGGTATAAATTTAGCAACAATGTAATTAGCATAATCAGCATACCATGGAGCATTACGTGAAGCATTTATGACAGCTAATTGTTCATCAGGAAAGCTATCATCAATAGGTAGTGGGTCATCAAGAACATTTTCTAACCTAGACAAGTTGTCTGCTACGGGGTTCTCAGCACCCTTTCTATCAATAATATGCAAATCAAATTCTTGTAGCAGAAGAACCCATCTAATAAGTCTAGGTTTAGCATCTTTCTTTTCCATAAGATATTTTATAGCAGCATTATCAGTGTGAACAGTTACTTTGGAATCAACAATATAAGGTCTGAACTTATCACAAGCAAACACAACTGCTAAAAATTCCTTCTCAGTGGTAGCATAGTTTCTTTGAACATTGTCTAGAGTTTTACTAGCATAATGGATAACATTTAATTTCTTATCAACTCTTCGTCCTAGAACAGCACCAACAACATAATCACTAGCATCACACATAATTTCAAAGGGTAGGTTCCAATCAGGTGGTTGAACAACAGGTGCAGTGATCAAGGCTCTCTTAAGAATTTCAAATGCTTCTACACAATCATCATCAAAAACGAATGGAACATCTTTTTGCAAAATATTAGTGAGAGGCCTAGAAATCTTAGAGAAGTCTTTAATAAACCTCCTATAGAAACCAACATGACCAAGGAAACTTCTTATACCTTTGATATCCGTAGGACACGGCATTTTTTCAATAGCATCAACTTTAGCTTTATCAACTTCAATACCTCTTTCGGAGATTTTGTGTCCCAAGACAATGCCCTCATTAACCATAAAGTGGCACTTCTCCCAATTCAAGACAAGATTAGTTTCTTCACATCTCTGCAAAACTCGATCAAGGTTGCTCAAGCAATCATCAAAAGAAATTCCGTAAACGGAGAAATCATCCATGAAAACCTCAACAATCTTTTCACAAAAGTCAGAGAATATATCCATCATACATCTTTGAAAGGTAGCAGGTGCATTGCATAAACCAAAGGGCATACGTCTATAAGCAAAGGTACCAAAAGGACAAGTAAAAGTGGTCTTCTCTTGATCCTCTTTTGACACAGGTATTTGAGAGAAACCAGAATAACCATCTAGAAAGCAGAAGTGTGTGTGTTTAGATAGTCTTTCTAGCATTTGATCAATAAAAGGTAGAGGGTAAGGATCTTTCCTAGTAGCTTTATTTAATTTCCTAAAATCAATTACCATTCTTCCTGTAACAATTGTTTGCGGGATCAATTCATTTTTATCATTAGGAACAACGGTAATACCTCCCTTCTTAGGGACACAATGAACGGGACTAACCCATCTACTATCAGCAATAGGATAAATTATACCTGCCTCCAGAAGCTTTAATATTTCATTTCTTACCACTTCTTTCATTTTAGGATTTAACCGTCGTTGGTGATCAACAACTGGTTTAGCATCAGGCTCCATATTAATTTTGTGCTGACATAGAGTGGGACTAATGCCCTTAAGATCATCAAGAGTATATCCAATAGCAGCACGGTGCTTCCTCAGAGTTTTCAAAAATCTCTTTTCTTCATGCTCTGAAAGGTTAGCACTAATAATAACAGGATATATCTTCTTTTCATCAAGATAGGCATATTTCAAAGTATCCGGTAATTGTTTAAGCTCAAACACGGGATCACCCTTGGGTGGAGGAGGATCCCCAAGTATTTCAACAGGCAGGTTGTGTTTCAAAATAGGATGTTGATCAAAGAAAATCTTATCTATTTCATTCCTTTCATTCATATGCATGTCGTTTTCATGGTTTAGCAAATATTGTTCTAAAGGATCAGTAGGAGGCACGGCAATAGAAGCAAGACCAATAATTTTATCCTTACTAGGCAATTCTTTATCATGGGGTTGTCTACGAAATTTAGAGAAATTAAACTCATGAGACACATCCCCAAAACTCATAGTAACAGTTTCTTTCTCACAATCTATCTTAGCATTAACAGTATTCAAGAAAGGTCTACCAAATATAATGGGACAAAAATCATCTTGTGGGGAACCAAGAACAAGAAAATCAGTAGGATATTTTATTTTCCCACACAAGACTTCAACATCTCTAACAATCCCAACTGGTGCTATAGTATCTCTATTATCAAGCTTAATGGTGACATCAATTTCCTCTAATTCAGCTGGTGCAATATCATTCATAATTTCGTGATATAAGGTAAAGGGGATTGCACTCACACTAGCACCCACATCACATAAGCCATGATAACAATGATCTCCTATTTTAACAGAGACAACAGGCATGCCAACAATAGGTCTATGTTTATCTTTAGTATCAGGTCTAGCAATTCTAGCAACTTCATCACAGAAATGAATAACATGCCCATCAATATTATCAACCAAGAGATCTTTAACCATAGCAATACTAGGTTCAACTTTGATTTGTTCAGGGTGTGTAGGTGTTCTAGTATAACTCTTACGAACCACAGTTGAAGCTTTAGCATGTTCCTTTATTCTAACAGGGAAAGGTGGTTTCTCAATATAAGCAGTAGGAACAACAGGATCAACATTATAAGTAATGGTTTCTACTTCAACTTTAATAGGTTCTACTACTTTCACTTCAACGGGAGGATGATATTTAAACCACTTCTCCTTAGGGAGATCAACATGAGCAGCAAAAGATTCACAGAAAGAAGCTACTATCTCAGAGTCAAGTTCATATTTAGTGCTAAATTCACGAAAAGCATCGGTGTCTATAAAGGATTTAACACAATCAAACTTAAGGTTTATACCTGACTCCTTACCTTCGTCGAGTTCCCAATCTTCAGAGTTGCGTTTAATTCTTTCCAATAAGTCCCATTTGAATTCAATATCTTTCTTCATAAAGGAACCAGTACAAGAAGTATCGAGCATGGATTGATCATTAAGAGAAAGCCGAGCATAAAAATTCTGAATAATAATTTCTCTTGGGAGCTCATGATTGGGGCATGAATATAACATTGACTTAAGCCTCCCCCAAGCTTGAGCGATACTTTCTCCTTCACGAGGCCAAAAATTATAAATATAATTCCGATCACGATGAACCAGATGCATAGGATAAAACTTCTGATGAAATTCCAATTTCAATCGGTTGTAGTTCCATGATCCAATATCATCACATAGCCTATACCATGTCAATGCCTTCTCCTTCAATGATAAAGGAAAGACCTTCTTCTTGACATCATCCTCGGGCAAACCTGCAAGCTTAAATAATCCACAAACTTCATCCACATAGATTAGATGCAAATCAGGGTGTAGTGTTCCATCTCCTGCATAAGGATTAGCTAGCAGTTTCTCTATCATACCCGAAGGAATTTCATAATAAATATTTTCGGTAGGTTCAGTAGGTTGAGGAGCAACTCTTTGTGCTTCCGGTCGAGGTGAAGTTACCCCGAACAAGCCCCTCAAAGGATTATTTTCCATAGTAACAAGTGACAGTAAATTTCAGCACACTATATAAATTTTTCCTTACCAAATTCCACTCACCAAAGGCGCTTCACTCCCCGGCAACGGCGCCAGAAAAGAGTCTTGATGACCCACAAGTATAGGGGATCTATCGTAGTCCTTTCGATAAGCAAGAGTGTCGAACCCAACGAGGAGTAGAAGGAAATGACAAGCGGTTTTCAGCAAGGTATTCTTTGCAAGCACTGAAAGTATCGGTAACAGATAGTTGTGTGATAAGATAATTCGTAATGGGTAACAAGTAAAAAATGTAGCAAAGGTGCAGCAAGGTGGCCCAATCCTTTTTGTAGCAAAGGACAAGCCTGGACAAACTCTTATTTAAAGCAAAGCGCTCCCGAGGACACATGGGAATTACTGTCAAGCTAGTTTTCATCATGCTCATATGATTCGCGTTCGTTACTTTGATAATTTGATATGTGGGTGGACCGGTGCTTGGGTGCTGCCCTTACTTGGAAAAGCCTCCCACTTATGATTAACCTCTCTCGCAAGCATCCGCAACTACGAAAAAGGAATTAAGATAAATCTAACCATAGCATGAAACATATGGATCCAAATCAGCCCCTTACGAAGCAACGCATAAACTAGGGTTTAAGCTTCTGTCACTCTAGCAACCCATCATCTACTTATTACTTCCCAATGCCTTCCCCTAGGCCCAAATAATGGTGAAGTGTCATGTAGTCGACGTTCACATAACACCACTAGAGGAGAGACAACATACATCCCATCAAAATATCGAACGAATACCAAATTCACATGATTACTTATAACAAGACTTATCCCATGTCCTTAGGAACAAACGTAACTACTCACAAAGCATATTCATGTTCATAATCAGAGGAGTATTAATTGTCATTAAGGATCTGAACATATGATCTTCCACCAAGTAAACCAACTAGCATCAACTACAAGGAGTAATCAACACTACTAGCAACCCACAGGTACCAATCTGAGGTTTTGAGACAAAGATCGGATACAAGAGATGAACTAGGGTTTGGAGAGGAGATGGTGCTGATGAAGATGTTGATGGAGATTGACCCCCTCTCGATGAGAGGATCGTTGGTGATGACGATGGCTTCGATTTAGTTTCCCCGGCAGAACAACTCCGCCGGAGCCCTAGATTGCTTCTGCCCAGGTTCCGCCTCGAGACGGCGGCGCTTCGTCCCGAAAGCTCTCTTATGATTTTTTTCCAGGTCAAAACCCTCCATATAGCAAAAGATGGGCACCGGAGGCCTGTCAGGGGGCCCACAAGCCACAGGGGCGCGCCCAGGGGGGTAGGGCGCGCCCCCCTGGCTTGTGACCTCCTGGTGGGTCCCCTCTGGTATTTCTTTCGCCCAATATTTTTTATATATTCCAAAATAATTCTCCGTAACTTTTCAGGACTTTTGGAGTTGTGCAGAATAGGTCTCTCATATTTGCTCCTTTTCCAGTCCAGAATTCCAGCTGCCGGCATTCTCCCTCTTCATGTAAACCTTATAAAATAAGAGAGAAAAGGCATAAGTATTGTACGATAATGTGTAATAACAGCCCATAATGCAATAAATATCAATATAAAAGCATGATGCAAAATGGACGTATCAGTGCACTCTCCGAATCTGGGCAGTGCACTCTCCGGATCAGGCAGTGCAATCTCCCCTGGGGATGATGTAGCAGCATGTGGAGTTGCAGTCCACCGGACACGGAGTGAGATCCGCCGGAGAGCTCTCTGGATTCGCCGACGGGGAGGGCGGTGCCCCCCTACATGGAGCGTGGGATCCGCCGGAGAGCTCCAAATTAATTCAAATAATCCAAGTAATTCAAATTAATCCAAATAAATTCAAATAAATCACATGACATACTCCAATCTTTTCACATTGAACACATGACACAAAGACAAACACATGACACAAGACATACATATCACACATGACATACACATGACACATGACACAAATTCCTATCCTTTCTTTTCATTTCTCTATCTACTCCTTTCATTTTTCTTAATCTATACCCCTTGTTCTATGATGGCCTTCGTATCAGCGATTAGCTCAGGATTGCAATACACACCGATTATTTCCTCTCCGGCATTCTGTAGGCGATCTTTGTGCAAATGGGGCATGTTGTAGCTGTTTCCTCCTTGATCTTTCATGACTTCAACCATAACTTCTTGGAGTGTGATGAAGCTTTTGAACAGCTTATGTGCATCATAGTTCTCAAACTCCTCCTCTACACCTTGTATCAGTTCTCGGATATTCATAGGCGCTCTGCAGTCGGTTAAGGATTGGAGAGAGCAATGGAAGCACAGGTCTAAAACATTGAACTCGGGGCTGTTTGGTGGTTGTTGGAGCAATTGAATGTCTAGATCTGTTTGATCCACAACTTCTCTAAACTCTGGATCATTAGGGAGGACATGCGGTCTAGCATTGTCCTGCTGAATGAATATTGTTGTGCCCTCGTCATCGTCTGGCCACTTGTCTTGGATTGCCGGGATAACTTTATTGATCAGGTAATTTCGGCACACATGTCTGGTTACTTTCAGTGGTTTCACCTCAATCGTTCCTCAGTCTCTGTTTTGACTGCTCCGTTGTGCCTCGGTCTCAACCACGAAGGCCCACGTACCAATCTTTCCATCAAACGTCATATCCCCATCGTCGTTGTAACGAGGCTTGGCCACAGCAGTTAAGAACATGACCTTGCCAATGTTGTTAGTGTTCTGCACGCTGCGCTCAGGTTCAGGTTCTTCAGGCAGTACATAGTAACTGTTTTTGACTCTGGTCATATCATACCATTTCTCGTCTATATGGACCATATTGTTCATTGATTTGAAGCTAGGATAGGGGGTTGACATCGATTGCTCATCCGTCATGGATATGCAGAACTTGAGCCTCACGATCTTGTTTTCTGGCTTAAGGGAGGGCTTGACGGTGTTCGTGATGCATTTTAGCTCTTTCAATTGAAACCTATCGTGTAGCGTCGAGCGGGGAACGCCCAAACACCTTGCAAGAGATCTGATCGTTCTTCTTCTGTTCAACGGGACTGTATCTGTTCTCGACAAATCTAGCTCCTTCCTCTTCCTGCCACCGTTCCCTTTTTTCTTACTTGAAACATCAACTTCTTGGCCTAAGCCAAGTTGTTCTTTGGCAAGATTCCATATTCTTGTAACTGTTCGCAGGTGAACATCCAACATAGTTGCAATTAGGACCTTGTCATACAGGTGAACGACCCCATCTTTGAGCTCTATTACCCGCAGAGCAAAGTATACACCATGCCTCTCCTTATCTGACAGATCCTTCTTTTTGGAATTACCTTGTGCATCAGCTTGTTGTGCTTCTTGCTTCTTAGCTTGTTGAGCTTCTTCCACTTTTGCATCTTCTTGATCCTCTTGAGCTTCTTCCTCTCCTGCATCTGCTTGAGCCTCTTCTTCAGGAAGCCAATTCAGTTCAAGATCTTGTTGAGCTTGATCCTCCTCTTCCGACATCAAATTCAAATCCATAATGTCACCTTGTGGAGCTTGATCATCCTCTTCCGGCATCAAATTCAAATCCATAATGTCACCTTGTCGAGCTTGATCCTCCTCTTCCGGCATCAAATTCAAATCCATAATGTCACCTTGTTGAGCTTGATCCTCCTCTTCTGGCATCAAATTCAAATCCATAATGTCACCTTGTTGAGCTTGATCCTCCTCTTTCGGCATCAAATTTAGATCCATAATGTCACCTTGTTGAGCTTGATCCTCCTCTTCCGGCATCAAATTTAGATCCATAATGTCACCTTGTTGAGCTTGATCCTCCTCTTCCGGCATCAAATTTAAATCCATAGTTGTTTGCGCCTATCTGTACTCATAACAAGAGTATGATGAATGGTTAGCATATAATCATAACAATAGCAATTGAGATAAGATAGCAATTATTATAACTCCTTATAATAATGTTCCAATGAAACATTTTTTTTAGATGGCCCATAAGACTAAATGAAAATATATGGAAATATTAATCTGGTGGAATCATATTAACTGTTTCCAAAATAAATTGATTGATTGTGGGCTGAAATTATTTGGAAATAAGACAACAATTGAGATAAGATAGCAATTGATCTAGTTGATTCCAACAATTGAGAACTGTCCTTTTGTGCCATAAATAGGAGGGACTTGTTCTAAAAATGGGTTTGAAGTTTCAGATTATATTAAATTAGTTGGAATGTGAACTGCAACCAGTGAAAGTCCTATAGCACATCTGCACATGAATACCACTGGTAGACTTATATCAGCTTTGACCATGTGAAGAACTTGTTCTTGTAAGGTTTCACAATTCGGAGTACCAATGTTTCCGGGTTTTGTTTTGTTTTTTACTTTCTTCAGGTGCGTGGAGATGTAGCTAGGTCCCTGATGTACATGGCTGTGAGCTATAGATCTGGACAAAAAGATGCAGCTCCTCATTTGGAACTTTCTGATTCGCCAAGTATTCGTAAGTAGTTCATACATCTGGTGTATGTTTTCATAACTTGACTGAGAGAGATAAATTAGTAGTATTCTCACCAATCATCTCTTTTTGAGCAACACAATACAGCAGGAGAGGCTCCTAGTGCTTTCTTAAATTAAAAATTAATGTGCACTGTACAATCAGCAGAAAGGCTACATTGCTAGGAGGGGAGGGAAATAAAACAGAGGAACAAACATGTGTTGCTTCATATGAACAATCTATTTATGAAAAGACCTCATGTTAGTAAGTACTCCCCCTCCAATCCAAAATAAGTGTCGTGGTTTTAATTCAATTTGAACTAAAACCACGGCACTTATTTTGGATCGGAGGAAGTAATAGGTGTGAAATTGTGAATCTGCAAATATAAAAATATCTGCTTAAAATTTGTGGCCATCCATTTGTGAGTAGAGAACAAGGTTTAACTTGCTTGGGTTTAAGTTCAGACGGAAGTCGAAATTCCACACATACAACTAAACTAATCTAAGACAGTAGTCTGACCATGCAGCAGGACTAAAATCAACATCAAACTACTCCAAATTTACAGTTAACTGAATATTTTGGAGTACTAACAGTTAACTGAATTTTTTGGAGTACTAACAGTTAACTGAATTTTCTGAAGTAATAACAGTTAGCTGAATAATGTTGGAAGAGCTCTGTTGTTATCACCGGCAGCAGCACGAGAAGGGTACCTCTGGTGGCAGCAGCACGAGAAGGGTACCTCTGGTGGCAGCAGCACGAGAAGGGGACCTTCGGCGACAACAACACGAGCAAGGGACGAGCGGCCAGTTGCAGAGGAGCAGCAATCTACTGAAAATTCAGACAATACGCAGAGGAGCGGCCAGTTGCAGAGGAGCGGCCAATTGCAGACGAGCGGCCAGTTGCAGAGCGGCCAACACGAGCACCGGAGTGGCTGGACTTGGCGTGCCGGGGATGCGAGCAGGACGACGACGAGGAGCTGCCCGTGAGCCATGGAGCTGCCGCCCGTCGAGGTGTCGCCGCGGAGGAGCAGGGCGGCGACGAAGCTGGCCTCCGTGCGCGCAGGTAAGCAGGGGCGACGGCGGCGCAAGATGGCTGCCGCGGGGAAGGTGGGCGGCGGCGCAAGTGGGAGCTCCGGCTGATCCGTACGGCGGCTAGGGCGACGCCGTGCCCGCGGGCGATGGAGGCTGGGGCGGGCGTCAGGGAGGGAGGAAGAAGGGCAGCGGTGGCGAGGTGGGACGGCGCTGGTTGAGCTGCACAGGTGGGCGGCGGTGGTTTCCACTCTATGGGCAAATAAGTTTACCGTCTCAGTTGGGTTGAAGTAAGAAAAGCCATCAAACATTGCCCCCTTGACAAATTCTTCCTTTCCCCCCTTGTAAATGAGAAAGGTGTGGCTGCTCCCGGGTGTAGGTACACCCACATGAACAGTACACCTGCAAAAGGTAGAAAACAAAATCCAAAAATTTGAAATTTTGGGACATCAGACTAGATCAAAAGTTTTAGCTCCTTGCAAAATTTCGTGACCAAATAACATTTCAAGAGCCCTCGGAAAAAAAAATCACTGCTCAAAAGTGAACAAGACTTTGAACACTGATTTTTTTTTTTGTGAGCGCGGCTCGAATGTTATTTGGTTACGAATTTTTGCAAGCAGCTAAAACTGTTGATCTAGTTTGATGTCCCAAAATTTCAGATTTTTTCGATTTTGTTTTGTATTTTTTTCAGGTGTACTGTTCATGCGGGTGTAGGTACACCCGGGAGTAGAGAATCCAGGATGGACTCCTCGGGCTATGGTCACCGTCACCACATTAACAATGTAAGCATGTTATGGGCGAGACGAGCCACTTGGACGGCTAGCCTAGCTACCTCGGCGTATTTCTCCAAGGAATAAATCCTCGGGCATCAGTTGTATTGCATTTTTGGTGGCTCGTGGGAAAAGGTAGGAAGTCCCTGTCGAATAGGGTCCTCATGCAGCACGTCAGCGATGTAAACCCATTCAAATCGCCACGTCTCAGCCCATTTATTCGGGGTACTGGGAAGATATCCCGTCCCAGTAATTTTGCACACCTCGGCCCCTCCAACTTCAAAAGTGATGTCTCCGTGGGCGTGTGGAATCAAACAAAAGTATTTGTGCCCAGTGGCGGTGCCAGCATCCAGACGTTGTGATGTCACGTGGATCTGTGTAGTCAATTTTCCTAACTTGTTTGATCAAAAGTGGTGTATGCATACATGAGGTTCTCCTGTTTGCAAAAATCCTGTGACTCCAACGTGGCTTCGCCACTGTTTGTGCCACAACCCGAAGTGATCCTCACAGCCGAGGAAGGCTTCGCTGTGAGTGACGAAGCATGATATGTGGAGAATAGAATTGAGGGTAAGGTGGTGGAGTTGGATCCCATAGAACCCTAAACATAACCCGGAGAAAGGGGTGAACGGAAGCTGAGACCTCAGATGAGAAAGGATGTGAAGCGAGTGAATAGCATAAAACTACCACAATTCGTTAAATTGCTCCAAAAAACTACCAGAAATTTGTTTGTGACTGATACCTATCACTTTTCTCGCTAGTTGTCTCAAAAAACCCAAATCGTCGGTTGCTAGCGATTTAAGCCATTTTCTGACGTGGGGGACCCACCTGTCAGTCCACGTCATCGGCTCGGTTCACGGCGAAGCCGTTAACGGCCGTTAGCCGACCAGGTGTGGTCCAACCGCACCGGTCTCTCTCTCTCTCTCTCTCTCTCTCTCTCTCTCTCTCTCTCTCTCGCTGGCTAGCCCGTTTCTCTCTCTGTCGGCATCTCACTTTCTTTCTCCTCCCCTGCCCGCCCGCACTCCTCTGTGCTCTCACTCTCACTCTCCTCTCTGCTCTGCGACGCCGGCGGCGACTAGCGCCGTAGAAGCTCCACCGCCGCCATGCCTTCCTGGAATGACGGGGAAACGAGCTCAGAGGATGAATGCGACTTCATCAGCATGGACATGGCTCTTTGGATAAGTTCCTTTGGTCTATTGAGCTAGGGTTAGGTTTTTGGTGAGCTAGGGTTAGGGTTCATCTTCGAGCTTGATTATGTCTGCTACTGTTCTTTACTAGTCAGGGTTATGGTTGTTGGTGGTGCTAGGTTAATGTATGCTACAAAACTAGAGTTAGGGTTAGGGTTCTTGCTGGATTGGTGAATGATGTTTTAAGGTGAATTTGTTGATATGTGGATGCAGGAGACCCCTGACACCACTGTGGAGCCTCTTTTCTGTGGCCAGCTGGAGCTTTCTGAACCCACCTGCATGATGCACCACATGAGGCCAATTAAGTGTGTGGCATTTGAGGGAAGGTTGACTGGAAGGCGTTTCTATGGTTGTCCAATACAGCAGGTATAGTACATTAAGTACTCAAATTATCTA
This sequence comes from Elymus sibiricus, assembly GCA_039707655.1. Lineage (NCBI taxonomy): Eukaryota > Viridiplantae > Streptophyta > Magnoliopsida > Poales > Poaceae > Elymus > Elymus sibiricus. The sequence goes on along the minus strand of CM077665.1, from coordinate 539,278,583 downwards.
CTTGCTTAGTAGCACATGTATTTTGGTAAGTTAACTAAAAAAATATAACTAAAATGTCTTTAGTTAGTTAGATGATTGTTTGCTAAGTTAACTGAATTTTCTTTAGTCAGCAGGTATAGTACATTAAGTACTCACATTATCTCTTTGCTTAGTAGCCAGTTAACTAAATTAAGTAAGTTAACTGAATTTGGTAAGTTTACTGAATGTAGCCAGTTCAATGAATTTTATCAGATAACGGAATGTTGATCAGTTGGATGCTAGTTAACTAAATTGATGTTAGTTAGGTGAATTTGGTAAGTTTAGTAAAATTTGTCTCTTTTCTGAATTTTTATAAATTACTAAAACACTTCAGTTAACTGCATGTTGTTCAGTTAACTGAATTTCATTATATATTTGTGAGTGAACTTACACATGCATAATTAATTTCCAAATGCAGGATGTGGGTGTTAACTGTGGTGTTACTGAGTGGGTTGACAAGCCTTGGCCTCCCATTCTTGAGAATTGATTGGTGAGGTTGTGGGAAATGTTCCATGAACAGAATCATGGAAGGGTACTTGATAAGCAGAAGTTTGAGAAGCAGTTGGCCAAGCTTAAGAGTGAAAATGATAAGCTGTCCATTGAGTACACAAAGCTTGTCCAAGATGTATCCAAGATGTTTGATTGGCAGGATGGTAAAGTAGACCACATGCAGTACAACAAGGCAGTTCAGGAGGAACAGTTTCAGAATAGAAAGAAAGAGATTGAAGAGAGTGCTAGGTTGGAGGTTCAGATGGAAAAGCTCAAACTTGCCAAGGAACAGAGGATCATTTTACAGAGTCAAGCTGACATTATCAAGAACACTAGGAAGGCAAAGAAGGAAGTTGAGCAGGACAGAGATTTGCTTAAGAAAGAGAAGGCAAAGCTGGAGCATGTGGTGAATGAGCTGCTGAAAGATGGGCATGCAAGCAAGGAGAAGCTATAGAAAATCAAGGCCATCCTTGATTCTTGAAGTGTGTGTGCTGCTGATGCTCAAGTACATCCAAGGCCTTTATAAGTATGTGGCCTAACAATCTGACCTTGAAGATATGGGGTGTACATTTTGGGGAATGTGAAGTCAATGTAGTATGTGGCAATGTTAAGAACTGCAGTGTATTAAGTTAGAACCTTTAATGCTAATTTATCAACTATGTTGTAATGAATCTTGTGCCTGAATTACAACCTTTTATGCTATGCTATGCTCTAATGAATATTTGCCTATATGTTATGCTGCAGGTTTACATACAGTGTACCAGCTTGATGAAACATTTGTATTTGTTAGTAACTGCATTCTAAAATCAATAAAAACTGCCTGGGAATCTTCAAATAACTAAACATATTCAGTTAGCTTAAGATTCAGATAACTGAACATATTCAGTTAACTGAATCTTCAGATAACTTAACATGTTCAGTTAACTGAATCTTCAGATAACTGAACATATTCAGTTAACTGAATCTTTAACTGAAATTGTTGACAGTTTTCAAAGGAAAGTAAGAATCAGTTATGCCATGTAGTAAGTGATAAGCCTCTTATGCTGGTTGTTGTTAAGCTTCCACATATTCTTAGAAAATAGAAGACAAATGCACAATAAAGAAAAGAGAAGAATCTGCAATTTAAGCCCAGGCCCATAAAACGTGAAGTCACCTACTAGCTCACTGCTCACTGTGCTCCTCTCCCCTCTCTCTTTCTCTTCTCTTTGCTCGCTCTCTCTGCTCACTGCTCACTGCCGCCGTCGTCCAGCTTGCCGCGAGCCGTCTACCTCTCCATGGTTTCCTGGAGTGATGGATCCAGCAGCTCCTCCGCGGACAGCGACTCAGTGACCAGTCCGGTGAGCTCCACTCCCTGCACCTCTGGCATTTAGGGTTAGGGAAAATTGGGTAATTTTCTGACCATCTTTTGTTTTAGCCTCGTCCCACCATTTTATGCTTGGAATGGAGAGGCCTTGCTCCAGACCTACCATTTAGATGTGAACACCAAGCTGTATGTGAGAGGTTTGTGGCCTTTCAGTCAGTAGACAGTGGAAGAAGATACCTTGCTTGTGCACAAAAGGTTAGTACATTTTAGATCTATAGTTAGCTGTAGATTATGTATTCAGTTAGCTATAGACTAGTTTTGTACATAAACTAGGTTTTGCCAAGTTAATTGAACTGTGGTAAGTTAACTGAAATTTGCTAAGCTAAATCAATGTTGTCAGTTTAGTGAAATGTGCTATGTTAACATAATTTGTTTGTTAAGTGATATGTTAACTGCCTTTTGTTAGTTAACTGAATTGTGCTAAGTGATATGTTAACTGGCTTTTGTTAGTTAACTGAAATTTTGCCAGTTAAGTGATATGTTAACTAGCTGTTGTTAGTTAACTGAATTGTGCTAAGTTAACTGACTGTAATTTGTTTTTTTGGTTCATGTTAGGAAGGACCTAAATGCAGCTATGTGCATTGGGTTGATCCTGAGTGGCCTCCTCAACTGAGAATGAGTTTAGCTAGGATATGGGACATGTATGAAAATGAGGTTACTCAGAGGCTGAGGCAAAATGTTGTCAATGCAGAAGAAAACTTTAAGATCATTGGAGAGAAGAAAAGGATGGAACAGGAGCTTAGGTTTTTTAAACTAGATTTTGCTAAGATGGTGGCTGACAAGGAGGATGCAATAAACCAATTGGGCAGTACACAGATTGCTCTTTCTGATCTGAAGCAAGAGTTTGAGAAGAAGAAAATGTCTGACAAAGCTGCAACTAACATTCATCAGCTGGTTAGGGCTAAAGCAGAGAAAGAGAGAGATCAGATGATGCAAGAGAGGGACAATTTGATTGAAGAGAGGGATGGGTTGAAGAAAGATCAAAAGAAGCTAGAGTATATGATTGGTGACTTATTCAAGCATAAAGTGCAAGACAAGGAAGGTTAGAGAGATACTAGATGAAATTGAGTGATCATTTGGGTTGAGATCTGTAATAAAATTGTTTCTGTCAGCGGAGTAGTTAAATTAGGTGAACTGAATCAGTGTTGTTAGTTAACTGAATCCTTTGGGTTGAGATACTAAATCTTCAGTTAACTTTTGTTAAATTCAGTTAAATTTATCTGAATGTTGTGTGTTAAATTCAGTTATGTTCAGTTAAATTCAGTTATCTTCAGTTATCTTGCAGATAACTAAATCACCAATTAACTTTAGTTAAATTCAGTTAAATGTATATGAATGTTCTGTGTTGTGTGTTGTGTGATCTTGTTGCTAACTGAGGTTTTTTTTTAATTAACGAAAAATATATAAAAATTGTTTGGCCTGGGGCTCGAACCCTGTACCTTGTGGTGGAAATGCTGCTCAGAGTACCAGTGGGATAGTAGTAGGAATATGTTCTTTTGGTTCTTCCAATGTTAATATCATCTGAGCAGAGAGCGTGCGTTGGTTTACAGCTAGACGTTTCGGTTTCCCACGTCCCTAAATACGCGTCCACCCACCACCCAGCACTCCCACTCACTTCTCTTCGCACTCCCCACCGTTCCCCATCTCACCACTCCTCTCGCTCTCCGTCAAGAAAACCCTCGCCGACCACCAGACCACCGCAGACGCCATGGACAAAAGCTTAGGCTGGCAGCAGGCAGTGGAAGATCTGGCCGGCGACAACAAGGAAATCCGCGAGCAGCTTCGGGAAATCGCTCGTTGGTTCCCAACCATCGGGATGATGCGCAACCACGCGCGTGGCCTTGTCAAGGTCATGCGCGAGGATGAGAAGGCCCGTGCGTTCCCAGAGGGCCTCGGCGTCCCTCCAAGCGCCGTGCTCCTTTGGGCAATGCGGGAAGTCCAGCGCTCCCCCGACCCCAACTAGCGCGCAAGATGGTGGATGTATCGCTCCGCCAAGCTGATGACTCCGCAGCCGGATCCTACACGCCTCGCCTTGAGGACTGCGGACGTCGCCGACATCGTCGTCGCACTACCTACGCCAGTCAACACCCGTTACTGGGAGAGCAAGAATCCGGAGGTCCTCCTCCCCGACGACGACTCTGACAATGAGTCATCGGAGTCCGATGCAGACGCCTCTGGCTACGAGCCTGACAGCGAGCCATCTCGCGAGGAGAAGGAGGAGGTCATCGTCGTCTCTGACGACGAGCCGGAGCTGCAGATGGTTGCCCCGGTCATCGCTGCCAGAGAGGGCGACAGAGACCTCCCAATCGACGTGGAGAACCTGCCGGACCTGCCAATGGTCATCAAGCAAGAGGTCTTCGAGGGAGGAGCGGAGGAAAAGAAGGTGCTGAAGAAGAGGGGTCCAAAGAAGAGGCAAGCGGCAGTGGAGGCCGTGCGCCGCTCTGATCGCCTGAAGCTGCTGAAGAAGGATTGAGGCTGCTGAAGACATCATATAAGTTAGAAGTAGCTAATGGTTAGGTATGCTATAATTCAGCATATAAGTTAGTAATATGTATTTTGGTTAGGTGTGCTTGTATATATAAGCACATAAGTTATCTGTAATGGTGTTATCTGTCATGGGCCAAAAACTTGTCTTATGTTGCTGCTGGAGTTATCTGCAATGTTGCTACTTTTAAGATGTTGCTATGTTTCTGTGTTGCAATGGATGTACTACTTATGTTGCTATGAATGTACTACTTCCCTAAAATAGAATGCAACAACTTGTAGGTACATGTACTACATTGTACCAAAATAGCATGGGTAGCTACTGTCAAAAAATTCAGTTAGGTTTCCTTTCCACACTGGGTTCAGTTCCCACGCCTGGCCTTTTTTTTACAAATGTTTTTATACTATCTTACTGGTTGATTTTGCTGATTTTAGATTTTTAGTTAGATTCCCAGGCATTTTTTAGAATGCAGTTACTAACAAATACACATGTTTCATCAAGCTGGTACATCATACAGTACATAGGTTTCAGTACAATAGTAAGCAGTCAGAAATACATAGGTTTCAGAATGCATAGGTTCCATTACAATAGTAAGAACTCATACAGTAGATCATCAAGCTGGTACTTCAGCTTGATTTGTTGATACCACTAGCAGTAAAATAGTCCATCCACTTTCCATTTGGCTTGCGAGCCCTCTTGTACCCTAGCTCCAGCTCAGATTGAGCAGCTTGCCTTGGAGCATTGAAAATCCTGATGGACCCTCCTCCTCTGACGGCTGGTGAAGATGTGGCAGGAGCCCCACTCTTCTTGGTAGGTGCAGGAGTACTGGAAGCAACAACCTTGGTCTTCTTAGATGGTCCTGGAGTAGCTGTGGATGTTGCAACCCTCTTCCTTGTCCTAGCTAATGCTGCTGTTGCTGATGGTGGTGGTGGTGCTGCACCTCCAGAAGAAGCTGTGGATGTTGCAGGCCTCTTCCTTGTCTTAGTTGTTGGTGTTGTTGATGGTGGTGGTGCTCCACCTCCAGAAGAAGTTGTGGAAGTTGTATGCCTCTTCCTTAATGCAGATGTAGCTCCTGGAGCAGGTGTTGATGTGGCTGGTGCTCTTGGAGGCAGATTGGTATTGCTTGTCCTAGTTGCTGCTGCTGCTGCTGATTGTGGTGGTGGTGGTGGTGCACCTACAGAAGAAGTTGTGGTTGTTGCAGTAGCTCTGCTAGATGTAGAGTAGTCTTCCCTATTCTCTTGCACATTGAAAAAGGCAAATTAGTACCAAACTGACTAACCTCTGAAACGATATTTGTATAACAAGAAGCATACCTGGTGTTTGTTCTTCCTCATCTATAGTGTGGGTTTCAATTTATCAGCACATGTGTTATATCTGTGACCTTGCTTGTTGCAGTTGCTACAGGTCACTGTCCCAATTCTTGAGGTATCCTTCTTGGCAGGCACCTCAAACTGGCCTTTCTTTCTAGCTGTCTGCTTTTTACCCTTCTTTTCTTTGAATACTGGAGGAGAAATGTCATCCCCCATGGTGTGTGGCCAACAATCAGGGCCAGGAACAGGGTATATAATTTGCTTGTATGTTTCACAGTACAGGGGCTTCTTGAAAAACTCATGGACAAAATCTTCAGGATGTAGCTTAACCTTGTGCATTGCTGTTACAACATGACTACATGGAACAGCTGTCAAATCCCACCTCCTGCAATCACAAGTGTGGTTGTTTAGGTTTACACTGTATGTCCTTTCTGAGTTACTTGTTACTTGCCAAATGCCTGGTCCAACCATGTATGCATCACAGTATTTTGCCCATTTCTTGGCCTCTTCCAATATCTCAGAGTATGTGGGTGTGATATCCCACCTACATGTCTCTGTCTTCTCCCTAATCTTCTGAAACTTGATCATCAGTTTAGTCCTTATTCCTTCTAGCATTGTCCTAATGGGCTTGTTCCTAACATCCAGAATCATCTTGTTGAAAACTTCACTAAGATTGCTTACAACAAGGTCTGTCTTGCAGATAGTATCCATTCTATGCCTGGCCCAAGTATGGACTGGTATGTTAGACAACCACTTCCATGCCTCCTCACTCTCTTTCTTCAAAGCTTCCATGCCCAAATCATGACCATGCTTAGTGAAAGAATATGCAGCCTGGTCAACATGTTTTTTCAATTCACCCCCTCTAAACCCAGCTGATTGGAAGTTGGCAAGTATGTGTCTTAAACAAAATCTTTGAGGGGAATCAGGAAATACATCACTGATTGCATTGAGCAAACCCTGTTAACTTATGGAGTTAGTTGCCAGGTGATTTTGTATTCATAACTAGTGAACTAAGTAGTGAAAGCAGTAGAAAGTGCAAAAAAACATATTGAAGGCAGAAGTAGTTGCACCTTTTGCCTGTCTCACATAATTGTGTAGGGTCCAAACTTGTTGCCACTACCAATTACTGTCCTCAACTGTGTAAGAAACCAAGTCCAACTATCTGTCTCCTCCTTGTCAACAACACCAAATGCAATAGGGAAGATGTTGTTGTTGCCATCCCTCCCTGTTGCTGCTAGGATTTGCTGCCCAGTGCTTAGTTTGATGAAGCATCCATCAAGCCCTGCATTTTAACCCATTAGTAAGCTTTTGTTTTGAAATTACCATTTAATTAGTATACATACAAGATTTACCTATGAAAGGCCTGCAGCCATTTAGGAACCCCTCCTTACAACCAAACAAACAGTAAAACATGTAATGAAACCTTGGGGTAGGTGCTGAGTTAAGTTCAAATTCCTTTGTTGTCACCACACACCTGCTTCCAGGGTTTGTATCCAGAACACACTGCAGATAGTCCCTTAATCTGTAGTACTGTGTTTTGTGATCCCCTTGAACAATATCAACTGCTATCATCCTTGCCCTGTAGGCCAAACTTTTTGGAACATGTACTCCAAACTTCTTTTTTGTATAACTCAGTATAGTCTCAACACCTGCACCAGGATTGGATCTTACAGTATCCTCAACAGCCTTTGCAACCCACTTCATGGTAACCTTTGTGTTTTCTCCACTTGCTCCACAGGTGTGATCAAGATTCATATTCTTTATGCTAAAGGTTGCCTCATGGGCAATCTTAGAAGCAGTAATATAAAACTCACAACCATGCTTTCTATCAGAGCACCAAACTATTATCCTACTTAATTGGTTCATATCTATGGTACTCAAAATTCCTGAGTGTCCTAACCAGGGTCGTCTTCAGAAATTCGGGGCCTCGGGGCGAAAATCAAAATTGGGCCTAAATTTTTGAAAATTTCATATAACAAAAGAACTAATGTACCTAAAGCATATTTTCACTTTATTATATAATTACAAGTATGTTTCATTTTGCACAATATTTAGACATATATGAAATACTAATGCTAAAATGTAATAAAAGGGCACTTAAGCAATAAACTAACCTCGTGCTCTATCAAAAGGGACACATCATTTCGTCCTACTCGACTACTCCTAACCTAGGTCGGGGAGATGAAACTTAATCAATTACTAGTGATACAGAACAGGGACAAAATTATGTAGACGAGATGATGATACCCACTTGATTAGTAACGGATGATAGGGGCAGACGGGCGATCGTCGATAGCGGAAGGTAGGAGGCGGCATCCTGGGCGATTGGCGGAAGGCAGGGCCGCAACAGACGAGATTGGCGGAAGCCAGGCAGGCGACATGTTAGCCATTAATGGAACGGCCAGGCTGATTGATTACGTGTATTAGCAGGCCTCGTGGGCTGACGTTGCTGCAGCTACGTTTACTTGAGCCTTCCTTGCTGCTGGGTTGTACGCATCTTCTTATAGCCGGATTAAATTGCTGATTATATGTACGTATAGTATACTATACCTAGTATTTCGGGGCCCCAAAATTTTGGGGGCCCTGTGCGGTCGCCCACCTCGGCCTCCCTCAAGGACGGGCCTGGTCCTAACATGGTAGTTTCTCAAAGCTTCTCTGAACTCTACAACATTTTGAAAGCATAAATGCATTCTGGACTGTTCATGTGCATCAGGCCTAGAGGAATCATACCATATTCTCTCCTTCTTGTTAAAAGTTCTCATCCTGCCACAAGGCAGCCTAAAAGGTGCATCATCTTCTTCATCAGAAATGCCATAATCACCTGGAAAGCAGTACTCATCAGGTTCAGGCACAAAATCTTCAAACTTAATGTGCTCAGGCTCACTGTTAGATCTGCTAGTTGGGCCATGTTTTCTCACATGTTTCAATTTCTGTGCCTCACTTTGCATCTGCACTGAACATTCTTCTTCATCATCTTCTACAGAAGTATTTTCCTCCTCCCAAAACTCTTTAGCTTCAGAAGCAGCCCCAAAGTACTGCTCAGCCATCTCTTCCTCTTCCCTATACTGTTGACTTGTTCCTTCACCACCTTCATCTTCTCCCCTAGCCCAAGAATTGTATGAAATTTTCTTCCCACTGTAATCACCCCTCTCAAACTCAAATTCTGAAGAGGATTTGCCCAACTCTTCTTCAGCTTGATCTTGTGCTTCAATATTTTCATGTTCCAGTGCCTCTTTCCCCTTGTTCAGATTACAGCTCTGCTGTGTGTTCAGATATGGTTCATCCCCCCATAACTGGAGGCTGTGAAGAATTTGAGACAGGGAAAAGGACACCTTCTTGGGAAACACTATAAACAATGGGCTCACCAACTTGACTGATTGGTATCTGCTCTTCAAGCAAGGTGTGATCCATGTTTACATCTGCTGGATTAGGATCACTAGCCTCTCTAACTGTTATGTTCAATACCTTCTTCTCAACAAACAAATGTAGCATCTCCTCCACCTTCTCATCACTGTCCAAAACCTCAATCCCCTCTAGCCCCTCACCTTCATCCTTAACATAAGACAAATAGGCATCCAACCCATAGTCCTCAAGCTCAACGAGTGATAACAATAATAGGTAATTGATTTCTGATGAGGAAAACTTCCTTTCCATATTGTCTCTACCCTGGAAATGCAGCCTCAATTCCCATACTTCATCGTCAAAACTATGCAAAAGGAAATACAAACATTCATATTTCTGATATGTGAGGATATGGAGTTCAATGGTATGAAACATAAACTGGCTCATAACCCTGCTTCATAATTAATCACAACCCTAGTTCATAAATACAGTAACAAAGAAAATGCGGAGAAGAGTAACTTACCGGTGCCCGCCGGGTGGATCAGCGTGGATGCATCTCGCCACTGCCCTGGCCGCGCCCAACTCCGGCGAGATCTGGGACTCCTGCGTCGGGGGGCCCGGCGAGCGCTGGGTCGGGAAACTAGTGCTACCTAGCCAATTGTCAACCTCAGAGTGTGTACCGCCCTCGCCGGCGGCAGTTGCCCTAGGGCCCAATGGCTCGCCGTCGTCCTTCTGCTTCGTCGCCGCCATCGTCGCTCGGGACAGACAGAGAGAGAGAGACACGGGCAGGGGAGGAGAAAGAAAGTGAGCCGACAGAGAGAGAAACGGGCTAGCAGCGAGAGAGAGAGAGAGAGAGAGAGAGAGAGAGAGAGAGAGAGAGAGAGAGAGAGACCGGTGCGGTCGGACCGCACCTGGTCGGCTAACGGCCGTTAACAGCTTCGCCGTGAACCGAGCCGATGACGTGGACTGACAGGTGGGTCCCCCACGTCAGAAAACGGCTTAAATCGCCAGCAACCGACGATTTGGGTTTTTTGAGACAACTAGCGAGAAAAGTGGTAGGTATCAGTCACAAACAAATTTCTGGTAGTTTTTTGGAGCAATGTAACGAATTGTGGTAGTTTTATGCTATTCACTCATGTGAAGCAGATGCGCTCTGAGCCTTGAGGGGTTGGAAACTTATCATTAAAGACCCCGCCGTCTATGGACATCAAACTATGATGGAACTTCATGAACTCTGGATCGGACAGATACCCTTGTGTTGCGAGTTGATTAAATAGCCCTAGGGTAACAAAGCAACCCTTGCAATCTCCTTTGAGGGAGGCCGGAGGGACGAAGCAACAATCCAGGAAGGTCCGCCATTACGTTTCGGGCTATGAAAGCAACAAGGAATGTGGAGATTGTGGGATCAGGCTGCAAGTGGACGCAGGCTGCCCGCGGTGTCCACATAAAAGCCCACATAATCAGAGTTTGCGGACGCCCACGGGCAGAGCAACCAAATATGTGGGATACGTGGGTTGTTCCGCGGCGCCCACATACAACCCACGTCGCCGCGATGATACAGTGGGAAGCAGGGAGGCGTAGCCGTCCAGATCCGCCATGGCCTTTCCGACATGGAACCTGCAGCACCGCTGTCTACTAGCGCCTTAGTACGTCGCATGCAGATGGGCTCGTGGCTTTGGCCGTTCCCATGTCCGGTTCCTGTCATCAGCGAGATCCCTTGCCGTCGACGCAGTCGTGGCCTCAAACTGGTTAAAGACTGACTGCAGCATTATGAACTCGTTCAGACTCCAGACCTGCCTGCTGCAGGTAGAAGGATACGTAGCTAGCTACAGCGTTGCACAACATACACCCCTTGAATTGCACGTAGCTAGCTGGTGTGTTACGCACACGGCCAATGGCGTTTCAGTCGAACGTATGTATGTGGCCAGGCTCCTTCTGCATCACAAGGCGTCGCGTGCGTTCGTCATCGATCGAGAAAACTTAGCCAGGATGTGGGCTATCCCACTAAACCCACATACCCACTTAATAATATGCGGGCTTTGAGGGGTATCCCACTTAACATATGCGGTAATTGTGGGGCAGACGTGGACATCCCGCTTAGCGTCCCACCTACAGCCTGATGCCGAAGGGATACGCCTACCACTCCTAGCACTAAACCCACGACCGGCTGCTAGGGGACAGCTGCCTGACAGGTTCCTATCCCAAAGCGCTGGTGGACTGACTGGATTAAAAGCACCGAGGTGCGCGGCCACCATAAGTTCGCTCTCCCTGCCTGCGCCAGTTCCTGAGGCTTAATTTTAGCTCTGTTATCTGTTCTTACTTAGATCATCGCGCGCGCCCATTCATTTTTTTCATTTTTCCAGTAGAGTACCCATTATTGGTGGCATGAAATATAGTAACCAAGTTGCGTGCAATTTAAGGACAACATAGCTACACTGGTAGTTAATGAAAAATATGATAGATCTTCATCTCAAAAGGAATAATGGTATTTTGCCACAATCAATGTCTATTCGAGTGCTAAGTTTGTCAATATATATTTTCATAGAAGATAGCCCCACATATCCACTATTTCGACGCAGGTGTAAGAGAAATTAAACAAAATAACTTATGACAAAAGTAGTAAGAGCAACTCCAACCGGCCGACCCAAACGGACGCGGCCTTTGTCCGCTTTTTGTTCGTTTGGGTCGGCGAAGCGGACGCCCGTATCCGGTTTGCGAAATGGGTCGGCGCGTGCGCCCAACGGGAGGCCGACCCAAATTTGCCACCGAAAAAAAAATAACACGTGGCATAAAATAAACATAATAAAACATTAATTAAACATAAGTGGCCGGTCAACCGCCGGCCAAAGTCCACTTAAAACATAATTAAACATAAAAAACTAAAAAAACTACGCGCCCGCTGCCCCCTAGTCGTCCACCTTGCCCTTTGCCCTTGCCGTCGCCATCGCCATCGCCGCCGGTGAGGTCGATGAAGACAGGAGGCGGCCCAACCCACCCGAACGCCGCTTGGTAGGCCGCCAGGGCAGCCTCCTCCGGCGGCGGCATTGCGGCGAGCCGGGCACGCGCCTCCTCCTCTGCCTCCAGGCGCAGCGCCTCCTCGTCGTGCTCCCACTCGATCTGCCGCTGGCCGTCGACTGCCTCCTGGGCGAGCCAGTGCGTCTTCCAACGCTCGAGGTGGGCCAGCTCCTCCTCCGTCGAGGCGTACCAGACCGGAGGCGCGCTGACCCACTCGCGGACCACGCCGGTCCACGTGTACGACTCCTCCGTCCAAGTGGGAGGAGGCGGCGAGCACTTCCGCGTCGGCATGGGCTCCGGCGGCGGCGGCGGGACGAAGATCGGGCTGTGGACGGAGTCCCCCGCAGCCGAGAGGGCGAGGGCCTGGTCCAGGCCATCCCAGCGAGCGTCCTCCTCGATACGGCTAGCCTCCAGCGCGTTCTGGAGGGCTAGCTCGAGGGCGGCCTGGTACGCCTGCTCCGCCTCCTCCTCCTCCGGTAGCACCTCGGGTGGCGGCGGAGGAACGGCGTGGTCGACATGCATGCCCCGGCACCGCTCCTCCTCGTGCTCTAGCACGAACCAGCGCTCCCAGTTGGGAGAGTCCGGCGCGTAGGCACGCATGGCGCGCTGCTCCGGCGTGAGGGCCTCACGCCGCCGGCGAACCTCCTCGGCGTGCGCTCGTGGCGTGCGCGGCACCGCCGGAATGGGGATCCGCTGCGGATCCAGATGCCAACCGTGTGGCAGGTTGACATCTGGATATTGCAACGGCCGACAATACTGCCAGTGCCACCGCGCCTGGTGGACTGGGATGTACAGCCGGTCCCTCTCCGACGGCGAGCTGCGACGTGGCGGCGGCGGCGGCAGCGCAGCGGGCTCTCGCGAAGAGCTCGCGCCGGCGCTGCCCTTCCCTCCCTTCCGGTTGAAAAACCCCATGGCGCGCTGGCTGGCTAGGGTTTTGGCTGGCTAGGGTTTGGCTGGTCGCTGGCGTGGGGGCAAGCGTGGCCAGATGTGGACGGAAGCGGATGAGGCCGGACCCGCCGCACGCTTCCATTAAAAAGACGACCCACGCCCACCTTCCACCCACTGCCAGGCGGGCCCCGGATGTAGCTGGTCGCATTTAATACGACCGGGGGGGCGGTTGGCCGGCCGACAAGTGGGGCCGAGGCGGACACGAGGGGATGCGCGGCGCGTCCGCTTGGCGTCCGCGCCGACGCAAATCCGGCCCAAATTTGGGCCTGAAATGGGTCGGCGCGGACGCCAAGCGGACGCGATTTGGGACTGGGTCGGCGCGTTGGGCGCCTGTTTTCGTCCGCGGCGACCCAAACGGACGCGGGCGGACGAAATGGGTCGGCGCGTTGGGCGCCTGTTTTCGTCCGCGGCGACCCAAACGGACGCGGGCGGACGAAATGGGTCGGCGCGTTGGAGTTGCTCTAATGGAACCTCCTCGCCTCCAGCACTTGTACCGAGCATGAACACATTCAACTTTGCCTGACCACATAAAAGCAATAAAGTGCATAAGCATTTCTAAAAATATATTGCATAGGTTTCTTTCTTTACATCTTTATGTTCTAACAACTCCACTTTGCCATTCACTAATATGGCGTGGCTAGTACCATAATCCATCATATGCCTGCACCATATATGTATTTAGGATCTGTGTTTGCATTCAACCAAATGGCAGGGCTGAGCTCACCAAGTGCGATGTGATTAGTTGTGTCTGTACAGAAGCCTCGGTGGAATAAAGCATGAATTTGGTGAGTGAAATGGAGAAGTACCTGATATGATGTTTTCAAGCTCTCAATAAATGGATATGGTGAACAGCGGATGAAGACAAGAAAAAACGCGAAGTGAAAGCCAACACAGCCCATAGGGAAAAGTCGTGCTCACATCCATACCTAGAAGTTAAACAATAGGGATGGCAATGGGTAGGGTATGGGCGGGTACAACTATTTTCTGCCCAAACCCATACCCACAGAAACTTTTTGTACCCACCCATTTCAATACCCATGGGCATAGGCATCCCATTGGGTATCCTATACCCAAAATGGACATCTGGTGGGTACAATATATAGTTTTTGAAAGGTAGAGAAATGGCTTTTGGAGGCATCAAAGGGAGAGGAGTATAGCACTGACACAACCTTCTACGTTGGTGGCCTCTTGGAGGCATGAAAGGGAGTATGAGCGGCGGTTGGCGGAATCCCGGCATAATGGGAGGTGGCGGTGGGAATGGGGGATCGTTGGATGGAGGGTTGGATAGGAGTCCAATAGCGAAGAGTCGTGATTTCACCTTTTCATGGAGTCACATAGGACGTAAGAGGAGTGGCGAGCAGATGATTACATGCCTATGAGCTATGGCCAGTTCAAGGATTCAAGACTTAGGGTGTGCCATAGGAGTTGGATGTTAGGATTGACTGCCCAAATATGTAGACATCATGATGGTTGCCAATGATCACATGCCTGGAGAAACAAAGTTAACATCATTGGATTCGGCATTCCTCAAGGGGAATTCCATGCTTGTTCCTACAATTTTTCGTAACATGTGGCCATCGCCTTTTAACTTGCAAAACCTTGACCATACTTTTTCTTGATGGAAAAAACTTGACCATTATTGTTTTATATGTTTAAGGTACACAACCTTTTATCTCTTGTTAACGTAAAGGAAGTATTGTGGTTGTAACAACTATTACCTATAATTTAGTCAATTAAAGTTGAATGGTATTCTATATGAGACTAATTTGTATGAAAGCTGCATACGATATACTAAAACCAAGTTAGCTAAGAAACAAACCAACCAACAAACCAATCACACCCTACAACATCCGTACAGTGATACCATACCCTGAAATATTTGCAGTACATATTTACCAAATCCTTAGCCATATGTATACACAATTTTTGTGCACAAAAAACTTGGGTTTCCACTTGAAGTGAGTGGGCAGAGCAGGAGCCTACTTAGCAATACCTGGCTCGATCTAGAGATTGAGTACCACAACGCCACGCTAGATGCAGTCTGGATCTGGAGACGGACAAAGGCGAGGCATGGAGAAGTGAGGATGCTAATCAGGATAAATCAATGATGGAGAGAACATATTACCTCACTTGTAACTTGTTCCATAGATCTGGTCGTGGAGAGGCCAGTTCTGCATGACCGGCGGCGGGGCAAGAGCACGTGAACTCATATGCAGTGGCAGGGACACATGGAATCTTTTTTCAAGAACAAGAAACAAGGGAACACTGAAATCATAGGAAAAGAAGGAACCTATGACTCAACTTGACAATAAGAACACTGTTATAGGATATCATGTTCCACCGGGAGCAGCAACATTTGCTCAACAGAAATGTTACTTGTCTAGAAGCCATTTGAGATTACCAACACCAAAAAAATTCAGTACCAAGCTCCACAATGAAATCAATCAAGCACCGCTAGCATGAACTTCACCTGGACGCACAAATTTTGGTATGAGACGACAATAGTACAATGTAATTGCTTCCTGCAGTAAGGAATCATACCTGAACTAAAGAGCAACACACGGAAATACAGAGAACCCTACCCGAGATTTATGTTGAAAGATGTTGTGTTGCTGTAATAGAGAGGGTGAGCGAAGAGTACCAGAGGAGGAAGCAATATATACAGGTACCGCTCGGCAGCGGAAAGGATTGGCATATGAATCGCCATGAATGCGCGCCAAGAAACTGAGGTATGATTGCGAGCAGTTTCCAGAAGATGAGGCACCGGCCATAATCGCCAGCGGCACTGGATCCCGTCGCGCGCCTCCTCTATCCGCGTCCCCCCTTTCCACTTCGCAATAGGATCGGTCGCCTCAGCTGGATCGACCGGTGCACGATTCATCCGCATCCCACGCGCTGCTGGATCCCGTCGCTCACGTCGGCTCCCCTCGCGCGCCTCGGCTGGAGTGCGTGGCGCTGGATGATCCCTTGTGCGCCCCAACTCTCGCTCCTCGGCTCCATCACGCGCGTCGGCTAGCTCGGTGGAGATGGATCCCCTCGCGCACCTCCACTCTCAGTGTCACCCGTATCCCTCTCGGGCGTTTCCTATTTGGCCCTACAGACCACGGAAACCATCGCGCCACGTTTGCTGATACGTTAATTGTCATCTTTTTTCATCATTTCTTATTAGCTCGTTCCATTGTCTTCTTTCCTTTGTTCTCTTTTCCTTTTTTCGTTTTTGCTTTTTTCTCTTTCCTTTTTTTTCCTTCTTCTTTCTCGTTCCGTGATTTTGTTTGAAATTCATGAACTTTTCTTTAAAAATCGATGAACTTTTTTTAAAATTTGATGTACATTTTTTTCAAATTCAATGATTTTTTTTCAAATTTGATGAACTATTTTCAAACTGGATGAAATTTTCGAAAATATTATTTTTTAATTTTTTTGAATATTCTTCAAGTTCAAAGAACTTTTTTCAAATTTGATGAACTTTTTTTCAAGTTCGATGAACTTTTTTTTCAAATTCGATGAACTATTTTCAGATCTGATGAACTTTTTTTAAAAATCCATTATTTTTTTCAATTTCGATGAAGTTTTTCAAAATCGTCGAACAGTTTTTCAAATTTCACTAGTTTTTTTTTTCAAATTTGGTGAATCTTTTCTCAAATCCGATGAACTTTTTTCAAATCCATTGATTGTTCTTTCTAAAATACATGAACATTTTTCAAATTCAATGAAATTTTTCGCAAATTTGGTGAACTTTTTTCAAACTTGATGAACTATTTTCAAATCGGATGAACTTTTTTCGAAAATCAGTTTTTTTTAATTTCGTTGAACATTTTTCAGGTTCGATGATTTTTTTTCAAATTCGTTGAACTATTTTCAGATCCGATGAACTATTTTCAGATCCGATGAACTTTTTTTAAAATCCATTAACTTTTTGTAATTACGATGAACTTTTTCAAAATCGTCGAACTTTTTTGTCAAATTTGACGAGTTTGTTTTTTCAAATTTGATGAACGTTTCTCAAATCAGATGACCTTTTTTCAAATTCATTGATTGTTCTTTCCAAAATACACGAACAATTTTCAAATTCAATGAAATTTTTCGCAAATAATTCTAAACAATTTTAGCGATACAATAGATGGTTTTGTGCTACAACAAAATATGCACAATACCTTCACCAGCTGGCCGTTGCACGGGGCAGCACGACGATCAAAGAGTCGGCGAGTAAGCTGATAGCAGACGGACTGTCAGGATCTTCCACGTTGTGCTCGCCGGTGCACCCGCCAGGCAGCTGGCCGCCCTCCCTCACCTCTGCCCGCTCACTGCCGGCAGATTAGCACATGGATGCATCAGCCGGCAATACAACTGGCCATCAAAGAACAAAATACAATTAGCACAAAACTGGGATTAAGAAAAAATGAAACTTGATATAAATGCCTGATCTAAAGCTGCAATTGGAAAGTAAATGATTAGCTCAGATATAGGGTATAGCAAATGCACTTTCTATGCATATTTATACACCAATAATATAACCACAATTGCAGTACAGAAAAAGGGAACACTTGATTTGATTTACAACAGATATACAACCATCCACTTGCATCATAGGGTACCCTGATCCCTCGAGCATCCAACTGAAAGGTATTCACTGGCCGTGGGGAACTCCACTCAAATTTTAGACTGGGATCAGTGGCGGAGCTTGGCCCAAATAGTTGGGCGGCCCGGCTGAAGGAAATAAGCACTGGGCTAGTTTTTTCATGGCCCAAAAGTATGTATACAGTAGAAAAAGTCATGGGCTGGGTGGGCCATGGCCCACTCGGCCTTGCTGTAGCTCCGCCACTGACTGGGATGATTCAATCATGAGAGAGATAGCTGCACTACGCTTTTATTGCTGCCATAGCGCGTCATCCTCCCTGATCACCCTAGAAGCCTAGATGCCACCATTTAAGTCACTAGTAGAAAACGGACCTTTTGTCCGCAGCATTAGTCCCGGTTTGATTTTGAACCGGCACTAATGTGACCATTAGTCCCGGTTCGGAACGGGCATCATTAGTCGCGGTTCGTTCCGGACCTTTAGTCCCGGTTCGTAACACGAACCGGGACTAAAGGGGTTGTGCCAGGCTGGTGTCAGCTGGGGCCCCCACGAGCCCCTTTAGTCCCGGTTTGTATCACCAACCGGGACTAAAGGCCCCCCCCTTTAGTCCCGGTTGGTAACTGTTGGAAATATGCCCTAGAGGCAATAATAAATTGGTTATTATTATATTTCCTTGTTCATGATAATCGTTTATTATCCATGCTATAATTGTATTGATTGGAAACTCAAATACATGTGTGGATACATAGACAACACTGTGTCCCTAGTAAGCCTCTAGTTGACTAGCTCGTTGATCAAAGATGGTTAAGGTTTCCTAGCCATTGACATGAGATGTCATTTGATAACGGGATCACATCATTAGGAGAATGATGTGATGGACAAGACCCAAACTATAAACGTAGCATTTGATCGTGTCAGTTTATTGCTATTGTTTTCTGCATGTCAAGTATCTGTTCCTTTGACCATGAGATCATGCAACTCACTGACACCGGAGGAATACCTTGTGTGTATCAAACGTCGCAACGTAACTGGGTGACTATAAAGGTGCTCTACAGGTATCTCCGATGGTGTCTGTTGGGTTGGCATGGATCAAGACTGGGATTTGTTACTCCGTGTGACGGAGAGGTATCTCAGGGCCCACTCGGTAATACAACATCATAATGAGCCTTGCAAGCAATGTGACTAAAGTGTTAGCCACGAGATCTTGTATTACGGAACGAGTAAAGAGACTTGCCGGTAACGAGATTGAACTAGGTATAGTGATACCGACGATCGAATCTCGGGCAAGTAACATACCGAAGAACAAAGGGAACAGCATACGGGATTAACTGAATCCTTGACATAGAGGTTCGACCGATAAAGATCTTCGTAGAATATGTAGGAGCCAATATGGGCATCCAGGTCCCGCTATTGGTTATTGGCCGTAGAGGTGTCTCGGTCATGTCTACATAGTTCTCGAACCCGCAGGGTCTACACACTTAACGTTTGGTGACGATTAGTATAATTGAGTTATTATGTTGGTGACCGAAAGTTGTTCGGAGTCCCGGATAAGATCCCGGACATGACGAGGATCTCCGGAATAGTCCGGAGGTAAAGATTGATATATGTGATAATAGTGTTTTGATCTCTGGAAGGGTTCCGGAGTTCACCGGAAGGGGTTCCGGATGTTTACCGAAGTGTTCGGGTGCAGCAACACTTTATATGAGCCAAAGGGATAAAGCCCACAAGGTATTGGAAAGTGCAAAAGTAGTTTTGCTGCCGCGTAAGCGGTACTACCGCTTGGTGAAGCGGTACTACCGCCCGAGCGGTACTACCGCTTGTGTGAAGCGGTACTACCGCCCAAGCGGTACTACCGCTTGTGTGAAGCGGTACTACCGCTTGTGCGCGGCTGTGCACGGTTCGGCAGGGTCCGAATTGGACTCTTTTCCTGCGGGCCAAACCGACCTTGTGCGGGCAAAACCGACCCGGAGGAGGCTTTTACTCCAAGTTTAGACCCCAAGGCTCAACATATAAATAGAGGGGCAGGGCTAGCACACGGGACACATCAGGATTTCCCAAGCCGTGTGCCGGCAACCCTAGCCCTCTAGTTCCTCCGTCATAATCTCCGTAGTGCTTGGCGAAGCCCTGCAGAGATTGTTCCTCACCACCATCACCACGCCGTCGTGCTGCTGGAACTCAACCACTACTTCACCATCGCTCGCTGGATCGAGGAGGTGAAGGCGTCATCAAGCCGTACGTGTGTTGAACACGGAGGTGCCGTCCGTTCGGCACTAGATCGGAAGGATCGTGATTGGATCGCGGGACGCTCGGCGATTTGGATCGCGAAGACGTTCGACTACATCAACCGCGTTTATTAACGCTTCCGCTTAGCGATCTACAAGGGTATGTAGATTCACTCTCCCTCTCGTAGATGCTCATCACCATGGATAGATCTTATGTGTGCGTAGGAAAAATTTTGTTTCCCATGCAACGTTACCCAACAGTGGCATCTGAGCTAGGTCTATGCGTAGATGAGATCTCGAGTAGAACACAAACGAGTTGTGGGCGTGGGTGTATACATATTGCTTGCCGTTACTAGTTGATACTTGATTCCGCGGTATTGTGAGATGAAGCGGCCCGGACCGACATTACGCGTACACTTACGCGAGACTGGTTTCACCGCTGCGTGCACTTGTTGCATAAAGGTGACTGGCGGGTGTCTGTCTCTCTCACTTTAGTTGAATCGGTTCAATGAAGAGGGTTCTTTTAGAAGATCAAAAAGCAATCACTACACCACGTTGTGGTTTTGCGTAGGTAAGAATCGTTCTTGCTAGATACCCATAGCAGCCACGTAAAATTTGCAACAACAATTAGAGGACGTCTAACTTGTTTTTGCAGGGTATGTTGTGATGTGATATGGCCAATTACATGATGAGATATATGTGATGTATGAGATGATCATGTGATGTATAGAATATCACGACTTGCATGTCGATGAGTACGGCAACTGGCAGGAGCCATAGAGTTGTCTTTAATTATTGTATGACCTGCGTGTCAATCATTAAGCGCTATGTAATGCTTTACTTTATCGCTAAACGTTAGCTATAGTCGTGGAAGCAACAGTCGGCGCGACAACCTTATGGCGACACGTTGATGGAGATCAAGATGATGGAGATCATGGTGTCATGCCGGTGACGATGGAGATCATGCCGGTGCTTTGGAGATGGAGATCAAAAGCACAAGTTCATGGCCATATCATGTCACTTATGATTTGCATGTGATGTTAATCCTTTTATGCATCTTATTTTGCTTAGGACGACGGTAGCATTATAAGGTGATCCCTCACTTAAATTTCAAGATAAATTGTGTTCTCCCCAAGTGTGCACCGTTGCGAAAGTTCGTCGTTTCGAGACACGCCGTGATGATCGGGTGTGATAGACTCTACGTTCGCATACAACGGGTGTAAGCCATGTTACACGTGCGGAACACTCGGGTTAAACTTGACGAGCCTAGCATGTACAGACATGGCCTCGGAACACAAGAGACCGAAAGGTCGAACATGAGTCATATAGTAGATATGATCAACATGAAGATGTTCACCATTGAAACCACCTCGACTCACGTGATGATCGGACTTGAGTTGGTGGATTTGGATCATGTTACACTCGAATGATCGGAGGGATGTCAATTTGAGTGGGAGTTTTTAAGTAATATGATTAACTAAACTCATTATCTAAGAACAATAGTCTAAGTTGTCTTTGCAATATTTATGTTGTAGATCATGGCTCGCGCAGTAGCACCCCTGAATTTTAATGCGTTCCTAGAGAAAGCTAAGTTGAAAGATGATGGAAGTAACTTTGTGGACTGGGCCCGTAATCTAAGGATTATCCTTACGGCTTCCCAGAAGGCTTATGTCCTTGATGCACCGCTTGGTGATCCACCCGCTCCAGTTGAGTCTCTAGACGTTGTGAACGCCTGGCAGGCTCGTTCTGATGATTACTCAATAGTTCAATGTGCAATGTTGTATGGCTTAGAACCGGGACTTCAAAGACGTTTTGAACGTCATGGAGCATATGAGATGTTCCAGGAGTTGAAGTTTATCTTTCAGAAGAATGCCCGGATCGAGAGATATGAGATCTCCGATAAGTTCTATGCTTGCAAGATGGAGGAGAACGGGTCTATCAGTGATCACGTGCTCAGAATGTCTGGGTACTCCACCCGTCTGGCTGAGTTAGGGATGCCCCTTCCGCCAGAGGCTATCACTGACAGAGTTCTTCAATCATTGCCACCTAGCTACAAGAGCTTCGTGTTGAACTATAACATGCACGGGATGAACAAGTCAGTCTCCGAGCTGTTTGCGATGCTGAAAATCGCTGAGTCTGAAATTCAGAAGGAGTATCAAGTGTTGATGGTCAATAAAACCACTAGTTTCAAGAAAAATGGCAAGGGTAAGAAGGGTAACTCCAAGAAGAGTGGCAAAGCAGTTGCTCCTCTCGTGAAGAAACCCAAGGCTGGACCCAAACCAGAAACTGAGTGTTTTCATTGCAAGGGAACTGGACACTAGAAGCGGAATTGCCCCAAGTATTTGGCTGACAAGAAGGCGGCCAACAACAAACAAGGTATATATGATATACATGTTATTGATGTGTACCTTACCAACTCTCGTTGTAGTGCCTGGGTATTTGATACCGGTGCGGTTGCTCATGTTTGCAACTCAAAACAGGAACTGCGGAATAGACGGAGGCTGGCAAAGGACGAAGTGACGATGCGCGTGGGAAATGGTTCCAAGGTTGATGTGATCGCCGTCGGCACGCTCGCTCTTCGATTACCGTCGGGATTAGTGATGAACCTAAATAAGTGTTATTTGGTGCCTGCGTTAAGCATGAACATTATATCTGGATCTTGTTTATTGCGAGACGGTTACTCATTTAAATCAGAGAATAATGGTTGTTCTATTTATATGAGTAATATCTTTTATGGTCATGCACCCGATGTGAAGGGTTTATTCTTATTGAATCTCGATAGTAATGATACACATGTTCATAACATTGATGCCAAAAGATGTAGAATTGATAATGATAATACCACTTTCTTGTGGCACTGCCGTTTAGGTCATATTGGCGTAAAACGCATGAAGAAGCTCCATGCTGATGGACTTTTGGAGTCACTTGATTTTGAATCACTTGACACATGTGAGCCATGCCTCATGGGCAAGATGACTAAAATGCCGTTCTCTGGAATAATGGAACGGGCAAGTGACTTATTGGAAATCATACATACTGATGTGTGCGGTCCGATGAGCATTGAGGCGCGCGGTGGTTATCGTTACTTTCTCACCTTCACTGATGACTTAAGTAGATATGGGTATATTTACTTAATGAAACACAAGTCTGAAACATTTGAAAAGTTCAAACAATTTCAGAGTGAAGTTGAGAATCATCGTAACAAGAAGATTGAATTCCTACGATCTGATCGAGGAGGAGAATATCTGAGTTATGAGTTTGGCAGTCACTTAAGACAGTGTGGAATTGTTTCACAATTAACACCGCCTGGAACACCACAGCGTAATGGTGTGTCCGAACGTCGTAATCGAACCTTATTGGATATGGTGCGATCTATGATGTCTCTTGCCGATTTGCCACTATCGTTTTGGGGTTATGCATTAGAGACAGCTGCATTCACTTTAAATAGGGCACCATCGAAATCCGTTGAGACGACGCCATATGAACTTTGGTTTGGCAAGAAGCCAAAGCTGTCGTTTCTTAAAGTTTGGGGATGTGATGCTTATGTCAAAAAGCTTCAGCCTGAAAAGCTGGAACCCAAAGCGGAGAAATGCGTCTTCATAGGATACCCAAAAGAGACAGTTGGGTATACCTTCTACCTCAGATCCGAAGGCAAAGTGTTTGTCGCTAAAAACGGAACATTTCTTGAGAAAGAGTTTCTCTCGAAAGAATTGAGTGGGAGGAAGATAGAACTTGATGAGGTTGTTGAACCTTTACTTCAACCTGAGAGTAGCGCAGCGCAGAAAGTTGTTTCTGTGGAGCCTACATTAGCTGGAGAGGAAGTTAATGATGATGATCATGAAGCTTTGGATCAAGTTGCTATCGAACCTCGTAGGTCGACAAGGACGCGTACTGCTCCCGAGTGGTACGGCAACCCTGTCTTAGACATCATGTTGTTAGACAACGATGAACCTACGAGCTATGGAGAAGCGATGATGAGCCCGGATTCCAAGAAGTGGTTAGAGGCCATGAAATCCGAGATGGGATCCATGTATGAAAACAAAGTATGGACTTTGGAAGTATTACCTGAAGGGCGTAAGGCCATTCAGAACAAATGGATCTTTAAGAGGAAGACGGACGCGGACGGTAATGTCACCGTCTATAAAGCTCGACTTGTGGCAAAGGGTTTTTCACAAGTTCAAGGAGTTGACTACGATGAGACCTTCTCACCCGTAGCGATGCTTAAGTCCGTCAGAATCATGCAAGCATCTCGGAGTTGGAATCTTCGTTTTGATGAGGTGATCAAAGCGTTCGAGTTTATACAAGTTTACGGAGAAGCTTGTATTTACAAGAAAGTGAGTGGGAGCTCTATAGCGTTTCTAATATTATATGTGGATGACATATTGCTGATTGGAAACAATATAGAAATGCTGGAAAGCGTAAAGGAATATTTGAACAAGAGTTTTTCAATGAAGGACCTAGGAGAAGCTGCTTTCATATTAGGCATCAAGATCTATAGAGATAGATCAAGACGTTTAATAGGACTTTCACAAAGCACATACCTTGATAAGATTTTGAAGAAGTTCAAAATGGATCGGTCCAAGAAGGGGTTCTCGCCTGTTTTGCAAGGTGTGAAGTTGAGTAAGACTCAATGCCCAGTGACTGCAGAAGATAGAGAAAAGATGAGTGTCATCCCCTATGCTTCGGCCATAGGCTCTATCATGTATGCAATGCTGTGCACAAGACCCGATGTCTGCCTTGCCATAAGTATGGTCGGAAGGTTTCAAAGTGATCCAGGAATGGAACACTGGACGGCGGTCAAGAATATCCTGAAGTACCTGAAAAGGACTAAGGACATGTTTCTCGTTTATGGAGGTGATCAAGAGCTCGTCGTAAAGGGTTACGTCGATGCAAGCTTTGACACTGATCCGGATGACTCTAAGTCGCAAACCGGATACGTATTTATTCTTAATGGGGGTGCGGTTAGCTGGTACAGTTCCAAGCAAAGCGTGGTAGCTGATTCTACATGCGAAGCGGAGTACATCGCTGCCTCGGAGGCGGCGAAGGAAGGTGTCTGGATGAAGGAGTTCATGACAGATCTTGGAGTAGTGCCTAGTGCGCTTAACCCAATGACTCTGTTTTGTGATAATACTGGTGCCATTGCTCTAGCCAAGGAACCAAGATTTCACAAGAGGACCAGACACATAAAGCGACGTTTCAATTCCATCCGCGATTACATCAAGGAGGACGACATAAATATTTGCAAAGTACACACGGATCTAAATGTTGCAGATCCGATGACTAAACCTCTTCCAAGGGCTAAACATGAACAACACCAGAACTGCATGGGTGTTCGATTCATTACAATGTAAATCACATAGTGATGTGAACTAGATTATTGACTCTAGTGCAAGTGGGAGACTGTTGGAAATATGCCCTAGAGGCAATAAAAAATTGGTTATTATTATATTTCCTTGTTCATGATAATCGTTTATTATCCATGCTATTATTGTATTGATTGGAAACTCAAATACATGTGTGGATACATAGACAACACTGTGTCCCTAGTAAGCCTCTAGTTGACTAGCTCGTTGATCAAAGATGGTTAAGGTTTCCTAGCCATTGACATGAGATGTCATTTGATAACGGGATCACATCATTAGGAGAATGATGTGATGGACAAGACCCAAACTATAAACGTAGCATTTGATCGTGTCAGTTTATTGCTATTGTTTTCTGCATGTCAAGTATCTGTTCCTTTGACCATGAGATCATGCAACTCACTGACACCGGAGGAATACCTTGTGTGTATCAAACGTCGCAACGTAACTGGGTGACTATAAAGGTGCTCTACAGGTATCTCCGATGGTGTCTGTTGGGTTGGCATGGATCAAGACTGGGATTTGTTACTCCGTGTGACGGAGAGGTATCTCAGGGCCCACTCGGTAATACAACATCATAATGAGCCTTGCAAGCAATGTGACTAAAGTGTTAGCCACGAGATCTTGTATTACGGAACGAGTAAAGAGACTTGCCGGTAACGAGATTGAACTAGGTATAGTGATACCGACGATCGAATCTCGGGCAAGTAACATACCAAAGAACAAAGGGAACAGCATACGGGATTAACTGAATCCTTGACATAGAGGTTCGACCGATAAAGATCTTCGTAGAATATGTAGGAGCCAATATGGGCATCCAGGTCCCGCTATTGGTTATTGGCCGTAGAGGTGTCTCGGTCATGTCTACATAGTTCTCGAACCCGCAGGGTCTACACACTTAACGTTTGGTGACGATTAGTATAATTGAGTTATTATGTTGGTGACCGAAAGTTGTTCGGAGTCCCGGATAAGATCCCGGACATGACGAGGATCTCCGGAATAGTCCGGAGGTAAAGATTGATATATGTGATAATAGTGTTTTGATCTCTGGAAGGGTTCCGGAGTTCACCGGAAGGGGTTCCGGATGTTTACCGAAGTGTTCGGGTGCAGCAAC
Source organism: Elymus sibiricus (assembly GCA_039707655.1). NCBI lineage: Eukaryota > Viridiplantae > Streptophyta > Magnoliopsida > Poales > Poaceae > Elymus > Elymus sibiricus. Next base: position 539,252,341 of record CM077665.1, on the reverse strand, counting down.
ACTTTATATGAGCCAAAGGGATAAAGCCCACAAGGTATTGGAAAGTGCAAAAGTAGTTTTGCTGCCGCGTAAGCGGTACTACCGCTTGGTGAAGCGGTACTACCGCCCGAGCGGTACTACCGCTTGTGTGAAGCGGTACTACCGCCCAAGCGGTACTACCGCTTGTGTGAAGCGGTACTACCGCTTGTGCGCGGCTGTGCACGGTTCGGCAGGGTCCGAATTGGACTCTTTTCCTGCGGGCCAAACCGACCTTGTGCGGGCAAAACCGACCCGGAGGAGGCTTTTACTCCAAGTTTAGACCCCAAGGCTCAACATATAAATAGAGGGGCAGGGCTAGCACACGGGACACATCAGGATTTCCCAAGCCGTGTGCCGGCAACCCTAGCCCTCTAGTTCCTCCGTCATAATCTCCGTAGTGCTTGGCGAAGCCCTGCAGAGATTGTTCCTCACCACCATCACCACGCCGTCGTGCTGCTGGAACTCAACCACTACTTCACCATCGCTCGCTGGATCGAGGAGGTGAAGGCGTCATCAAGCCGTACGTGTGTTGAACACGGAGGTGCCGTCCGTTCGGCACTAGATCGGAAGGATCGTGATTGGATCGCGGGACGCTCGGCGATTTGGATCGCGAAGACGTTCGACTACATCAACCGCGTTTATTAACGCTTCCGCTTAGCGATCTACAAGGGTATGTAGATTCACTCTCCCTCTCGTAGATGCTCATCACCATGGATAGATCTTATGTGTGCGTAGGAAAATTTTTGTTTCCCATGCAACGTTACCCAACAGTAACACCAACCGGGACTAAAGGGGTTGAGGCTTTAGTCCCGGTTGGTGTCTCCAACCGGGACTAAAGGGGTTCTGATTTTTTTTTTCTGTTTTAAATTGCTTATATCTTTTAAGATATTTGATGTTTTTGAGTGATTCTTTTTGCATTAGATTCAAAATTTTATCTAGTTTCTGTTTGTGCCATTAGTTTTCAAATTTGAATGGTTTAAATTTGAATTTGTTCAAATTTGCTTCAAACCCTAGATTGTGAATAACTTGAGTTTACAAATAGTTTTTAATTTAATTCTTTTTGCTCCTAGTCACGTGTTAGATTGTTGTCACAGTAAGATTTATTTGGTTATTTTTAGAATAATTTAAATTAGGATTTTAATTAAAACAATACTGTTTTGCTTATATAGTTGTTTTAGTCATTTAATTGTTGTTTTTTATTATTTTTAGTTAGTTCTTTCTGTAGATTTTAACATGTTGTAGTATGGTGCATATTGAATGCACAAAAAGTCTGGAGTTGAAATAAGTTAAAAAAAATGAAATGCCTTTGTAACAGATGGGTTTTCGTCCGAAACCTTGATACTTCGAAGGAGATGGTCCAGTTTGTACACGAAGTGCATCCAGTTTTTGCCGTAACCCTCTCAACTTTTTAGCACAAGCTATGTGGGTGAAATGATGATACCATGCCAAGTTTCAACCTTTTCAGAGTTCATTTGTAGTGCTTTTCAATTTCAGGGTCATTTAGCTCAAAAAAATCATTAAATGCATGAAAATAGCAAATGAAGTTAGAAAGGGTTGAAATTTTAGGATGTGGCTTTGAATGGTGCATATTGAACACACAAAAAGTCTGGAGTTGAAATAAGTTTAAAAAAACGAAATGCCCTTGTAACAGACGAGTTTTCGTCTGAAACCCTGATACTTCGAAAGAGATTGTCCATTTTGTACACGAAGTGCATCCAGTTTTTGCCGTAACCCTCTCAACTTTTTAGCACATGCTATGTGGGTGAAATGATGATACCATGCCAAGTTTCAACCTTTTCAGAGTTCATTTGTAGTGCTTTTCAATTTCAGGGTCATTTAGCTCAAAAAAATCATTAAATGCATGAAAATAGCAAATGAAGTCAGAAAGGGTTGAAATTTGAGGGCGTGGCTTCGAATGGTGCATAATGAACAAACAAAAAGTCTGGAGTTGAAATAAGTTTAAAAAAATGAAATGCCTTTGTAACAGACGAGTTTTCGTCTGAAACCCTGATACTTCGAAGCCGACGGCCGCATACCTTTCTGACTTGGTTAACCTTAGTTGTGACTCTGGCTGGGACGGTGCTAGCAGATGTGTAGTACACGGTATGATTGGATGGACACCAACCCGGACTAAAGGGGTTCTGAAATTTTCAAACTCTACCCCCCCCCCCCCCCCCCCCGTGGACCGCCTTTTTTAGTTTTGTAGAAAATAAACAAAAATGATAAAATCTTCAAAAAATAAAATCCTTTGAGGTGTAGTTAGGTTTTAGTGTCTAGTTGGTATAGAAATTTTGAAATATGAATTTTGACCTTTTTTGCAAAAAAACGAAAAAAAATGTAAAACGGCCATAACTTTTGCATACGACGTCGAAAAAAAAAGTTTAATATATCAAAAAAAACTAGAGAAAAATTGGGACTCGATTTCACCGGGGTTTACCCGGTGAAGTTTTCTCAGATTCTCAAAATTCCAAAAGTAAAAAAAGTTATTTCAAATCAAAAAAAATAATTTTAATAATTTTAAAAATTAATTTTATTTAAAATAAATAAATGATGTCATATTTGGATTCCTCACATTTTTCTGATAATAATGGATATATTATTTGTCGAATTTCGATTTACAGATTTAAAGATATTAATTATGTCATATTAAATGAATAAATGGCAAAAAAATGAATAAAATAATATTATTACTTATTTTATTTTCATTGAAATTCAATATTATTAGTACTTATTTTGTTTATTTTAATAATTGTTTAGAATTCAAAAACTTAAATCATGTGACACCAAGACCTAAGGGTTAATAGGATTGATAGCTTACTATTGTCAGGAAAACAACAAGTGCAGACTTGGAAACTAGGGTCGATAGAACCTGAAAGTTAAACGTGCTGGGGCTGGAGCAGTGAGAGGATGGGTGACCGGCCGGGAAGTTAAGCGTGCTGGGGCTGGAGCAGTGAGAGGATGGGTGACCGGCCGGGAAGTTAGACGATTTGAAATGAGTGCTCCACGCTGGAGCAGTGTGGACGGGTGATTAGAGATTAAATTGTCAAATAATTCAAAGATTTGAAAATCGGAAGAAAACTTAAAAACAAATCAAAAAAAAAATCAATTTTTTTTTTCTAAAAATTCCTGACGGCCCCCGGCAAGGCCGGCTCCGGCCAGCCCCCGGCAAGGACCTTACCAACCGGGACTAAAGGTGGAGCCTTTAGTCCCGGTTGGTAACACCAACCGGGACTAAAGGTCCTCCCTCCCCCGCCCCAGCAGCGCCACGTGGAGCCTTTAGTCCCGGTTGGTAACACCAACCGGGACTAAAGGTCCTCCCTCCCCCGCCCCAGCAGCGCCACGTGGAGCCCCTTTAGTGCCGGGCCGTGACGAACCGGGACTAAAGGGGGGGGCAACCGGCACTAAAGGCCCTCCCAAACCGGGATTATAGCCCTGTTTTCCACTAGTACGTGGAGATGTATGTTGGTATGTTAGACTGTCAGGCCATCCAAGTTCATCAGCTTCAAAATTCTCTTCTGAGTGGCATCTGCAAGTGTTAGATTCCATGATAAAAACAGTGACATTCGATCGAGCATGCCAATGGATAATCGTTGTCGGCCGGTACCAGATATAAATCACTTGGACTCATCGAAGATGACGACGAAGCAGCCGCACCGCCGACCCTCGATCATCTTCTCGCAGAGTCGCGAACCACCACAGCTGCCCCATGACGAACAAGGTTCATTTTACGTTAACTGAACCATGAAAAGTTGGGAATGCAGGAAGCATGTTGAATCTATTTTCGAGTGTCTTACTTGTCCAACATACAGGCACCACTTTAGCCAAAAAGTTCTCAAATAGAAAGATGGTAATAATATTATTAACATATCAAGCTGAAATGAAAACTTCATATGGAACGGAAAGTTTTCAAAAAATAGTGATGCATTGACCATCGACTGAAAGTGCACTAAATCATAATGTATATTCAATTGTCGATAACTTCAGGACATAATTTTGATTGTTGAAAGGCTAGTGGCATTAAAAAGGGAAAATACTTATACCATGCCATTTCAGATGCAGATAGTTTTGTGCAACAGTACAAACACTCGAGAACAAAACAAAACACAATCTATTTTTAGAAGCATTGTCGGTGAATTACCTCCGATATAGTAAAATAACCTGACTAAGTAAATGTGAAATAAATAAGTAAATGCAAAATAAAAAGAGAACATCACTGGTGTCTCTTAGCCCTCCCTATGTCACCCTTCATTACCTCGGTCGGCCAGCGCCTAGATCAGACAGTGGTGAGTCAGATCTTCTGGTACTCCCTGCTTCCCTAGAGCTTTCATCCCCACCTTGCTTTATGTTGGTTCGATTATGAAATCCCCTAGCTCGAAGGAATGTTGGAAGGTTCCAGGTCTGTAATCTCTGTTCATTTTCATTAGTATTTGGTCATCAAATCCATGAACATAACTTAATTTCTTTTTTTAAGCTCAATACTTAATTTTGTATTGCTTTAAATACTTCAAAGAGTAGATATTTTTCATAAGTAGGCTAATTCAGGTGCAAAACTTTTTTAGGGGAGCACAAAATTAGTTTGATCACGTCACTTAATAGCAAAAATGGTTTCACTCTATTTCGAGTGAAGAGAAATACTATGTGCAAAATATGATCAAAGCATTGATAGTGGTCATCACTATAGGACACAATTTTGAATCTCCAAAAAAATTGATCTCTACTCCCCATTCGTAATAATTTGGATGAAATTTGTTGAGTCTCCAAAACAATGAAGATAAATTAGGCAACAATCATTAAAAAATCACCGCAATATTGTAGAACATAGTGGGTGCGACTGGGCACGGCGGCAGTGAGAGTAGAGGGATAAGGAGGGGCGGCTCTCAATCGCGGGCGCATGCCATACTTGTCCTGAAGACGGTGGGCAAGTTCGCAGAGCTATTAGAGCACATGCACAGAACCACCCCGACATCAAGGTTGTGTTCCCCGACATCAAGCTATTATAGCGGCTCCAGGTGCTCGCCGACCACCACCATCACAAGCAATGCCACGATGCTGCTCCAAATACGAAGGCAATAGGATCATATCTGCAAAACGCACAACACTCATTAGAACTATCTCACCATGGATAAAGCCTCTGACTGAATATATATAAACTGAAATCACATAATAATGACAACGGTCAGCATAACCTTGAGATCCATAGATCGCACATAGAAAGACACAAAAGCCTCAAGATATCTGAAAATGTTCGAAGAAGAAAAAATACATGACCTGCTCATTGTTGTCTATCATGGGCCTTCAACTTTTGTATTCCTTAGTTGATCTTCTCGTCCATTTGTGTTTGGTGAGGTATATATAACTTCTGGAAGATCATCCACGACGCAAATAATATCAATAACATAAGAAAGACAAATGAATAAACCAAGCGTGGGCTACACCACTGACAACATCGTCTAAGATCCTGAACTTGATTCACACATCAATACCATAAACTAAAAGAGACAAAAATGCAGGTAAAGGAAACACATACTTACAACTTATTAAATAGACCACATCAATATTTACTGATGCTTGGGGAGCATTAGGATCTGTCACCACCAGCGTCCAGGTGGCTGTGATTACTGATTACCTTAGCGAGGTATGGGCCGATGGCCTTATGTGAACCACTGGAAATAGATTATGAGAGGAATCCCAGAATGTAGAGGTAGTGGACACTGTCCTGCAGCCTGCTCCACACATAATCTGTACAATAATTCGCCCAGCTAGCCTCCAGATTGACTAATGACCAAATATTATGGTAGCGGTGTTGAGGCGAGCGTGGATGGATGAGAAACAATTATCAATATGCCATGGAGTACATCGCACAATTACAAAAGAAGAAGAAAGAAAAAGGAAAAAGGAGGTGGCCGGCTACCTTGCACGGCAGCAGCGATGATGTCTCTCCTGGTGGCAATCGCGGCGATCCCGCGCAAGAGAGGCCGGCGATCTTCGACGATGAACGGCGATCTTTACAGGAGACGACGCCATGGAGGATAGCAGGATCGGGGCAGCAGAGAACTGACGGACGGTAAAGACGACGGGCAGCGGCGGATCTCGGCCGAGACCAGCGCCTTGCCCCATCGAGCCCTGGCTGCAGTCGAAGAGGCCTGCGGTGATGCCCCTCTTGGACCTTGATGCTGGCGATGGTCGACCTCGGCAGCGGTGTCGCGGCGACGACCAAGAGTCCCGCAATCTCCTCGACGACGACTCCTCTTTGAACTCGACGGTGGCTCCACCTTCTACCTCTACGACGGCTCCTCTAACCCCTCACCGCCGCCAAGGAGATCCGCAACGGCGGTGCGCAAGTGGTTTCTGTCGTCTTCACTGTCCCGAGATGGCGGCTGGGGGTAGGTCCCGTCGTTGCTAAGATGCGATCCAGGGATGCCTCGCTACAGAGTCGCAGGTTTTCTTTCACGTGCGTGGGACGACGGTTTTTTTCGTAGCGGGGGCGATGCTTTTTTTTCGTAGTGAGGGGTGATGGTACGAGCATGAGAGAATTGTTACCCGATGGGAGGAGAGTCAAAAAAAAAAAACAGCGGAGGAGAGACGAAAAAAACCCAATAAACGCCGGCTACCAACTTTCCCTTTAGGCCAACTCCAGGGCACGATCCCAAACGGACGTCCGTTTTGTCCGGATTCTGTCCGTTTGGGGCGGGCAATGGGGTCGTGTTTGAGCCTTTTCTCGGATGCGGTGGCCGTGCGCCCAGCGCGTGGACGCATCCTTCGGCCCCATCCTGTCCGCCTCCTGGTTCGAACACACATATGCGAATAAACCACGTCCTGGTTCACGCCGGCAACACAGCCAGCCTACACGACCTCGCCGGCAACACAGCCAGCGGCCGGCAACACAGCCAGACTCCAAAATGAATAGTTTTCTCGTCTGCAACACAGCCAGCCTACACGACCTCGCCGGCAACAAAGCCAGCGGCCAGCAACACAGCCAGCCTCCAAAATGAATAGGTTTCTCGCCGGCACACAGCCAGCGGCCGGCACCCCGTGCCACAGCCGAACAGGCCGCCTAGTTCAGGTCGTCGGCGTCGAACATCTCTTTCTGCCAGGCCTCGAACCAGCTCCTCGTCTTCTCGCTCATCTTGCTCAAGTCGACGCTCATGATCGCTAGCGCCACCTCCTTTGCTTTGGTTGTGGCATTGGCGGCCTCGATGTCGAGCAGCCTCTGCCTGGCCGCGGCATTGGCGGCCTCGATGTCGAGCTGCCTCTTCATGGCCGCCTCCACCATGTCGATCTTCCTCTTCTTGGCCAATCTCCTTCCAACTTTCGCAAATCAACTTGTCCTCATCTTGTGTGTATGATCCCGTCCGAATGCTCTTCTTCCTCTTTTGAGCTTCCGCTCTTTGGGTGAGCTCGTCCATGAACAATGGCTCGCCCGCAATATCGACGCCGTCCTCTTCTTCTTCATCACCTTCACCTTCGGAATAGATGTCATCATCTTCATGCCACGAGTCACCATGGTCGTCGGCCTCAAAGTCTTCATCGGCAAAATACGAGTCTCCGCGGCCATCCTGACTCTGGGTCTCCTCGGGATCGAAGGCATCGCCATGCCCACCCATCTGGAAGGCCTCGCCACGGCCCTCGTAGATGACATTCTCCATGTACTCGTTGTAGTCGGGGTCCTCGACCGTCGACGTTGGTGTAGGCATTCCGCCGAACAGGACGCGAGGCGACGGCATGGTGGCCGTAGACGGCGACCGTGCTTGTTTTATTTGCATCTCGACGGACGGGAGGCCGCCGCCGCTGGACCCCGGCGTGACGTTGAGGTCGATGACGGCCGAGGGGCGCGGGGTGGACGGCGCCATCATGCCAACGTCCGACGACCCCGAGAAACGGGTCTGGCCTTCGTACCTTGACGGCAATGGGGTGGTCCTCGATGTCAGCGAGGGGCACTGCGGAGGCCGGGCGACCGACGAGCCTGTGCTCGCCGGGCCGACGGGAGCTGCCGGGAAGCTCGTCAGACGGCACGGCCCAAGCATGAGGAGGGCGTGCGCTTTGTTGACGATGTCCTCCTTCTCGTCGACGTCGGCCTTGTGCCGCACGGCCTCCAACGCAGCGCGCTCGGCGGCGAGCATGGCCGCAGCGTCCTTGCCCTTCTGCGCCGCGCGCCGATTCCTCCTCTTGGCCGATTCCGCGGCCAACTTTGCGAGCTCTGCCGGCGTGAGATCCGCCCGCGACTTCTTCGGTGCCTTGGTCGCCTTCTTCGGACCCTTGGTCGCCTTCTTCTTCCCCTGTCCGGGCGGGTCTACGGCCTGGCCGTCGGAATTCGGCAGGGCGTCGGGCATGGCGGGATGGTGGTGGGCGAAGGCGAAATCGGGACGTGGGAGGGTTTTGGGGGGAAGGGAGGGGGAAATGGCGCCAAATGGGGCGCCGGGCGGGTCCTCTGTGCCACCGACGAGCGGGTCAGGGGAGGACAAGCGCACGCGTCCCGCCCGTCCGCGCGCTGTCCGTTTCACCCCAAAAGCGGACCAAAATTGGGCCGGGATGGGTAAAAAGCGAACAGAAAACGGACAAAAGTCCGTTTGCGCCCGCGCGCTGGGCCGTCTGATATGTCCGTTTTGCCCCCAAACGGACGCACCGGACAGGATGGGGTCGTGCGCTGGAGTTGGCCTTAGGAGGGAGATAGGTAAAGTAAGGACGCCCTTCCGCGGAGAGAGCGCGAGACGGCGGACCTCCTCCTCGTCGGCGGTTCGTCTCCGGCGGCGACCTCCACTCCCCACTCGCCTCCAAATAAGATGGAAGATCTCGGAGCGTCTCGTCCTCACCTAGGTATCCACCATGCATGGGACTACCGGAGCTCAGGCAGGCCATGCCCCCGCAGCGCCGGCGCCGACGGGGAGAAGAAAGGCATGCAGGCGGCCAGGCGAACGGCGAGCCCTCCTCGCACTCCCGCCGGCCAAACAGATGTGCCGGATCTCGCGCAGGTAACTTGAATGTTCACATCTTTGACTTGATTTGTAGAATAGCATACCATGGCATGCTGCTGTACACTCTGATTTCTGAGTGTGCATATTGGTTAACAAAAATGTGCAGACCAATACTAGTTAGCCGCTCCCAGATCCAAATTGTCCACTCAGGCACTGGCGTGAGAAAATTCAACCTTTGATCGGTTCCAAATTATAATGCGAAGGACCGTGATAATGTCGGCAAACGGCATGAGAAGGTTGTTACACAACGAATTGAAGAACTCACCCTTACTATGCCTATGAACAACCACTGCAAATACAAGATCCCATGCACGCTTGTATCGAATGGGCTGGGAGACTCGCTTCGGTGTCATTACCTTTCCAGTTGTTCCTTTCATCCTGTAGCTGGGCATTGTGGCTTGAGAAGCCTGACAAAGTTAGAGCTGCCTATGGTGCCTATCACGGGAGACAAGCTATGTTGCCTTCTTTCCTGTTCTAAAGCTGTTGGAGCGGGTTTCACTCAGGGGTTGCAGTAAGGTAAACTGCTTGAAGATACCTTGCCATCTTCAGCATTTAAGCGATGTGAAGGTGGAAGATCGCAGCAAGCTGTGAGTGATAGAGAGCAAAGCTCCAAATCTCTCCAGTTTTCACTCTGCAGGTAACCTCAAGGTATAAGTCTCAATTGGGGAAGCATTGCAAATGAACAACCTGTACATGAACTGCACCGAATTTGGTTGTGACACTCAAGCAGAGATGGCATCCAGTATGCCAAGCAGGGTGGTATGCTCTTAATTAACGGGATTACATAAGTTAATACTTGGAATACAATTAATCTAACACCATTGTGCAGGTAGTCGATTCACCAATGGTATCTAGGAAACTTGCTGACCTGAATTCTGTGAATATCTCTCTTGGAGAATTGCCCTTTGGTCAGGGTTGATTGTTCTTCTCTGGTTTCTATCCTTGGTGCTTCTCTTACCGTGGACACTTTCATCTCGCATGTAAGTTACTTACTTTTATGCAAATATGTTAGTACTTGTCATGGTGGTACCATTAACTGATGAAGTTTGTCTTTTCATCTCTAGGTATCCAATGACCTCATGCATCATGTCTTGGTTCTTGGAGATACCTCGGGGTCATGGATGTCTGAGACAGCAAATAAGAGGCTGGTCCGGCTAGCATGGCACATCCTTAGGGCCTGGTTGAGCTGATTTTTTTCGATAAAGAGTGCTTTATTAACTCAAAATGTAGCATCGAGTTGATACAATTTATGATGAGCGACACCCGGCCTCTGCATAGCTAGGATGCACACAGCCAAACACAAACAGTCTGGAAAAAACAAAAAGATAAAAAGCGGACATATCGGCACCAGTAGAGTCAAATAGGACCATCACTATGCCTATGTCGAAAGAGGTGATGGACCAATACGGAGGTTATGCTGCCACCCATGTTGGGAAAAAACCTCCATGGCCACCCGCTCCAATCGCGTACACACCGTCTTGAACATCGGTTGGTACTCCGTACGGTGAAGCATAGACCACATACGAAGCGAGTGCGTACAACGGAAAATAACCTGCAAAGGTATATCCCATCCTTGGAGTCCAACGTCATCACAGGGACACGGTAATGCCAAATGCTTCAAATGGACATGCATAGAGAGCACCCTGCAGCTGTTAAATAAACTAGATGACCCGTTGCGCCGATGGCGCAAAAAGCACCAGCCAGCCGAGTCTTCAAAGCATGTGTATGTGATAGTTTAAGAGATATACTTTTATCTCATTGTATGGTATCATGACAGATGAAAAGGAAATAATGACATTATCTGATAATAGCATACATTGGTCTCATAAAGCAAGTTGTAGTAGGATCAGTCTAAAGACATAAAACAAATTGAACACTAATTAGATCATAAGCAAATAGAAACTTAGTGCTGATGCATGTTCTAAGAGAACTTAGTGCTGATCTGCAACAGAGTGAAAAACACCCAACAGATACAGGAACATATTTCTTTCTGCATTGCTGCTCCAAAAGCGTCATGATAGTCTTACCAGCAAACAACCAATAGTCATACGTACAGGAAAGTCTTGGGTGGCTTACATATATACGATCCAAAAGGATGCTAAATATAGAAGTCTTGGTAGGTATTTATACTAATACAGAGTTATAAAGCAAAGGGCTTTTGCGATCTGCTTATAGGATACACAATCATGCGCAGCCCCTTTGATGTGCACTTGAAGGCGAAGGCATAGGCATGGCCTTTCTTCATCTTTGCCTTCCGAAAAAAGCTGCTCCAGTTTTTAGTGATAGTAGCAGCCCTGTTGTCAACACCCTTTATAAAACGGCTGTGACACTGGTAGTTCCGTCTCCCATGCTTATTGGCAGCTCACTATGATCAGCATCCATGTGTGGGAAGAGGCTGTTCTTAGAAAAGTGTGTCCTAAAGTACTACAGATGAAGATAAAGGTTTATTCAGCATATGATTGTATGGAACATGAGATTACCATTCTTTTGCCCAAGAAAGAGCATCGTCTTTCTCCCAAGAAAAATGAAATAAAAAAAGACACTGCGCAACACCATTAGCTTTCAAGGACCACAAATGAATGAAAGAAAAAAATGTGCATTTAGCAAGCATGTGGATAAGAAGAAAATCTACTTCCTCTCCATAAACCTTTTGAGTTCCGACTGAAAAATCGAAAGACCACAATAAATCACTGGAAAGTAGCATTTCACTGTGATTATCTATTTTCTAAAGGATTTCTACACACCTAGGTTACACTGCCTTGCTGATGGTTTGTTCCTGCCTAAAGTTGGATGTTGAATCCATTTAATATATATAAAAAAGAGGCACTCCTACTCAAATCTCCCTCAATTTTAACTGAATAATAATCCTACAGGTAGGCTAGAGTTTGAGCGACTGTGTAGCCAGCAAAGAGATAAAGCCTAAAGTAAAAGATATACATGAAGAAATTAGAGAAGGGTGGCCCCACTGTCCATGACTAAGCAAGCCGGTTAGAGAAACATGATGTCAACGCCGAAAATCAAGACTATGTTATCTATTCAAAAGCAGAGGGGTGAAGGGGGCAAGCAGATGTAAGATTAGCATTCTGAGTATTTTTATGAAATTTGGTTGTTCAAAAATATATATAAACTTAAACTCAACCAGTTGTATTATATGCAGTTTCGAACAGAAAAAGAGATTCACAATCTACTAATGTTGAGATGTACAAATATAATTTCAACTGAGTGAAATAAACATACAGCTGGCTAAGCACACAAGGTTCCGTATTTGATAAACGAATACTATTAGATATTCTTGCTTTGATTTTGTATCGGCTAATCTTGCTCGAGTCCAAATATAAGTACTACAATTCAAACAGAAGTTAAGCTCATATCCGATCAAATATTTCCATAATGATTTCTACAGCAGAACACCGGGCACTAAACCATGTAAGGTGATCAGACTCAAACTAAAATAAGATAACACACTACCTCAATGAACAAGAAATGCCTCAGACTAAGAATTTCCCAATGAAAAAACCAGGTAGAAGTAGTACAGAAGAAATCAACACAGGAAATGAGAAACCACGTTTGAGAGGTACATAGGGAATCTCAAGGTGCACAAACCAACCAAAGCAACAATATTCAGCTGCCAGAAAAGATCGCGAGAATAGAAATTTAAGGGCACTACAGAAACACACTAATGACCCTCCAAAAACACCCTAATGACCATTAACCAATCAAAGTTGCAAAACAATATACAAACATATAGGTGCATTCTTTTGATCAGCCAATCTTTCATTCATACTTCTTGTTTCAACATATGAAAAATCGTAGAACAGCGAAAACATCACAAGGTCAAAAAGAAACATCGCATGGTCAAAAAGGATTAGCGATCGCAAGTCCCTCAGATAGCCGAGTAGGCTAGTGGCTTTTATTCCAAGACCTGACTTGCCCTCTGGATACATATCTTGAGAGTCACAAGAGATGATCTATTTTACCTGTGCCTCTTGTCAAGTCTTCCCAGCCAGCTGAGAACCCTGTCTATCTGTCAGAGCTGCCAAAATAGAACAAGTACAATTAACTTTGAATTATAGAAGTTGCATTCTAGTATATACTTAAATAGTCTAAAAAACAATTGCACAGAACATATGTACTAAGCTTTTAAAATTGTAAAGTAGGTACTAAAGAAGATGGAATCATGAATGTGAGTGTATTGTCTACAAGTGCATTGATGCCTGTTTTGTACAGTGACCTAGAGAAAACTCCAGCACGTACAAAGGAAGGCTAACACATTATGTGTGATTAATGGGTTACTTGTATATATACATGGTTCATTCTATTTTCAGAAATTAAAATTTCTACTTTTATGTGATTCACATTATAGAATAATTACTAACCTTTTGACGAGTCCTATGCAATATCAAGAAGCTAGATCCAACAAATGCGCTCGACTTGCCCTGCAAATATATACATGGTTCGGTGTTATTTTCAGAAATTAGGATTTCAGTCACAGTTCCAACTCCAACACCAAATAAATTTGACTACTCATTTTTTATAAGTTCAGACAGAAACAAGGAACAATGCTTACCTGATAGAAACCAACATAGTTGAAACCTAAACTTTGATTGAGAAGCCCAATTGAGATGCCATTGAGCACTCCAAATCCCATGGCGGTCCTTGCATCGAAAGGTTTGTGCTCAAAGAGACGCCAGCTTGTCAACATGGTTACTGCACAATAAAGAATAAGGGTGAGTAAAATTCCAGGGTAAACCTACTTTTGTTTTTCTATGTTTGGACGAACTACTACTCTTCCTTCTCAAAATATCATTCAAGTTAAGCTCACGGCTAGTTTATTTTGTTTTAACCATGATGTGTCACAACCCACAACACCATATGGTCAAGGAAATCCACCGACAGAAAACTAAATTTGCAGCTCACACTAAACAACATACCTCATTCTGCCAGGGCAGTGTGATGGCCATGAACAGCAAGACCTGGACCAGAACACCAAAGATGATTCCCATCCAAAGGCCCTGCCCATCCAAATTATCTCACACTATTAGCATGTTATCGAACCGCGAAGAGGTAAAAAAAACCAGATCAACTAAACAGGCAAGGTTACGTATAGAAAAGGACAGGGGGGAAGGGACCTCACCTGTGTCAGGCGTCTCCTCCACGAACTGGGAGCCATCCTCGACCTCTCCTCCTCTGCAGATGGTTGTTTAGGATGGATAAGAAATTTTTCAAAAACGAACACTGAACATATAAGGCGGACATCAAATCTACAAATGCAAACGAAATACAAAAGTGTGACTTGAGTTTCAGGAAATTCTTGAAAATCATATAATATACATTCTCCAGAGAGCAGGCATGGGCACACGGCCATTTACTAATCTATGTCAAACCGCATGGAAGCCATTATATATTAGCCAGGTTTAGTTTTTGGCAAATCATATTTCAAATAATGCATCATGTCACCTAATATATCTATATTACAGATATGCGCAGTCTGAACCCATGGGCACACGGCCATTTACTAACCTACATCAAACCCCATGGAAGCATATATTAGCCAGGTTTAGTTTTTGGCAAATCATATTTCAAATAATGCATCATGTCACCTAACTAATATATCTATGTTACAGATATGCGCAGCCTGAACCTAATCAAGGACTTTATCATTTTGGCACCTCTTCTTGATCCTAGGGTTGCAAATTCTGGATCCTTTTTTTCACTGGACATATGCAATGATCGTCCGACAGAGCTCTCGGACTTGCCGCTTGTTGGGCAGCCATAGTTGTACATAACAGAAAATTAAACTTTTATAACATACTATATATAAGAACCACAAACAATTAGAATTTGAAAACAACTTCAAGAAAAAATCACAACCATAAACATCTACTTGTTTATCACATGCATATCACTTATTTATCAATGAAACATGTCACAATTATAAACATCTAATCAAGGTAGTATGGTACTATAGAGCGCTTATCATCATAACATTCCATCTTGTTAACTTCCTCGACACTCCAGATTTAAGAAATGCTTTAGCATCATCAGAGTGTCTCCATAACCTTTTCTTAGGACAATGTGTATCGGTGCACACCCAGTTTACAAAAACAGAATACAAAATTTAGTATAGCAACAAAAGCAAACACACAAGTATCAGATCTCCATAGGAAAAAAATGGTGGCATCGAAGATCCAAAAGCAAGTGAGCACCAACTATTAGCAAAAGCAGCAGCAGTTCTATATCTGTTTTAATAATTAATCTTCACTGGGTAGCAATACAATAGGATATCATGCAGTGCAGCAACCATGTACGTAGTTGTTCTTATAAGTGAATTAACACATCAGAAAACCCTTCAAACAAGAAATTAATTGTAAGGCAGATATCCAATAGAATCATCAATGTATGACCCTCCGGTTCATCGAGTTTTTTTTCCTGATTGAATATTGAATGAAACACCAATGAGAAAGCAGAGCTATTACTTGTGCTTATGTCCCAAAAGTTGTGATCTAGTAATGGAATTATCTTCCAATAGCTCCAGTGCACACTCCAAATAACCAAATTCTTCCTCCACCGTGCAACTATCCACGAACAAACACACTTCTCAATGATGAGCAACCCTACTCATGCTCCTACAAATCAAAATAAAATATCAACTTAAGAAGGGGAAAAGTACACCAATAACTTTCAGATATTGGCATAGGCATAGCTGGACCAACCAAGATGCAAGATTTACTTATATAAATCCAATTATAAAATCAGAATATTTCTCGACAATCTTTTCATTTGTTGTGGTGTAATCTCCAGGAGCAAGGTTGCCAGCTGAGTTCATTTCAGCAAGCAAAATTAGCCCACTTCCTTTTAGTAAACCATTCAATACCATAACACATAAGTACTAACACTATTTTGGTACATGAAAGAATTTCGAGCCAATAAATTAAACTAATCTCCTTCAGTGCTAACTGATGCCAATAAATTAATTACCACTATTTTCTACTCCTAGAAACCCCCAAACATGGAACGAGCATCAAATTCGCACCCAGATTACCCAAAAAGAATTAGCCACCCTAATTAACCTAATACACCAAATCAATCAGGTTTACTCCCAAGAATCAGAGCAAAAATGGAGGTAAGGACGAACAAGGAGATGCGTGGCAGGAGGTACATACGAAGATGCGGATGCTCGTCCTTGACCAGACGCCGCACGATGGCCGGGTCATGCTGTCATTGTCAAGGTGCTTACTGCCTCTCCTGCCGCCTCCTGCTCCTCCCAGTCAATAATAATCCCGACATCTCCGTCCGGGCAGTGTCTGTGGCCTGCACCACATCCAGATCCTAGTTAAGAGAAGCAAAACTACGAGCACAACAATCTGATTATTTATTAGGATCGGAAATGTTTTGCCGAGTGACAAACTTAATATCAGCAATCCCCGCAAAAAAGGCTTTTACATCTGCAATATAGGAAATGATGGGTACCTTGATTAGAACTGATGGCATGATGAGGTGAATACACCTGCAATTATAAGATGGAGACATCAGGTGTGAGCTTACTGGAATACTGATGCTACAATGAACAAGTATAAATTTCCCAAACTTACAGGTTGAATTATTTCTTAAAAAAATGCTTATCAAGATAGAAATGCTGATCCTACATAAACCTGTCAGGATGATCTAGGAAATAAAGATGAACCAATGTGGCAGGGCATAAATGACATGAATCTGAGAATAAAAAGGATTGCTATTAAAATTAACAAAATACGACTACTAAATCTGCTACTATCCCTCGTACCGGCAAGAGCACAGCAATGGCAAGAGCCATTCATAGCAAATCAAGTAACTGAGATAAGCACTGACATAGCCAGAGAATATATGAACAATCAGCATGGTGGACATGCTCATTTCAACATAGTCAGTACGTGGTTAACCGAGCAGATGTGAAAAA
Source organism: Elymus sibiricus (assembly GCA_039707655.1). NCBI lineage: Eukaryota > Viridiplantae > Streptophyta > Magnoliopsida > Poales > Poaceae > Elymus > Elymus sibiricus. The sequence continues at coordinate 539,235,415 of CM077665.1, read as the reverse complement.
CCTTCACTACCAAGCCACACTAAAGCAAAGGTTGCAGGCTGTAGATAAAACCCTATATCTGAGAAAGCATGAAGTAACATGACCATAAGAAAGATTAAAAAAAACATGAACCAACGACCCCCTCCTTGTCAAATCCGGCATATTCAAATAAACAGTAGGAACTTCTCCATATATAGGCTGGAGGCAGCAGATCATATGATTTGCTTACAACCAAAAAAACATGATCAGTTAAGTCCATTTATAAAAATCAATTAAACTATTGATAAGGGACAAATGAAACATGAATATTTACATTAGTTTTTCTTGCCACCCTGTTGAGCCATTTAATCAAGGTGGTCTACTAACCTGCACATTCAGGAAATAATGTTAAAAATCAACAGCAAAAAGGAGTTGGAACTAATGCTAAAAGCCAATAAAAAAAGGAGTTGGAAATTCTAGCCATCTGAAATCTCTTCAGTTTTTTGGACAAGTACATACCTCAATTCAAGGGGAAAGTACATAACAACCTACACATCCCAGCAAGATTGCATTAACAGTGATCATTCACTCAGACTGATCTTCCATTGCTTTGGTCTGCTGCTACTGCCTCTCTCCTGGATAATTTTTGTGTCCGTATGTCACCGGACTCACTCTCTGGTGGCCTGGCCAGCACAGCAGCAACATTAGCAGGTCAGCCACAACAAGCAACAAAGTCAGTATACAACAAATTCAGTATACAACAAAGCATAGCTGCATAGAAGATATAAGCATCGGCATCAAGCCATCAGCAGCACAACACCCAGCGATAATAAAGCATCCAGCAGCAAGCCAGCAAGCACGCACACAACAAGCAAGAACGCACGCAGCACGGCAGCAGCAAGCACGCACACATCCACATATTAGTAATTTCAGAGATGTACATTAGAGAAAATGTTCAGCTAATAATCCAATTAGATATACATGTGCATGTATGTTCATACACCTAGCCAAAAAATTGAGAACTTTGTTGCAACCATAGCAAGCCATGAATAGCAAGTCGGAAAGGAACTGTAAGAGGAAGGAATATAGGGGAAAACTCAGCCCCAAATCAGATTAGCCAATGAAGAAAACTGCCATTGTTTTGACCACGAAATTAGACCAGACAAGAGGGAAATCAACAGAGAACAAATCACACGGGTGCCCTCTTCTATACCTTGCTTCTTTGGCGAGAACCACCTCGGCCAGCTCCAGCCGCCGACACCGCCCCGGATGCCGGTCCCGTCGCCTTTCCCTCCTTGTAGTAGTCCCCCTGAGATGCCGGCTGCTGCTCCCCTCCTCTTTCCTCCTCCTCCGCCGCCGCCCTAGATGCCGAGTCCCGATCGAGGACGCGTTCCTCGGCTCGAGGCCCTCCTGCTGAGGAAGGATCGAGGCCGTGCTCGTCGAGGCCGACCACGGGGCGGCCGCATCTGGGTCACCACGCGACACGGACGAGGCGCTGCTGGCTGCTGCCCTTCTCTCTCTCCCTCTCATCCTCTCTCTCCTACAGGGACTGGTCCATGGCGAGCGGAAGCGGGAGAGGAAGAGACGAGCGACGGCGACCATGCGCGGGGGGCAGAGGAGGAGAGAAGTGGAGGGGAGGAGGAGGCGGCGCAGTGGTGGGGGAGAGAAGGAGGGGACGCAGAGACGGGTTAGGTCACGGATGGTCGGTCGCTTCTCTCGCTCGCTGGCTTATCGCTTCGCCCGCTCGCTTATCGCTTCGCTCGGCACTATTCATAGACGCAAAAAAGGACACATCCCAGCAAGATTGCATTAACAGTGATCATTCACTCAGACTGATCTTCCATTGCTTTGGTCTGCTGCTACTGCCTCTCTCCTGGATAATTTTTGTGTCCGTATGTCACCGGACTCACTCTCTGGTGGCCTGGCCAGCACAGCAGCAACATTAGCAGGTCAGCCACAACAAGCAACAAAGTCAGTATACAACAAATTCAGTATACAACAAAGCATAGCTGCATAGAAGATATAAGCATCGGCATCAAGCCATCAGCAGCACAACACCCAGCGATAATAAAGCATCCATCAGCAAGCCAGCAAGCACGCACACAACAAGCAAGAACGCACGCAGCACGGCAGCAGCAAGCACGCACACATCCACATATTAGTAATTTCAGAGATGTACATTAGAGAAAATGTTCAGCTAATAATCCAATTAGATATACATGTGCATGTATGTTCATACACCTAGCCAAAAAATTGAGAACTTTGTTGCAACCATAGCAAGCCATGAATAGCAAGTCGGAAAGGAACTGTAAGAGGAAGGAATATAGGGGAAAACTCAGCCCCAAATCAGATTAGCCAATGAAGAAAACTGCCATTGTTTTGACCACGAAATTAGACCAGACAAGAGGGAAATCAACAGAGAACAAATCACACGGGTGCCCTCTTCTATACCTTGCTTCTTTGGCGAGAACCACCTCGGCCAGCTCTAGCCGCCGCCGCCGCCGACACCGCCCCGGATGCCGGTCCCGTCGCCTTTCCCTCCTTGTAGTAGTCCCCCTGAGATGCCGGCTGCTGCTCCCCTCCTCTTTCCTCCTCCTCCGCCGCCGCCCTAGATGCCGAGTCCCGATCGAGGACGCGTTCCTCGGCTCGAGGCCCTCCTGCTGAGGAAGGATCGAGGCCGTGCTCGTCGAGGCCGACCACGGGGCGGCCGCATCTGGGTCACCACGCGACACGGACGAGGCGCTGCTGGCTGCTGCCCTTCTCTCTCTCCCTCTCATCCTCTCTCTCCTACAGGGACTGGTCCATGGCGAGCGGAAGCGGGAGAGGAAGAGACGAGCGACGGCGACCATGCGCGGGGGGCAGAGGAGGAGAGAAGTGGAGGGGAGGAGGAGGCGGCGCAGTGGTCGGGGAGAGAAGGAGGGGACGCAGAGACGGGTTAGGTCACGGATGGTCGGTCGCTTCTCTCGCTCGCTGGCTTATCGCTTCGCCCGCTCGCTTATCGCTTCGCTCGGCACTATTCATAGACGCAAAAAAGGACACATCCCAGCAAGATTGCATTAACAGTGATCATTCACTCAGACTGATCTTCCATTGCTTTGGTCTGCTGCTACTGCCTCTCTCCTGGATAATTTTTGTGTCCGTATGTCACCGGACTCACTCTCTGGTGGCCTGGCCAGCACAGCAGCAACATTAGCAGGTCAGCCACAACAAGCAACAAAGTCAGTATACAACAAATTCAGTATACAACAAAGCATAGCTGCATAGAAGATATAAGCATCGGCATCAAGCCATCAGCAGCACAACACCCAGCGATAATAAAGCATCCAGCAGCAAGCCAGCAAGCACGCACACAACAAGCAAGAACGCACGCAGCACGGCAGCAGCAAGCACGCACACATCCACATATTAGTAATTTCAGAGATGTACATTAGAGAAAATGTTCAGCTAATAATCCAATTAGATATACATGTGCATGTATGTTCATACACCTAGCCAAAAAATTGAGAACTTTGTTGCAACCATAGCAAGCCATGAATAGCAAGTCGGAAAGGAACTGTAAGAGGAAGGAATATAGGGGAAAACTCAGCCCCAAATCAGATTAGCCAATGAAGAAAACTGCCATTGTTTTGACCACGAAATTAGACCAGACAAGAGGGAAATCAACAGAGAACAAATCACACGGGTGCCCTCTTCTATACCTTGCTTCTTTGGCGAGAACCACCTCGGCCAGCTCCAGCCGCCGCCGCCGCCGACACCGCCCCGGATGCCGGTCCCGTCGCCTTTCCCTCCATGTAGTAGTCCCCCTGAGATGCCGGTTGCTGCTCCCCTCCTCTTTCCTCCTCCTCCGCCGCCGCCCTAGATGCCGAGTCCCGATCGAGGACGCGTTCCTCGGCTCGAGGCCCTCCTGCTGAGGAAGGATCGAGGCCGTGCTCGTCGAGGCCGACCACGGGGCGGCCGCATCTGGGTCACCACGCGACACGGACGAGGCGCTGCTGGCTGCTGCCCTTCTCTCTCTCCCTCTCATCCTCTCTCTCCTACAGGGACTGGTCCATGGCGAGCGGAAGCGGGAGAGGAAGAGACGAGCGACGGCGACCATGCGCGGGGGGCAGAGGAGGAGAGAAGTGGAGGGGAGGAGGAGGCGGCGCAGTGGTGGGGGAGAGAAGGAGGGGACGCAGAGACGGGTTAGGTCACGGATGGTCGGTCGCTTCTCTCGCTCGCTGGCTTATCGCTTCGCCCGCTCGCTTATCGCTTCGCTCGGCACTATTCATAGACGCAAAAAAGGACACATCCCAGCAAGATTGCATTAACAGTGATCATTCACTCAGACTGATCTTCCATTGCTTTGGTCTGCTGCTACTGCCTCTCTCCTGGATAATTTTTGTGTCCGTATGTCACCGGACTCACTCTCTGGTGGCCTGGCCAGCACAGCAGCAACATTAGCAGGTCAGCCACAACAAGCAACAAAGTCAGTATACAACAAATTCAGTATACAACAAAGCATAGCTGCATAGAAGATATAAGCATCGGCATCAAGCCATCAGCAGCACAACACCCAGCGATAATAAAGCATCCAGCAGCAAGCCAGCAAGCACGCACACAACAAGCAAGAACGCACGCAGCACGGCAGCAGCAAGCACGCACACATCCACATATTAGTAATTTCAGAGATGTACATTAGAGAAAATGTTCAGCTAATAATCCAATTAGATATACATGTGCATGTATGTTCATACACCTAGCCAAAAAATTGAGAACTTTGTTGCAACCATAGCAAGCCATGAATAGCAAGTCGGAAAGGAACTGTAAGAGGAAGGAATATAGGGGAAAACTCAGCCCCAAATCAGATTAGCCAATGAAGAAAACTGCCATTGTTTTGACCACGAAATTAGACCAGACAAGAGGGAAATCAACAGAGAACAAATCACACGGGTGCCCTCTTCTATACCTTGCTTCTTTGGCGAGAACCACCTCGGCCAGCTCCAGCCGCCGCCGCCGCCGACACCGCCCCGGATGCCGGTCCCGTCGCCTTTCCCTCCTTGTAGTAGTCCCCCTGAGATGCCGGTTGCTGCTCCCCTCCTCTTTCCTCCTCCTCCGCCGCCGCCCTAGATGCCGAGTCCCGATCGAGGACGCGTTCCTCGGCTCGAGGCCCTCCTGCTGAGGAAGGATCGAGGCCGTGCTCGTCGAGGCCGACCACGGGGCGGCCGCATCTGGGTCACCACGCGACACGGACGAGGCGCTGCTGGCTGCTGCCCTTCTCTCTCTCCCTCTCATCCTCTCTCTCCTACAGGGACTGGTCCATGGCGAGCGGAAGCGGGAGAGGAAGAGACGAGCGACGGCGACCATGCGCGGGGGGCAGAGGAGGAGAGAAGTGGAGGGGAGGAGGAGGCGGCGCAGTGGTGGGGGAGAGAAGGAGGGGACGCAGAGACGGGTTAGGTCACGGATGGTCGGTCGCTTCTCTCGCTCGCTGGCTTATCGCTTCGCCCGCTCGCTTATCGCTTCGCTCGGCACTATTCATAGACGCAAAAAAGGACACATCCCAGCAAGATTGCATTAACAGTGATCATTCACTCAGACTGATCTTCCATTGCTTTGGTCTGCTGCTACTGCCTCTCTCCTGGATAATTTTTGTGTCCGTATGTCACCGGACTCACTCTCTGGTGGCCTGGCCAGCACAGCAGCAACATTAGCAGGTCAGCCACAACAAGCAACAAAGTCAGTATACAACAAATTCAGTATACAACAAAGCATAGCTGCATAGAAGATATAAGCATCGGCATCAAGCCATCAGCAGCACAACACCCAGCGATAATAAAGCATCCAGCAGCAAGCCAGCAAGCACGCACACAACAAGCAAGAACGCACGCAGCACGGCAGCAGCAAGCACGCACACATCCACATATTAGTAATTTCAGAGATGTATATTAGAGAAAATGTTCAGCTAATAATCCAATTAGATATACATGTGCATGTATGTTCATACACCTAGCCAAAAAATTGAGAACTTTGTTGCAACCATAGCAAGCCATGAATAGCAAGTCGGAAAGGAACTGTAAGAGGAAGGAATATAGGGGAAAACTCAGCCCCAAATCAGATTAGCCAATGAAGAAAACTGCCATTGTTTTGACCACGAAATTAGACCAGACAAGAGGGAAATCAACAGAGAACAAATCACACGGGTGCCCTCTTCTATACCTTGCTTCTTTGGCGAGAACCACCTCGGCCAGCTCCAGCCGCCGCCGCCGCCGACACCGCCCCGGATGCCGGTCCCGTCGCCTTTCCCTCCTTGTAGTAGTCCCCCTGAGATGCCGGTTGCTGCTCCCCTCCTCTTTCCTCCTCCTCCGCCGCCGCCCTAGATGCCGAGTCCCGATCGAGGACGCGTTCCTCGGCTCGAGGCCCTCCTGCTGAGGAAGGATCGAGGCCGTGCTCGTCGAGGCCGACCACGGGGCGGCCGCATCTGGGTCACCACGCGACACGGACGAGGCGCTGCTGGCTGCTGCCCTTCTCTCTCTCCCTCTCATCCTCTCTCTCCTACAGGGACTGGTCCATGGCGAGCGGAAGCGGGAGAGGAAGAGACGAGCGACGGCGACCATGCGCGGGGGGCAGAGGAGGAGAGAAGTGGAGGGGAGGAGGAGGCGGCGCAGTGGTGGGGGAGAGAAGGAGGGGACGCAGAGACGGGTTAGGTCACGGATGGTCGGTCGCTTCTCTCGCTCGCTGGCTTATCGCTTCGCCCGCTCGCTTATCGCTTCGCTCGGCACTATTCATAGACGCAAAAAAGGACACATCCCAGCAAGATTGCATTAACAGTGATCATTCACTCAGACTGATCTTCCATTGCTTTGGTCTGCTGCTACTGCCTCTCTCCTGGATAATTTTTGTGTCCGTATGTCACCGGACTCACTCTCTGGTGGCCTGGCCAGCACAGCAGCAACATTAGCAGGTCAGCCACAACAAGCAACAAAGTCAGTATACAACAAATTCAGTATACAACAAAGCATAGCTGCATAGAAGATATAAGCATCGGCATCAAGCCATCAGCAGCACAACACCCAGCGATAATAAAGCATCCAGCAGCAAGCCAGCAAGCACGCACACAACAAGCAAGAACGCACGCAGCACGGCAGCAGCAAGCACGCACACATCCACATATTAGTAATTTCAGAGATGTACATTAGAGAAAATGTTCAGCTAATAATCCAATTAGATATACATGTGCATGTATGTTCATACACCTAGCCAAAAAATTGAGAACTTTGTTGCAACCATAGCAAGCCATGAATAGCAAGTCGGAAAGGAACTGTAAGAGGAAGGAATATAGGGGAAAACTCAGCCCCAAATCAGATTAGCCAATGAAGAAAACTGCCATTGTTTTGACCACGAAATTAGACCAGACAAGAGGGAAATCAACAGAGAACAAATCACACGGGTGCCCTCTTCTATACCTTGCTTCTTTGGCGAGAACCACCTCGGCCAGCTCCAGCCGCCGCCGCCGCCGCCGACACCGCCCCGGATGCCGGTCCCGTCGCCTTTCCCTCCTTGTAGTAGTCCCCCTGAGATGCCGGCTGCTGCTCCCCTCCTCTTTCCTCCTCCTCCGCCGCCGCCCTAGATGCCGAGTCCCGATCGAGGACGCGTTCCTCGGCTCGAGGCCCTCCTGCTGAGGAAGGATCGAGGCCGTGCTCGTCGAGGCCGACCACGGGGCGGCCGCATCTGGGTCACCACGCGACACGGACGAGGCGCTGCTGGCTGCTGCCCTTCTCTCTCTCCCTCTCATCCTCTCTCTCCTACAGGGACTGGTCCATGGCGAGCGGAAGCGGGAGAGGAAGAGACGAGCGACGGCGACCATGCGCGGGGGGCAGAGGAGGAGAGAAGTGGAGGGGAGGAGGAGGCGGCGCAGTGGTGGGGGAGAGAAGGAGGGGACGCAGAGACGGGTTAGGTCACGGATGGTCGGTCGCTTCTCTCGCTCGCTGGCTTATCGCTTCGCCCGCTCGCTTATCGCTTCGCTCGGCACTATTCATAGACGCAAAAAAGGAGACGTGGCCACGGCCGCTAGTTGGGCGAGTGCCTTCACCTTTTACTATGTAAACTAAGGCAAAATCTGCTCTCCTCAATTTCGGAGCCTTGCTGAGTCGATCAGGCTTTTGAACATTAGATGTCAAAGTAGTATGGTAACTATATTTGGTTATGAAGTTGTCACTGGATTTTGTTTTCTATCAATTATTGGATTGAAGTGAACTGGTCATTGTTTAGATTTAGGGTCTTCATTTCATAGTTATTTATTTTGACCTACATGCTAACATGAGATTAGAGTGATCTTCTTCCCAGAACTGAGAAAATGTTACAGAAGATAGTCCTATTTTAGAACGGCCTAGTTTCATAGTAAATGACATCCATTAGCTGTAAATGTGAACTATAAAACAACTTGTCTATACTGTGTGTATTCAGGAACTGCCAGGGATATGCCTTTATTGGGAATTTATGTTTTGGGTATGAATTTCTTTCCAACGGTCGGTCATCAACTCCTCACGTGTGGTGTGGGAACTGGTGATGTCAAACTTTTTTGATTATGCACACAACGAACTATGCAAACACTAAAAAAGCGTGCCCTTGTCCTGTCCTTAGGAGTATCACCGGAAGGATATGGGGTGATCGATTTTTCATAGGAAGATGTCTTCTCGTTTCTTTATAATAGAACTATGAAAGGCAAAACCTTTTGAACAGACTGTTCAAAATACTCCAATTATATCCACTGTTTTATTTAACATGGTGGGATTCTGAAAAACTAGAATCTATGTTAATGTATTCAGGATCTTACTATCTGCATTGTAGTCGTCGATGCTTCATGATTGTGAGATGAAAGTGATGTGCATCGACGCAGACGATTGGTATGCTGAGTGTTGCCCATATGCATTGTTCATGTGAATTTACTAGATTTATAAATGTTATTTCTCTTAATTATTTTTTAGCGAATTCTTAGTTGGACTTATTTTAGTAAAAATCCTGAAAATTCCATACACAATGCAATGAAAACCGAAGAAAAAGACCCAAACCTGCCTACAGATTTTGAAAATAATTGACATGAAGGCTTTGGCCGCATAGAATTTATTTTTGCGCTTCGCATCTCTCAGAATATCCTTGTGTTTGCTTGCCTTGTCACCCCTCTGACCGGCAGCTTCCTCTAACTAGGGATTGATCGAAACACAAGAAGAAGCTAGATGAATCTGGTGGGCTCAAATTTCTCAGCTCGAGCGCTTAGCTTTTCCCGATTCAGGCCAACAAAATCATCCTTCTTTTTCCACCCGAATTCATACAGATATCTTTTTGATTAGCACGGAATTGGCGGAGGCAACAATGCAGCTGGGAATTGGCGGAGGCAACAATGCAGCTGGGTGGTCTTCGCCCTGTCAGGGGCATCGACGGTCACCATCGGCGGCGTCTGCAGCCACCAGATCGTAGAGTCCCCTTTAATTGTAAGTGTTCATGGGAATGCCTCCTGAAAGTTTCCGCGATTCAGAGTCTTCGTGAATAGAACAATATAGCACATGTGTTTATCCCTTTCGTGGGAACAAGGTTAAACAAGAGCTGGGAGATACGGAAAGAATAGTAGAACTAATCTTCTAGGTTAAAAAGCCTGCCGGCTTCCACAAGATCACGAGGAGTCCAGATTTGCTGAATCCTTGAGCTTGATGATCGGCTGTTGGCAGCTACATTTTTTACAAGGAAAATACAGTGATCAGCATTCGAGGGAGGAACAAAGTACATTTTAGAAAATAAGAACAAAGTAGATTAATTCGCTCTCTTCATGATTGACTCTAGAAATAAAATTAATTGGCCTATTGCCATGTTGTTTCTTATCTATATCTATGTAGATATAAACAACTGGTGCGATCATAGACACCTCATTCGTTTTTATGACTGGAAAATCCCGAAAGCTCTATCATAAATCTAAGCCAAGGAAGTGGATCATTAATCAAGATGAACAAGTCTACTTTCAAGGACAGGGAGTCATGCGTATGAACAAATCCAAAAAGCTCTTATCATAAATAATGACGCGTATTCTCATGAGGAAGTTCAATTACTAGCAATCATTGTACTTTTTCTTTTACTTTTACCTTTACCTTCTGATTCTGCAACTAGCTAGCTATAAGCAAAGTATTGATTTGTGGCTTTACCAAAGAAAAGGTGTAAGGCTCTAGCAGGAGAGGAATCATTGCGATATTTCTTTATCCCGTTTGAAGACCTTTAATTATCTTTGAATCCTGCAGCTACAAGCAAAGGATTAATTTGTGGCTTTATCAAAAGAAAAGAAAAAGGTTCAAGGCATTTCTACATTTGTACACAAACCTTGCTTGTCCTAAGTTTTGCTCTCTGTCCAGTTTGTAGTGGCTCCTGACCTACATTTGGCTTCTGTCTGGCAACTCTATGGATGGCACAAATTAGTCAACATAACCCAGGTACATAACTATTTGACCTGTACTCAATCTGCCTGCCTGCTTCTTCAGATTTATATAGACTACTTTATTTATTTGTTTTGCAAGATGGAAAAGTTTAACCATACGAGGTTCCTTACTGTAACATGTGTGCATACATGCAAAATTAATATTAACAATTGCTCTTTTGTATGTATGAATGTATACAAAAACAGATCGACGGGAAATTTGTCCGCTGGAGCTTGCTAACAAGATTGACAGTTGATGAGTTAGGCTGTAAGCCCCAAATGAAATAAATGTAGAGGCTAGAGATACACAGATCCGACAATTAATCATGCGCACTGAGGTATGACCCTTATCAAACACATTCCTTTCCATTTTGCATGCTTTATTTTTCGCCGTAGCTTAATTTGCGAATTTGCTGTTATTCAGTTGTAATCGTATCACACAAAACTGCGAGATTTCAGTAGTTAACTGCATGTATGTTTAACCATGCAGTTTTCAAGAAAAACAACCATGCCTATTGTATCATTAGTTGATTTGCTAGTTCGAACTAATGATCACCTCACTGCTGCATGTGCGCGTATGTTCATTCAGGTTATAAAGGCGGACACCATTGATGCAGCTGTTGAGCGAATTCATGGTGAACTCATCAACACTCGAAGCAGAGAGAATGCCATCTACTTCGATGGCTGGGATGGGCTTGGGGCGTCCGCCGTACTGCAAGCCGTGGCCCAGCGGCTGCGGCTGGCACTGAAGGGACAAATAGGGCCCCTGGGACCGGAGTTTGAGCGAGTTATCCACATTGACTCCTCAAAGTGGGAAAGCAGAAGAGCGGTGCAGAGGGAAATCTCAGAGCAGCTGAAGCTTCCAAGTTGGGTGAGGAAGATGTTTGACAAGCAAGACGAGGATGATGATTTCAGTGGTATTGCTCAAGGCTCTCGGACTGAGATAGCAGAAGTCACGGCAGAGATCCATAGGAGCATGCAGAGCCGCAGGTTTCTTCTGGTTCTTCATAACGGAAGCAGCGAGGAGATTGACACATTTAACCTTGGTCTTTCCCTATATGGATACTTGAGTAGCAAGATGCTTTGGACCTTCCAAGGGAGATTTCGGCTCGACCCCAAGCTGCGAGACAAGGTTGTGGCAAAGAACACAACAGATGTTCTTCTCTCAGCTTCGCGCTCTTTGCAAGACCCACAAGATCTCTGGTCCTATCTGGTGCGTGAAGAGGCTAAGGAAGTTTGCTGCAAGCATGGCCTGGATCCTGCAACTGTTGTTGAGTGTTTCTCGTACATGTTGGAACGAAGTTACATGAGCCAAAATATCATTGACTATGACTGGATTCTCCATGCTCCCAGCTTCTGGATGTGTGATGGGATCATACAACAGACACATGGCATTAATGAGGCATGGCAGGTGGCGCATGCTCTGCACCAAGAAATGGGATTGTGTATTGACAAGTTGTCTCGACAAACAAGCAAGGAAGAAGATCTTCATACTTCTCACATGACAAGGTCTGCTGACTGCCGACCGTACTGGATTTCAACAGAAACTTGTGGATTTGTACTCAATCCGGGCAGGCTTATCCGTAACAGCATGTTTCAGAATTTAGACCATATCAGTGTGCTGAAACTGTCACGGTGTGCCTTCAGTTTTTCATCGCCCCCATTTATCTGCTGTCACCACCTTCGATTTCTGTGGCTTGACCGTTGTCAGGACCTGCAAAGAAGCATAGATTCACAAGAAGAAAAGGACACTACCAGGTTGTGGGCATGCTTCCAGAGCTTGTGGATGCTTGACCTGCGCTACATGGACTGGTCTTGGATCTTGTCTGCAGATATGATGGATCTCATGACCCAGCTCATAGAGCTAAACATAATGGGAGCCGAGGACTGGGACATGAGCCATCTACGGGGACGGCTGTGTAACATTCGCAAACTCCGGATAACAAAGTCTACCTGCCGCAATTATGACAGCAGCTTGTTATCCGAGATGGAACAGCTGGAGATTCTTGAATTTTCTGGAAATTACATTATGCCAGGCGGGACGTCAAGCTTGACTCTTTCTAGGGCGGCAAGAAGAGGCAGTGGGCTTAAGACTGTCATTGTTGATGGATCTGCTGGGCTAAAAAAGATCTCTTTTCAGGGTTGTGATCAGGTGGAGATTGTCTTGTTGGTAGGAATGTTGATGAACTTGGAGGAGTTGGACCTGTCGGGTACAGCATTTCAGACAATTGACCTCAGGGGACTGCGTATCCTGAAGCTCAAGCGGCTCCTTCTGTTAGGCTGCCAAAAACTCCGTGCAATACTGTGGCCACCAGAATTCCTTTTGGATGTGCTGCGTATTGACACCACCTCCCGATCAGCATCAGATACCAGAGGGGAAGAATACTTAGCTGATGCTGCTTCTGTGAGATCATCATCGTTGCTATACGAGGGCGGAGCACAACATGCTCATCCACATGGCCGTGAATCCCTTAAAGAGCAGAAAAGAAGACACTTTAATAAATGGCGGGTTTCTCTTACCGATTCAAGGCTCCTTAGGTCGCTTTTGCTCGTAAAGAATAATTTTACATATGGACTCTATACGCAGGGTAAAAGTTCGATTCAGATGAATGGATCTGTACATATTGATATTTGTTCTGCAGCTTCTCTGGGTGGTAGGGTCGTCCAAGGAACCAGGAGCAGCAGCAGCGAACAAGTGCAAACCCAACCGCATAGAACTGCTTTGGTGGACTCAAAGTACAGAAATGCCTTTGAGAAGGCTGGCCTGGCTAATAGTTACGATGATTGTGGTAATGGCCCAACCCCATTTGCAGTGATGACGATGTGGGATTGCCCCGAGATAGAGAGACCCAATCCCCACGGAACCAACCGGACCTGTATGATAGAGATGTTGGTGGACGGACAGTGCAGTGAACCCATGGAGGATGCTCAAATTGCTAGTAATAGTGGCTTATCAGCTCCCCATTTTCCTGATCCTATATGTTATTGTGTTACATCGTTGCACGTGTACGATAGCTCCTCCATCACCAGTATCTATGCACCCAAGCTGAAGAGAGAAGCAATCATCGATGCAGAGAACGAGGAGCGTGACAATTGGAAAGGAGGAGCATGGCCCAACCTAAGATGGTGCCGAGTCGAGAGGTGCCCCAAGATACACACAGTCTTCCACACTCCCAAGGGCGACCAGAGTGTGTCCCAATTTGAGTCGCTGCGTACATTCTGGGCATCCCAGCTCCTAACGGCACGCTACATCTGGAACTGGCCTAGTGCAACTGATTATGACTCATTTTCTGCCCTGAAGTTCTTGCATCTAGACTACTGCCCGAGGCTCATACATGTGCTCCCCATACAAGTGTCCGCACAAAGGCACATCTTGCAACACCTGGGGACCATTGAGATCCTGTGCTGTGGTGATCTCAGGGAGATATTCCCGTTGCAATTCTACCGTGAGAACCAAGTGAAGAGTACAATAGTATTCCCCGAGTTGAAGCACATCCATCTGTGTGAACTACCCAAGCTGCAGCGCATCTGCGGGCTCAGCGTGACTGCGCCCATGCTCGAAACCGTCAAGATCAGGGGTTGCTGGAGCCTCAAGCGCCTGCCGGCTGTTGGTAACAGCATCAAGCCCCCGAAGGTGGACTGCGAGAAGGATTGGTGGGACAGCCTAGAGTGGGATGGGTTGGAGACCAAGCACCACCCTTCCCTGTACGAGCCGATCCACTCGGCCTACTACAAGAACCAGCTGCCCATAGTCTCTGTCCTGAGGTGAGTTGAGGCCGATCAATCCTTAAACTTATTATCCGCATATCCAGTTCATCTGCTTGCATGCTTAAAAATATTCATCCACCCTGTCCATTCTATGACGTACTCAAGATTTTATTCTCACTACACATGATTGGTTTATGTTAACATTCCATATATGTATCTCACATCAGTCAGATCGTTGTACAACTGCCTTGATTTAGTTACCTCTCTCTGTCCGACAATCTAGCCATCAAATCCTCTTAGTATGTATAAACAATTAAACATGCATGTATACCTATTCCATAACTGACATGTATACATGTTTTGGTTGGATCGAATGTCCTCCGGTCTTGCAGGTAGTTCCTCATGAAACGCTGCATGAAATTCATTCGAAGAAACTAGATGGGGTAATCTTCAAAGTGGATTTCGAGAAGGCATATGACAAGGTCAAATGGCCATTCCTACAACAAGCTTTACGTATGAAAGGATTTGACGAGGTATGGAGGAAACACGTTGAATCCTTCATACAAAAAGGGAGTGTTGGGATTAAAGTCAATGATGATATTGGTCATTTTTTCCAAACGCTCAAAGGTCTCAGACAGGGAGACCCTATGTCACCCATTCTATTTAATATAGTTGCGGATATGTTGGCAATTCTAATAGGAAGGGCTAAACAGGAAGGCCAAGTAAGTGGACTCGTACCACATCTAGTGGATGGTGGGGTGTCCATTCTACAATATGCAGACGATACGATCTTGTTTCTGGAACATGATTTAGCAAAAGCAAGAAACATGAAACTTATACTCTGCTTATTCGAACAATTGTCGGGCTTGAAAATAAATTTTTACAAGAGTGAACTGTTCTGCTTTGGGAGAGCCAAGGATGAACAAGAGGCATATAAACAATTGTTCAGGTGTGAATTGGGTAGCCTACCGTTCAGCTATTTAGGTATACCCATTCATCATCGTAAGCTAACTAACAAAGAGTGGAAGTGTATTGAAGATCGATTTGAGAAGAAGCTGAGCTGCTGGAAGGGCAAGCTTTTGTCTTATGGAGGAAGGCTAATTCTGATTAACTCGATGTTGACGAGTATGCCTATGTTCCTTTTATCCTTCTTCGAGATACCAGTAGGGGTACGCAAGAGGTTGGACTTTTATCGATCACGCTTCTTTTGGCAGAGTGATGAGATTAAAAAGAAATACAGACTCGCTAGATGGGATATTATTTGTAGACCCAAGAACCAAGGAGGTCTGGGCATTGAAAATTTAGAGGTTAAGAACAGATGTCTACTTAGTAAGTGGCTGTTTAGATTATCTGTAGAGACAGAAGGTATGTGGATACAAATTCTGCGTAATAAGTACTTACAATCGAAAACCTTGGCCCAGGTCACGATCAGAGCCAACGATTCACCATTCTGGAAAGGGTTGATGAAAATGAAAGCAGCCTTCTTCCACAGAACTAAATTCATTGTTGGAAACGGTGAGACCACGAGATTCTGGCAGGATACATGGCTAGGGGAGACGCCTTTAGCCATACAGTATCCGGCTCTCTATAATATTGTTCAACATAAGGAGGCATACGTTGCCACAATATTACAGTCAAACCCTCTGAATATTCAATTTCGACGTGCTTTGATAGGTCATCGGTGGGAATCTTGGTTACACTTAGTTAGGAGACTCATGGAGATCCAGCTATCAGACCAACCGGACAGGCTTCAGTGGAAGCTAACGAATTCTGGCATCTTTTCAATAAAATCGATGTACCTGAATCTAATTGATACATCGATTATCTCCCATTCGATGCACATTTGGAAGGTCAAAGTTCCTTTAAGAATCAAAGTCTTCATGTGGTTTGTTCACAAGAAGGTGATTCTGACCAAGGATAATTTGGCAAAGCGCAATTGGGAAGGAAATACACGATGTAGCTTTTGTGATAATGAGGAAACCATCAAACACCTTTTTCTCCAATGCCCGCTAGCAAAAATTCTATGGCAAACAGTTCGTATAGCATTTAATATCACACCGCCGGACAGCATCGACACATTATTTGGGACGTGGCTAAATGGGGTAGATATGACCCACGCCAGGCATATTCGAATAGGCGTATGTGCTCTTCTTTGGGCTATATGGAACTGCAGGAATGATATGGTTTTTAATAGACAAATGCATATAAACTTTTTGCAGGTACTACACAGGGTGTCGGCGTTGATCCGTACATGGTCCTTACTCACTCCTGCGAAAACCAGGGAGCCTTTGGTTACTGGGTCTATCCGGTGGGAGACGGTAGCTCGGGATATCTACAACCGGTTTGGATGGCGGTCCAGTAATAGGATAGATGGTTAGGCATCTAGGCCTATTTTTAGCCGGTTGTGGCATTTTATTTGGTTCATTTACTTTGTGGCTCGCTCAGAGCTTGTTTCGAACCTCGGATTATTTTGTTTGGACCTTTTGTTGGCTTTCATCAATAAAGGGGCCGCATGCATCACACTGATGCAAAGGCCGGAGGTAATCCTCCTTTTCTAAAAAAAATAAAAAGATAGTTCCTCCAAGTGCAGGCCAGAAAAGAGAGAAGGATGGCTCTGCTTTCTTCATCAACGTGTCCCAGTGTGTCGTCTTATTCCTGAGAGACCTGATTCCTGATTGATTTGTGTGTGCCCACTGCCCAGTGTGATATTACATACTACCTGCTGGTTGCTTGCTTGTGTGTTAAACTGCATCGTGTCATCTCCGCTGACATTGTGGCGGTGCCGGTGCCGGTGCTGGTGCTGCGAGTTTCAAATTCAGTTTGATTTGGTTTTCATGTATCATCTACCTTGCCAGATAGATGATACAGATCGTGTGTGCGCATGAGAAAGAGGAATAATTAAACAGCGGCGTTGGGCTACCTTCTGCCTGAGATGAGCAAGTTGCTGCTCTGGTCTTCTGTTTATTTGTGTGAGTGCTTGTGCTTGTCACCTGTGAACCATGGACCAATGTATTTGTTCTCCAGTATACTTTTTTAATGTGTGTGGTTTGCTTTGTACTACCTCCGTCCCATAATATAAGAGCGTTTTTGGCACTATATTATGGGACGGAGGGAGTAACAGTGTACCATATCCTGCATGTTTTTGTTGCATTTCATCGAGGACTCTCCACTGGAATCAACCTTAAACCAGTATACTTAAGAATACTATTTTTGAAGCTTTTTAGAACAATTGTTTAATTTAATTTGGCTCTGATCACACAAATTTTCACAAAAAATTGCACGCAGCTAAAACATATGGACATGTTTGTTATAAAATACTAGAAATCAGATTGTTATTTTTGAATTTATTTACTTATTCAGGAGCATATGACCTTGAGAGCCAAAACACCTCCTTTCTGAATGTCTAAATCTGGGCATATGACTGTAGATGCGTCTGTAAATCTAAAAGGTCTTATGTTTCTTTGCAGAGGGGGTAGTATCATTCATGCCGGTCATTGCTATTTGTTGTGGACAGTAGACCTTTATTTTTTATTTTTGCAGGTGTGAACAGTTGACTTGTTGTAGTGTGCCTACACAGATGGTTCACGTGGCAACACGTTTTTTATGAGGTTAATAGGCAGCACCGTGGCAGTTAAATCTTCACGTGGCAACACATTTAAAAAAAATTGAGATTGGTTGGCAACACATTTTTGATGAAGTTAATCGGAAGCACCGCAGCAGTTAAATCACACGGTATTGATGAAGTTCCTCCGGCACAATTATGATGAAGTGAAGTTCTAGTTAGAGCATGACACAATTATGAAGTTGATCTTCGGTGTTCTATATATCCACCACTTCGCAACCCTCGTTTATACAGTAGTTGCTTGTAGCAATAGATTGGGCCGCCACTGCGCCACATCCTAGCCCTCACACTACTCCTTGTTGGCGCCGCAGCTCTTGCAGTGGCCGCCGTGCCCCTCCAATATGCTCTTTCTATCCAGATTTATAAGTCCCGCACATATTTTAAGATTACCTTGGCTATAAACCTGGCCAACAAAATGAGTAATGTACTGCAAAAGTATACCGTTGGATTTCATACTCAAAGGAAGTTTGTAATGGTACAATTTTGCGGACACTCATATATTGGTGGTCTAATAGATGGTTGAAATAAAATTTAAAATACGTGCGGACCTTATAAACCCGATTGAAGGAGTAGCCAAGCAAATCAACCTGTTATGTCCACCCAAAACTGCACGCGTAGCCGTGACGTCATCACATTTGTGACTGACACGGGGCACGACGACAACCTTCATGCTTCTGCAGACTTGACGAGTGCTAGGAGTCCCTCCTCATGGACGATTTTGTCGAGATCTACATAGTGTGCAGACAGGACGACTTGTCATCATTGAAGGCTTGGTGATGTGCTTTCCGTCAATGTCATTGACGATGTATTTTTTTCACGAGCAATAAATGAAAGAGCATTTCTATGGGATAAATAGAAGAGCTGAAAAAGGAAAAACCCAGATCATGTCGTCGTTGTTCGATCTTTTTATTGAGGAGAATTGTTGTGGTTGTTCGATTATTAAATGTTGTGTCATGTGGATGGTTAATTCGAGCATGGAGCCGAGCTTGTCCCACGAGAGCGAAGGCCCACGAGAGCGAGGTCCCCTATGTTGTGAGCCTGTGAATAATATAATGGTACGTAAGGGCTGGCCCCCCCGGGTTGTGTGGGCATCGGGAGGTGTTGCGGCGGGTAGCTCGAGCGTGCGTTCTCTTTCGGAGGGGCGGCGTCCCGATCCGGATCTGGGGATTTGACTTCGTCGTGTTCCTCCTAGCGGCCTCGTGGTGGCATGGGTGAGTTGCCGAGCGAAAGCTCCGTGCCTTGGCGCCGATGATGGCGACACTCGTGGGTGCCGCGCTCTTCTTGAAGGGCTGCGGGTGAAGACTTTTGTCCGGTGTGGACTCGGCAACGGCGACGCTCTGCGCCGTATTCCCTCTTGGGAGCGTTATCGTGGAGCTTAGGTGTGCTAGGTTGTCGCGTGGGGATGTTTAAGTCTTCCGATGCTCGTTGCTGGTAGCATAGTTGCGTGCGTTTTGCGTGTGTCGGGTATCTCAGGATCGGCTTTGTAAGAGGGCTACATCACCATTTTGTATCGTTCGGCCGTGTACTTTTTTGGGTGTTGCTTTATATATAAAGCGGGGTGAAAGCCTGTTTCGAGACCAGCGGCGCCGACGTCCTCTAGCCCCGCGGGAGGTGCTATTTTTTTTTAAATATTATCTTTTTTTTAATTAATTTTCTCACATATAACGCTGGTTCAAAAAATTTCAAATCTGTGATCCCGTCGGACTCGAGGGAGCCGACAGGACCCAGTCGGTCACGGGGAAGCCGACAGGAGGCAGTCGGCCACTAGGAGGCCGATAAGTGGGCTGTCGGCCACGTGGCGGCCGACTACTGGCCCGAACACCTCACTCGGCCTAAGGCCGTCCAGTCGGCCGCGCCAAGGCCGACTGGGCCCAATTGGCTACGCCGAGGCCGATAGGACCCAGCCACCTTCGGCCGTGCCTCCTTCTCCCTTTCTTCCTCCTCTCTTCCTCTCTTCTCTGTTCTTTCTCATCTCTCTCTCAACCCGAAGCCCCCCGATTTCTTACCGCATATTTAGCCGATTTCTTCCTAGTTTTTCACCGTAGATTGCTTCTAGAGTGCTAGGGGATGCTAGTGTAACCTCGATCTCGTGATGGGGTAGCTCGTAGTGGTGGTGGTGACCATTGTGGAGGTGGAGGTGGTGGAGGTGGAGGTGGAGGTGGAGGTGGTGGAGGTGGAGGTGGAGGTGGAGGTGATGAAGGTGGAGGTGGAGGTGGAGGCAGTGGAGGTGGACATTCCGGTGTTCGTCGTCCGTTCGCGTGTTTGAAGCCCGCCGTTCGTCATTTCTTCACACGCTTCAAGGGTAATATATCCAATGTCCATTCCCGTAGTGTTAAGTTGTGTGGATATTTATGTGTGTACAATATTTTAGTTGATCCGGTAGCGTTGGTTCGATACAATATGTAGATGTCAAATATTTAGTTATATTGCATTTTTTATTTGGTGCGGTAAAATTTGGGTAGCTGTGGTATTTTTTAGTTGGTTCGGTAAAATTGGTTTAGGGTTCGATAGAATATGTAGTTGTCAAATATTTAGTTGTGTGTTAATTTTTAGTTTATCCGGTAGCTTTGGGTAATATTAGGGTAGATGTGGTAATTTTAGTTGGTTCGGTAAAATTATAAGTTTGCCTTTTGCTTAATATTTATCCTTGTTGAATTTTTTTTAGGTCAACAGATATGTCTGATTTACTGACGTTAATTTTTTACTACGGCCCTGGTAATGTGCAAATAACTGAGACATGAGCTGATCTGAGTGAATTTGAGCACATTGAAGTGCCAATGACTGCCCCTGAAACATGGTCTGTTAGTCAGTTGACAGAATGGTTAACCGGGTCTTTAGGGTTAAATACTGAAACACACACCGTGGGTGTTCATGCATTATGGACCCAGTCCAGTTCGAAAATTTTCTTTTATTTGAAGGAAATAGCGCGGGACGATCAGTGGGTGCGCTGGTTACAAGCTTGCTCGAGCAGGGGAGTTAATCCTGTCGCTTTAGTGCTTCCCGTCGTGAAGCGGATGAGTGCAACTGAAGCCGACGGTGGTTACGATTATGGCCAGAGCAGTGAAGGAATGCATGATTCAATGTCAAATTATGCGTCCCATGCTGCAGATGAAGTTTACGAATTAGGGCAGAGCAGTCATGCAGAAGGAGGTAATGTCGAGGATTATGCTAGTGGCGAGGTGGATGCTGACGAGGTAGATGGACACTTGCAAAACCAGATGGAAAATGAAGATAGAGATGGTGATATTGCTGATGATTCTGACGAGTCAGACGAAGAAGAGAACGTCCAGCAGGTACCTAATCCTGCATCATGGAATCAGGACTTCTCAAATGCAATGACCGTGAATGATGGCCATGATTCTGCGTGGCAATATCACCAGAACAACATTGCGACGGGTGCGCTGTATCCAAACAAGCAAGCTCTCAAGGATGCAATAATTAGTTGGGCAATGTCCACGCAAAGGGTTTTTGTAGCAGATGTGTCAAGTCCGAAAAACTTGACAATGGTATGCAAGAACCCGGGTTGTCCAGCGAGGGTGCATGGCTATCTCCCTAAGTATGGCACAAATTGGGTGATCAGTGACTTGGTTCATCACACTTGTGTTATTCCCTGCATCCCTCAAGATCATCCAAACCTTACGTCCACCCTCATTGCTCGGTTGCTTTATAGCGAGATAGTGGAGGGCAAAGCTATGGAAGTGAAGGCTATCCAAACAAAAGTCTTCGTCAGGTTCAAGTACAAAATATCCTATGTCAAGGCTTGGAGGGCTAAGAAGAGGGCACTTGAGACCAGATTTGGTTCATACTTTGATGCATATGACTCTGTTGTCCGGCTCCTCCACACATTGCAGGACCGGAATCCGGGCACCTATGTCAATATTCAAGACTTCTTCATGCCAGAGTTCCCAAATGTAAAGGTGTTGCATCGATTGTTCTTCTCTTTTGGTGTGTGCATTGAACTAAGAAGCGGGAAAAGATGGCGGGAGATATTGGCGGGAACTCAGAAGCGGAAAAAGATGGCGGGAGATATTGGCGGGAACTCAGAAGCGGGAAAAGATGGCGGGAGGGGTTATTGTGTCATTTTATACATCACAAAATGTTAGTTATGCATCAAAATAGGAGGAACATGCACCTATTGGCCTAGCCGTGGCCGATTAGTACTGATTGGTCATGGCTAGGCCAATTAGTACTAATCGGCCACGGCTAGGCCGATAGGAACTAATCGGTCTCTACAAAGCCGACAGGACCTCTTTCTGCGCGGCCGACTGCCCTACCGGCCTATTAGAAGCCGACTGGGACTAATCGGCTATGGCAAAGCCGACTGGATCCAGTCGGCTTTCTCCTGGCCGACTGAATCACAAATCTGTAAATTTTGCCAACGACGTTATATGTGAGAAAATTAATAAAAAAAAAGATAATATTTAAAAAAAATTAGCACGGGAGGTAGCGTTGAAACTGAGGATTCAGAGAGAGAGAGAGAGAGAGAGCATGAGACGCGCTGAGCTGAGTCCTCTCCGACAACGACGTGCGGCCTCCTCCTTCCTTCCTGTGATATTACCCTCGCTGTAAGTTGTTAAAGGTACTCCTTGCTCATTGTTTTGTTGCCTTTATGTTTTGACCTACATGCTAGCATGATGATGATCTTGTCTGAACAATGAAAGATATAGCAGAAAAATAATAATCATTTTTTTTAGAATGGCCTAGTTTCATGGTATGCAGGCTTTCCATGAGCAGTACATGTACACCAGAAAACGGGCCACTCCACTGCATGTGTTGAATTAGGAATTGTTTGATGCCTATTCCAGGCGGAATTATATTCCAGGCATGGGAGACTTTTTCCGGATTCATTTTCTATTTTTAAGTCATTAAATAGATTTCTGGTTATTAAATGATGATGATTTAAATTTCAACAACAAGTACATAAAAATGCCCACAAATTGATTGAAACATCATATAAAAGTTCCTGAGTATATTAGTAGGTCTTATCCAATAATTTGTTTGAAAACTCAAACATTTGGGTGGCAAAGTTCAAACAGTAACTTGGAGGATATTGGTTTGGATAACTAGAAGGCACAGTGATAAAGTCAGGAGTGGACCCTCCCAATGCCTGTTCGGTGATTTGGATTTGAAGAAAGAGCTATCTAAAACATTAAGTTGTGTATAATCTAGATTAAACATAATTTATGTCAAACCATCCACAATTCTGATCTTTTGCTTCAGCGGCTAAGAAGAAGTGACTGAGAATTTGTGAAAAGAAATTGTATTTTCACTATACAAAGGAACACAAAGTCAAGGGGCAATGCCCCCCCCCCCCCCCCCCAAAGTCTATATCTATATCTATACTACTACTAAACAAGCGAACATTTTCTTTCCTAAGCACACCCACTCGAAGCAATTAGGGCCTCATGATCAGATCCACCCGTTTAAATCTAACCGTCAACATAACAACTAACCTCACCGAAAGTACGTTTAGCAATTTTTAGGGGACGAACGAAAACTCTGTCATCCGCCGAATTGACACGAAAAGGAGAGCCCACATCTCCCGTTCCCCACTTCCCCTCCCTCCCTCCTCTCTGCTCCTCACCGCCGCCACAGGACGCCTCCGGGGTCCCTCTCCTCCCTCAACCAGTGGCGGCGGCACGATACGCAGCGGGCTCGGCCTTCGTCGGCGGCGGGGTTCCTCTCCTCCGTCGAGCAGCGGCGGCGGCAGCGCGATCGGCCTGCGTCGTCGGCGGCGGGGTCCCTCTCCTCCGTCGAGCGGAGGCGGCCGCGTGGGAGCCGAGCACAGGCTCACTTTACGTGGGAATCGTATGCCTCGAAAACAGATTCAGGGATCACTGTGGGCAACTTATATATGTACATGAAGAGATGCCTCAGGTTCTATCATCGAACAGTCAACTATGTCCCTGTTATCTGTGTATATCCAGAGCTCGGCGGAGTCGACTCTCTTGAGGCTGTCGCGGCAGAATGGACAGGACTGGGATCTTGATCTCATGCAGGGAGGTGAGGCCACACTCTTAGAGCAATGGATGTGTATTTACGGAAAAACTGAATGGATCATGAAGTTGATTGTCAGACTGGCACTAAAAGACAAACCTTGTGGCATTATTTTGAAGTTGATCCATATTTCAATTTAATGAATACTCAAGCTATGTGACGCCTCCGCCTTGATCGTGCATAATTGCGTGTATGATTAGTGCACGGTTAAGGCGGGGGCGTCACAAGCTACTACCATCTGGATGCAGCGAAGGAGGTGTTATTGTTAAATCTCGAGGATCTTGTTAGCACAAGTTTGAGCCACAAACTAGGCTAGGAGATAAGCATACCTTGATCTGCAGGTACTGCCATCTCCTTCTCTTTAGCTCAACACCACCAAGAACTCAATCTGATGGCTGTGAGAGGTCCTTCCCAGTGCTCCAATACTAGGCTTGATCAGTAGCCCTTTCCTTTTTAGAGAGAGAGAGAGAGAGAGAGAAGAATAAGCTTAGAGCAGCAGCAGCCAGAACTCTCTTATGTAGCTGCTCTACTCTCTTCTCCTTTATCTTCATATGAATAGTACTGTGCACCAGGGGGGCCCACACCATGAGTTGGCTGATGAGCTGCCCCTGATCAGAGCAGCTCATCAGAGTAGGTGGGCACTGTAGCACCGCCCTACTGTTTGTCACTATAGCACATCAGATATTTTGCACTTAAGCTTTATCTTTATCATTAAAACATAATGGCCACAGTTTTAGGCTTTAAGATCATAATATCCAACATTCTCCCCCTTGATCGTAAGACTAAAATTCATAAGCTCACTTTTCAATAAAATAATGCACCAAGACGAAAAGATTGCAGTGACCAATATGAGATACCACTGAACCCAGTGACTATGATACATCATTCCATATCAAAATGAAACTTCTTAAAACTTATGAGCTCCATAAACTTTATTCACATAAACCTTCAACTTAATTTACATAATCCTTTACATAAGCATCATAAACATTACAAACATAACAGGCTCATCTCTTGATTAAATGGTACACCAAGACAATAGATTACAACAGTCAATTAAGTACTGCTGAACCAAGCGCCTATGGTTCCCATTCGATCTCAAAATAAGCCTCTTTGGGGAGATGGTGTCACAACGGTCCCAACTTTGCCAGGATCAAAAGCTTTCAACCAAACCCATACCGGTAACGCGCTCTCTGAAAACACTGGGTGGTAAGCCTTTCGTGAGCGGATCCGCCAGCATCAATTTAGTGCTGATATACTTGACATTAATTGTCTGATCCTGGACTCTGTCTTTCACAACAAGAAACTTAATGTCAATGTGCCTGGCAGCATCACTTGACTTGTTGTTACTCGAGAAAATTACTGCGGGTTGATTGTCGCAGTAGAGGGTGATTGGCCTGGAAATGCTATCAATCACTCTCAGACCCGGGATGAAATTCTTCAGCCATACTGCCTGCCCTGTAGCCTCAAAACATGCCACAAATTCTGCCTGCATTGTCGACGATGCAGTAACAGTTTGTTTGGAACTTCTCCACGATATAGCTCCTTTTGCGAGTGTGAAAACATAACCTGATGTGGATTTCTTAGTATCAACACACCCCGCAAAATCAGCATCTGAGTAACCCACCACCTCGAGGTTATCAGATTTCTTATATGTGAGCATGAGGCCTTTAGTGCCTTGCAAATAACGCAAGACTTTCTTAGCAGCCTTCCAGTGATCCAGACCTGGATTAGACTGATATCTGCCAAGCATCCCGGTCACGAATGCTAAATCAGGGCGAGTGCACACTTGTGCATACATAATACTTCCAACAATTGAGGCATAAGGAATTGACTTCATCTGCGCAGATTCATGATTATTTCTCGGGCACTGAAAAGTCCCAAACTTATCGCCCTTGGCAATAGGAGCAGGCGAGGCTGAGCACTTATGCATATTGTACTTTCTCAGTACCTTTTCAACATATGCTCTCTGAGATAGCCCCAAGATCCCTCTGGATCTGTCTCGGTGAATTTCAATTCCTAAAACATAAGCTGCTTCACCGAGATCCTTCATATCAAACTTCGAGGACAAAAACCTCTTAGTTTCCAGCAGCGTATTTTTATCACTGCTGGCTAAAAGTATGTCATCAACGTACAGTATCAGGAAGATAAAATTACTCCCCCTGAACTTGACATAAACACAATTGTCCACTTTATTTTCTTCAAAACCAAATTTCCTTATTACTTCATCAAACTTGAGATACCATTCCCTTGATGCTTGTCTCAAGACGTAGATGGATTTCTTAAGATGACATCCCAAATGCTCATTTCCTTCCACAACAAAACCTTCCGGTTGTGCCATGTAAACATCCTCATGTAAGTCACCATTTAGAAATGCCGTTTTCACATCCATCTGATGTAGCTCCAAATCATAATGAGCCACAAGTGCCATAATTATTCTGAATGAGTTCTTAGAAGAGACGGGTGAAAAAGTTTCTTTGTAATCGATCCCTTCTCTTTGAGTGAAGCCTTTTGCCACGAGCCTTGCTTTAAATCTTTCGATATTCCCTTTGGAGTCACGTTTGGTCTTATAGACCCATTTGCATCCAACTATTTTGGCTCCTTTGGGAATTTCTACTAAATCCCATACTTCATTAGTGCTCATGGATTTCATTTCATCTTTCATAGCATTGAGCCATTCAGACGAAAATTCACTTTGCATGGCTTCTTTAAACGATGTAGGATCATTGTCCAACATCGACTCATTCATATCTTCACTCAAATAAGTAAGATAATCATCAGGAATAGCAGGCTTTCTAATCCGCTGTGACCTTCTGAGAGGTTCATTAATTGGCACATCATCAACAATTGAAGGCTGCTGAGAACTTTCAACAGACACATCATTAGGTGTAGCATCTGAAACAGTCACTGGAGTCTCAGCAGGTGTTGCATTAACAGTCCTCTCAGCAGGAGGTGCAATATCTGCAGACACCGGGAAAATAGGTTCTTGAATTATCGGAGTCGGGACATATACCCGTTTTTCCTCCAAAATTATTTCCCGGGGTGTCGTGCTCCCCCTCATCATATCACTTTCCAAGAACACAGCGTGTCTCGTTTCAACAAATTTTGTTGCCTGATTTGGACAATAAAATCGATATGCTTTAGATTTGTCAGGATAACCAATAAAATGGCAACTGACTGTCTTGGGGTCTAATTTTCCCATAATTGGATTAAAAATCCTTGCTTCAGCTGGACAACCCCATACATGAAAATAATTCAGGGTCGGCTTCCTCCCAGTCCATAACTCATACGGTGTTTTGGGCACCGATTTACCGGGAACCCTATTGAGAATATGTGCTGCTGTTTTAAGGGCTTCCATCCATAAATTTACCGGCAAAGTGGAGTGGCTTAACATACTCCGCACCATATCCATAAGAGTGCGGTTCCGCCTTTCAGCCACCCCATTTTGCTGAGGTTCGCCCGGTCCTGAATACTGGGCCATGATGCCATTTTCCTGTAATTACTTTGCAAATGGTCCAGGAATTTGGCCATAAGTAGTATGTCTGCCATAGTACTCACCACCACGATCAGATCTCACAACTTTAATTCTCTTGTTACTTTGATTTTCAACCTCAGCTTTGAAAATCTTGAACTTGTCTAATGCCTCTGCTCTTTCTTTAATGGGATAAATATATCCATAACGGGAGAAATCATCGGTGAACGTTATGAAAGAATTAAAACCATCCACCGATCTCACATTAAACGGACCACATATATCCGTATGAATTATTTCCAAAACTCCCGTGCTTCGGTTTGCACCTTTCCTAATTTGCTTGGCATATTTTCCTTTGATGCAGTCGATACAATGATCAACATCTGCATCTGAAAAATCGAGAGAAGGAAGAACTTGATCCTTAATGAGACGCTCAATCCTCCCCCTCGAAATATGGCCTAAACGATAGTGCCATAATTTCGAAGAAGTCTCATTATCACTACGTTTGCGTTTGGTACTGACATTCACATTCGAGGTGGAACCCACGTTATTTATATCATCACAGAGGGAAATTACATAAAGTTTGTCTTGTTGTAAAGCAAGACCAACATTATTATTATTATACATAATTATACATTGCTTATTCCCAAAGTGACATACATAACCATTATCATCTAAACATGAAACAGAAACTAAATTCCATTTCATCGAGGGGACATAAAGAACATCATGTAGTAGAAGCTTGAAGCCAGTATGAAGTGTGAGAGTAAAATCTCCAAGTGCCTCGGCGTCAGCTTCAACACCATTAGCAACTCTAATGGTTCTTTCCCCTCTTTTTAGGGTCCTCCTCATATGGAATCCCTGCAATGAATTCGAAATATGAATTGTTGCACCTGAATCAATCCACCAAGTATTGGTGGCATAGTTAACATAAAGGGATTCTTCAACAAAAGTAATAACATCAGTACCTCTTTGGTTGAGCCATCTCTTGAAACCATAGCAATCCTTTTGCTTATGCCCATCTTTACCACAAAAGTGGCATCCATCAGTTCCTTTCCCTTCTGTATTAGGGGCTTTCTCAGGCTTCTTTTGCTGAGAGCTTTTGGAAGACTAGCCTTTATCCTTAAATTTATTAGGCTTAGACTTCATATAATTTTTCACAAATTTATTGTACCTCTTCTTTTGTGAAACCTTGAACTGATTAGCTTGCTCAATTCTGTCAGCCTTTAGCCTTTCTTCTTCTTGCACACAACGTGCCATCATTTCATCTACTTCCCACTTTAAGTCCATCACATTATAATTGATCATAAAAGGCGAGAACTCTTGTGGTAGAGAAGACATAATGAAATGCACAAGGAAGCCATTAGAAATTTCCATTTCCATAGTCTTAAGTTTGGCAGCCATGTTGCACTTCTTCATAATATGCTCTTGAAGACTTCCAGCGGGATCATATTTTTCATCAATTAACCTCCTAATAAGACTCGTTGCATAAGCTTTAGAAGATCCTTTAAATTGATGCTCAATTTTGGCAAAATACCCTTTAGCTGTTTCACAGTCAGGAAGGGCTCCCCTCATACTCTGTGAAATGGAACCCTTTATCATCATAAGGCATTTGCGATTAGAATCATCCCACTTAGCCTTTATAACATCATAATCCTTCTTGAGGGCATCATAATTTTCATCATTTTCTTTAGGTGCCTCAGGAGGATCATTAAGGAGAGCATAATCAATATTGAGTAAGGCCATCGTTATTTCAAGCTTCTCCTTCCATGTAGCATAATTGCTACCATTAAGTTGTTCTATGCCATTAAGCATTCCAGCAATATGAGAGACATTAGGTGCTGCAAAAGAAATTCAAAAATTGCTTTAGAAAGCATCATCATCATTATCATCATCATCATACTTAAATTTTATTGATCATATTCAAATCAGCTTTGGCCAGAGATGAAAATGAACAACAAAATTTTGTGAACAAATATTCATCAATTAGCTTTGGCCAGATTGATAAATAAAAGCCACACTTTAATAATCCTCATTCATTAGTTTCTTCTACTAACCCGGTTCACATCAGCTTTGGCCAGAAGTGAAACAGATCAATAAAAGAATTTTGCGGTTTAAATGCCCGTCAAACAACTTTGGTCAGAATGACAAAGCATAAAACCATATTTCATTTGAGGATCCACTAAACTTTATTTCGCAGCGGAAACATTATTCCATAATGACCACAATAATTTTCATCATCAAAAAATAAAAATGCCATAATGGAAAAAATAACTAGCATAATTAATTTGCAGCAATAATAATTTGATCATGGCATGGTATGACACAAAAATTAACATACCTAAATAATTAAATTACCAAAAAAAATAACCATAATAATTTATGCATAAAATTTAGCCCTAAAATGCTCACTTTATTGCATAAAATGTGAAAATTATCAGGAAAAATATACAACATTTTTCATGAATTTTATCTGCCCATAACAGAAGCTTTTCTTTAGCCAAAAAAACGTAAGTTTTTTTTTCTTGGCAAACAAATTTACTGCTGAGCTGGGCCAGCTGGCCCAGCCAGCTCCCCCTGTTCCCGAGGCCGGCCACTTGGGCCTGGACGGCCTGTGCCCAGCCGGCCCCGAAAACCTAGCCCCCTTATCCATTCCCCTCCCCCTATCCCCTTCTCCTCCCTCCCGACGGCGACGACCGCGAGAGAAAGAGAGGGTGAGGAACGGCGGCGAAGCCAGTCGCAGCGGAGGAGGGCGACGGCGCCGGTGAGCCCCTCTCGCCGGAGTCCCGTGCGGATCCAGCCAGCGCGAGGCCCCGTCGAGCGGCGCTTGCCGGCGTCCCGAGCGACGCCCCCGCGCGCGTGCAGACGTCCCTGCCACGCCGATGGCGAGCCACATCGGATCCGGCACAGCGACAGGCTTCCCACGGCGACAAGCGCACAAGGTGGTCCAGCCACCAGCCGGTGCGGCAGACGGCTAGGCCGTTCGGGGCCGAGCCCAAATGTGCCTGCCAGCGTGAGGAGGCGACCATGGCGATGCCATACGACGGCGGCGAGCGTCACAGCCCCAAGGTAAAGGTCCGCAGCCCTTAATTTCATCATTAGGTTTAGGGCTAGGGTTCATCATAATTTGGGGATTTCTGATTTAGGGTTTCGAAATTAGGGATTTCATAAGTGTTGGCTTCAAACCAGTCAATCACCTCTTAATACATGCCTTAATCTAAGGCCACAACATCAAATCATGAAGAGAACGTCAAACTACTTTAGCTAGGGTTTCGGATTTTGGGGAAATTCATGAAGATCATGCATGACTTAGTGATTTCCCCATTTAATTCATGACATAGCCGAAGCCCCTTTGATCCAAATTGAGGGAAAAACAGGGGAACATTAATTCTAGGGTTCTTAGAATTTGGGGATTTTCATATATGCTTTAAATCCCCTTTCATTAAGTGCTTAATTGGAACCCTAGAGACTCAACTGATCTGTTAGGGCTAGAACTTTAGTAACTTTAGGGCTAAATAATTAGATCAAGCTTGAACAACCATGAACAGGGAGAATAGCTAGATCCTTGAACTTAAATATAGCAGAACAAGCATGATCTAGAGCTAGATGAGCTCAAACTTGATGCTAGATGGCTCTGGTGCCAATGTTAAATCTCGAGGATCTTGTTAGCACAAGTTTGAGCCACAAACTAGGCTAGGAGATAAGCATACCTTGATCTGCAGGTACTGCCATCTCCTTCTCTTTAGCTCAACACCACCAAGAACTCAATCTGATGGCTGTGAGAGGTCCTTCCCAGTGCTCCAGTACTGGGCTTGATCAGTAGCCCTTTCCTTTTTAGAGAGAGAGAGAGAGAGAGAGAGAGAAGAATAAGCTTAGAGTAGCAGCAGCCAGAACTCTCTTACGTAGCTGCTCTACTCTCTTCTCCTTTATCTTCATATGAATAGTACTGTGCACCAGGGGGGCCCACACCATGAGTTGGCTGATGAGCTGCCCCTGATCAGGGCAGCTCATCAGAGTAGGTGGGCACTGTAGCACCGCCCTACTGTTTGTCCCTGTAGCACATCAGATATTTTGCACTTAAGCTTTATCTTTATCATTAAAACATAACTAGCAAGGTGGCCCTCGCAAATGCGAGGGCAACATCCTTACTGTATCGTAGTGTTAATTTTTTTTAATCCCATTTAGGATATTTAATAAATTTTTAGGTGTTGATGCATTTTTCTTCCTTTGGGGTGGGCGTTGATACATTTCTAAAGGTGTATTTTTGACCTTTATTTTGCATATAAATACTTTTCATTTGTGTCTAACAGTCATGCCAAAGAAATACTTCTATTAACAAAATTCTAATGTTGTTGACTCTTTCTTGATTATTTATTTATTCAGTTAGATGTTAAATTGTAAGGATGACAACAAAACTAACCCTGAACTTAAGTCCCCACTGGATCAGTTGTCGTATGCTCTTTATCGTTGGTCTGCAACTGTACACCCGTTGACATCTTGTGCATGGCTATCCAGAGTAATCTAGTCTCTCTCATATGCTACTGCCTCATATTTTTATTCCTCGCATATACAATTGGATCAAGAAAATGATCAGCACACCCCTCGATAGTTAGGTTTCAATAATCGAACTTGAGTAGATGCTCATGTTGGTACCTAATCACTCATCGACCATAATTTTATCTACTAACTCTCAAAATATTTACTGCCCACGGTTCAGTAATGTTTGATCATATGGATGGGTGCCAACTATGCATATAAAATAAATTTTCAAAAATTATTTGTGTTGCAGTACTACGACTCTCCTTACTCTATTGAACAATAATATATATTTTGATTATCGAAGTTAAAGTTGTCTAGGTAAGTTTTCTTAGGAAGTACTTATATATAATCACAATAATTAGTGAGTTTTAGTAGAAAATTTATGGTATCGATTTTGTGCCGCATAACGTCCATATAATTGGATCGTATCATACTCAAAATGTAATTCAAGAGTCAAATGCATTTTGTATTTTATTTTATATGCATAGTTCATTAATGTTTGATCATACGGATGGGTGTCAACCATGCATATAAAATAAAATTTGAATTAAGAGTGTAAGGCATCTCCAAATGGGGTGTGATTGCTATAGTTAAAGTTGTGTAGGTAAGTTTTCTTAGTAAGTACTTATATAATCACAATATTTATATGAAGTATAATTAGACAATGAAAAAAAATCGAAAAGGGTTTCTATTTAATGATGAAATTAAAATGGAAAAATAGAAAAAGCTTTTTGGATTTTTGAAAAAATTCTAGAATGAAATTCTTTATGCTCTTATTAATAAGATTTCCTTACCGTATGATTTTGGATAAGATAGGTGGAAGTTGTAAGTTCTATTATAAGAATACTCCACTGTTCATAATTTTCATAATAGAATCCTCACCACACGGACGCCAGAAACGATATGGATTGCAAATAGAAAGCTGAGGTAGTCATACATATGTACGTGCATGTTCATGTCCCAGATGGAGCTAGAGTTGGGTAGGTGCGTGTCATTGTTGAATTCACAGCCAACAGAAATTGGAGGAGGATCCACGGCAGGGCAGAGAGGCAGGAGCGACTGCGATGATGATTGAAGAGACAAAACGGCGGCGGAGCTGGCCGTTGCGGCCTGCATGAGAGGCGGACGCATCATCGGCAGTTTGTTTTTCTTAGGACTATACCTAGTGGGGCTGTATGTTATTTTTTCTTGCCCAATGTTGTTTTCCTTCAGCATACGTGTGTACATGTATGTGTCAAAGGGGGGCATGAAATATCTTAAAACTTCGGAAAACAAACTTAGAGGAAACTATGGTAAAGTATATTGTGTAAAAGACCAACTTTGGTAAACCTAATTAATACTTTGGAGTCGAGACAAATATTAACTATTAAGTAGCATGTTATGAAAGAGATAATCTACCTATCATTAATTAATTATATATTTCCCAATGGCATGATTAAAATGTTATTTGTAATATCTGAATAAATCCATGAAGAAGACATGTGCATAAACTAAACACGTGAAATAGATATTTCAAATAAATTAGCTGAGATTCATAACAGCGC
This sequence comes from Elymus sibiricus, assembly GCA_039707655.1. Taxonomy (NCBI): domain Eukaryota; kingdom Viridiplantae; phylum Streptophyta; class Magnoliopsida; order Poales; family Poaceae; genus Elymus; species Elymus sibiricus. The sequence continues at coordinate 539,202,143 of CM077665.1, read as the reverse complement.
TTGAAGGATGGAAAACAATCAAGTAATTGTGGTCTAAAAATATATTTCTTCGTACTAATTTCAATGTTTTATTTTGGAATTGAGTATATTGGTTGTTACTTTCATCGCTAGCACATTTTTGGGCCAAAGTATGGGTCATCCTTACGGTGTTATGCTAAAAAGGCAAATTTGAGTGAATATGCTCATAGCACTATTTATTTGACCCAAAAAACAATAGCGATACTTTCTGGCATGCGGCATATGTTTCATACATGACACAGTATATACATAATTGTGATAGATAGCCGCGTCCATCTAGAGAAAGATATTATGTTTTCTTGTGCAGAATTAGATGGAGCACTACAAGAAGAATATACCTGCCACGTATTTAGCTTTGAGCCGTGTGTGCATGAGGCAAGTTCAACGATCTCTCTTGCAGTTACTGTGTATGCACACATGAACGGCAAACTACATGTCGTCATGGCTCGTGCCATCACGTTCCTAGCTCCTTGCTGCACAGACTCATGATGGGCAAGACAAGTCCTGATGCTCCTCCTCATTGTAGGGATCCAGGCATGATGCAAATTGGAAACGTGAGGTCCCGCATATGCACATTGTGGAAGCCCCGATAGACCGGCAGGCGAAGCAAGTTTGAAACCTGAGGTCTTCATGTGCACGTTCTGGATGAAAAGCTGAGGTCCTCATTTGCACGTCCTGGATGCCAAATCGACTGGCCATAGGCGGCAGCACACACAAGGACGAACAAAGTAAGTCTTCATTGATCACGTACACATCTTCTACATGTATGGATGCATGCATGAAGTATAAAACATGTGATCCATCTTCGTGTGCACATGATGGAGGTCTGATCAACCGGCCGCAAAGAAGCTAGCAGCCGAGCAAACGGCAAAGACGGAGAGGGCTTATAATCTAGCAAAAGGAATACGATCCAGCAGTTTAAAAGTGCTCCTGCCTATATGTGTGTCGAAGAGATGCATGACGTCATTTTCTTATAAAAAATTATGCAGAGCTCCACAAGTAGATGCCTCACGTCTTTCTCTTGGCATCATATATGCGCCCTCGCGTTCCTTCTTTTTTAGAGACGTGAGGGTTTTGGTCTAGAGATTACATTTTTTTCTTGACAATATACGCCTTGGCATTCCTTTTTTTCTCTTAAGACATCAGGCGTGAGGTCTCAGGTCCACACAATTACCCGTGTTATCATTACAAGTTGCTTGACAGGTCCACATAATAGATTGGTACAGTTGCATAAATCTAACGGATGCGGTTTATTTGTTTAATTGTGGCTATTTTTTTTTTTAAAACGAGGCAAAAGATTTGTCATTTTCATTGATTAAGAAGAAGAGAGTTGCCCGATTAATTAGAGGAAAACCGGGCGAAAACCTAGAAACAAACCCCACAGGGGGCACACGCGGACGACCTGGCCACAACAACGCCAAACAGTCGACCGCAGCGTCGAGGACATGGCAGCTCCGATTTTGCAGTATTTTCTTATTAACGTGGGATTTTCTAGCCAATATCTCTAATTTCCTCCGTATTTTGCTTTTAATAGATAATAGATGGCCACAGTTTTAGGCTTTAAGATCATAATATCCAACAGTTATCTCATACTCAAGCCGGTTGAAGTCCTCCGTTGACTTGCAAGGACGAGGTCGAGCGCATCGTGGCCGCTGGAGTAGGAGAAGCAACGGGCGGCGGGGCTGAGGGTGCCGGCAAGCGGGAAGAAGCAAGTGAGCGCGTGCGGCAGGAAGGCAGCGGGCAGCGGGAACGCGGCGGCCGGGTCGACGTGGTGGTAGAAGAAGAGGCGCTCGACAGGGTCCGTGAAGAGCCAGGCGTCGTCGTCGAAGAAGGTGATGGGGAGCTCCGGAGACGGGTTCCCCGTCGCCGGCGCCACGCGGATCCGCTCCAGCACGTGCACCTCCGCTTCCGCCATGGATTCGCTGGCTTTGCTTGCTTGGGTGGGTCGATTTGATCTTCTCTCTCTGCCCACCTACCACTATCTGACTATGCTGGCCTGTGACTACGGACATACGGGGTAGGTTTGGCACTAATCTGCTGGAGTGATTTAGCTCCCATGCTGCAGCGAACACGTTTCGTCCAGCCACCGCTCATATTTCAGGCATTCACAAGACCATCAAGACCGTCAAAACGAAGGTTCATGCATCCATGAATGCTTGTCAATTTTATGCAATTTTGTACATGAATGGGTATGTTTAAGAATGGCTTAAATCAAAGTCTGAAACATATCAAAAGTCGACAAAGCGTATGTTTTTGTAGCTTAGATTTCTGCTAGGGTGTTATGTATTTCAGGTGTATTTGTATTAGTCGAGACGTGCAGCAAAATTGCTACCAACATACAGAAAATCTAACAAATTATATGTATTGATGCTTCCTTGAGTCTACTATTAATAGGATTGCATTGTGTTTTTACTGGAAAGCGGTAGGAGCCTATCCTTGATTCAAGTCGGAGAATGAAGTATGAACCCATTTTTATCCAATTTACGTGGATTGGCTGCCCATAGAAGGTACTGCTAAGCATCGCCTCTATATTCTAAGATTACCTTTCAATTGAGAATTACTATCTCTAATAAAAAATGGTTGGTCAGTGCTAAAAAAAAAACACCAGCCTTGCTGCACTACAAATTCTAGCAATAGTACAGCTATGTCAACGAAATTGCTGCTGCAATAATGTGTTTGAGATTGCAATACTATATTTACAATATTTAAGTGCGGATGTGAGAGTGGTTGTTATTTTCATCATGGAAATCTTGATTAAAGTTGATCATCCAGAATTAAAGAAGCATATGAGATCTGTGTAATAAATTGTGTTTTCATTAGAGATGTCTTAGTGGAGATTATTCTGATTTAACTTCACAACTCTCAATAATTATTGTATTTATCTTTGTTGAATATCTTTTTCATGATATTTATCTATAACCATTCAGGTCAGGAGCTTGTGGAATGCTTTAGTCGATGATTAATCGGTTCGAAGTACCATGTTCTCGATGAAGCAGGGTTGTCTGCATTTTTACCGTTGTCTTCAACGGTCTCCCTCGCCGGAAACGAGGAGGTATGCACCACCACTGCCACTCCATCGTTATCGTTATCCCTCCCCGGGATTGGGTTTTGACAATTTGTTCTGTGTGTTGTTCCCTGCAGTACATCGTGAGGGGCGGGCGGAACCTCTTCCCGCTGTTCCCTGAAGCGTTCAAGGGCGTCAAGCAGATCGGAGTCATCGGATGGGGCTCCCAGGTTCAGTCCCAGCTTCACTTTGCTCCCCTCGCTGCACTGTTTCTCACCCTGTGCATTTCAAAACCGAACCGAAAAACCATACCGAAAATAAACCGAACCGAACCAATTTTATGGTTTTTATGGTTTTATGGTTTCGGTATGGTATGAACTTTTCATACCGTTTTGAAGTTTGGTTTTTATGGTATATACCTAAAAACCGAATGGTAAACCGAATAAACCGAAGTACAAAATATATTTATATATCTTGAGGCGAACAACCATACACGTAGTCATTTTTGTGTGCAGAAGCTAGATTTTCTGTTAAGTGTATCCGTTTTCCTTGTAATGGAGTCATATTTCTCTTCACAAAAATGCTAAGCACGTCCATAACCATCGAATTAATGCATGCATATACACTTGCATATAGTTATATACTCTTCGTATAAAAAGATGTGTGTTTTGAGTCATAAATTTGTAAATTGTTATATGCCATTTTCAAATTCGCGTCAACTTTGGTTTATACGGTATATACCGAAACCATACCGAAATAATTTGGTATATACCGAAACCGAACCGTATTTAAATTTCATACCGTATTTACCGAAGTATTAATACCGTACAAACCGAAAAACCGTATAAACCGAACCATGTAAACCGAATAAACCGAACGCACAGAGTGAACTGTTTCTTTCCTAACTCTCGAGATTTACATGTCTATCTATTCGAGACACTACTTGAATATACACATCAGTCGGTGTGTTCAAATTGAGTGATGGATTTAACACATATTTGTTCTGTTCTGCTACTTGGGTTCAAGTCTGTAAGCCTGTGCACTGGCTCACGAAATATTTTTGGGGTGCTTTTTCAGGGTCTGGCGCAGGCCCAGAATCTGAGAGATTCTTTGGTTGAATCCAAGTATGACATCGTCGTTAAGGTTTGTTATTCTCATGTATCTCCCAGCTTTAGACATGGAATTGAGTTTTCACCGTGTGTTGAGTGAAAATCTCTAAAGCTTTGGCTTGCAGCCGTGAGTGAACACCCACAACTATTGTTTATTGTTATTTTAGCTTTATAACTTGCACTGGGCACTGTTTATTACTTGTTCTTGCTTAAATTGAGCATTTCATATTGTACAACTTGGAATATGGAAATTATGTGACGGCTGATATTTTGTCCCATTTGGTATGTACTTTGGACTATCATGTCAGGTGTTCAATAAGCTGTCTTTTCGCTTTCAGATCGGACTCAGGAAAGGTTCTAAATCTTTTGAGGAAGCACGTGCAGCTCGGTTCACTGAGGAGAACGGGACATTGGGAGACATATGGGAGACGGTTTTGGGCAGAGATCTTGTGCTTCTGTTCATCTCAGATTCTGCACAGGTGCGCATCATGCTAACTAGCTTTCTGCACGATTTTAAGCTTTCCTTTGTCAAGTGTTTGTTTAGATCAGGCTCAGTTTCAGGATGATGTTTCCTTGCATCATGTTGGTTTAATTAATTAATTTAACTTGCATGCTCTGTCTGGAACATACTATGAATCATTCACTGCATGATACATTTGTCGAGTCCCGTCATCACTTTATTCTATCCGTGTAACTGAAGTTCTCATCGGTTCGGAACTAAAGAAAATGATTTGGGATGAAGAGTTGAAGGCCTGAAGCCAAATGTTCCTAATCAGGCAGGTGACCCGCATAACTCCTGTGAAACAAGGCCGATGCTATGTGCCAAGATTGTATTGCTTCATGCAGACACTTTTTATCATTCATTTTTATTATTCAAATCTCTATATGGTCGTCATAGATGCTTCTATTACATGGATTTATCACTATTTTTCATGTTTTGTTATAAACAGAACTCCCTCTGCACTGATATATTTGTGAAGAGGGAGTAGTATACAGTAAGCTTCATTTCACACAGGAGAGCTTCCGTTACATCGAAGTTAATTAATCTCAATATGAATTCAGAATTCAATACTCACACGAATTTCACAGGTTGCTTTGATCGAGACGTGTGTTGCACGTGCATACTTACTAGTAGTATGTAAAGAGCAACATGGCATGTGCGACCCAGTCCCGTATCCTACTCAGTTGTTTCATGCTTCGGTCCATGCACGAGCACAGCCCCGGTGTCCAGCTCCGGCGAGATGATGGTCGGCAGTGGTGGCGGGGGCGCACCGAGCGGGGTTAAGCTTTGGCACATCTTGAATGTCCGGGTGGTGGGTACCGACGAGCGTGTGATGCTTTTATCGCACGGATTCGGCAGACCAGTGTGAGTGTTGTCGTACCTCACCCGTGACCATCATATGGTGCTCTACGACGCCAATTTTTTTTAAATAATACATTTTTTTTATAAATTACAGAAATAATATACAAATTTGAAAATTTTCAAAAATATGACCCAGTCGGCTGGGGCTAAGCCGACAGGACCTAATCGGTCTAGCCGTGGCCGACTGGGCCCAATCGGCCTAGGCAGAGCCGACTGCATGGCCTGCCAGCCGACTGCATGTGGCATGGCCCCTGTCGGCCACGGCTAAGCCGACAGGCCCCTGTCGGCCACGGCTAAGCCGACAGGCCAGTCGGCTGGGGCTAAGCCGACAGGCTGCCACCTTTCTCCTTTCTCCCTGCTGACCAGCCCTTTCTCTTTTCTCCTTGCCCATACGCTGATTTAGACGGCGCTGTTTCCGAGACTTACGGCGCTGATTCCCACGATGCTCATTCCGAGGCCTGCTGCGCGGGAAACGGCTGCACGCGCGACAACGCTGCTTTTTTAAAGGATGCTGATTCCCGCTGCTGGTTCGAGACAGCGTTGCTGTTGCTGCGGCGGACGCGAGAGCAAATTCTAACGCGGTGTGCCGACACTACAGTGCCCGTATTCTTTTTATACACGATGCCAGCTCTCTCTCGCAGACACAGCCTGTCTGCTCTCTCGCACACACACCCTGTCTGCTCTCTCGCACACACACATTGTCTACTCTCTCGCGCGCAGACACTGCTCCCTCTCCTATCTTCGTCCATCGTTAATCCTCGGCGGTTTGACACTGATTGCGCTAACTCCGAGGAGAGCATCTGCACTGATTACGAGTGAGGTGACTGGAAAACAGCAGCGCACTGAGCCTCGGCGGTTCTATAAAAAGAGCTCTTCTCTGCCTCTTGTCCTCACAACATTTCTCCTCACTGCCTCTTCTCCTCACTGCTTGTTGTGGTAGCATTAACAATTCCGCAGTGATGGGTGATCCTCGTCCATTTTCACGAGAGGCATCTTGTGATGTCTTGATGGGTGCGGTTTCCATGAAGTCCGGGCTTCATGGAACTCCAGGTGTATCTTTCGATGAATTAGTTAGCAGTGAGAGTAATTTGCGGAGGTTGAGACAAACAACTTGTCATAGTAGAAACACAGCGGACATTCGACTAGAACTTTTTCGGTTGCGTGCAAGGTGGGAAAGACTTTGTGAACTAATATATGAATCAGCGCGATTCATACGATCATTTGATGATTTAGATCATCATGTGATACATTTGCCAGTTGATGAATATATTGCGTTTCAAAAGGTAATTTAAATTTCGTATTTGATTTACATATTTAATATGTTTGTCGTTTTAATTCATTTTTGTTCATTTTGTGGTTTGTAGAGATACAATGTGGACGCTAAAGAAATGAACCACGATGTCAGTATGTTGGCATGGTTCAAGCTTTTATTTGGGTCTGTTCCGCCGCCGAAATATGTATCAACTCATGATGGCTCAAGCTCGAAGAAGAAGAAATGCAACGACGCATCACCAAAGCCCGGTGATGATGGTTACTCTTCCAGCGATGAGTTTATGTCAGCCCCGAAAAAATCAAAGTCGAAGAAACTTGTTAGTGAGAATAGTGATGATGACTTTATGTAGTGTTAGCGAGAAGCACGATGTTGTCTTCATGTAGTTTGTGTGCAGTATTATTTAAGGTCAGTCGTACCGTTTAATTCAGATGTACTTGTATCTTAATTATCTGTAGCACTCTCTCCGGAAATGTAACTCGATTAACAATGCGAATTAATAGAAATATGTCTCTCGCATACATAGGCAGAATATGTCTCTCGCATACATAGGCAGATATATGTCTATCGCATACATAGCTAGATATAAGTGACACACAAGCATCAGCCACGTCGTCCGCCTCGTCGTGGAGGTGGTGTCTCCGGCGTCGGCCACATATACCTGTGGGGTGGCCGGACGTTACGGGGAGGAAGCTCGGACCCGTCTTGGTCATACTGTGTTTCCTGTGTGGGAGGTGGTGCAGGAGTCGAATACATGTCCATCCACTCGTTGTGCTGCGACAAGTATTCCTGTGTGTTATGCCCATCTTCATGGTCACTATCCCACCTGGATTCAGACATAGACGCGTCATGTCCGGACATAGACGCCATATATCTGTAGCCTGCTGCGGGAGGGATGGAACATAAGTAATGACGAAATACGTAGTCCCAATCGATATTGAAAAGAATTAATATGAAGAAACATACCTGTAGGAGGGGGTTGCATCACGTAGCCTGGCGTGGGACCCTATTGGTGATGCCACGCCGAACTACCAGCCTGGTCAGGACGTGGTGGCCTGGGCGTCCACTGCTCTGCTAGACGTGGACGCGGGTCATGTCGGTGATGTGTGGGGTCTACCTGACCAGTCGAGTGACGCGGCTGCTGCTGCTGCGTGGAGTGACGCGGGGGGCGTTGTACGGGCTGCTGATGAAGAACGTCCGAAGTGCGTGTGCACGTGATAGCCCGATACACAGATCGTAGCCTCCCCTCAATGCGCGCCATCCAGTTCTGCATCTGAGGCCGAGGAACGAGTAGTGGTGCATCCGAAAGTGAACGCCGATAGTTGGACACCTCCTCGCCAAGTCCGTAAGTCAACTCAGCCTGAAATTGTCACGACGATTATTAAGTATGCACGGCAAAGTATGTAACAACTAGATGCATTACATAAAGAGAATATATCTTACCGCGTACTGCCTAGAGCCCGAAATATCATAGCTCGGGTACATATCGGACGTACTAGGGGCAGGTATATCATCTGGGTGAGTGTGTTGAACGATGCATAACCGTGTTCTGGTCATGTACCGCTGCAAATAGAGATTGAATTCATCGAGATCAAACTCGACATTCTCCTGCCACACATGTGTGTTCGCGGTCTCCCATTGTGTAACGTACGGCTGAACCCTAAGTAGCCACCACGCAGCAGTCCTGTTAAGCCCCTTCCTTGTGATCCTAAAATTATGGTGTTTGTTAAACAATTAACTAATGCTTCACTATGGACAATTGTGAAAGACAATTCAATATTGAATAACAAGACAATACCTGTGGATGTGTCCTAGCACCGGGTCCTCTGTAGGGGGAGGCTCCTCCAACTGCTGAAGACCAAATTGCCTCATAACCCTCTGCTGGGCCATCTCCTCGACGAAGACATCGAATATGATCTTCGATTTCGTCATCCAGTAATTAGTATCTCTGAAGCATAGCTCAGACATACCGCCGGGGTATCTTGCATTCATGACTTCTTGCGTGTACGGCTGCCAGATCACCCCAGTGTACAAATCAAACTGCTCGTTTAATGCCCTGTATGCTCGCCTAGTCTGATCACCAGCATAGCGTCTCTGCGGCAAACACAAGTTAGTTTCAGCCATAGTGTACACAAAGAAGAAAATTATAACACGAGACATACCTTGCGACGTGTCCAACACAGACCGAAAGTAGGCATGTCGATGCCTTCAGCATCAAACATTACGGGCATAGGCTCATGAATACGTATGTCCGGTCGTCCTATAGAGAACCTCTCCCACGACCACAGTTGTAGAAATAGAGGGCATCCAAGAAGGGCTGACTTGGGTGCCGTAAGCTGGCAGGCGTTGCACATACCTCGATATGTAGCCGCTAAGACCGCCGAACCCCAACTCCTCTGTGTGATCTGAGCCGGCGTCTCAGCGCTCGCGATCTCTAGTGCAATAGGGATGTAGAGCGCGCTTATAGTGGTGACATGGTTCTCTGTGAACATCACCTTACCGAGAAGCCACAGTATATATGCCTCCAGACTGCGAGTGATCTGTGTCGCATTCAACGGGACCTGTGGATACCCCGGGAACTTCTGGATCTGTATTGAGCAAAGATAAAGCATTTAGTACATAGCGAAGGTATCTTCTGTAAAACTAGATGCACGACAACTTAAAGATATGAGGCAGGGGAACTAACCTGGAAATGGAGCAACCAATCATACTTAGGTCCGTGATGCTCCGATGCCAGAGCCGGAGCACCGTCATAAAGACCCGCGAAACGTTGTGCAAAACCTTGCTGCCAACCAGCCGGTGCCTCCAACGGTCCTATGGCATGACCTGCCAACGGTAGTCCCAGCAAAAGTGACACATCCTGCAGAGTAGGAGCCATCTCTCCCCAGCGGAAGTGAAACGTGTGGGTCTCAGGCCTCCACCGGTCCACTAAGCACGTGAGCAAAGAGGTGTCGATGGCGACGCGTCTGGAGGTATCCGTGCGCTCAACCAGCCGCGCGAAAGGTAATAGGCCAGCCCATTTCAACCTGCATGTCAGGGCAATTCAGTTAGTGTGTCCCATCAATATAAATGATTGAAACAAATAAATAAACCACGTACCGTTCAACCCATCCCTGGTGTATCTTCCAGTCTTCCCTTTGAGTGCGAGTGGACAGGGGCTCAAGCTCGCGCTGATAACCTATCGCCGCACGATGTTTATTATCAATTTCCGGATTAAGCAACGACATTCCCGCCATTCCTGCACATACAAATTTCAAACATAGTGACACAATTAATACAAATTTCAAACTTAGTGCCACATTTAATACAAATTTTAAACATAGTCCACACTTAATACAAATTTCAACATAGTGCCACAATTAATACAAATTTCAAACATAGTGCCACACTTAATACAAAGTTCAACATAGTTTCACACTGAATACAAATTTAGAACTTAGTGTCACACTGAATACAAATTTAGAACTTAGTGCCACGCAGCCTAGCTTCTTCCTCTCCCTCTTCCTCCTCTTCCTCCTCTGCCTCCTCTGCCTCCTCGTCCCCGGTTGCCTCGTCCACGCCCAGTACCACTGGCAGTGACGAAAGTGGGACAATTAGTGTCCCTATGGCCAAATTCATTGCATAAAATGCATTGCATAGTGGGGCCTCCCGCTTCAGATTCATCCATATCATTCCGGATGCGCTGACATTGTCGTCTACCTCTACTTGTACGCATATTCTCTGGGTCTGGAATGTACCGCCTTTCAACAGGATTAACGGTGTTGAAGTTACCCATTGAGCGAAATCCCAGCAACTCACCTGTCCAGGTATTGAGGACGGACTCTCTCAGAAAATATGGAGACACAAACGAGATTGCGTCCATTCCAAGCTGCCCGCAAGCAGCAAGTACATGGGAGCATGGTAGGTGAAGCAACTTCGGTTTGTTGCATGTGCACTCACACGTTGGCCAGACTTCATTTCCAATTTTCACCTCATGCGTCCTCAGCTCATTTGCACAGCCGAATTTGTTGTTAGCTAAGCGGACCTCAAACCTTCTTTCTTGATTACCAATGGGGACTACAGTGTGTGACCTGGCTTTTTCCATCTTTTCTTCCATGTACTTCATAATCCTTTCACAGTAACGTGTGCTTGGGTTGTTCAAGATATGTTGCTCTGCTTTTTGACGTCTATCTCTGAAGTACTTCATGGTGCCATAGAAAATACCCTCAACGATGGCTGTAAGTGGCAATGCCCGGTTTCCTCTGAGGACAAAGTTGTATGTTTCTGCAAGGTTGGTAGTCATGACACCGTACCTTGCTCCATGTGTGTCCTGCAGCAAAGACCACCTCTCCAGAGGCTCATGCTCTATCCACTGCTCGAAGGTTTTAATCGACCTCCCGAGCCTTCTCCTAGTACCAGGTGGGTCAAATCCTGGCAAGTCACAAAGCCCAACAGGCTCCTCCTCCACGGCCGCTGTTCCTGTTGCTAACTGTGCTGCTACTGCTTCAACATGTGCCCTCACCGCTGCATCTCTTGCAGCTTTCCTGTCCCTAACGTGTCTCTGTGTGCACACATTAAGTCTGTCACATATCAAATTGTACTTCCATAGCTGGTTCTGCTTGCAGAGTTTTTTGAATAGATTCATCAGGCTCTTATTTCTGAACTGCGAGAAGAAATTAGCCCCCAGATGGCGCATGCACCAACGGCTCTGCAAGTCCTGCCATTGAGTTTGTTCCTCAGGGCCAGGGTTTGTCAGTGTCTTTATCGCACTGAGTATACCTGCATGCCTGTCATGAAGGATGCACACATTGGGCTTATCCTTCACAACTGATATTTTCAGTTGCCTGAAGAACCATGTCCAACTTCCAATGTTCTCACTCTCAACAAAAGCAAATGCGAGTGGGACTACTTGATTTTGGCCGTCTTGACCAATGGCTGTCAGGATCTGACCCTTGTACTTGCCAGTGAGAAAAGTGCCATCTACACATATCACCGGTCGACAGTGCCTGAAAGCTTCGATGCATACACCGAAAGAGAAGAACAGTCGATGCAGCACCCTCACAGTTGGGAACTCTGGCATGAAGAGGTCTTCGATGTCGACATAGGTGCCCGGATTCCGGTCCTTCAGCGTGTGGAGGAGCCGGACAACTGAGTCATATGCATCGAAATAAGAACCAAATCTGCTCTCAAGCGCCCTTTGCTTAGCCCTCCAAGCCTTGCCGTAAGAAATTCTGTACTTGAACCTGACGAATACTTTTGTCTGGATAGCCTTAACTTCCATCGCTTTGCTCTCCACTATCTCACTGTAAAACAACCTCGCAATAAGCGTGGATGAAAGGTTGGGATGATCTTGAGGGATGCAGGGAATAAGACATGTGTGATGAACTAGGTCACTGATCACCCAACTTGTGCCATACTTAGGGAGATAGCCGTGCACCCTGGCAGGACAACCTGCATTCTTGCATACCATTGTCAAGTATTTCTGACTGGACACCTCAGCTACGAAAACCCTTTGCGTGGACATTGCCCAATTTATTATTGCGTTCTTCAGAGCTTCTTTGTTGGGATACATAGCACCCGTCGCAATGTTGTTTTGGTGATATTGCCAGGCAGAATCATGACCATTGTTCACGGTCATTGCAGATGAGAAGTCATGATTCCAAGAAGCAGGAATCGGGACCTCCTCTGCATTTTCTTTTTCATCTGACTCGTCAGAATTATCTGCATGACCACTATCAATATCGGTGTCTTCTTCTTCCATGATGTTCTGCATGTGCCCATCTACCTCGTCAGCGTCCGCCTCGCCACTGTAATAACCATCGGCATTTCCTCCTTCTACCTGACTACTCTGCCCTTGTTCGTAACCATCATCTCCAGCATTTGACATAGATAACATCATCCCGTCACTGCTTTGCCCAGGATCGTTACCACCCTGGCCTTCAGGCGCAATTACCTCCTTCACAACGGGAAGCACTAAGGCACAAGGATTGCATCCCCTACTTTCGCAACCTTGTAACCAGCGCACCCACTGAGAATCCCGCTCTACTGGCCTCAAATAGAAGAAAACATTCGAACTTGACCGGGTCCACAATGCATGAACACCCACGGTGTGCGTATCACTATTCAGCCCTAAACATGCTGTCACCCATTCTTTCAACTGACTAAGAGACCATGTTTGAGGGTCGGTCAGTGCCACCTCTATGTGCTCAAATTCACTCAGATCAACCCCAATCTCATTTGTTTGGACATTACCAGGACCGTAGAAAAATATGAACTTCACTGAATCAGACATCTCGGCTCACCTATAAAATTATTTAACATGGACAGACAACGAATATTAACGACATGGCAAACTACAAATATTCGCACTCCTAAATATTTGACAAGTACATATATTACGGAATATTAACGAAGCTAAATATTGAAACAACTTAATATATTATGGATATTACCGGAGCAACTAAAAATACCAACAGACCTAAATATTTGACATGCACATATAACACGGAATATTACCGGAGCAACTAAAATTACTGACAGACCTAAATATTTGACATGCACATATAATACGGAATATTACCGGAGCAACTAAAAATACTGACAGACCTAAACATTAATTTTTTAAAATATCTACAACTAAGAGACATTTCTTGACGACATAGTTATACCTTCGACGCGAGTGCCACTGCTTCTTGCTCCTCTCTTCAACTCAGCCGCACCTCCTCCTCCTCCTCACCACCTCTTCCTCCCCAGCAGCACCTCCTCCTCACCACCACCTCCACCATGGCTGAACCACCTCCACCATGGCTCCTCCTCCTCACCACCTCCACCATGGCTCCTCCTCACCTCACTTGTACGAGAAAAAAAACTATCCTATTGGAAAAAAAAATACCGTAGGCCGCCGGGGTTGGCTATGATCTACTCTTTCTGTGGGTTGGATGCAAAAATGGATGGACCAGCGAGGAGATCGACGCGGGGTTGCGAGAGACAGAGAGAGAAACGAGAGAGAGAGCATGCACGAAGAGGAAGAAGAAGAGCTCACGGGCAGGGAAGGAGAGAAGGAGAAGAGCAGGGAAGGGAGAAAAGCGCCCCGGCCGATTGGACGGCCTGTCGGCCATGCCCCGGCCGATTGGACGGCCTGTCGGCTGCGCCGGGGCCGACTGGAGCCCTGTCGGCTGCGCCGGGGCCGACTGCAGCTCCCCAGGCCGACTGACGAATCCAATGCGAGGGGCGACGTGTTCGGGCGAATCACAGGCTGCCACGTGGCCTGTCGGCTTAGCTCCAGCCGACTGAAACCTGTCGGCTTAGCCCCAGCCGACTGGGTCATATTTTTGAAAATTTTCAAATTTGTATATTATTTCTGTAATTTATAAAAAAAAATGTATTATTTAAAAAAAATTGGCCTCTACGACCTCGTCTACGCTGGCAGCGGCAACCCAAGCCACTTTGACTTCTGCCGCTACAACAACCTTGACACCTACATGGCAGGCCCGGGCCCATAGTTGTGCAGTTTGTGCGGCCCGCACAGGGCCCATATATTTTAGGGGCCCCAGATTTCGTATAGGCCTGTATAGTTGTTCCTGGCCACTGGGCCGCGCATGCCACTGGGCTGCTTGCGCGTCCGCTGGCCGCTGCTTGATCTGAAACGGGATCTTAGATTGATCGCGTCGCTACAACCTACAGGAATCCTGCCGGCGGCGGGCGACTCGGCAAAACAAAATCAATCGCATCCAGACTAGTGTGCCAGCGACTGGCGACACAGCGACAGATCGTCAGTTCCTCTCGCCAAAACAGGTAGTCTGCCGATGGCTAATCCTCCTTTCTAATTAACTTCGGATCCTGCTTCTAATTTCTAATTAACTTTTGGCACGCAAGCACATTCCCCTGTCGCACGGGCGTTCCACCATACGGTAGTACAAGGAGCAAGGACCTGCTGCGCGAGCCCGCCGGGAAGCCCCAGGAGCTGGCGCGGTTCGTCGGGATTCAGGAGGATACATCGTCAAACCTATATCTTTGTACACCTTAAGCTCCTGGAATCCAATACGACGGGCAGCTTGGATCCCCTCCTCCCGATCAGTTCATCCTTGACATTGATTCAGTCTTGTTGATGACGTACGAGTAGCACAATGATTCAGTATTGTTGATGTCCAAAATTCATTCCTCTTGCTATGCAAATTCAGTTCATGTGTTATCAAAATTTCAGTGTTAAGTTGTCCAAAAATTCAGTGTATGTGCTGTCCAAATTTTAGTGTTTTGTTGTCCAAAAATTTAGTGTATGTGCTGTCCAAATTTCAGTGTTTTGTTGTCCAAAAATTCAGCGTTGGTGTTATGCAAATTTCAGTGCATAGGCTGTCTAAATTTTAGTTATATGCCGTCCAAATTGAGTGTACTTCCCCTGCTATTTTACTGCCATTTATCAAATGGTTTGCTGCCTTTCATCAAGTGATTTCAGTGCACCAAGGTTGGCTTTAACCATCTGTTCTCTTCTGTTTTCCTAGGCACCCACGAGTTGGCCTTGTTGCAAAGATGAATCTGCTGATCTCGTAATCAATGGAACAAAAGGTACTGAGTGTTTACTATTTTTACTGAAATACTACTTCTTTTTTTTGAATTACTGAAATAGTACTATATATGATTTGGAAAAAATAATCCGGTCTTCATTTAGCATAGTGACAAAAATAGTTTAGTCCATCTATTTTTTTTCTTTGTAGCTCGGCCACCAAAAGATAGGCCCCTTTTTAAAATTTGGCACAGGGCCCCGAATATTGCCGGCCCGGCCCTGCTACATGGACGATCTCCTGTCCATCCTTGACGCGCTCCCGGGACTGAGCCGGTAAAATCCAAGGTACTATGCTAAAGGGGGGGTGGCCCCCAGCCTTGGGAAATCATGTGAAGGAATTTTTTGAGGGGGCCTATATGGGAAAATGTTAGTATTTGTCCCCCTTTGATCTGCATGTTTTGCATCCCCCCCCCCCCCCCCCCAACCGCTTCTCTAGCCTACGCCATTGATTATAATAATGTATAAAAAATATGAAAAGAACAATACTAAAGGGATACATATCAAACAATTAGCCAGAAGTCGAGACGCGAGCAATCGATTGCGCGGACCACGAAACAAAGGGTATGTGTTGTGCGTCAAATTTGGACTTCGACGATTGTCATACACATGTGCCGGGGCGGAGCCAGAAATGTTGTTGGAGGGGTGCAATTATTATGCAACAAAAAAACCACTAGATAGCAATCAAAAGATACACCATAGTAAGAGTACATTCATCCTGGCACAGACATAAACAACTAATAGAGTATCAATCAATAATAGATAAATGGCAAGATATTTTTGAGGCAAACCTCCATGATTCATAAAGCATTCATTTGTGACATCGAGTTGCATCTACAATGTAGCACATATAGTGCACAATCTAATTAGAATCAATCTAATATTCATTTACTAATTATTGTCGAACATATCCATTCAAGATTCTAGGGGACAAAAATAACATACCTTAGCAAATTGGCCCTAGATGAACAAAGGAACGACGAAACCTGACCCCTGGGGCATATGGTGGACTACCACTGGAGCGCCCCATCCGATAGGGGATCTCTAGCTTGGGCGCTTGCCATCAGGCCATAGTTAGGGTTCTTAGGAGTTTAACTTTGCCATGTGGCAAAGAATACATAGTAGAAGAATGAGGCGCGCCTCCTTTTTTTTAGTTGAACATCGCGCTTTATTTCAGACAATAACGTTTAAATGGATACATAGGTGATCCGGAGAATCAATGAGCTACACATGGCGAACATACCAAGAGTAGTGGCCGATCTAGCTAATTTGTGTGCCTCTCCATTACTTGGGCGATGCTCACAGGCAAACTCGCAACTCCGAAGCTTTGTCTTTTGGTCGTTGTGCCTAGCGCTCTTTATAGATCACTAGCAAAAGGGCCCGTGCGTTGCAACGGGAGTATAAAATTCATAATCTCCAATGGCCATGACCATATTTTGCTGCATCACTGAGATACACTATCACTCTCTTTCTCATTAAGACATTCCTTTTTTTTAAATAATTGTATATATTTCGCAAAAAAGAAGACTAACGCAAACCAAGCCAACACCAGTTGCTAACCGTCGCCGCCGTTGAGACTAACAACAACGAAAATGTTGAAAGCCACCAAATCCTGAACCGAGGGCACACCATCGCCTGAATCGGCTTTCTTAGTCGAATATGAACCCCGCCGCAAACGAAGAGGCGTTGCCGTTGTGGCACATCGACCGGGGATCAACCCCGTGCATCTCCTCGGCTCCAGCTCCAGCACCTCCATCCGACGAAGTCGAAGAAAAATCACCATATCTACAGCCACAAGCCACCAACCAAGTATTGGGCCACCAAATCTCTCGCCAGCCGCCGCGGCCTCATAAGAGCATTATCCATGTAAAGTATTTACAAACAATGTGCATGTATGCAGTGTTACACTTCAATCATAAAAGCATGGAACAGCTTCTCCGTGCATTGGATTTGTGTTGCTGTCAGACATAGACTAACAAAAGAAAAGGTGACATGTTCATTCCCATCATAAATAATTGGCTGATTTAAATATAAAAATTAACTTTCGACTTAATTAACCATGTGTAAAGAGACATTACCTTCATTAGTTGACATATTATTGAGAGCCTAAAATCTTGAGGATCGTACATTTATGCACAGAAACTAAGAAAATATATGAGTAAGAAATTGATGTTTAATTCGTATAAGTTACCAAATGCCCATTCGTGATTACAAAATTCCTTCTGACCTTGTTTTCGCATCAGCCCTATAAAGCTTAAAGATTACCGAATGTTCATAAATTCTAAAAATGTTCATGTTTTCAAAAAATGTTTAGAAATACCGTGATTTCGGTTTTTCTTCCTTTTTTTCTTATTTCTTTTCTTTTTCTTTTTCTTTTTCTTTTCTGTTTTTTCTTTTTCTTCATTTCTTTATTTCTTTTTCTTTGTTAATTTTTTCCTTCTTTTTCTTTTTTGTAAACATCTTTGCAAATTTGTGAACATTTTTTGTGAAACCGTAAACATTTTTTAAAAATCCTAAACATTTTTTAAACTCATGAACATATTTGAAATCGTGAATATTTTTCTAATTGTGAACATTTTTACAAACTTTTGAACATTTTTTTAATTCATAAACATTTTATACTATTTGCATACATTTTTTTTA
Organism: Elymus sibiricus; assembly: GCA_039707655.1. Taxonomy (NCBI): domain Eukaryota; kingdom Viridiplantae; phylum Streptophyta; class Magnoliopsida; order Poales; family Poaceae; genus Elymus; species Elymus sibiricus. The sequence goes on along the minus strand of CM077665.1, from coordinate 539,184,200 downwards.
AATTGTAAATATTTTTTAATCATTTTTCTTGAATCGGCAAACATTTCTAGACTCGACGATTTTTTTTTTTGGAATATGGTGAAACAATTTTTGAAATTGACAAATTTGTTTTTTATTTAACGAACATTTTTTGAAATGCATGATCATTTTTTGAATCAGTGAACATTTATGAATCCTTTTTTTCTTATTTCCTTTCTTTTTCGTTTTTCATTTCTTTATTTTTTCTTCATTTCTTTATATCTTTTTCGTTCTTCCTTTTTCCGTTCTTTTTCTTTTTTGTAAACATCTTTACAAATTTGTGAACATTTTGGTGAAATCATGAACACTTTTTTAAAACCCTGAACATTTTTTAAACTCATGAACATATTTGAAATGGTGACTATTTTCAAATTTGTGAACATTTTTACAAACTTTTGAACATTTTTTTAATTCATGAACATTGTATACTATTTGCATACATTTTTTTGAAATTGCAAAAGCAATTAATCATTTCTCTTTAATCGGCAATAATTTCTAAAATCGACGAACATTTTTTTGGAAATTGGTGGAACAATTTTTGAAATTCAAGAACATGTTTTTGATTTAACGAACATTTTTTGAAATGCATGATCATTTTTTGAATGAGCAACATTTATGAATCAATAAACTATTTTGTAATTCACAAACCATTGAATTTTAGGATATTTTTTAATTCATGAACATTTGTTGAATGGGCGACCATTTTGTTCAATTTCATTAAGAATTCTTAATAAATGAACGTTTTTTAAAAATAATGAACATTTTTTTATTTACCAAACATTTGTTTTCGTAATTGCGAACATTTTTTTAATATAAGAACTTTTTTAAAAAATCACGAATATTTTTTGAATCCACAAAGATTTTATGCTTTATTGAACATTTTATTTCGAAATTCTCATTTTATTATTTTTGGAACTTTTTTTAAGTCCCAAATTATTTAAAGTATAAAAAAACGAAAACATAAAAGAAAAACAAAAAATAAAAAAATAAAACTTAAAAGACAGGCCGTCTGGATATGGGCCGGCCCAAACGGGTGTGTTGCGTATTTTCCCAGCATGCAGAGCGCAGTATAGGAGGTCCCTACTGCGTGGGCCGGCCCAGGCGGGGGGATTCCCGTGTGAAACGTTTTTTTGTCACTTATAGGTGGCATGGTGGGTAATAGTTTGCAACTTTGGGAGCAATTTCCGTGACGGACGGGCAGAAGCAATCTGTAATGTATTAGTAGGTATAGATTAATAACTCTCAGATGCTATACGAGCTTTTGTGATGATCAAATCTTCCGCTAGAGGGAGCGCTTCCCTGCAAGCACGTGCCTCCAGAGCAGGGCCGGGCCGGCAATATTCGGGGCCCTGTGCCAAATTTTAAAAAGGGGCCTATCTTTTGGTGGCCGAGCTACAAAGAAAAAAAATAGATGGACTAAACTATTTTTGTCACTATGCTAAATGAAGACCGGATTATTTTTTCCAAATCATATATAGTACTATTTCAGTAATTCAAAAAAAAGAAGTAGTATTTCAGTAAAAATAGTAAACACTCAGTACCTTTTGTTCCATTGATTACGAGATCAGCAGATTCATCTTTGCAACAAGGCCAACTCGTGGGTGCCTAGGAAAACAGAAGAGAACAGATGGTTAAAGCCAACCTTGGTGCACTGAAATCACTTGATGAAAGGCAGCAAACCATTTGATAAATGGCAGTAAAATAGCAGGGGAAGTACACTCAATTTGGACGGCATATAACTAAAATTTAGACAGCCTATGCACTGAAATTTGCATAACACCAACGCTGAATTTTTGGACAACAAAACACTGAAATTTGGACAGCACATACACTGAATTTTTGGACAACAAAACACTAAAATTTGGACAGCACATACACTGAATTTTTGGACAACTTAACACTGAAATTTTGATAACACATGAACTGAATTTGCATAGCAAGAGGAATGAATTTTGGACATCAACAATACTGAATCATTGTGCTACTCGTACGTCATCAACAAGACTGAATCAATGTCAAGGATGAACTGATCGGGAGGAGGGGATCCAAGCTGCCCGTCGTATTGGATTCCAGGAGCTTAAGGTGTACAAAGATATAGGTTTGACGATGTATCCTCCTGAATCCCGACGAACCGCGCCAGCTCCTGGGGCTTCCCGGCGGGCTCGCGCAGCAGGTCCTTGCTCCTTGTACTACCGTATGGTGGAACGCCCGTGCGACAGGGGAATGTGCTTGCGTGCCAAAAGTTAATTAGAAATTAGAAGCAGGATCCGAAGTTAATTAGAAAGGAGGATTAGCCATCGGCAGACTACCTGTTTTGGCGAGAGGAACTGACGATCTGTCGCTGTGTCGCCAGTCGCTGGCACACTAGTCTGGATGCGATTGATTTTGTTTTGCCGAGTCGCCCGCCGCCGGCAGGATTCCTGTAGGTTGTAGCGACGCGATCAATCTAAGATCCCGTTTCAGATCAAGCAGCGGCCAGCGGACGCGCAAGCAGCCCAGTGGCATGCGCGGCCCAGTGGCCAGGAACAACTATACAGGCCTATACGAAATCTGGGGCCCCTAAAATATATGGGCCCTGTGCGGGCCGCACAAACTGCACAACTATGGGCCCGGGCCTGCTCCAGAGTAGCCGGTTCCTTCACACCCTGGTGCACCTCCTGTGTTGCGGTTGGCTGCCTGCGTACGCACGAAGCCTCAGGAACGGGCACATGGCCGATCTCTTGCATGGGCCAGTGGACTTGTGAGAAGTTAACTCTTATACCGAAGTGGTTATTTACCTAGTACTTTAACCCTGCACATGGGCCTGAAATTCTTGAGAAGGTTTCAGTTTTCGTGCATTGCGGGTTTGGCTTCTGTGCATTCCAGTTTCTTGGTTTGGGTAACCTTCCGGAAGGTTCCGGTCCGGTTCACTTCCGATTTCGAAGCTAATGGAAGGGTCATGATTTCCAGTGGCCCTAGATGTAGTCAAGGGGGCCTACTTCTAAAAGAAACACATACATGATTGCTTCCTGTGCATACACATGGTTTAGAGGATAGTACCTAATTAAGGGAGATGGCTACACGAAAAGTATGGTCAGTCACATACGAGGACAATGCATGCAAATAATACAGAGCCACATATATATAGGGGCGATATCACTGGCTTCCGGGCATAAATACCACCACATGCATGCACTCCATCGATACAACAACTCACAATACTTGCGAGCTTAATTTGAGACCGAGATGGCCTCTTTTTCCTCCGCCTCCGTGCTCGCTCTGACGATCATGACGGTGCTCGTCGCCGGTGCCCGGTGCAGCACCTCGGGCAAGGTTGGCTTGGCACTCGCCAAGGGCTCCACCCCCACCAACCTCATGGTGGCCGCCAAGTGCTTTGGCGGCACTACCGACGACTTCTCCAAGATGCAGGTCAAGGGGCAGGCCTCGGACAAGTGGATTGACATGAGCAATGCGGGGAGCTCCGGCAAGGGGAACTCTGTCTGGAAGGCTGTATCCTCTACCCCTCTCAAGGCCCCTCTCGCCATCCGTTACACGACAAAGGAGGGCACGACTGTTGTGAATGACGACGCCATTCATTCATTTTAGAAGATTTGTATATCCATGCTACGCAACCTAAGGGTACTATTTGCTCATTATTTCGTTACCTTTCATAATTTTGACCTACATGATAATATGATGATCATCTTCCCGGTGCAAGAAAATGGGTAGCAGAAAAAATAATCCATTTTTAGAATGGCCTGATTTCATGGCATGTCTTCCATGACCGGTGAATGTACACCGGAAAATGGGCTCTTCTGTACGACTACATGTAATTAGGAACTATATTCCACGAAAATGCCCGGAAGCACACGGCGACTATGCCCACTAGAATCTCACCCATTCAATTGCCTCGGGATCCCAACCACTATATTACTGTCACACGTATTGGATGAATTTTCTCAGAACGGTTACCCAACTGTGTTCGTATCAAATGAAGTATAAGATGTGTTCCTGTTCTGACATGTCGTGCACCATGCATCGTTCTAACTCCATCGCCCAACAACCAGGAGTAACTTTCGTTCAGGAACTGTCCTGACATTTGGTACGGACAGTGACTTGGTTGGCCTAACTATCCAGAGTATTAATGAACCAGGAGTAACTTTCGTAAAGAAACCACATGCATGCATGTGGGACCCCCAACGTAGAACTTCCATGCGTGTACGTTGGTCCACATCCTACACAACTCCATGTGCCCGTACATAATTTCCAAGGAATTAGTAGTATTGAATCAAGTAAATAAATCCGAGAGTTTTTCAACACATTTTGTGTTGGTTTTTATCTTAGGTGAAAAACTGAGAAAATGGTAAGGCCTTATACAATGTAAGGTGCTTAGACAAATAAATCGATTTTTCTCAAGCGCCGGTGCCTATTTACATAGAGTAACGCTTAATTAAGCATCCCTCGTATGGAGATAAGCACTGATACTTAGAAGAAGCTTGGTTTATTTTGCTAACACCCCCGTTAAGCACCTTGCATTGTACAAGGCCTAATAAGTCTTAAAGCATTTCCATAGTAATCTCATGATTTTTTTGAAAAGCTCAGAAATTATTCTATGCTAAAAAAGCTGAGAATTTAATAATAATATTAATACAAATTCTAAGAAAAATGCAGTTAATCATCGCAATCAAAACTAATGTATGTCGTAACGTACACAAACGAAATTGCCACATGCCATCGGTAAAAGAGACAATTTCTATCTTTAGATTTTACAGTGCTTCATCCTAGTCATTTTTATTAAATGGATATGTACCCAAAGTCTTTGTCATTTAATGCTCCATTGAAATCTTTGCTATGTTTCTGACACACTACCTCGAATTAATTGAGTATGGACAGCTCTGTACTGTTGACATATACACAAACACGTAGTATTGCGATTTTGCTGCCAATTAAACAAAAGCCTGCACCGATCCCCAAACTGACCACGGGTGGCTTTGATTTCACAAGGGTGCGTCGCCGTGTGCTCTTCGTCCGCCTCCCTATATTCCATGCCTATGCTTGGGATTGTATTTTGGAGATGCATTTGTACCGAATGTGCTACTTTATTTTTCCCTTTTGATCCCACATGAGACGAAGACAATATGGCTATATCTGTGGTTACTACTTGCAATCTCCGCAATTTTTGTTGTCGATCTCCCGTCCCCATTATGTTTTCGAATTGATGTATGGCGTGAGAGGGAGGTGGCGGCATCGGGTGCACGTGGAGGGGGAAATAGGAAGCCACGAAAGTGCTAGCGGTCATAGAATATTGCAACACAGTAAAATGTTTTGGTGTGCATCAGAACAAGGTAAAAACAAGGTTGCACAGTAACACAAAACAAAATATCATGGTGCACTTTAAAACATGATGAAACCGAACGAAATAGATGTATATTAACTTTATTTTATAGAAGAAAACAAAATTTGCGTGATTCACCTTCAAAGCGCACTAAAACTGTAAAATACAATGGAACACTAATGAATTCCGAAAGAGAGTGAACCTCGAGAAAAATAAAAAATAAAGTATTTTTCGGTTGTTGAGTTGTAAGAAGAAACAGTTTTCTAGAATATATTGAATACTGGTCTTTTTTTTAAACACCTTGTTGGAAAGAACACAACTGTTAAAATACTCCCTCCGGTCCTTTTTACTCTGCATATAAGTTTTGTCCAAAGTCAAAGAATTCCTACTTTGATCAAACTTATAGAAAAAGTATCAACATACACAATACAAAATCAATATTGTTATATTCATTATAAAATGTAGTTTCATAGTATATATATTTGGTATTGTAGATGCTGATATTTTTAAATATAAATTTGGTTAAACTTTGTAAAGTTAGTTTAATTTCACACAAATTTAATACGCGAAGTAAAAATAGGACTGGAGAACGTATACTATTTAGAGAGCAAAGGAAGAACTTGCCAACCTCGATCTAGAGGTACAAGTCTCACTTGGAGAAGCATTGCAAGTGAAAAAATTATGCATGAACTCTACCGAATTTGGTTGTTACACTCAAGTTGAGCTAGCGTCCAGCATGCAAAGCATGGACGTATTGCTCTAAAATTATAGGCGTGTTTAATTAATGGGATTACATATGTTAATACTTAAAATACGGTTAATCTGGTTATTATTGTGCAGATGGTCAATTCACCAATGGGATTTAGCGAACTTGCCAACCTGAATACTGTGGGCATCTCTCTTGGAGAAATGCCCTTTGCTCGGAGCTTTGATTGTTCTTTTTTGGCCTCTACCTCTGGAGCGTCTCTTATGTTGGAGGCTTTAATCTCGCATTTAAGTTGTTTATTGTCCTGAAATTATGTTATTAGTTACTTATTGTTAGAGATATATTTGGAGTCCATGTATTTGGCAGTCTAGGATTTGTAATCCGTTTCCTACCTCATCTCTTGAAGAGGCTTCTTGCCCTCCCAGTCTGTACTCCTGTATATACTCGCCCACGAGGCTCAATACAACATCCATCATATTCCGCATCAATCCCTCTATTTCCTTCCAACATGGTATCAGCCTAACTGATCCAAACCCTAGCCGCCGCCCGTCGCTTCCGCCCCGTGTGCCGCCCACGGGGCGGTCGGCCTCCATGACTGCCGTCGGGGCCGCTTCGCCCGTACCTATGGTTCGTCTGTCGGTCGAGTTGACCGGCTGCCCTAGAGAATCTTTTTGCCCGGGTCGTTTGATCCGGGTTTTCTCTCTTCCGCCGGTCGCTTTGATCGTCGTTTTCTTTTTTGGATTTCCGATCTAAGATCATTTTGCGTCGCCCGCCTCCATTGTCGACCCCCCCCCCCCGCCTCTACTCCGACATCGACGCGACCAGCCGGCCTTTACTCCGACCCGGTGGCCTCGCATGACTTGGCGGCCCGTCACGGCCGTCGTCCGCGCATCTGCCCGCCCGTCGCTCTACACCGCCGTCGCCGCCCCATGCTGAACAGGACGCCTGCATCATCCACCTACCGTCTCCGTCGCCACTCGCCGGCCCCCTCGGGATCGTCGGCTGCCTTAGGCCTGCCAGTTGCCGCCCCCCTCGCTGGCTGCCTTGGGCTTGCCGGTCGCCGGCTGCCTCGGGTCGCCGGTTGCCAGACTCGCAGGCTGCGCCGGGCCTGCCGGCTGCCTCGGGCTCCCCGGCCCTTTGCCGGCCTCCTTTGGCACGCCGTTCCCCGACGGCGGCCGTCGCCTTGGTCTGCTCGACCACCCCACTTCACTGTCCATGACATCATCATCATCACGGAGCAGCGCACGCGACCTCGCGTGCGATCAAATTGATCACCCGCCCGCCGCGATCGACTCCATCTGTGTCATTCGACTGGCCTGATCAGTCGGTTGCATGCGCCTCCGCAGGTCCTGTGACGGTTGTCCCCGAATACAGCGCGTTCCCTCACCGATCGAGCATCGGGCTGCCGCTGCGTCGCCTCATCAGGCCGTAGCTCCGCCGCCCTGTGGTACTCCCCGCGGCTGCACCGACCCGCGAGCCGCCGCTACACCGCCCCTTCGGGCTGTAGTGCCGCGAGACGCGGTCCCCTCCATCGTCCGAGGTCGTCCCCGTGGCTGCACCGACCCGCGCACCGCCGCTACGCCGCCTCGTCGGGCCGCCGCGTCGCGGCACGCGGTCCACGGCACCGCCCCGAGGGTCTTCCCGCCGTTGCCCCGACCCGCGCATTGCCACTTCGTCGCCCCTTCGGGCCGTAGCGCCACGACGCACGGTCCACTCAGCCCTCCTCGCGCGTCGACATCTCCGTGGCATGCGCCGCATCGACTCCCTCGGCGCGGGAACAACACCGTCCGCGCCGGTCTTCGTCACGCTGTCGGGTTCTTCCTCGCCTACTTCGAGCATCGCCACCGCACTCCTAACGAGCCGTCGTCGCCACCATCAGGGCATGGCCGCCACTCCTCTTCGGCGCTGCTGCCGCTCGCTCACCCGAGCTGCGCTGCCCGTCTACCCCTTCATCTTTGTCCAGCACCAGCTCATCGCCAGCGTCACCGTCGTCTACCCCGACCACTTGAGCTACTCCGACCACAGCGGGCAACATCGGGGCCCCGCCGACTTGCGCTGCAGCCGTCGTTGAGTCCTTATCTGCTAGCCTCCTCGACATGGCATACAAGTTGTGTGCAGGTACCCGTCTACGCATGCTTGGTGCTGGCAACACCGACGCGTGCCTTCGTCCCCGATGTGTTCCTAGGCCTTGCAAGCCTGGACCGGCGCATCGTCAACATCGACTTCGTTTGTATACGCATGCCCGGTGCTGGCAACACCGATGCGTGCCTTTGTCCATGATGTGTCCCTGGGCTTGGCAATCTCGACGCGACGCGTCGTCAACTACGTCTTCCTCCCGGCGCACCACTACTTCGACACCACTGCGCCCATGCTAACTCGGCGTCTCCTTGCGCCCGTGGCTCCTCGGCGACTTCCACGACACCGGCTACCCCGACTCGAGATCGACCATGACATTCTTCGCACGGCTACCTCGACCACGGCTACACCACCCTACGCTCTCGGCTATCTCGACATCGGCACAAAGGGCTATCACGTCGCTTGAGCAACTCATCGAGTTCCTCTACAGTCCACGCGTCCGCGACGCGACACCGTTCTCGATGCTCCCGCTGCGACTGCGGGGGGATGTCAGCCCGTCAGTTGTTATTCTCTCCAGTCTGACCGTCCGTGACACTCATGTTGTTCGCAACGCTACCGCTACGACTGCGGGGTGATGTTAGAGATATATTTGGAGTCCATGTATTTGGTAGTCTAGGATTTGTAATCAGTCTCCTACCTTATCTCTAGGAGAGGCTTCTTGCCCTTCAAGTCTGTACTCCTATATATACTCGCCCATGAGGCTCAATACAACATCCATCATATTCCGCACCAATCCCTCTATTCCCTTCCAACACTTATGGTGGATCCATTAACAGAATGAAGATTGTCTTCTCATCTCCAGGTATCCGATGAACTCATGCGTCATGTATTAACTTTTGGAGATCCCTTGTGGATGCTGGGGAAGAAGGGTGTCCGGTCCCGAAAGAATAACAGGTTGGTCCAGCTAGCATGTCATATGCTCAGGGCCTGGTTGAGCTAACATGTACTCCCTCCATCCCAAAATAAGTTTAAGACAATTATTTTGGGACGGAGGGAGTATTATATTTACACATAAAAAACATGTATTATATTTGACGTCGTAATGCCAAATGCTTCAAATTAATGGGCATGCATAAGCACTTTGTCGTTGAAAAATGAAGTAAGGCATAGTTTTGGAACCTTTCGTAGTTTATCATGTTGTTGAGCAAAAATGTCAAATAGTATGGTATTTGTATTTGGTTATGAAGTTGTAGCTGCACACGTTTTTTATTATTATCAGATTAACTGGTCATTATTTAATTGTTGTGTTTAGTCTGTAATATATTTCCTAAACATTAAAGTGGTTAAAGGTAGTATTTCCTCATTATACTTTGTTTTTCATTTTACTTTTATTTGGATCAACATGATATGTGTTACGGTGATCATATTCCCAGAACAAGGCTTGTGGTGCTTGTTCTCTTCTTCTTAATATAACACATTGTTAGAGATCCGACACGCAAACGAATACGATGAAGAACGAAATGAAGCAAAGGGACACGAGATTTTAACATGGAAAACCCCTCCAACACGAAGGGGAAAAAACCACGGGCGCCAGCCAGCCAAACTTCACTATATTGGGAGAGGTTACAAACGCCGGGGATTTACAACTGATCAACTTATCCCATGCGGCGGCTTACAAGAGGTATATATAACACAGGAGTGCTAGGTCAACCCTGATTCGTACCTGACGGGGGCGGCCCACATGGGCCAACTTCAGACTTCGCTACGCTCCGCATAGCCAGCTAGTCCCTCACCTTGGGGGCACGCCTCTCATCCAAGTCGCTGGAAGCAAAATCTAAATCCACATAGCTAGCTAGTCCCTCACCAGTCCTGCCGAATTTCAAACAAGCATTGGAAGTGCCACGAAGGTACCTGAAAATCCACTGAATAGTCTTCCAATGTTCTTTATCAGGGTTAACCATATATCTACCGACCAAACTCATTGCAAATGACAAATCAGACCTAGAACACACCATGACATACATTAAAGAACCGACAACACTAGAATATGGAACTCTTGACATAAACTCAAACTCTTCATCCGTACTAGGACATTGAGAAGACAACAATTTGAAATGAGGAGCAATAGGAATGCTTACTGACTTAGCATCATGCATGTTAAAACCATGAAGAACTTTCTGAATGTAACTTTGCTGACTAAGAAATAACAAACCAGAATTTCTGTCCCTAGTAATGTCCATACCTAAAATTTTCTTAGCAGCACCAAGATCGTTCATGTCAAACTCACTACTTAACTGTGCCTTTAAAGCAGTGATCTCTCTCTTGCCCTTGGCAGCAATCAACATGTCATCAACATATAACAGCAAGTATATAGGTGATCCATCAACAAATTTAATGTAAACACAACTATCATGTGCAGACCTCTTAAATCCATTCGTAATCATAAATGAATCAAACCTTTTATACCACTGTCTCGGAGACTGTTTCAAACCATATAAGGATCTCTTTAACTTGCAAACAAATTTCTCCTTACCAGGCACAGTGAAACCCTCTGGTTGGTTCATGTAAATTTATTCCTCTAGTTCTCCATGCAGAAAAGTTGTCTTGATATCTAACTACTCAAGCTCAAGATCATTCATAGCAACAATAATAAAAAATGAACGAATGGAACTATGCTTGACAACTGGAGAGAACACATCATTATAATCAATACCTGGTATCTGACTAAAACACTTAGCCACTAACCTTGCCTTAAACCTTGCGGGCTCATTAGGAGACAAACCTTCCTTTCTTTTGAAGATCCATTGGCAACGAACGGTCTTCTTTTGCTTAGGCAAGCGCACAACATCCCATGTGCCATTTTTCTCAAGTGTTGCATCTCTTCCTGCATAGCAGCAATCCACTTCTCGCGGTCACCAGAAACAACGGCTTCAGTGTATGTGGATGGCTCATGGATGTTCTTAGCCTGTTCTGCACAACTAAAAGCACAATGAACAATGTCACACTCCTCAATTAGGCGTTTAGGTTTGTTAATGACTCTCTTTGTCCTGCCATCTACAAGAGACTGAATTTGTAGCTGCAAAACAGGGGGTGAGCGTTGCACAACATCATCCATCATGAATCTATGTATATGGAGCATCATCAAGATTATCATGAACCTGTGCATCTGGAGCAGTAACATTATTATCAACAATTTCGTTTTCCTCCTCATTAAAATGCTCCACCTGCACAGTAACTCGTTGTGGCTCCACATCAAAACTATATGTGGACAGATCATCATGATACATAACAGATTCATTAAAAACAATGCTCCTGCTCACAAAAACCTTATTGGTTTTAGGATTCCATAACTGATATCCCTTTAGTCCTGAACCATATCCAGCAAACACACACTTAATAGCTCTAGGCTCAAGCTTTCCGTTATCAACGTGTGCATATGCATTGCAACCAAAAAACTCTTAATTCTGAATAATCGGCTGGTGTACCAGACCATACCTCAATGGGAGTTTTCTTATTAAGTGGGATGGATGGAGACCTGTTGATGAGGTAGCAGGCGGTGCAGGCTACTTCAACCCAAAAACGTTTGCCCATGCAAGCATTGGACAACATGCGGCGAGCCCTCGAGATGTTGGTTCTATTCATACGCTTAGCCACACCATTCTGTTGAGGAGTGTATGGGACGGTGTGGTGCCTGACAATGCCCAAGTTTTTGCAATACCTGTTAAAAGCTTTTGAACTGAATTCCATACCATTGTCGGTACGAAGTATTTTTACCTTCCTCTCAGTTTGACTTTCTACCATAACTTTCCAATCATTAAAGGCATCAAACACATCATATTTATTTTTCATAAAATAAGGCCACACTTTTTTGGAGTAGTCATCAATAATTGTAAGCATATAACGAGCACCAGCAAGCGAGGGTTTACGGGAAGGTCCCCACAAATCAGCATGTACATAATCTAATATACCTTCTGCGGTATGAACAACAACATTGAATTTTACCCTCTTGTGCTTACCAAAGATGCAGTGCTCACAGAACTCCAAATCACTTATGTTGAATCCATCCAAGAGTTCCCTCTTGGTCAATTCTGCCATGCCAAGTTTACTCATATGCCCAAGGCGCATATGCCAAATATTAGTTTTACTGGATTTATCAGAAGTAACAGCAGCAACAGCAGTAGTACCAGTAATAGTGCTTCCTCTAAGAACATATAGCTTGGTAGAATTCATATCACCTATCATATGAATGAGGGTACCTTTTGTTACCTTCAAAACTCCACCTGAACAGGAGTGTTTGTACCCTTTGACGTCAAGAGTACTCAGCGAGATGAGGTTTCTGGCCATGCCTGGTATGTGTCTCACATCTGCCAACGTGCGTATCATGCCATCATGCATCCTCATCTGAACAGAACCAATGCCCACAATCTCACGTGGGTTGTCATCTCCCATACGCACAACATCTCCACTCTGCACAAACTCATAAGTACTGAACCGATCTCTGTTACAGCATATATGAAACGAACATGCAGAATCAAGTATCCATTCATCATGACATGAAACACAGCCAGTAAAAACAACTAGAGTATCATCTGAATCAGATTTATTACCAGATGTAACATTGACCTTACCATCACCATCAGATTTGTTTTTAGGTTTCCACGTACCGTTCTTTTTTTCCTTATTTTCTAGCTTCCAACATTCATCAATGAGGTGACCTTGTTTCTTACAATACCTGCAGAACTTTTCTTTCCCAGATCCTCTGGACTTCGAACGACCTCTGTCGTTCTTACTTTTATCTCTGTTGTTGGGGTTGTATGTTTTTTGCTCAAGCCTGCCTCGTACCTACAATGCTTCTCATTTGGAGGACGATTCCTCAGATTGCAACATATCTGTCATCTTTTCCGCAACAGTTAGTTCATTACGGCTATATAATAGCGTATCTCGGAAATTTGCGAAGGAACTAGGCAGCGAGCATAAAAGTAGAAGACCTAAATCTTCATCATCATACTGTACCTCCATAGAAAGTAAGTCATAAACAATCTCCTTGAAGATTGATAAGTGGTTCAGCATCAAACCACCTTCTTGCAACTTGTGTGTGAACAACTTCATCTTCATGTACATCTTACTAGTCAAATCCTTGGACATGCAGATCGATTCTAGTTTGAGCCAGAGGCCTGCTGCAGTTTTCTCTGACAACACTTCTTGCAAAATATTGTTAGACAGATGAAGATGAATCAGAGCCATAGCCTTACAATCTCTACGCTTCTCATCAGCGGTCCAAGTCTTCTGTTCTTTCCCACCAAATCCATCGAGCGCCTCATCCAGATCGGGATGCGTCAGCACTGCCCGCATCTTCACTTGCCACAAAGAAAATCTGGTGTCGTAGTCCAACAGTTGAAGATCGTATTTCATTGACGCCATGTCGTCGAAGAAACCCTAAACAGAAACAAGGCTCTGATACCACTTGTTAGAGATCCGACACGCAAATGAATACGATGAAGAACGAAATAAAGCAAAGGCACACGAGATTTTAACGTGGAAAACCCCTCCAACACGAAGGGGAAAAAACCACGGGCGCCAGCTAGCCAAACTTCACTATATCGGGAGAGGTTACAAACGCCGGGGATTTACAACTGATCAACTTATCCCGTGCGGCGGCTTTCAAGAGGTATATATAACACAGGAGTTCTAGGTCAACCCTGATCCATATCGCTACGCTCCGCTTCGGCCCAAGCCTACCGGCGACGGGCCTCGCTCCGCTCGCTCGTCAAAAGTTGGCATTTCTCTTTATATTTGAATTTGGAGCATAACATAACACATATGAAGTTATTCATAGTTTTAAATAGCCGGCTATAGCCTTGCTATAACCTTTTCAGCAGGGTGCCAATAAATGGTCTCATGTACAAATAGCCCGCTATAGGCTACTATAGCCTCTATAGCTGATTTGGAGGTCCGACGCTATTTGTCATGGCCCGCTATTTAAAACACTACTTATTCTCCATGCTTTGATTTTTTCCCAGGAGCAAGGAAAGTGTGAGGGAAAACTTGTCCTATTTTAGAATCGCCTACTTCCCCCATGACTCCCAACCCTACCCGCCGCCACAACTTCCCTACACGATGCCTCCTCGGCTCCCCTCCTTTTCCCTGTATTTGGCCACCTCGTTGGCGGCAAGAGGAGTGGGGCCCATTTGCCTTGTTTTCTTTTCCTTATTTTTTTTTCTCATCGACTTCGACGAGATCGATGGTGGGACGATGGTGTGTTGCAATAAGATCTCTATATGGCCACTCCCTACCTTGACGACGTTAGAACCAACATGTGAGTGTTTGTGTCCCTAGATATGTTGGTGCCCTTAATATCTTGGTAGTTGATGTGTCTTTCAAAGAGCAGCATTAGTTGAATATTGGTGTGGTGACTTTGACATCTTCTTCCGTGTTTGTTCTGTGGCATGATCTATTTTCTCCAACCCTCTAAACTGATGATGATGAATTGCAAGCCTATGTTGAGCGAGGTGATGCTCCAACCGGGTTGCTTCAACGATTTCTAGATATCGTCTTAAGGGGCGACTAACTATTGTGTTTTTCAAAGTCTGGTACGATGAAGGCGTTTGCAGGTGTCCCTTTCGTTTGCTATTAGTTCAGTGTAATTGAAATCTTTGCCAGGCGGCATACACTCGAACAAAGAAGAAGGTTATTATGATTTTCAATGTAGTTTTACTTTTCCTGATGCTTCGGTGTCGTCCGCTGGACCGTCTTTTGTTTTTCTTGATTTTAGTAAGATCTAAGATGACCTTTGGGTTTCTTTATTCAAAAGAAAAACACAGGCAGATGCCTATGTTAGGGATTTGTATTTTGGAGATTGTATTCTCTCTGACTATCGGTCATCAACACATCGCATGCGGGAACTGGTGATGACGAACCTTTTTTCTGTTGTGTGTACACAACTATATGCAAACACTAAAAGAAGTGTACCGTTGTGTTGTGTTTAGAGAATCTCTAGCCCACCCCTGAAAACTCATATTTAGTACTTGATACGTCTCCAACGTATCGATAATTTATGAAGTATTCATGCCATATTCATCTATGTTTACAATACATTTATATGGTTTTGTTGCACTTTATATGATTTATTTAGAACTAACCCGGACTGACGCTGTTTTCAGCAGAATTACCGTGGTGTTGTTTTTGTGCAGAAAATGAAAGTTCTCGGAATCGCCCGAAACTTTTTGGTGATTTTTTAT
This sequence comes from Elymus sibiricus, assembly GCA_039707655.1. NCBI lineage: Eukaryota > Viridiplantae > Streptophyta > Magnoliopsida > Poales > Poaceae > Elymus > Elymus sibiricus. Next base: position 539,168,848 of record CM077665.1, on the reverse strand, counting down.
GGACAAAATAACAATATTGGAGTGAAGACCCACCGGGGCGCGCCAGAGGGCCCAGGCACGCCCTGGTGTATTGTGCCCTCCTCGTGGCCCATCTTGGCGTGAAACCGACACCCAAAAATCCTATAAATATAAAAACCATCATAAATAAGCCTAGACTCTCCGCTCCGCCCTCGCAACTCTCTATATCGACGAAAAACCAATCTGGAGACATTCCAGTACCCTGGCGGAGAGGGGAATCCATCTCCGGTGGCCATCTTCATCATCCCGGCGGAGGCCGTGACGAGGAGGGAGTAGTCCACCCTCGGGGCTGAGGGTATGTACCAGTAGCTATGTGTTCAATCTCTCTCTCTTGTGTTCTTGAGATGTCACGATCTTGATGTATCACGGGCTTTGTTAATATAGTCGGATCATATGATGTGTTTCCCTCTCTATCTAGTTGTGATGAATTGAGTTTTCCCTTTGATATTTCGTTACCGGATTGAATACTTTTATGGATTTGAGAACACTTGATATATGTCTTGCATGCGGATACCCGTGGTCACAATGGGGTGTTCTATTGATTCACTTGATATATGTTTTGGTACTCAACTTGCGGATTCCCGCGGTGACATTGGGGTAATCTATGCATAGGGGTTGATACACGTTCTTGTCCTACTTTCTCCGATAGAAATCTTTGGGCACTCTTTGAGGTTCTTTGTGTGGATTGAGTATTATGAATCTGAAATTGTTTGATGCGTATCGTATAATTAACTCATGGATACTTGTGGTGACATTGGAGTATCTAGGTGACATTCGAGTTTGTTGATGCGTATCATATGGTGCTATTCTAGTACGAACTCTTAGATAGATCGAACGGAAAGGATAACTTGATGTTATCTTAGTACGAACTCTTGAATAGATCGATCGGAAAGCATAACTTTAAGGTGGTTTCGTACCCTACAAACAATTTCTTCTTATATTTTGGAGTGATTCTTCGTTGCACGTTGAGGGATGGTTATGTGATCCAATTATATTAGCATTGTTGAGAGATTACACTAGTGAAACTATGGACCGTAGGCCTTGTTTTCAAGCATTGCAATACCGTTTGTGCTCACTTTTGTCACTTGCTACCTTGCTGTTTTTATATTTTCAGATTACAAAAACCTATATCTACCATCCATATTGCACTTGTATCACCATCTCTTCGCCGAACTAGTGCACCTATACAATTTGCCATTGTATTGGGTGTGTTGGGGACACAAGAGATTTCTTGTATTTGATTGTAGGGTTGTTTGAGAGAGACCATCTTCATCCTACACTTCCCACGGATTGATAAACCTTAGGTCATCCACTTGAGGGAAAATTGCTACTGTCCTACAAAACTCTGCGATTGGAGGCCCAACAAAGTCTATAAGAATAAAGTTGCGTAGTAGACATCAAGCTCTTTTCCGGCGCCGTTGCCGGGGAGGTGAGTGCTTGAAGGTATATCTTTAGATCTTGCAATTAAATCTTTTAGTTTCTTGTTTTTCACTAGTTTGGTTTTATAAAAGAAAACTACAAAAAAATGGAGCTTAGGTTGCATCATTTGTATCGTCTTTATAATGTCCTTCGTGAAAATAAGGAGTCAGAAAATTGTTCTCAATTGGTAGAGGAAGAAATTATGAAAATACTTAATGAGAATTCCTTGAATGATGAGCATGATTGCAATGTTGCTAGTATGAATTCTCTGAATATCCATGATGCTAATGATATGCAAAGCCACAAGCTTGGGGATGCTATGTTTGATGAAGATGATATTTTTAGTCCCCCAAGTTTTGATGAGCAAATTTATTATGATGATGACATGCCTCCTATCTATGATGATTATGATGATGAAATGTATGCTATAAAGAGTGATAGTAACCATGAAACTTGTCATCATGATTTTAATATTGAATGTGGTTATGTCAATCAAGTGTCTTATGATAGTTATTTTGTTGAGTTTGCTCCCACTACTATTAATGAGAAGAAAATTGCTTATGTGGAGAGTAATGAAAATTTTATGCTTGTAGATCATGAAAAGAATGATTTATGTGATTGTTATATTGTGAAATTCCTTCATGATGCTACTGAAAATTATTATGAGGGAGGAACATATGCTTGTAGGAATTGCAATAATATCAAGTTTCCTCTCTATGTGTTCAAAGTTTTGAAGTTATGCTTGTTTTGCCTTCCTATGCTAGTTGATTCTTGCTCCCATAAACTGTTTGCTCACAAAATCCCCATGCATAGGAAGTGGTTTAGACTTAAATGTGCTTGTCATGTGTTTCATGATGCTACCTTGCATGTTTCAAATACTATTCCTATGTGAGCATCATTGAAATCATCATGCCTAGCTAAAAGGCATTAAAGAAAAACGCTTGTTGGGAGACAACCCAACACTTTTACTTTCTGTTTTTGTGTGTTCACATGATTAATCTACTGTAGTAATCATGTTTTGTGCCTTTTATTTCAATAAAGTGCCAAGTAAAGCCTTTGGGATGACTCACAAGATGAGTAGAATTGATGCTGAACCAAAACAGAAACTTTTGACTCCAGTACAGGAATTTTCATTTTTTACTGGAGCATGATAATGGTCTGAAATTTTTACAAAGTCTTCATATACAAATTATTCAGGTTTTACTAATTTTTCAGAATTTTTAGAGACAGGGAAGTATTGGTACACTACAGATCTTCACAGACTGTTCTGTTTTTGACAGATTCTGTTTTGCATGCATAGTTTGCTTGTTTTAGTGTTCCCATAACTTATATTCAGTGGTATAAATTATGGGAATGAGCGAATACAGTAGGTATCATGTGGGAACAATTATGAATCTTGTCTTGACAGTACCTAAGTGAATGATTTACCTTTATTACACTAACCCTTCTCACGAAGTTCCGTTAAGTTTTGTGTGATTGAAGTTTTCAAGTTTTGGGTGAGACACCGATATGAGGAGAATAAGGAGTGACAAGAACCTAAGCTTGGGGATGCCCAAGGCACCCCCAAGGTAATATCCAAGGAAGACTCAAGTGCCTAAGCTTGGGGATGCCCCGGAAGGCATCCCCTCTTTCGTCTTCAACATTATCGGTATATCTTACTTAGAGCTATATTTTTATTCATCAAATAATATGTGCTTTGCTTGGATCGTCATTATATTTTTTTATTTTCTGTTAGGTGTTATTTATAATCTCGTTTTTTAATAAAAAGTTCCAACAATTGTCTTAGGATGCTTGCATTGCATGTTTTGATGTGTGCTGTGTAAAAACAGAAACTTTTGATGTAGTGTTTGAATTTTCATATTTTACTGGAATGTGGAAAGTTTCTGAAATTTTTACACAGTGTTGTCATATAAATTATTTAGCATGTACTAAATCTTCATAATTGTTTGAGTTAAATAAGTACACTGTTTTCATAAATTGCTACAGACTGTTCTGTTTGGACAGATTGCTGTCATAGTTTTGTTATCTGCTTATCCTATAGTTTCCATTGCCTATATTGGTAGATATGAATTGTGGAAATGATAGTAAAAAGTAGATTATGTTTGAAATTATTATGCAACTTGTCTTGGCAGTACATTAAGTGTTGATTTATTCTTATGTGTACTAACCTATCTCACGATTTCTTTTCGAGTTTTGTGTGGATGAAGTTTTTGGGAATAGGTGAAACCATGATATGAGAGGATTGAACGAGATACAAAAGCTCAAGATTGGGGATGCCCAAGGAACCCCAAGTAAATATTTCAAGAAGTCTCAAGCATCTAAGCTTGGGGATGCTATGCATCCCACCTCTCTTCGTCAACTATCAGTTAGCCTATGTTGAGCCTAAATTTTTATTCGTTCACATGATGCGTGCTATTCTTGGAGTGCTATTTTTATTTTGTTAGCTGTTTAATAAAATACTCAGATCTGGAAATATTTATTGAGAGAGATATCCCTCACATAGCTACTTGATTGTTCACCTACTCATTGATCTTCACTTACATCTTTTGAAAGTAGTTTGATGTTTACTCTTGTGCTTCATTTATATCCTATGAGTAAATTGTGAATGAATTGAATATCATAAATATGAAATTATTAATGTTCTTTATGCTTAGTAGTAGCTTCACATTTGGTTTAGAAAGTAAAATCTATTAAAGTTTAACAATCGCAATATTGGTTATACAAGCAATTCGTGGATGATTAGTATAAGGAAGAGAACTTTCACATACAAATATATTATCTTGGACATCTTCTATGATTGTGAATACCCATTAATTATTTTCAAACTTGAGGAAATTAGTTGAAGTTGGACAAGGAAGACAACGTAATGAGTTATGGTTGTGTATATTTGCATAGAAGTTATATTGTTATGGATCCTCCAACATGTGGTGCTTGTTTAGAACCTTTTGCTAGCCAAAACTTTGTACTAAGTAGAGATACTACTTGTGCATCCAAACCCTTGAGCCAAGTTTCTTCCATGAGAGTCCACCATACCTACCTATATATGGTATTTCACTGCCATTCCAAGTAAATTTGCATGTGCCACATCTAAAAATTCAAATGAACACCTATTTTGTGTGCCTGGACCGCTCATGGAGCGACAGGGGGCGGTCGGTATCTTCCATGTTAAGCGGGTTATTCTCATGATGAGTGTTTATTCACTTGTACTTGCACGAGAGGGGCGGTAATAGGGATTCCCAGTCCCGAAATAAAAAAATGCAAATAATTAAACAAAACTGTAGGAGATATGCCCTAGAGGCAATAATAAATGTTATTGATTATCTCCCTGTTCATAATTAGGTTTATGTTCCATGCTATAACTGCTATGGTTCTCGAGTCTGCAATAACCACGAGGCTCAGAGGAAGACTCATATGCACGTGTGGAATAATAAACGGTAAAATGTATTCCTAGTCTGGCCTCTAAGACTAGCTCAAGTGTTGCATGATGGTTCTGTTTTCCTGATCATGGGCATGTCTATGCCGGCAACTTTGAGGGCACAATGTTAGTAGAACACTTGTGTTGAATCGACCCGATTGATGTTATGCTATGAGATTCATTCGTCATAAGTTAATGGTTAATAACACAGAGAAGTTAATGTTTTCATAATTCCTTAGACCATGAGAGTGTCGAGTTTCTTCATGCTTGCTTCATGAACTTTGGGGTTTGTTAAACGTCATCCGTAAATGGGTGGCTATTACGGCGGCTTACGGGTTCATGGAAAAGTATGTTAAGTAACTTGATAGCTCAAGATTGGGATTTGCTCCTCCGACGATGGAGAGATATCTCTGGGCCCTCTCGGTGTTACGGTATCCATCATCGTCTGGCCAGACACAAGTATGATTTGATCACAGGGATACCGGAACACAGAAACGAGAAAAGAGAACAAAAACCGGCAACGAGGTAACTGGCATTGTGGACAAGTGTTGATCCACGAGGATGCCGATGTTTCTCACCTCGGGTATTTGTAACATATCGCGAAGCAACAGGAATAGCACACGGAAACTGGAGGTTCACTCGAATATTCATTCGTGTGGGTATAGGGGTCAATATGGGTGTCCACGGCTCCGATGTTGATCATTGATCGGAAGGGGTTCCGGGTCATGTCTATGCTTCACCGAACCTATAGGGTCACACGCTTAAGGGTCATCTATCTGCTGAATACTAGACGGGGAGTCTGAGAGAAAATCACCGAAAAAGTTTCGGACGAAACGGAAACGTTCCGGAGAGGATATCGGAATAGTTCCGGTAAAACCGAAAAGTTGTTTCGGAGTACACCATAAAGTCAAAATGGTTTCGGCACATGCCTGATAATTCTTGGAGGGTGCCAGAATCGTTCTGGAAACTTTCTGGAATTTTCCGGGATGAAAACCGGAAATGTTCCGGAGCTGCCGGAACCGCTTCAGATGCTTTTCGCAGATGAAAATCACTAAACCGGAATTGTTCCGGCTCGCGTTGAAAATTATTTTGGTGGGTACTGGAAATGTTCTAAGCCCACATGAATATTTTCAGTTCGATCAGACGCTGAAAAATGTCGTCGTGAATAGTGAAAGTGCTTTTTGGGATATTTATGGAAAAGTCACCTTTTGGGATATTTTCCCAAAAAGGTTTCTAGAAGGCTTGGGGGCCAAGAAACCCTACCCCTTGGATTTCCTATAAATAGAGGTGGAGGGGCTGCCTCCACACTCACTTCCTTCTCACATACAAGTGCCATGACATTTCTGGCTTCTCTCTCCCTCCCAGCGAAATAGTTTCGTAGAGCCGAAAGGCTGTCTGGGTTCCGGTGGGAACTAGTTCTGGACGGCGAAGCCCTGCCGGATAGATGACACCGTATGTGTGCAACTCTGTAGAGAGATCGTAGTTTCGGTCTTAGTTCGAGAGTGCCTCCCGAAGGGCTGTCCGAGTTACTGTCCGTGTTTCGGGGGTCCTCCCGGAGGGCTGTCCGAGGATCCGTCCGGTGGGACTATCCGAGGGACTGTCCAGAGGCCTCCCGGAGGGCTGTCCGAGGATCCGTCCGGTGGGACTATCCGAGGGACTGTCCCGAGGCCTCTCGAAGGGCTGCCCGGAGATCCGTCCGGTGAGCTGACGAGGGAGTACATCCTCGCGGTTGGGAGGTTGTAAAATCCTAGCTGCGGGGATCTGCACCGCCGATCATCATCGACTCTACTTCCGTTGCGCTACGAGTCGGTAACGAAAAAGATCAAACCTTGTATGCAGTCTTCATAGTGGTCCTGGGCTGGTGCGTAGGTCGGAATTTTTTTGTTTTCTACTGCGTTACCCTACAGTGGCATCAAGAGCCGTGCTATGCGTAGATGCAGGTTGCGATCTAGAATACATAGAGATGTATGGGTATTGCACAATATAATTAGGTAGTAGATGAGTTCTATTACTGAAAATTATTTGTGCGGGTAGCAGATGAAATCTGTTACCCGATGTTCTTGTTGCTTCCCTGGAATTTGCATATTTCTGATCTTGATAACAGTATGGTGGAGTTTCAATGTTCTGGCAATCCGCGATCCTGATTGATCAACGAAGTGCTAACAGTTCATTGAATTCCACCGTAGTTAAAAAGAAAGATGAAATTTCGCAGACGAAAGGGCAATGCAGATATGATCTGCACGGGGGTCACGCGTATGACGAAGTTTAGTATGGGGCTCGAGATTTTATTATCTCGTGTTTCATACACCCCGCAATGTTAATCTAGCGACTTGGATTATCATGCTTGATGATGGACGTTGGTAGCTTCGGTTTGTTTCGAAACCTTAGAAGCCACGTAAAATAAAATCTTGTATAAACCGATTAGAGGCGTCTAACTTGGTTTTGCAGGATGGTTTGCATGTGCATGTGATGTGGTATAGCAGTGCTCATTATAATTTGATTATGTATGAGATGACTATATAATGTAAATTGATTAACATGACCTGCGTGTCATGATTCGGCATGATGGCTGGAGCCATATGATTGTCACTTTAATGACCTGCGTGTCAACCTTCAGTAATGCACTTATTTTATTAGCTATAGAGATAGCAATATTATCTGGTGCATCGACAAGGTGGTGGCAATCTTCGCGAAGGTGAACACCGACGCGAATGCCGAAGACGAAGAAATGAAAGACTTCTCCGTCAGAAAGGGCTATACCATATCTTGCTATTATGAATTGCCTGAGATGTTTATCCCTTATGATGCACCCTTTTGATTGCGCGGTAGTCGCTTTTATTAGGGTGATCTCTCACAAAAAATATCAAGTAGTTAGTGTTCTCCCAAGTGTAGCACCGTCACGGCACCTAACTTTTCGGGGTGTCACATGCTAACATGGGCACGAACGATTAGAGAAGTGTGAGGCGGGTGAGTTGAGACCTCGCAGCGAGATCACTTGGTTGTCTTGACGTTCAGGCATGAAAGTCATGAGCTCGGAACACACACATCGAAAGATGAACAAGAGTCACATAGAGATGTGATTGGCAAGTTGGCCTACCGGTTGAGATTTTTCGTCATCTGTGATGCTACCATCGTGGCGAACAATCAAAAATCGGGTCTTGTATCACTCATAATCAATTTTGAGAGATATTGATTTGAGTGGGAGCGCACTGTAGAATTAACTTGTTTAATTCTCGGTGCAATTAATTCTGAACACTGTCTAAAGTGTGATTTGCATAAAAGTTGTAGAATAATGGCTCGCGTTTCCACCTTCCCTATTAAAATTGAATAGCTGTTAAATATCTGGTTAAAACTTTACGGTTGGTAACGTAATGTGAGGATTGTCCTCAAGAGTGCCGAGAAGGATTTTGTCCTATCGCATGCTTTCGGTATTCTCCCGCTAATGCTATGGATCATGTGACACTCGTCCTTCGATCCAAAAAGCTAGAATTCCGTTTTCAGTCAAGTGCAATATTTTTGCTTCCATGAGACCCGAACTTCGAAAGTTTGGATAGTTATGTGATATTCATGGAATCTGAAAATCATTTTCAGAGACAGACAAAGGCTAAAAGATATGAGATATCCAAAGCAATGTTTGTTTGTAAACTATTAGTAAAGGAGTTTACTATGCATTAGACTGATAAGAGAGGGATCCAGGAGAACGCCTGTCATATGATGAAAGGTGAATAAAACAACAACTTAAAGAGAAAGGAAGTGTCCGAAGGGTGTTAGTAAGACTTTCACGCCTAGGAAGTCCGGGGCTAACGCCACTCTTAAGTTGGATACTTCTTCTGAGAGTAGGAGAAATACTGAAAGTTAAACTGTTAGAAGTATAAAGGCAAAAGGAAAGAAGACTGGAATATCCAGCTCATGTATGAATGTCATACAGGTTTTTGATGTATAGAAGGCTGGTCAAAGATATAGTTCTTGGGAATTATGGTTAAACATGTTAATCACTAATTCTTGGGTATTGTGAGTTAATCACAAAGATACCCGCTCGATTGCATTATGTTGCAACTCGATGTAAGAACTACTATGGCCTGAAAGACTAGCCAGGAATGAGGTTTAGATACATGCAGGGAACATAGTAAATGTTACTATGCCTTCCATAGGTGTATTCCCTATGTATTTACTTTCATAAATCATTTTAGAGTTTTACACACTCTAGCCCATTGCATAAAGTATCTTGCAAGAAGGTTGTTCATAAGAGAACTTTTAATGTTCGGAGTTATGAATAACAAAAGGGCCATACTTTCATTATGAATGAGAAGTATGTTATGAATATTTATAATAATACATTACCTCTGTATTTACTTTCATAATTCATTTAGAGTTTCATACACTCTAGCCCTTTGCATAAGGTATCTTGCAAGGAGGTTATTCATAAGAGAACTTTTGATGTTCGGTGTTATGAATAACATGAAGGGCCATGCTTCCATCCAGGATGGGATGTATGTTATGAATATTGATGGTAATATGATACATCCATAACACTAACGCTAAATGTTGCAAGACTAAAAGAATACCACATATGTGTGGCACTGCATTTGGTCACATTGGAGAAACCCGCATGGAAAATTCCATTATGATGGATTTTAAAGTCATTTGATTTTGAATCATCTGACACTTGCAACTTTCCTCCGAAAAGTGAAGTGACTGAAATACCGTTCACAGGCCATAAGGAACGAGCAACAAACTTATTGGTGATCATACATTTTGATGTGTGTAGTTCAATAAATGTTGTTGCAAGTAGTGGATTTATCTATCTTCAGAAATGACTCAAGTAGATATATTGATATTTACTTGATGAGACGTAAGTCTGGATCTTTTGAATTCATTCATAAGGTTTTCAAAAATGAAGTAGAAGTTGTTGTATAAAGAAAATTATGTTTCTACAATTCGATTGCAGAAAGGAATATTTGAGTTACAAGTTTAGCGAATGTCTGATGAGTTGTGAAAGGGGTTTCATAACTTGCACCTCCCGGAGCACCACTGCAAGTGGAGAGTCCGTGTAGATGTAATCGAACCATTCATGACATGGTAAGATCAAAGATGACATAAATAAATTTGCCATTATCCCTTTTAAAGTGATGCTTTAGAGACTTCGGCTTTTACACTGAAAAGAGCTCCATCGGGTCTGTTGAAATGACGCCATGGTATGGTACGCCCAACCATGTTATATCTTTTCTTAACATTTGGAATATGGGGCTTGTGTAAAAGGTTACAAACCTATTCCAAATCAGACAAGTGCTACTTTGTAGGTTATCCCAAGTCATTGGGTATTTCCCCACCACAATACCAAGGCAAATAGGTTTGCCACAAAGAACGGTATGCTTTTTTGAAGAAAATGGTTCTTTCAAAAAGGTGAGTGGGAGAACAGTGCAACTCGACGAGATAAACAGTATCATCATCATCAGATCAAAGGAAAGAGAACTTGGAAGTAATTCCGGAGTTTCCTACTGCGACTGATACGGAAGTCTCTACAATAAAATGTATGGACTTCGGTCGATCTTGCAGCTGAACCACGTAGGCAAAGCTCGTGCAAACCTATCAGGTGCGCAAACGAGATATTGTTGTTAGACAACAGTATACCTACGATTCACAAGGAAGCGTTGATGGGCCCTGACTCCGGAATTGGCAAAATGCCAATACAATCCGAGATAGTTTCCATATATGTGATTCAAGATTAAGATCTTAATACACCTTTCGGAAGACTTAGAGTCTAACGAATATTTATGGAACTAAAACCTGATACGGATAAAATGTTTTATCCATAAAGCTCGACTTGTTGCAATAACAAGTTCAAGGAGTTGACTACGATGAGATTGTCTCACCGTGGCGATGCTTAAAGTCGGTTCGGGTTGAACTAGCAATTAATACATATTTCAATCATGAGATATGAAACATGGATGACAAAAGGATTTCCATGTGATGGAAATGAAACCTAGGACTTGTATGTGATACAGTCCAAAGTAATTTGTCGATCCAGAGGATGCTAGTAAGTATGCAAACTTCAGAGTTCCAGCGATGGACAGAAGAGAGCAAAGTGGAGTTGGAATCTTCGTTTTTGATGGTATGGTCAAAAGGGTTTTGACATCATCAAATGGGTATCGAAGATGCTTGTGATTCAAGAAAGTAAGTGGGAGCATAATAATATTTCTAAAAACCTTGTGTACTTGACACATTGTTAATTGGAAATAAATTTCTTGACACGAATTAGGACTTCATTTGAAAATAGTTTTTCCGATGAAGTGCTTGGGCTAAATAGCCTCAATATTAGGCATGATGATCTATGGAGACAGATTTACCTAATGGGGCTAAGCAATGAATACATATTGACAAGATGCTAAAACTTTTTAGCATTTAAAACGCCAAGGAGTGATTCTTGCCGAAGTCACATGGAAAGAGTTTTTGCAAGACTCGGTGTCCCAAAACACTGATGAGTAAAATACATGATGGAGATTCCACACACTCTTGTGTTTGGATTAATCATGTATTCCATGGTATGTAAAACAACCAGATATGTCCGATACTCCAAAAGTTGTTGCGAGTATGGATACCAAAGTGATCAAAGTACTGATCATAGGACAACAGTGAAAGATGTCATTGAGTACTAGAGTAGTAGTGATGACATGTTTTCTCGCAAGCAGAGATTATGAAGTGCTCGTTGTAAGTAATTACATCGATACAGCCTTCATCAATGCTCCATGCGATTTTCGATTTAAGTTAAGGGTTTTGTGTAATACACAATATGATGGCACGGTAGTTGGAAATTGTTCCAAACAAGATACTGTGGCGAATTCTATAACAAAGGCTAAGTATGTTGACGCTTAAGAAGCGACAAAGAAGTTGTTGAATCATATAGTTCATTCATGAACTTAGTATGGTTCCAAGATGGCTTTGGTCTATGGGACACTATTGCAGATAGTTGCTCCATAGCTCAGTCTGAGGAATCAGGTTTCGACCAATGATTCACACATATGCAAAGCCAAGTCCACACAAAATATGAATTTTGTGAAAGCGTGAAAACGCGAGGATATGCAAAGTTACACACGGAGCTGAAGTCGTCAGATCCGTTGGACATCAGGCTATACCACATGCGAAGCAGTTTTTACACCAGTATGCCATAGGTGTAAAGTGCATTAGCATTGACTAGATTATTGACTCTAGTGCAAGTGGGAGTCTGTAGGAGATATGCCCTAGAGGCAATAATAAATGTTATTGATTATCTCCCTGTTCATAATTAGGTTTATGTTCCATGCTATAACTGCTATGGTTCTCGAGTCTGCAATAACCACGAGGCTCAGAGGAAGACTCATATGCACGTGTGGAATAATAAACGGTAAAATGTATTCCTAGTCTGGCCTCTAAGACTAGCTCAAGTGTTGCATGATGGTTCTGTTTTCCTGATCATGGGCATGTCTATGCCGGCAACTTTGAGGGCACAATGTTAGTAGAACACTTGTGTTGAATCGACCCGATTGATGTTATGCTATGAGATTCATTCGTCATAAGTTAATGGTTAATAACACAGAGAAGTTAATGTTTTCATAATTCCTTAGACCATGAGAGTGTCGAGTTTCTTCATGCTTGCTTCATGAACTTTGGGGTTTGTTAAACGTCATCCGTAAATGGGTGGCTATTACGGCGGCTTACGGGTTCATGGAAAAGTATGTTAAGTAACTTGATAGCTCAAGATTGGGATTTGCTCCTCCGACGATGGAGAGATATCTCTGGGCCCTCTCGGTGTTACGGTATCCATCATCGTCTGGCCAGACACAAGTATGATTTGATCACAGGGATACCGGAACACAGAAACGAGAAAAGAGAACAAAAACCGGCAACGAGGTAACTGGCATTGTGGACAAGTGTTGATCCACGAGGATGCCGATGTTTCTCACCTCGGGTATTTGTAACATATCGCGAAGCAACAGGAATAGCACACGGCAACTGGAGGTTCACTCGAATATTCATTCGTGTGGGTATAGGGGTCAATATGGGTGTCCACGGCTCCGATGTTGATCATTGATCGGAAGGGGTTCCGGGTCATGTCTATGCTTCACCGAACCTATAGGGTCACACGCTTAAGGGTCATCTATCTGCTGAATACTAGACGGGGAGTCTGAGAGAAAATCACCGAAAAAGTTTCGGACGAAACGGAAACGTTCCGGAGAGGATATCGGAATAGTTTCGGTAAAACCGAAAAGTTGTTTCGGAGTACACCATAAAGTCAAAATGGTTTCGGCACATGCCTGATAATTCTTGGAGGGTGCCAGAATCGTTCTGGAAACTTTCTGGAATTTTCCGGGATGAAAACCGGAAATGTTCCGGAGCTGCCGGAACCGCTTCAGATGCTTTTCGCAGATGAAAATCACTAAACCGGAATTGTTCCGGCTCGCGTTGAAAATTATTTTGGTGGGTACTGGAAATGTTCTAAGCCCACATGAATATTTTCAGTTCGATCAGACGCTGAAAAATGTCGTCGTGAATAGTGAAAGTGCTTTTTGGGATATTTATGGAAAAGTCACCTTTTGGGATATTTTCCCAAAAAGGTTTCTAGAAGGCTTGGGGGCCAAGAAACCCTACCCCTTGGATTTCCTATAAATAGAGGTGGAGGGGCTGCCTCCACACTCACTTCCTTCTCACATACAAGTGCCATGACATTTCTGGCTTCTCTCTCCCTCCCAGCGAAATAGTTTCGTAGAGCTGAAAGGCTGTCTGGGTTCCGGTGGGAACTAGTTCTGGACGGCGAAGCCCTGCCGGATAGATGACACCGTATGTGTGCAACTCTGTAGAGAGATCGTAGTTTCGGTCTTAGTTCGAGAGTGCCTCCCGAAGGGCTGTCCGAGTTACTGTCCGTGTTTCGGGGGTCCTCCCGGAGGGCTGTCCGAGGATCCGTCCGGTGGGACTATCCGAGGGACTGTCCAGAGGCCTCCCGGAGGGCTGTCCGAGGATCCGTCCGGTGGGACTATCCGAGGGACTGTCCCGAGGCCTCTCGAAGGGCTGCCCGGAGATCCGTCCGGTGAGCTGACGAGGGAGTACATCCTCGCGGTTGGGAGGTTGTAAAATCCTAGCTGCGGGGATCTGCACCGCCGATCGTCATCGACTCTACTTCCGCTGCGCTACGAGTCGGTAACGAAAAAGATCAAACCTTGTATGCAGTCTTCATAGTGGTCCTGGGCTGGTGCGTAGGTCGGAATTTTTTTGTTTTCTACTGCGTTACCCTACAAAAACTCCCCCAGGAATGTTGTTGGTATGGACGGTACCCATGGTCGGCTAGCCGTGGAGTGTGTTTGTTGGTGGAGGGGGAGTAAACCTTTACTTTTACCTCTTGGGAACCGCCGCTAATGTGTTTAACATGGAAGATATTGATAACTCTTGGTCATAACGTTGACAGGAAGGGTGCACCTCCCAAAACTATAGTCATCTCTGTTTTTAAACAATGAGCTCTGGCACCTTTGCAAATCCCTGCTTCCCTCTGCGAAGGGACAATCTATTTACTTTCAAGTTATTTACTATTCATGTTGAGTCAACTTCTTATTCCAACCTCAGTCTATTAGTTGGCAAGCATCATGTGGTGGGGAAAGATCCAAACATATATATCCAGTCAAATATATTTAATCATGATTTATTATTGTTGACAATTATCTCTATGATAAATGAGTTGGGAGGCGAAACGTTAAGCCCCTATCTTTCTCTGTGTTCGATGGATGCCATTTTTTCTAAAAATATGCTTTGAGTACTAGCAATCATAGAAGACTATATGATGATTGAGTATGTGGGGCTCTTACTTAGACTTTGTTGAGAATAAGTTGAATTGGAATTGTTTGGTGACTAAGAACATAGGTTGCTAAGTTTCAAGAGAATTCATTGTTTGAACCATAACATGTGAATTGGTTGCTACTTTATCATTATGAGTTTTATGAGAAAGAGTTGGTGTTATGATGCTAGGAAAAGTGGTTGAAATTATCATTGATCAAACTTATGCACTATGCATTCACACTTCATAAATTATTTCTTTTATCATTTACCTACTCGAGGACGAGTAGGAATTAAGCTTGGGGATGCTGATACGTCTCCAACGTATCGATAATTTATGAAGTATTCATGCCATATTCATCTATGTTTACAATACATTTATATGGTTTTGATGCACTTTATATGATTTATTTAGAACTAACCCGGACTGACGCTGTTTTCAGCAGAATTACCGTGGTATTGTTTTTGTGCAGAAAATGAAAGTTCTCAGAATCGCCCGAAACTTTTTGGTGATTTTTACTGGACCAAATAAGCAATATTGGAGCGAAGAACCACCGGAGAAGAGCGACGAGGTGGGCACAACCCAACAGGGTGCGCCAGAGGGCCCAGGCGTGCCCTGGTGTATCGTGCCCTCCTCGTGGCCCATCTTGGCGTGAAACCGACGCCCAAAAATCCTATAAATATAGAAACCATCAGAAATAACCTTAGACTCTCCGCTCCGCCGCCGCAACTCTCTGTATCGACGAAAAACCAATCTGGAGTCGTTCCAGTACCCTGCCGGAGAGGGGAATCCATCTCCGGTGGCCATCTTCATCATCCCGGTGGAGGCCATGACGAGGAGGGAGTAGTCCACCCTTGGGGCTGAGGGTATGTACCAGTAGCTATGTGTTCAATCTCTCTCTCTCTCGTGTTCTTGAGATGTCACGATCTTGATGTATCACGGGCTTTGTTAATATAGTCGGATCATATGATGTGTTTCCCTCTCTATCTAGTTGTGATGAATTGAGTTTTCCCTTTGAGATTTCGTTACCGGATTGAATACTTTTATGGATTTGAGAACACTTGATATATGTCTTTCATGCGGATACTCGTGGTCACAATGGGGTGTTCTATTGATTCACTTGATATATGTTTTGGTACTCAACTTGCGGATTCCCACAGTGGCATTGGGGTAATCTATGCATAGGGGTTGATACACGTTCTTGTCCTACTTTCTCCGATAGAAATCTTGGGGCACTCTTTGAGGTTCTTTGTGTGGATTGAGTATTATGAATCTGAAATTGTTTGATGCGTATCGTACAATTAACTCATGGATACTTGTGGTGACATTGGAGTATCTAGGTGACATTAGAGTTGGTTGATGCGTATCATATGGTGTTATTCTAGTATGAACTCTTAGATAGATCAAACGGAAAGGATAACTTGATGTTATCTTAGTACGAACTCTTGAATAGATCGATCGGAAAGGATAACTTTAAGGTGGTTTCGTACCCTACAAACAATTTCTTCTTATGCTCTCCGCTAGATAAGAACTTTGGAGTGATTCTTCGTTGCACGTTGAGGGATGGTTATGTGATCCAATTATATTAGCATTGTTGAGAGATTGCACTAGCGAAACTACGGACCGTAGGCCTTGTTTTCAAGCATTGCAATACCGTTTGTGCTCACTTTTGTCACTTGCTACCTTGCTGTTTTTATATTTTCAGATTACAAAAACCTATATCTACCATCCATATTGCACTTGTATCACCATCTCTTCGCCGAACTAGTGCACCTATACAATTTGCCATTGTATTGGGTGTGTTGGGGACACAAGAGATTTCTTGTATTTGATTGCAGGGTTGTTTGAGAGAGACCATCTTCATCCTACACCTCCCATGGATTGATAAACCTTAGGTCATCCACTTGAGGGAAAATTGCTACTGTCCTACAAAACTCTGCGCTTGGAGGCCCAACAAAGTCTACAAGAATAAAGTTGCGTAGTATACATCAGTACTCCCTCCGTTCCATATTAGTTGTCACTGGTTTAGTACAAAGTTATACTAAATTAACGACAACTAATATAAAATGGAGGGAGTATAAAGTTTATTTCAAAAATCATGCCCCATCTAGCCCATCCCTCAATCACAAATCTCCAAAATATAACTTTTATGCCCCTCATATCTCAACCCTCTAGCCCATATTTGCTTTGGAAACACCACTTCTCATAAATTTGGGCTAGCACCTAATCCGCCTCTCGCAGACATGACCTCTAGGCGGGGACCCCCCCCCCCCCCCCGCCCACCGCCGCGTGCAGCCCTAGTTCCCTCTCTCGCTCCTTCTCCTCACTCACCAGCGTTGGAATCAACATTTGCGTCACGTAGCTTTCCCACGTCGTTGCTGAGGTCCATGTTGTATGGGGGCCTGATGACCCACAAGTATAGGGGATCAATCGTAGTCCTTTCGATAAGTAAGAGTGTCGAACCCAACGAGGAGCAGAAGGAAATGACAAGCGGTTTTCAGCAAGGTAATTTCTGCAAGCACTGAAATTGTAGGTAATAGGTAGTTTGATAGCAAGATAGTTGCTAACGAGCAAGTAACTATAATGGTAAATAAAGTGCAGCAAGGTAGTCCAATCCTTTTGTGGCAAAGGACAGGCCAGAACAGTTTCTTATAATAGGCAAAGTGTTCTTGAGGGTACACGAGACTTTCATCTAGTCACTTTTATCATGTTGGTTTGATCCGTGTTCGCTACTTTGATAATTTGATATGTGGGTTGACTGGTGCTTGGGTGTTGTTCTTACTTGAACAAACCTCCCACTTATGAATAACCCCCTAGCAAGCATCCGCAACTACGAGAAAAGTATTAAGATAAAATCTAACCATAGCATTAAACGTTTGGATCCAAATCAGCCCCTTACGAAGTAGCGCATAAACTAGGGTTTAAGCTTCTGTCACTCTAGCAACCCATCATCTAATAACTACTCCACAATGCATTCCCTTAGGCCCAAGGATGGTCAAGTGTCATGTAGTGGATGTTCACATGACACCATTAAGGGAATCACAACAAACATATCATCAAAAGATTGAACACATATCAAATTCACATGATTACTTGCAACATGACTTCTCCCGTGACCTCAAGAACAAAGGTAACTACTCACAAATAATATTCATGCTCAAGATCAGAGGGGTATTGAATAGCATAATGGATCTGAACATATAATCTTCCACCAAATAAACCATATAGCAATCAACTACAAGATGTAATCAACACTACTAGTCACCCACAACTACCAATCTGAGGTTCCGGTACAAAGATTGAACACAAGAGATGAACTAGGGTTTGAGAGGAGATGGTGCTGTTGAAGATCTTGATGAAGATTGGCCTCCCGAAGATTAGAGGGGTGTTGGTGATGACAATAGCTTAGATTTCCCCCTCCGGGAGGGAAGTAAACCCGGTGGAATCGCTTCGCCGGAGGGCAAAAGTGCTCCTGCCCAAGTTCCGCCTCGAGACGGCGGCGCTCCATCCCGAAAGTCATCTCCTTATTTAGTTTTAGGTCAAGAGACCCTATATACCAGAAGATGGGCACCGGAGGTGGGCTGAGGACGGCACAACCCACCAGGGCGCGCCTGGGGGCCTGGCGCGCCCTGGTGTCTTGTGCACACCAGGGTGCCCCCCTCCGGTAGTTTTTTGCTCCAGTATTTTTCATATATTCCAAAAATATTCTCCGTAAAGTTTCAGGTTCTTTGGAGTTGTGCAGAATAGGTATCTCTGATGTGCTTTTTCAGGTCCAGAATTCCAGATGTCGGTATTCTCCCTCTTTGTGTAAACCTTGCATATTATGAGAGAAAAGGCATTAGAATCACTCCCTAAAGCATTATTATTCAACAAAACAAAATAAATAACAGTCGGAAATCATGATGCTAAATGGACGTATCAACTCCCCCAAGCTTAGACCTCGCTTGTCCTCAAGTGAAAAGCCGATATTGAAAAGCATGTCCACATGGTTTTAGAGAGAGGTGTAGATAAAAACAAAATACAGACATAGTAGCATCATGCTTATTATCATAACAACAACAAACTCTAGCATAAAACTTATTCATATAACTTTTGTCATATAACTTCTCATGAACAAGTAACAATTCATCACAACATAGAAGTATAAAGCATAAACCTTATTGAAAACCAACAAACTATGTTCTCAGTCAACTTTGCAACTACAATTCATCATATTTTCAGGAAGGGTCTCATGTCGGAGCCTTTTGGCAAGTCCACATACTCAACCATCATTTAGTCTTCTATGATTGCTAACACTCATAGCATACCCATGAGCAAAAAGTTTCAACCGAACACATAGAAAGATAGGGGCTTATAGCCTCCCAACGCATTCACCTCAAGGGTGATGTCAACAATAATAACTCATGCTCACTCACATCCAACTGGATATATGTGCCTAGATCTTTCCTCACCACATAATGCTAGCAAAAAGAAAAAGTAAAAAGGAATAGGGGAGAATACTTTGACTCTTGCATAAAAGTAAATACATAAAAGTAAAGGATAGGCCCTTCGTAGAGGGAAGCAGAGGTTGTCATGCGCTTTTTGGTTTGTATGCCCAATCCCTTAATGTAAAAGAACGTCATGCTATATTGCCCCCTATGATAGCAACCTTTATTATGCAGTCCGTCGCTTTTATTACTTTGTCATCATAAGTTCGTATAGCGCTCAATTTTCTCTTACACTAATTGATCAAAACACGTTTAGAAGCAATTTTTATTGCCTTATTGCACCGATGACAACTTACTTGAAGGATCTTACTCGATCCGTAGGAAGGTATGGTGGACTCACAAAACATGAATTTGGGTTTTGGGTTTTTGGATGCACAAGTAGTATCTCTACTTAGTGTGGAATTTTTGGCTGGCAAAGATATTGAGCAAGCACCACATGTTGAAGGATCTATGACAATATAACTTCTATGTGAATATGAACAAACATAAATCATTACGTTGTCTTCCTTGTCCAACGTCAACAATTTTGACATATAATATTTAATGGGAGCTCACAATCATAAAAGATGTTCAAGATAGTGTATTTGCATGTGCATCTTCTCTTCCCTTATTAATTCTTTCATGAATTGCATCATTGACCCATGCTATGTTTGCCAATCTCTAATAAATTTTACTACTTATACTTTTCCTTATGTGATGTCATTACTTACCATAAGATTAACATATGATTCTTTTCATTTATTTCTCTTTCCTTTTATTTTGATTGCAACAAAAAAGTAGAGAAGCAAAAACTCAAACCAAACTTTATTATATAACTCTCACTCGATTACATAGATAGATAGGCCACAAAACTAACACACGAAAATGGATCATGCTAAACTTTTATTCAACTAAATCAAAAAGAAACTAAAGATCGAACTAAAAATAGGTAAAGGTGAATAAAAGTGATGGTGATACGATACCGGGGCACCTCCCCCAAGCTTGGCTCAAGCCAAGGGGAGTGCCCATACCCATGTGCTCAAGTCTCCTTTGGTGGTGGTAAAGAAGTAGGTGGTGGTGATGATATGATCTTCTTCTTCAACTTATATTTGAGCATAAAATTTTCCTCCCTTAGATGATCATTCTCCAACTCGAGCTTTAATATCTTTTTGCATAACGCCGCCTTGCTCTCCTGCAGAAAACGAGATGGAATAAATTGAACCTCAGGTTTGTATCCTCTAGGGAGGCTTGACTTCTTGAATACCACATGCATGTCTCCGGGTTGAGGTAGCGGGTCATCCTCCTCCTCAGAGCTATCATCCTTTGTTTCCTTCATGGCAGCGTCTTCCTCCTCGTCTGAGATCCATCCATAATGCTCCACTTCTCCATAGATCTTGGGGTTTGCAATATAGTCACCAACATAGCTCTCCCCCTCTGAATCTTGAGACAACATATTTTCAGATCTGCTAGGAAAATAGCACAAAACAAGAACAGAGGATTTTTCTGCGATGCGGTGGTCAAAACAGTCGGGGGTATATATAGACAATTTTTATTCTTGGAAAGCAAGCATATGGAAGGAAAGTGGAGTCGGGAAGGTGTCCGAGGTGGGCACAACTCACCAGGGCGCGCCTTGCAGGGCTGTCGCGCCCTGGTGTATCGTGCTCACCTCGGTTGCCTTCCGGCTTATTTCTTATTTTCCAAATTTTTCTAATATTCCAAAACTGACAAAAAAATATTTTTGCGGATTTTTCAGAGTCCGTTTACTTACCATATCACGTACCTCCTATTTTTCAGAATTCTGGAGTGTTCCGGAAGGTTTCTTTTATGTGTTCCTCTGGTGTCATGGTTTGGATAACATTGCTTTCAACGTTAATAGGTGTACCTGAGATATACTGCTTAATTCTTTGTCCATTGACCACCTTCGGGTTAGTACCTTCAGCATTATTAATCTTGGTAGCTCCAGAACGATAAACCTCTTCGATAATATAAGGTCCTTCCCATTTGCTTACCTGCAAAAAATCTTAAATGAGAGTTGAACAAAAGAACATAGTATCCTATTTTTAATTCCTGCTTTTGGATTCTTTTGTCGTGCCATCTTTTTACTTTTTCTTTGAATAGTTTGGCATTTTCATAGGCTTGGGTTCTCCATTCATCTAGTGAGCTAATATCAAATAGCCTGTTCTCACCGGCAAGTTTGAAATCATAATTGAGTTCTTTAATTTCCCAAAATGCTTTATGTTCTAACTCTAGAGGCAAATGACAAGCTTTACCATATACCATTTTGTATGGAGACATACCCATAGGATATTTATAAGCTGTTCTATAGGCCCAAAGTGCATCATCTAGTTTCTTAGACCAATTCTTTCGAGACCTATTGACATTTTTTTGTAATATCAATTTTATTTCTCTATTGCTAAGTTCAACTTGACCACTAGATTGAGGATGATAGGGTGATGCAATTCTATGGTTAACATCATATTTAGCAAGCAAATTACGGAAAGCACCATGAATAAAGTGTTAACCACCATCAGTCATTAAATATCTAGGGACTCCAAACCTCGGGAAGATAACTTCTTTAAGCATTTTAATGGAGGTGTTGTGATCATCACTACTAGTTAGAATAGCTTCTACCCACTTAGTGACATAATCAACAGCAACCAAAATATGAGTGTACCCGTTAGAGGAAGGAAAAGGTCCCATATAATCAAAACCCCAAACATCAAATGGTTCGACAACAAGTGAATAATTCATAGGCATTTCCTGATGCTTACCAATATTACCAATTCTTTGACATTCATCACAAGACAAGACAAACTTATGGGCATCCTTGAAGAGAGTAGGCCAATAAAAACCATATTGCAATACCTTGTGAGAAGTTCTATCTCCCGCATGATGTCCTCCATAAGCTTCGGAATAACATTTCCGTAGGATTTGTTCCTGTTCATGCTCAGGTACACGACGTCTAATAATACCATCTACTCCTTCTTTATAGAGATGTAGGTCATCCCAAAAGTAATGTCTTAAATCATATAATTTTTTTTCTTTTGTTGGTATGTGAAGCTAGGTGGTATATATTTAGCGACAATGTAGTTAGCATAATCAGCATACCAAGGAGTGTTTTGAGAAACATTTATTGCAGCTAACTGTTCATCAGGAAAACTATCATCAATAGGTAGTGGGTCATCAAGAATATTTTCTAACCTAGACAAGTTATCAGCTACGGGGTTCTCAGCTCCCTTCCTATCAACGATATGTAAATCAAATTCTTGAAGCAAGAGAACCCGTCTAATGAGTCTAGGTTTAGCATCTTTCTTTTCCATAAGATATTTTATAGCAGCTTGATCGGTGTGAACAATGACTTTGGAATCAACAATATAGGATCTAAATTTGTCACAAGCAAACACAACTGCTAAAAATTATTTTTCTGTAGTAGCGTAATTTCGTTGGGCACTGTCTAGAGTTTTGCTAGCATAATGGATAACGTTCAATTTCTTATCAACTCTTTGTCCTAGAACAGCGCCAACAACATAATCACTAGCATCACACATAATCTCAAAAGGCAAGTTCCAATCAGGTGGTTGAACGATGGGTGTAGAGGTTAAGGCTTTCTTGAGTGTTTCAAAGGCTTCCACACAATCATCGTCAAAAACAAGAGGGATATCCTTTTGCAAAAGATTAGTAAGAGGCCTAGAAATTTTGGAGAAGTCTTTAATGAACCTCCTATAGAAACCAACATGACCAAGGAAACTTCGAATACCTATATTATCTTTATTACATGACATTTTCTCAATTGCATCAAGTTTAGGTTTATCCACCTCAATACCTCGTTCGGATATTTTATGCCCCAAGACAATACCTTCATTAACCATAAAGTGGCACTTCTCCCAATTCAAGATAAGATTAGTTTGTTCACATCTCTGCAAAACTCGATCAAGGTTGCTTAACCAATCATCAAAAGAAGTCCCGTAAACGAAGAAATCATCCATGAAAACCTCCACAATCTTTTCACAAAAGTCAGAGAATATAGCAGTCATACATCTTTGAAAGGTAGCAGGTGCATTGCATAAACCAAAAGGCATACGTCTATAAGCATAGGTTCCAAAAGGGCAAGTAAAGGTGGTTTTCTCTTGATCAGATTGTGACACGGGTATTTGAGAGAAACCAGAATATCCATCCAGAAAACAAAAGTGTGTGTGCTTAGATAATCTTCCTAGCATCTGATCAATGAAAGGCAGAGGGTAATGATCTTTTCTAGTAGCTTTATTTAATTTTCTAAAATCAATTACCATTCTATAACCAGTGACAATTCTTTGTGGAATGAGTTCACTTTTATCATTAGGAACAACGGTAATACCTCCTTTCTTAGGAACACAATGAGCGGGACTTACCCATCTACTATCAGCAATGGGATAGATTATACCTGCTTCCAGAAGATTTAATATTTTAGTTCTTACCGCTTCTTTCATCTTAGGATTCAATCGCCGTTGGTGATCAACAACGGGTTTAGCGTCAGGTTCCATATTAATCTTGTGCTGACATAGAGTGGGACTAATGCCCTTAAGATCATCAAGAGTATATCCAATAGCAGCCCGGTGCTTCCTCAGAACTTTTAATAATCTTTCTTCTTCATGTTCTGAAAGGTTAGCACTAATAATAACATGATATATCTTTTTCTCATCAAGATAAGCATACTTCAAAGTGTCAGGCAATTGCTTTAATTCAAACACAGGATCACCTTTAGGTGGAGGAGGACCTCCAAGAGTTTCGATAGGCAAATTGTGTTTCAGGAGAGGTTGTTGTTCAAAGAAAATTTTATCTATTTCATTTCTTTCACGCAGGTGCATATCATTTTCATGGTCAAGCAAATATTGTTCTAATGGATCAGTAGGAGGCACAGCAATAGAAGCAAGACCAATTATTTCATCCTTACTAGATAATGCTCTATCACGAGGTTGTCTACTAAACTTGGAAAAATTAAACTCATGAGACACATCACCAAAACTGACACCGACAATTTGTTTTTCACAATCTATCTTAGCATTGACGGTGTTCAAGAAAGGTCTACCAAAGATAATGGGACAAAAGTCATCTTGTGGGGAACCAAGAACTAGAAAATCAGTAGGATATTTTACTTTCCCACATAAGACTTCAACGTCTCTAACAATCCCAAGTGGTGTGATGGTGTTTCTATTAGCAAGTTTAATAGTAACATCAATATTTTCTATTTCCGCAGGTGCTATTTCATTCATAATTTCTTGGTATAAGGTAAAAGGGATAGCACTCACACTAGCACCCAAATCACATAAACCATGATAGCAATGATCTCCTATTTTGACTGAGACAACAGGCATGCCCACTACGGGTCTATGTTTATCTTTTTCATCGGGTTAAGCAATTCTAGCAGCTTCATCACAGAAGTAGATAACATGCCCATCAATATTTTCTACCAAGAGAATTTTAACCATAGCAACACTAGGTTCTACTTTAATTTGCTCAGGGGCTTAGGTGCTCTAATATTACTCTTGCGAACCACAGTTGATACCTTAGCATGTTCCTTTATCCTAACAGGGAAATGTGGTTTTTCAATATAAGCGGTAGGCACAACTGGATCAACATTGTAAATGATGGTATCATCTTTAGCTATGACCAGTTCCTTAATTTCTTCTTTAATAGGGGGATGATATTTAAACCATTTCACTTTAGGGAGATCAACATGAGTAGAAAATGCTTCACAGAATGAGGCTACTATCTCAGAGTCAAGTCCATATTTAGTGCTAAACTTGTGAAAAGCATCAGTATTCATAAAAGATTTAACACAATCAAATTTAAGCTTAATACCTGACTCATTACCTTCGTCGAGTTCCTAATCTTCAGAGTTGCGTTTAATTCTTTCTAAGAGATCCCACTTGAATTCAATAGGCTTCTTCATAAAAGAACCAGCACAAGAAGTATCGAGCATGGATTGATCATCATGAGAAAGCCGAGCATAAAAATTCTGAATAATAACTTCTCTCGGGATATCATGATTGGGGCATGAATATAACATTGACTTAAGCCTCCCCCAAGCTAGAGCGATGCTTTCTCCTTCACGAGGCCAAAAATTATATATATAATTCCGATCACGATGAACTAGATGCATGGGATAAAACTTTTGATGGAATTCCAATTGCAATCAATTCTAGTTCCATGATCCAATATCATCACATAGCCTATACCATGTCAATGATTTTCCCTTCAAAGATAAAGGGAAAACCTTCTTCTTAGCTTCATCTCCGGGTAAACCTGCAAGCTTAAATAATCCACAAATTTCGTTCACATATAATAGGTTCATATCAGGATGTTCAGTTCCATCTCCTGCATAAGGTTTAGCAACAGTTGTTCTACCATACCCGAAGGAATTTCATAACCAATATTTTCAGTAGGTGAAGTAGGTTGAGGGGCAACTAATTGTGGTTCCGGTCGAGGTGAAGATACCCCGAACAAACCCCTCAAAGGATTGTTTTCCGTAGTAGCAAGTAACAATACATTTCAGCACATAGTATAAGTTTTTCCTTACCGGTTTCCACTTACCAAGAGCGCTTCACTCCCCGGCAACGGCGCCAGAAAAGAGTCTTGATGACCCACAAGTATAGGGGATCAATCGTAGTCCTTTCGATAAGTAAGAGTGTCGAACCCAACGAGGAGTAGAAGGAAATGACAAGCGGTTTTCAGCAAGGTAATTTTTGCAAGCACTGAAATTGTAGGTAGTAGGTAGTTTGATAGAAAGATAGTTGGTAACGAGCAAGTGAAGGTAACGGTAAATAAAGTGCAGCAAGGTAGCCCAATCCTTTTGTGGCAAAGGACAGGCCAGAACAGTTTCTTATAATAGGCAAAGTGTTCTTGAGGGTACACGGGAATTTCATCTAGTCACTTTTATCATGTTGGTTTGATTCGTGTTCGCTACTTTGATAATTTGATATGTTGGTGGACCGGTGCTTGGATGCTGTTCTTACTAGAAAAAACCTCCAACTTATGATTAACCCCCTCGCAAGCATCCGCAACTACGAGAAAAGTATTAAAATAAAATCTGACCATAGCATTAAACGTTTGGATCCAAATCAGCCCCTTACGAAGTAGCGCATAAACTAGGGTTTAAGCTTCTGTCACTCTAGCAACCCATCATCTAATAACTACTCCACAATGCATTCCCTTAGGCCCAAGGATGGTCAAGTGTCATGTAGTCGACGTTCACATGACACCATTAAGGGAATCACAATAAACATATCATCAAAAGATTGAACACATATCAAATTCACATGATTACTTGCAACATGACTTCTCCCGTGACCTCAAGAACAAAGGTAACTACTCACAAATAATATTCATGCTCAAGATCAGAGGGGTATTGAATAGCATAATGGATCTGAACATATAATCTTCCACCAAATAAACCATATAGCAATCAACTACAAGATGTAATCAACACTACTAGTCACCCACAACTACCAATCTGAGGTTCCGGTACAAAGATTGAACACAAGAGATGAACTAGGGTTTGAGAGGAGATGGTGCTGTTGAAGATCTTGATGAAGATTGGCCTCCCGAAGATGAGAGGGGTGTTGGTGATGACAATAGCTTAGATTTCCCCCTCCGGGAGGGAAGTAAACCCGGTGGAATCGCTTCGCCGGAGGGCAAAAGTGCTCCTGCCCAAGTTCCGCCTCGAGACGGCGGCGCTCCATCCCGAAAGTCATCTCCTTATTTAGTTTTAGGTCAAGAGACCCTATATACCAGAAGATGGGCACCGGAGGTGGGCCGAGGACGGCACAACCCACCAGGGCGCGCCTGGGGGCCTGGCGCGCCCTGGTGTCTTGTGCACACCAGGGTGCCCCCCTCCGGTAGTTTTTTGCTCCAGTATTTTTCATATATTCCAAAAATATTCTCCGTAAAGTTTCAGGTTCTTTGGAGTTGTGCAGAATAGGTATCTCTGATGTGCTTTTTCAGGTCCAGAATTCCAGATGTCGGTATTCTCCCTCTTTGTGTAAACCTTGCATATTATGAGAGAAAAGGCATTAGAATCACTCCCTAAAGCATTATTATTCAACAAAACATAATAAATAACAGTAGGAAATCATGATGCAAAATGGACGTATGAGGGCCGAACCACCCAACATTAGTGATGGCATAAGAGGCTCACGTGTGTGCCCTAGCCGGTCGACGGCATTGTAACTGGTCAAATGGACCGCGCCACCCCAGCCCTCATGATCGCCCCTAAACCTCGGGAACCACCTCTATGAACTACTAGGCACCATCATCAGGGTGCTTCGCTGTCATTAGACCCTAGCTAGAGCATAGTCGCTGGCCGTTGCAACTCCGACCTTGTCCAGACATTGGTGTTTGATGTACTTTCCAAACCTTTTTATGGAGTATGGTCTCAAATTGATCATGAAATGCTGCAATGTGGATATGAAGAGGTTATTGGACATGTACTTCAATGATTCTTCATCGGAGGAGGATGAAGAAGAACAAAAAGATGATTTTGAGTTAGCGTCCACCGCGATCATTTGAAAAAAGGATTTTAGGAAACCAAGGCATGGTTCTCAGATTGGCCCAATGCAGATTCGTCCACATGGGGTGAAGAGTCATGACGATATAATTAAGTATTACTTTGTGGAGAATGCAACATATGCCCCCAACTATTTTCTACGACGATTCCGGATATACTAGAATTTGTTCACCACCATTAAAAGAACTGTGTAGAAACATAATCTTCGGCTTCATCTGAGAAATAATTACATCAGAGAACCTAGTGGAAGTCCATTGTCGAATATTACATAGGTCGTGCCAATGCTTGCATATGCATGCCTGGTTACCACCATCGATGAATATGTCCACATGGCGGAAGATCTCATCCTCAAGTGTGTGTACATACTCACCAAAGCCGTGATTGAGATCTTTGAATCAAAAGTACTTGAGGGCTCCCACTGATGAAGATATTGAGAGGCTTTTGACGAAAAGTAGGGAGGGGTTGGCCAGGGATGCTTGGATTCATTGACTGTATGCATTGGACATGGAAGAATTGTTATGTGACATGGCAAGGTCGGTGTATAAGGCATTACTATGATCCAACCATCATTCTTGAGTTAGCTGCATGACATGATATGTGGATTTGACATTCATACTTTGGGATGTCCGGCTCTCGCAATGACCTTAATGTCCTCCAGAGAAGTCATGTTTTTGCGAGGCTTGTTGTCGATGACCCTCCACCCTGCAACTATGGTGTCAATGGCCATGTATACAACATGGGTACTCCCTTGTGAATGGTATCTATCACCATGGGCCACATTTGTGAAGACAATCCAATATCCTCAAGGCAACAAGAGAACTCACTTTGTAGTGAAAACATTTTTAATTTACATGATATTTTAGATATATGATGACCAATTTTTATTACATGATAAACATTTTAAATTGCAACGAACAATTTTGAAGAACACGATGAACATTTCGTGTTATATAGAAGCTGCACTTTTTTTGCCCTTGTCAGTAAATTATCAGAAATCTAGACTCATGGGAAAATGAATTGCTTGATTCAGTGCTTTGCCAGATCAACAAATCGTTGCAAGTAGCACAAATCCTTAAATTTTTAATAATGATGAAGGTGAGATATACTCCAAGGCATGAAGACGGGCATTGTTGGTAGAACAGGCACTGGTAAATCAACTCTCATGCATGCCCTTTGCCGTATCATGGATCCTACTGTCCGGATAAACCTTGACCCTCTAGGAGAGTACGGTGACAATAATATCTGGGAAGTAGTGTCGATGTTAAGATGCTCATTATTTGGCCCTATGATCTTCTTAACTTATCTGAAAAATATCATTTGACATTTCAGGCCTTGGATTACCGTAAGCTAGGAGATGAAGTTCAGAGAAAGGAGCTAAAACTTGACTCACCAAGTTTGCTCTATATTGTACCATACAATTCATATTCTGGTAGTCCTGATTCTTCCGAAATTTCTAAAATTCGAAATTACCCTCGAAGTGGTAGAGAATAGAGAAAACTGGAGTGTGGGCCAGTGTAAGTTTATGTCTCGGTAGGGTGTTTCCTAGGCGGACCAAGATACCGGTCTCATCTGAAGTGGTTTGGAGTGGACGGGGAGTACAGTGCCATGGTCATTGATCTTCTTTGTCCAAGTCTAGAGGATTTGTTCAACTATTGCAACCGAAAATTTACCATTAAAACAGTACTTCTGCTTGCTGATCAGATGGTGAGTGCTTACTGTATAATTAAATTTTGACTGTTAATATTGGCCACCTGTTTGACAGAATGCCAATGACTTTTTTATCTGCAAACTCAAATCTCTGAATCCTTATTTGGCTGATCACGACAAGTTGATGTATCCCATTATTTGTATACAGATTACCATTGTAGAGTACATGCACTCGAGGGGCTTTCTTCATTGTGATATAAAGCCAGACAACTTCCTTATGGGCTTAAGCCTTAAAGAAAGCCAGGTTTGTGCCATCATGAACATTTTTACGATCTGATGGGTGTGATGTTTATTTTGTGGACTGACGAACACTGCCAAAAAATATTGCAGGCCTGGATGTGGAGTGTGGAGCAACAAAGGACGACCAAGTTGTTGGAGAACAAAATTTCTCTGTTCTTAAAGTTTGTGACGGAATACATGATGAGGTTGATGCACACTTGAGCCAGCATCACAAATTTTATCAAATAAAGTTTTACCTTAACCAAAATGTTGTATGGAAAAATAAAAAAAGTACTATACCTCTTTGATTCGTCCAATCTGGTGAAGAAGCTTTCATGTAATATGTGACATTTGTATTGGTAGGCACACTACAAGGCATCAAAGGCCATTCTAGCTCTTGGCTTATTTCCACAGGCGGCGTCCTTCTGCCAACGGGGCCTCAAGAATGAAGAGATTAAGATTTGGAGGAGAATAGAAGGCTGAGGCCACAAGAACAAAGAGCTTAAGATTTGGAGGAGAATAGAAGGCTGGGGCCAGGAAAGGCAGCATATCATGAACTAACTTGAGGAGCCGAGCTGGATTTACACGGTGTGCTCCACTGAGCAGTTCCTCTGCTCTACCCGGATGATAGTATGTAAAGGAATGAATAGATACTTTTCATCAGGAAAAAAGGAACACATAGATATTTTACTTGGTTTCTTACATGTTAGCCTTAACTAACAAACATGTTCCCACTCCACATTTGCCATGGGATGAAAACCACGCTTACACAACAGAGCCTATTGAGTTGTATTGTCAGGTCTGTTCACGCACTCTGAATATTACTTAAGAGTGAACCTCTAAGGTTGTACCTTATGCAAATGGTCTGCATTTTGTGGGGCACGGGCACTTAAGTGTTGTTATTAGTAGTTGACTTATCTATTAATAGAATGTTGGGATGGTCGCTCCAGCCAAATCGTAGCATCCTTTATAACAATATTAAATATTTTTGGATGGTTCTTTCTCTTAAGCGGCTGCTCCCGTCCACGGTCTCCTTGATCTTAGGATCTGCTCCTCCCTATGCCTGCCCATGACTCCATGAGAACAAGGAGACAGAACGGTGGCCACTAGCAACGCCAGAAGGATTGTGCATACAAGCAGCATGGTGCACAAGTTCCTCTTTTTTTTAAAGCTCAGGTTCCTCTTTCTTGCATGAGTTATTCTTTAATTATTGATTTGATCTGTTGAATTTACATCAGATTAATGCAATTTGATGAACTCGAATTGTTTATGTCGGACATTATGATTTTTGTGAGTTTTTGTTGTTCACCCGTTGCAATGCACGGGCACCTTTGCTAGTCTCTCCCTAATAATAAAGCAAATAATGCTTCTGGTCGTCCGTCATGAGATTGCCCTCGAAGTTCGCATAAATTACCCACTATGCCACCTATAAGTCATAAAAAAACGTTTCACACAGGAAAATCTCCAGATTGGGCCGGCCCATATAGGGACCTCCTATATTACGCTCTGCCGCTGGGAGCAGACGCAGCACACCCGTTTGGGCCGGCCCATGCACGGGCCCCGGGTTTTTTAGTTTCGTTTTTTATTTTTATTTTCAATTCTGTTAGAAATTCAAAAAACTTTTCAACTTTTAAGAAACTAAGAATTTTGAAATGAAATTTTCAAAAAAACATGAATTGTTTGTGAATTTCAAAACTGCTCGGGATTTTTGTTAAATTTTCGCATACAAAAAATTGTTCGCAATTTTGAAAAAATGTCTATAAAATAAAAAAAGTGCATGATTTTAAACAAAAGTCTGTGTCTTAAAAATTATTAATGAAATTTAACATAATCCTTGCTAATTCAAAATATGTTCTTGCATTTAAAAAAAAAATCCTAAAATTTAAAACACAGTTCGTGCCTGTTTTTTTAGTTTCGTTTTTTATTTTCATTTTTCAGGGCTGTTTTTGTTGTTTTTTCTACTTTAAATAATATAGAACTTCAAAAACTTTTGCAATTTAAAAAAACTGACAATTTTGAAATAAAATGTTGAAGAAAACATCAAATGTTTGTGAATTCAAAAAATGCTCGGGATTTTTGTAAAAATGTCCGCATATACAAAACAATGTTCGCAATTTTGAAACCAATGTTGGTGAAAACAAAAAATGTCCATGATTTTGAAAAAAGTCCGTGTATTATATTTTAATGCAATTGAACAAAAAATTTCTAATTCAAAAAATGTTCATGCATTTCAAGAAATGTCCTAAAAGTTTAAAGACAGTTTGTGAATTACAAAAGTGTTTATTGATTCAGAAATGTTCATGCATTTAAAAAATTATTCGTGAATTTTTTAAAAAACACCAAATTTGAAAAATATGTTCGTCTATTCTTGAATTATTCGCCAATTCAAAACAAAATATTTAAAAACCTTTCGCATCATAAAAAATGTTTACAATTTTTTCAAAATGTTTGTAAATTGTAAAAAAGGTTCTTGATTTTAAAAATGTTCCCAAATATGTAAAAATGTACACGAATGATCGAAGGTATACTGTTAAACAATAATGTTTCTTAGTCTTTATGACAATATACCCGTGTGAATTTTGAAGAGTTAACTGTCGGGGTGGATCGGAATATTATATTATTTGTTTAAAACAAGTTTTTTGAAATTCAGAATAATTTTTTGAATTGCCAAGTTTTTTGATGACCATGATATTTTGTCAAAAATGAGAACATTGCATCAACTTGTGAATAAATTTTAAAAAATAAATATTTTCTTGCATGTGTGCACAACTTTTAAAAATAATGCGATGAGATGTGAACATAATGTGGTCATAACCATTGGAGATTATGATTATTTTTTCTCTCGTTGCAACGCACGGGCCCTTTTGCTAGTAATAATAAAATTGAAAAACAAAATCTCAATCCCTGGGAACCGACGGCGTTGGTGCCGCATCACCGGCGTCACACGCCGTGAAGGCGTTGCCCGGCGTCGAACCCCTCCCTGCCCATCGTCTGTCAAGCGGCGAGCTGACCTGCATCTGCCGAGCGTTGGCGCTCATCCTTCCTTTCCTTCCCAAGGCAAGTCCCACGCTCGATCGCGTTTTTCCATTTCGAATGCAGATGCAGGGCCGTGCCCCCAAGTTTCATCCATCACGAAAACCGATTAGAGCAACTCCAACAGGCGCGCAACGCGCGGCGCGCAAAAAACGGTTATAGCACGCGCAACTAACGTTTTTTAGCGCTCGGCACAGCGCTGGCTCCAGTGGCCGCCGCAAAATTTAGCGCGCGCGCGGCGCTCCAGCAGGCGCTGCAAAATACACGGCGCGCGCGCCCTATACAAACAACATATGCACTCCAAAAATAAAACCCAAAGATCAAACAATCAACAATAAATAGTTTAATTTTATTATTACAACTCAAACAAATAGTTTATCATCCAATACAACAAATAGTTCAACAATACAACATCACATACAACATCAAATAAACCAAATCATCATGCATTCTGTCGGCCATTCCATTCCCACCACTCCTTGATGAGATCGTTCTGAAGATCGTCATGCGTTTCGGCACGCCGAATAGCATGATAGGAAGCAACAAATCGGGCCACCCTCGCAGCACTCCGCCGCACTCGCACGGGATGTCCCAAGAGCTCGTACTGAGAGTAGTCTAAATCTTGGCCACGTTCATTCTCAATGATCATGTTATGCATGATCACACAAGCGTGCATGATGTACCAAAGGATCTTTTGATCCCAAAATCTAGCCGATCCTCTCACAATAGCAAATTGGGCTGGCAAAATCTCAAATGCTCTCTCAACATCTTTCCTAGCCGCCGCCTGAGCATTGTGAAAATCTAGATTTTTCTTACCTTGCGGTTTTTTCAACGGCTTCACAAATGTTTGCCGCTTTGGATAGATGCCATCCGCAAGATAGTAGCCATAGTTGCATGTATGGCCATTTGCTACGAACTGTATCGGTGGCAGATCACCATTTGCAATCTTATTCATCAGTGGTGACCGATTAACGACGTTGATGTCATTCAAAGATCCAGGCATTCCAAAAAAAGCATGCCAAATCCAAGTCTCTTGATCGGCCACCGCTTCAAGGATTATCGTGGAACCCTTTTTCGCGCCGTGGAATTGTCCATGCCATGCCTTAGGACAGTTTTTCCAACTCCAATGCATGCAATCTATTGAACCAAGCATACCTGGGAACCCGCGAGCTTTGTTCATCTCCAAAAGCCTTGCGGCGTCTTCAGCATTGGGAGATCTCAAATACTCTGGGCCAAACACTTGCACAATTCCGACTGCAAAGCGCTTGACACACATGATGGCTTGACTCTCACCCATGGCCAAGTGGTCATCAACTAGATCAGCCGGAATGCCGTATGCTAACATACGCAAAGCGGCTATCACCTTTTGAAAGGTGCTATGCCCGAGTTCTCCGGCGGCGTTCCTCCTTTGCTGAAAAAAACGATCATGACTCGCTAGTTTCTCTGCAATGCGCCTGAACAACCCGATGCTCATCCTAAAACGGCGCCGGAAATACGACTCGGAGTATGTAGGATTCTCCAGAAAATAGTGCCTCATCAATCTGTTGTCGGCATCGATCTTGTCCCTCCAAATTTTCTGCCGACCCATAACCGAACCACCGTGCTTCGGTTTTTTATTGATGTGCATAGCTACGATGATTGCAAGATCCTCTTCCTCTTCCATATCAAATTCTTCTTCGGAAGAATTATATGATGAACTCATCTACAATATTGAATTTAAACTAGTCTATAAACTATGAACAACAAGCATCAAATTAATGTAAAAAATGTGTACTTTGAGCAATATATACCTTGTGGGCGTTCTGTCGAACACCTTGTGGGCGCCGAGCGGCGGTGGGCGGCCGAGCGCTTTTCGCCGGAGCAATAGCGCGCGCAAGGGCCGGTGGCGACTAGAGGGAGGGGGAGGGAGTTGCAGACGCGCGGTAGTAGGTCCGGAAAACGCCGTCGGGTCGCCGGAGCAAAGGGGTGGCGCGGCGGCGGCGCAGGCGCTGGTGGGGAGGGAGTTGGGAGGAGATGCGCGAGCGCTCGAGTGGTTCCACGCGCGGGAGCGGGCGCACCAAATAAGCCGCGCGCGATGCCGTTTCGCTCCGCGCGCGGAAGCACTTATGCCGCGCGCGCGGTTTTTGGGCGGCCGCTGGAGCGCGCGCTAAAACGCGTAATTTTGCAGCGCGGGCAGTTTTTGGGGCGCCTGTTGGAGATGCTCTTAGAAAAGACTCAATCGCGCGCTGAGGAAGCTAAGAAATGTTCCGCTGAAGAAAGCGAGGACGGATTCTGCTGCCTTTAGCTGTATCTGATCACGCGCACCAGGTGTTCGACACATTGCCGGTGCGTGGGTCTGCCCTCCATTTGGCCAGGATAACTCATACTATTTCTCTTATGGATGGAGGCATAGAGCCATGGCTATGCTCACAGTTCGATTTGGAATGGAACACGGCCAGTTGGAGTGGGCCGACGACGAGACAATGCGCACCAGGTCAGGTGTTTGATCAAATTTCCGTTGCGGAGGCGGCGGTTCATATTTTTAGGACAAAGGGAAATGAATACCGCCATAGGAAGAAGGTGCTGCAGGAAGGCACTGAATCCTGTTTCGGAATCATCCAACATTGAGTGTGTTCCCCGTTGAAGATCAGCAGGTGCAAGGCAAATACTGAACTATTTCATTGTTGTGGCTGTTGATAGTTTGAGTCTTGACCAACAGCAGCGTGATTGCGCCAAGGTGGGATATATTAATTGCAGCTCTCGAAGCTCATTTAAGTACTGGAATGGAAGATCGAAAGAGAAAAAATAATGCCAGCGCAGAGGAAGCGGGAGCAACAAGAGCCGGATACATAACTTCCTTGCTTCTTATGCTCTGCTTTTGACCTATCTGACGAGGAGGCTGTTGGTGTCGCATGGTCCTGATAGGGGAGGATAACAGGATACAAGTGCCTCAAGGTTCCTCACTTGGTGACGTTCTCAGTTTTGCAAAGCAAACGTAGCCTTGTTCCTCGAGAAGAGATTCAACAAGGAAATTTCCGGTGACAATGGAGTTCCATCAGTTCTCTGAAAAAAGATATCTGATAGCACTTTTTAAGCTACCCATAATAACTTGCCTATTTCTGAGACTAGAGGAACTGAAGGGGAGTGGAGCCCTCTCACAAGAATATCTGACACAAGTACGGGGGGCATACTGAATAGCCTTGGTTCAAATGTAAAATCTGAATGTGTGGATACTGCTGCAGTAAGTGAAATCTCTATGAACAGCTTTAGGGAATTTTTGCGCACTGAACATGTGTGAGCCTGTTACTAAATTCTGTCAAGAGGACTCTACTGAAAATTAGTCTATGCAACTTCTGTTTATTTGGCCAATGACTTTACCGACCTTGCTGTTTGTCATTAGATCGGTGATGACTTACATGAAACCATGTGCGGTTTCAGTACCGCACTAGCTAGGGAGAAGGTGGGCAAATATCTGAGAAACCTCTGATCTGCACTAAACTCCGCTTCAAGGGCTATAATTAACTGCCGCTGGTAGCTGCGTTGTTATGTATGCATATATGACATACCAGTTCATCATTGCAGAACCCAGAGAAAGCACAGATATAGCACACAACAGGATATATTAATGAGAAGTCAAATGTGCGAACACGCATTGCACTTATTACATGGAACCATATTGTCCAGAGGAAAGCCACACAAATCCAGACCCGTGAGCATACGCACAACCATTATGCTCAACCACAATCACAAGCCACACAAGCAGAACAAGTAACTGGACTCCCACACCCACACCCACACCACTCAAATCAATCGGCACAAGCAGAACACAAATGCACACTCAGTAGATGGAAACACACAATGGCAAACCACACGAGCACACACAAACAGATACCATGGCAGGAATTGGTGATGAACGGAGGAAGTAACGGGAAGGCCTTCAGTTCCTCCAGCACCAATCCTTCGCCTTCCACAAGGATGGGCATCTTGCATCACCATCTGGTTCTCTTTTGTTTACTTCCTGATTGTTTGGCTTATTCCCGCGTTTGTAGCCAAGCCTACTCTTTAGTTTTTTTATGACTTCTTCCACATCATTAGGGACACTGTCACCATTCAACTCCAGCTCCTTTAGTGCAGGAAGTTTGTCAATCCAGGACAGAGAAACAATATTCTTGAATGACCAGACGATCTTCTCAAGATTAGGAGACCCGTCGGTGAAGCTTATCTCGGTGATGTCATCAGAGTCAACAATAAGAACGTTGAGCTTGTGGAAGTCAAGTTCCTTGAAGATAAGCTGATTGGCATTACAAAACTTCCCCAAGAGCGCTAGGTGGCGCATCTTTTGTTTGCGGGCGAGGATTTTCAGATCACTTTGCTCAACTAATGTATCATGAAGAGTCACCTTGGCTATGTGCTTGGCATCACGAAGTAATGAATGCAACATCTCCTTGTTATTGATGCCCTTCAGCTCGAGCTCCTCCAATTTTTGAAGGCAGTTGACTCCACTGATAGAGACTATGTTGGTGTAGGACAAAACGATCTTCTCGAGCTTACTAGCAGCTCCATTTTTAAATTCAATTTCAGCCATGCTGGTTCCCTCAACAAGAAATTTCTTGAGATTTTTGAATTCACCTTTGTTGAAAGTGAGCTTGCTCTCAGCATACGTATTGTGTCGAAGCTTGACACAACATAAGTTGTCAAGATCGGCAAGGACCTTCAGATCTTTCTGGCTCAGCAAAGTGCAACTTAGAGTTACCTTGGCAAGTTGCTTTCCCTTTCTGGTCAATAATTCAAGGAACTTCCCCATATGCGTGCTAGTCCTTTTGTTGATACTTGGGCTCTCAAGATCCTTGGGGCACTTTTTGCTTCCATTGATACTTAGGCTCTCAAGAACATTGGGGCAGTCTTGTTTCTGATGCAGATCTATTGGAGTGTCCTTGTGTCTGGTTATGTCAAGAGTAATTGACAGAGAACGGAGGGACTGGTTCAGGAGGTCAACGATTGCATCAAGCAATGGCTGGAGGTGACTCTCCTTTTCAATAGCCACACCAAGCTTCTTCAGCTGATTTAAAGTTTTAATGTCTGTCAAGTCCTGTTTACTCGTTGGCTTGACATTGGACAGAACCTCCACACCCTCCATTTTTTCGATCTTCTCGGGGATCTGGACACTGGAGAAGTCAGCAGCACTGCTTGTACTTGGATCAACATCACCAGCAAACAGATATTTCAGACGATTCTGCGGCTTGACATTGAACTTCTCGATCTTCTCAGGGTTCTGTACACCGGAGAAGTCAACCAAACTTGGATCAACATGGCCAGCCAACAGACGTTTCAGCTTTCGTAGCAGGACATTTCTTGTTGCAGATGCCGGAATCTTGGTCTCTCGGATATCCAATACCTCCAGCTCATGAAGATTGTTGATTTCTCTGGGCAGCTTGGTAACATCTGTTCTCCTTAAGCTGAGATACTTGAGCATCCGCATCTTTCTGCATATGTCCCTCAGGTAGTGCTGGTTCTTCTGTTGGAAGCAATGACATCCTTCTAGATCTAGCACCTTGAGCTTTGAGAACTGAGATGGATTTTTCAAGAAATCCTCAATATTTTCGGACCTGCGGAGACGGACATCACTGAAAATAGAGAAGTGACGAGCCAAGTGATGTGACAGCCGTGTCTCCAGAATGCGCTGCTTCATGGCGATCTTGGTAATGAATCCATAAATTAGCTTATCCACCGTGCAGCTCTTGACCTTTCCAGTAGCTCCAATGCCAGCAGGACAAACAAGGCACCGTGCGACGACGAGCGTATCAAAACATGTCTCGGCTTCATCTACTGAAGAGGACCAGCGCCAGTCTTTGGTGGTTATCAGCCCTTCTGCAACCCATCGTCCTATCAAGGTTGACCGCCTGATGGTCTGTCCTTGAGGTAAGATAGCGAGGTACAACAAACATGACCTGTACTGTTTAGGTAGATCCCTATAAGAGAACTTCAACATCACACTGTACAATGATTTTTGTGTACCACAGGCAGACAAGGTGTCATGTAACTTGCTGAGCTCTTCACTGCTCCTCTTGGGTTTGGCGTACAATGCATGAGCAAAGATCTTCATGCAGAATTCATCTGACTCGCACTTGCATAGGATGTTGCGAAGAATCTTGTGGATCTCTGGATCATCCATATGATTGCTTGTTTTCTGCACCACAGTATCAAAGTAGACACCAACAAGAGAATCTTCTATTGGCTGCAGCACTGGAGAGCGAAAATATTGCTTGTTGTCCTCTCGAGTGGTCATTGCCACGATCACAGCACCGGCGATAGGGCACTCCAACATCTCGAACAACCCCAAACTCTTTCTGGTCTCCTCCCACTGGCGTACATACTTGTCATGAACTTTGAGGATGACCAGGATTGTCCTTCGGCCATCATCTCCCAAACATTCTTTAATCTTTTGCACCACCATTTTGTTCTTGAGCTGCTGCCTGATCTTCTTTTTGATTTCTCTTTTCTTCTTTGTGACTTCTTCAGAATCAGCTTCTGGGGTCATTTGAGCTGCTTCACTGCCTGTCTCTTGGTTCTTGTCAGATTTGTCTACTCCCCGCAGCTCATTCAGCATTTCCTTAACCTCTTTGACAATATCTTTGATTCCATCAGCCACCAACGTGCCAGGACTGCTGGTAGCGGTTGTGGTGATGGTGGTGCTGCTGGTCGATCTTGGGAACACCTCCTGCAGGATCTTTTCATATTCGCTCTCCTGCATCTTTGAGCTTGACCTGCCTGCTTCTATTTCTTGTTTAAGATCTTTGGATGTTTTCTTGATGATTGCATCATGCATTTCTTCTACCATGGCTTTGTTCTTTTTTTGTTTTTCAGATGTTGCAGCAATTGAGTAGTAGAGGAGCAGGCTGAGGAGTTGGCCCAATTGTAACCTGTCGATTGTGCCTTCCAATTTATCTATGTCATTGTCCGATTTTTTAAGCTTCTCAAGCAGCTTTTTACCATCCTCAAGCTTGCTAATTTCGATGGCTTTAATCTTCTTGCCGACATGCTTTATGTTGCCCTTTATTTCTGTAATCTGTTTCTTTGTGTATTTGTAAGTACCCCATCTAGTTCTAGGTGGTTTTGTGTCTTGCTGCCGCTTCAGTTCAGCCAGAATGTAGCAGAGAATCTTGTGGGGTCGTAGTGTTTCAAAAGAGTAGTGCACCTCGGGGATGTCGACGAAGACGACGACGTTCCCGGTGCCCTTGTTCTCAGCCTTCTCTTCGTGGGCAAGGGCACTGACGCTCTTGGTCTCTGGTGTCACCACAACCTTATCTTGGTGCGCAAGGGTGTCGACGACCTTGGTCTCTGGTGGTACGTCCTTATCTTCATGCACAATGGCGTCGGCATTCTTTTTCTCTGGTGATGCCACACCCTTATCTTCATGTGAGAGGGGGCCGGCGTCCTTGGTCTCCGGTGACGCCACAACCTTATCTTCATGCGCAAGGGCGCCGATGTCCTTGGTCTTCGGTGGTACAGCCGCCTTATCATGGAGCGCAAAAGCACCACCGTTGTCCTTGGCCTCTGTTGGCACAACCACCTCATCTTCATGTGCAAGAGCGTCGGCATCCTTGGTCTTTGGTGCCACAACCGCCTTATCTTCATGCACAAGAGCACCGTGGTCCTTGGTCTCCGGTGCCACAATCTTATCATTGTGCACAAGAGCATCGTCGACATCCTTAGTCTCCGGCGGCACATGCTTATCTTTGTGTGCAAGGGCGCCAATGTCCTTGGTCTCCGGTCGCACCGGGGTCCTTGGTCTTCGGTGGCACAAGCGCCTTATCTTCACGCACAAAAGTGCCCGCATCCTTGGCTTCAGTTGGCACAGCCGTCTTATCTTCATGCGCAAGAGCGTTGCCGTCCTTGGTCTCCGGTGGCACTGCCTTATCTTCGTGTGAAGATCATCTCCATCCTTGGTCTCCGGTGGCACGTCTTCCTTATATTCATGCACAAGAGGGCCGGCGTCTTTGTTCTCTGATGGCACAGCCTTATCTTCATGTGTAAGAACGTCGTCTGGCATAGCCTTATCTTCACGTGTAAGGGCGCCGACATCCTTGTTCTCCGGTGGCAGCTTGAAATAATGGTGGTCTTCCGCCGCGGCCAAGGCTACACACACAAGAGCGTCGGCGTCCTTGGTCTCTGTTACCACAAAGGCGATGGATGGTAGTAATCCCGCTTCCCTCACCCCCGCCTGCACCTTCAATCTGATCCATTCATCTAGCCTCCTCCGAGTGCCCTCTTCCTTGTCCATCCTCTTGCTAATCATGGACAAGGCCACCTGGAGCGAATCAATCCCGTCTTGGCCGTTGTCGTCTTCTTCGTCTTCATTGTCTTGTGGTGCCGGCAACAACAATGGTTCCGTGAGCCGAGCCCCGGAAGACGATGACTCCGCCGGTTTGACCTCGACGCCATACCTCAATCGGCGGTTGCCGATGTCCTTTGCCCTGTCCTTGAGCTCCTTCAGCTGGTCAGCAGCTTGCTGCTTCGCGAGCAGCTTGCGCAGCAGCCAGGGAGCCCTCCGGAGGTAGCGACCGGGGCCTTTCTTGGGCAGATGGAGCCCGGGGTCCCCGCGGTAGAGGTACAGGTCAATGCAGTTGTTGCAGTCGTTGGCGAGGATCCGGACCTGGTTCACCCAGGTGCGGACCTGCTCGTCATGCTCGCGGCTCTTCCCGGAGAGGTTCGCTAGGAAGCTGCCCATGCTCTCCATCTCCTCCTGGATGAACTGCACATCCCGCCGGACGCGGCCGAGCTTCAGCGCCTCGTGGCTGATCACGCCCAGCAGCGTGGTCACCGCGCCCGTCGCCAGCTCCGCCATGGATAGACCCCTCCGCCGCCGCGGCCGGCCTGCTGTGTGTGATGGTGTCTCAAGAGTTTGTTTGGTTTAGCAAAAGCAGGCTAGGATAACACCTAGCATGCATGCGTCTGGGTGGTGTGTGGCCTTGCATGCACACGTCTATCTGTGTGTGTGTCTGTGTGTGTGCCGTGAGCAGCTAGCAAAAGGATTTGTTCTTCTATTCTACCTGGAACCCACGCCACCAAGGCATGCGTGCAGGCAGCTTCTTCTTTTCCTTTTGCTCCATTCTTTACTTCTTCCAACATGAGCCTTCATGATGAATGTATGACGGCAGGGGACCGCGATTTTCCTACTCTTCCAGGAAGAGCATCAACCCATTAATTACCCAACTTCTTCTTTTTCTTTTCTGTCATTTCTTTACTTTTCGGCAGGCTGCATGCAGATCCTTCATCATGATTTCTCATTTCATGTTTGATCGATTGGTTGGAGTGGTGTAATAGATGGGATCGATGACATTGCACATGTGCAACGCGGTCTTTCTAAATCAGTTGCAAGAAGGATGGAGTGCTCGGCATTTTCCACATTCTGATGAATGTTTTGTTTTAAAATGCAGGCAAGGGTATTTTTATTATCCCCGCAAAAAAGGGTATTTTTATTAGGGAAGAGAAGCAAACGGGTGAGATATACTTCGAAAATTAGCTCCAAGCTAGCAGGAGCCGGCTTGGGTGCATCAGTGCTACAACTACCAAAGTAAAGGGTCTTTGGTACCCCTTGCAGAAGATGTTTTTGAGATGGACCACGGTTAAATTGTGCTGATGAAGTTAGAAAAGAACCCATTGTTCTGCAAGCAATCACAATTGGTAAGTTCTCGTGTCATCTTTGGTCTTCTGGAAGGATATGTCATTAATGATTCATCGCCCCCTGTTCAGTTTAGCTATATATGGTCCCTTTCGTGTGATGAACTTGTCGACAACTCAAGCCTTTGATTTCATTCGAACCTTGGCATTTGGAAGGGGATAGCATTTGATTCTTCCTCCAAGCGGTGATCGACCTGGGTGCATCAGCGTTACGCCACCCTACCACTGGGTCGTTGCCCTGTTCTCTAAAGAATGTTTTGTGTGCATAGCGCAGGCAACGTGAAGGATCTTTGGTTCTCACCTGCAGATGATGTTTCTTAGACGACATTCTTCTCACTGGTTCATGTATACATATTCACTTGCCATAATTAAAGACCTAAAATCTGGCAACAGTTAAATTGTGTCGATGGAGTTTCCCAAGAAAACAGAATTCTACAAGGAAGAACATCAAGGTGTCTATTGGCAATCTCAGAAAGAAAAGGCGTTTATTGGTAGTCTTCTGCAAGTTATCTCTAGCCGGAGCATGAACCCTACCCAACTTCGTCCTTCTTTTTTCTTCCTGTTATTCCTTTACTTTCAGGAGGCATGCTGATCCTTCATGACGATTTCTCGTGTCATCTTTGATGATCTTGAAGGATGCGTCATTAAATTGATTCCTCATCCTCTTGTTATGATTTTTGTTATGGTCCCCTCCATGTGATAAATTTGTCAACAACTCGATTACTTGGCTGACAAGTGACTTTGATTTCATTTGAACATTGGGTCATTGCACGGAGATAGCATATGTGTTTCTTTCTCCTTGTTAAAGTATTCCTTTTGTCATAGTTCATGTAATAGGAAACTAGCATAAAATCCCACCGAATATTGTTGTATGATTCGGTTGAGGATTTGCATTGATTTGCCTTGATTACCAAGCCATGTAATCTATATATTGGAATACAAGGGCCGTCCCTAGTGTGGCGTGATTCACACAATTCCATCCTGTTTTCTTGGTATCAGACTACACCTCCGATCCTGCCTGATCGTCCGCTAGCTTCCTGTACGCTCGCAACACCAGATCGCAGCCATGTCCACTGCCCCCAACACCAGCTCTTCCCTCACCTCGCCATCCGTCCCCGCCTCCATGAACTCCACCAACGGCGCCCTGGTCACCGCCGTCTCGCCCGCCGCTTCGTCCCCGGCCGTCAAC
Organism: Elymus sibiricus; assembly: GCA_039707655.1. Classification (NCBI taxonomy): domain Eukaryota; kingdom Viridiplantae; phylum Streptophyta; class Magnoliopsida; order Poales; family Poaceae; genus Elymus; species Elymus sibiricus. The sequence goes on along the minus strand of CM077665.1, from coordinate 539,125,381 downwards.
GTCGCAAGTGTCCGCACCCATGTCCCTGTGACACTGGACCTCCACGCCTCCAACTTCACCAAGTGAAGGATGCTCATCCGCGTGCTCCTCGGCAAGTACGAGCTGCTCTCCCACGTCAACACCATCACTGTCGAGGCGGACCGCACCACGGACTGGATTCGCGAGGACTACATCGTCCGCTCGTGGCTCTATGGATCCATCTCCGATGAGATCCTCGACATTATTATGGCGGAGGACCAGACGGCGCACGAGGCTTGGACGCTCATCACCAACCTCTTCCTCGACAATCAGATGACCCGCGCCGTTTACCTTGAGGCGGAGTTTCGCGACCTTGTCCAGGGCGACCTCTCCATCACAGCCTACTGCCACCGTCTCAAGGCGCTCTCCGACGCTCTCAGTGACGTTGGCACTCCCATCTCCGACCAGACGCTCGTCCTCAACTGCCTGCGTGGCCTCAATCCACGCTTCTCCGACATTACGACGATCGTCACCATGCAGAATCCCCTCCCGTCATTCAGCCAGACGAGGTCGTTGCTGACCCTCCGCGAGATCCAGCTCGCGAACTCCGTCGCCATCGGGAACCAGACGGCACTCTTTGGTGGTGCGCCTTCCCATGGTGCTAACTCCTCTGGTAACCACCGGGCGCCTGACCATGGCGACAGCGCTCGGCACGGCGGCGACGGCTCTCGGTACGGCAACAACTCCGGGGGTGGTTCCTCCAGCGGCAACCGCAACGGCAGCAACTGGAAGAAAAAAAGGGGCTCAGGCGGCTAGAACAGCGCTGGCGGCCGCTCGAACTCCAGCGACGGGCGCTCCCAGTTCCAGCGCATGGCTCCCTCGTCTGTTGGCCCCTGGGTCTGTTTCAATCCCTATACGGGACAGACCCAGCAGCTTCAGGCACCCCCGCCAGCGAGGCCCAACGCTGGGGCTGGCTTGCTCGGGCCAGGGCCGCCAGCTCTTCCGCTGGCTCAGGCCTTTACCTCGCTGGCCCCGCTGCACGGCCAGGCCTTTGGCACCAATCCGCCGCCGACTCCCGCCTATGGCGGCACCCCGGCATGGGACTGCTCCGCTCTCCTCGCTGCCCTGAACAACGCGGCGACTCCATCGACCGTCGGTGAGTGGGTAATGGACTCCGGAGCCACCGCACACATGGCCTCCGACCCCGGTATGCTTCAACATCTCACACCCTCTTCCTCCTCCTCCGTTGTCACCGTAGGCAATGGTTCTACCTTGCCCATCTCACACACTGGACACACCTCTATACCCTCTTACACCCGTTCTCTTTTCCTTCGCAATGTATTACTTGTTCCTCACATCGTCAAGAATTTACTTTCGGTTCGTCGCTTCATGAATGATAATCTTTGTTCTATCGAGTTTGACCCCTTCGGTTTTTCTGTGAAGGACCTTCGCACCAAGGCCGTGATTCTTCGCTGCAATAGTATCGGAGACCTCTACGTCTTCCCGTCATCGGTCATCACCCACCACGCCCATGGACTCCTCGCCACCATCTCCACCGAGCTTTGGCACCGTCGCTTAGGTCATCCGGGACGCAACGCCATGTCCCAACTCCACAAGAAATCCTTTATTTCATGTAATAAAGCAGCCTCGCATGTTTGTCATGCTTGTCAACTTGGCAAACACGTGCGCTTGCCCTTCGCTAGGTCTACTTCAATAAGTGTCGAACCATTTAAGTTGATCCATTGTGATCTTTGGACTTTTCCGATTTTGAGTAATTCTGGTTTCAAGTACTACCTTGTCATTGTTGACGATTTTTCTCATTTTATGTGGACCTTTCCTCTCCGGAACAAGTCCGACACCGCGGCTATTCTTCTCAATTTTGTTGCCTACATTCGCACACAATTCTCCCGTCCTCTTGTTGCCATGCAAGCTGACAACGGGACCGAGTTTCTCAACTCGACGGTCACCTCCTTCTTCTCCACCCATGGGATTCACCTCCGATTTTCATGCCCATACACATCCGCCCAAAACGGCAAGGCCGAACGTGCCATCCGCACCATCAACGATGTCACTCGCACTCTCCTCTTCCAATCCTCCATGCCGCCCTCCTACTGGGCCGAGGCCCTCGCCACGGCAACATACCTCGTCAATATCCGCCCCTCCCAATCCATTGATTTTGCCGTTCCCTACGTTCGTCTCTACGACACAAAACCTAATTATGCCGCCCTTCGTGTCTTTGGCTGCCTCTGCTACCCCAACCAATCCGCTACGGCCAAGCATAAACTCGCCCCTCGATCTACTGCTTGTGTCTTCTTAGGTTACCCGTCAAACCACAAGGGATACCGTTGCCTAGACATCTCCACCCGCCGAGTCATCATATCTCGCCATGTCACTTTTGACGAGACTGTCTTCCCGTTCTCCTACTCTACGGATCGCCCCACCAACCCCCTGGTCGCGCTCGACTTCCTCCTGGACATGGCAGCCACGCAACACACCCCATCTAACCCTAATCTACCCAACATGCATACGTACACCACCCCTTCCAAACAGCCAGCCATGCATGCCAACCCGCAACCCGCCATGCATGGCTCCCCACCCATCCCCACGTCCTCCCATCCATGCATCTCCGGTTCGCCCACTTCCTCACGTGCATGCAGTCCCGCGTGCCTTCCCACTCCCTCCTCGCCCAGAAGCATGCATGCGGTCCCGCCTGGTCAGCCGCCCACGCCCTCGCATGCGGTGTCACCTCGCCAGCCGCCCGTGACCATGCCTGCAGTATCGCCTGAGCCGACGGCTGCCCCTGCTTCTCCGTCTACTGACTCCTCCCCGCCGGTCATGGTCCACCGTCCACCCTCCCCGTCCAATACTCACACCATGGTCACTCGTGCCAAGCGTGGCCTCTTCCAGCCCGTCGACCGTCTTAATCTCTCCGTCACTCACTCCACTCCCTCCCCTCTTCCGAAAACATACCGGGGTGCACTCCATGACCCACACGGGCGTCGTGCTATGACCGAGGAATTTGATGCTCTTGTTACTAACAGAACGTGGTCTCTTGTTCCACGTCCTCGTCATGCTCATGTTGTTTCAGGGAAGTGGATATTCAAACACAAGTTCCACTCGGATGGCAGCCTTGCACGGTACAAGGCTCGATGGGTGGTACGCGGCTATTCTCAACAACAGGGCATTGATTTCGATGAGACATTCAGCCCCGTTGTCAAGCCTGCCACGATCCGCATCGTCCTCAGCCTCGCGGTCTCTCGGTCCTGGCCGATCCACCAGCTCGACGTCAAGAATGCCTTTCTCCATGGCACTCTTGATGAGGAGGTCTACTGCCAGCAGCCACCCGGTTTTGTTGATGCTCGCTGCCCGGACTACGTATGTCGCCTGCACAAGTCCCTCTATGGTCTTAAGCAGGCCCCACGCGCTTGGTACCAGCGGTTCGCCCTCTTTGCACATCGACTTGACTTTGTCGCTTCCAAGTCGGATGTGTCTCTCTTCATCTACAGGCGCGGCACCGACCTTGCTTATTTATTATTGTATGTGGACGACATTGTCCTCACTGCCTCGACGGATCTCCTCCTCCACCATCTTACACAGCAGCTCCACACAGAGTTCGCCATGACGGACCTCGGCGACTTGTCATTTTTCCTTGGCATCTCCGTCACTCGGACTTACTCGGGCATGGTTCTCTCTCAGCGACAGTATGCCTTGGAGTTGCTTCACCGCGCAGGCATGGTTGATTGTAACCCCTCCGCCACTCCGATTGACACTAAGTGCAAGCTTTCAGCTCAGGATGGTCCTCTTCTCTCCGATCCCACTGAGTACCGGAGCTACGCCGGTGCCTTACAGTATTTGACGCTCATGCGCCCGGACATCGCGCATGCAGTTCAGCAGGCCTGTTTATACATGCATGCACCTCGAGAGCCTCATATGCACTTGGTTAAGCGCATTCTCCGGTACGTCAGGGGCACCCTAGACCTCAGCTTGCACCTCTCGAGTTCCTCATCCACATCGCTTACAGCATATTCTGACGCTGATTGGGCTGGGTGCCCTGACACCCGCCGCTCTACGTCTGGCTACTGCGTCTATCTTGGTGATAACCTTGTCTCTTGGTCATCCAAACGACAGACTACTGTTTCTCGCTCCAGTGCAGAGGCGGAGTATCGCGCGGTTGCTCATGTTGTTGCTGAGTGTTGTTGGATCCGTCAGCTCCTTGGGGAGCTTCATCACCCTCTGACGTCTGCTACGGTTGTCTTCTGTGACAACGTAAGTACTGTATACATGGCATCTAATCCGGTCCAGCATCGACGTACCAAGCACATTGAGATTGACATTCACTTCGTCCGGGAAAAGGTCTCGCTTGGAGAGGTCCGAGTTCTTCATGTGCCATCCTCACATCAGTACGCTGACATCATGACAAAAGGATTGCCCTCACAACTCTTCTATGAGTTTCGTTCCAGCTTATGCTTGCTTCCCTACGACGCACAAGCTGAGGGGGGATGTTAAAGTATTCCTTTTGTCGTAGTTCATGTAATAGGAAACTAGCATAAAATCCCACCGAATATTGTTGTATGATTCGGTTGAGGATTTGCATTGATTTGCCTTGATTACCAAGCCATGTAATCTATATATTGGAATACAAGGGCCGCCCCTAGTGTGGCGTGATTCACACAATTCCATCATGTTTTCTCTCCTTTTCTTCCATTTTGCTCCAGGAACACTGAAGAGCCTGCACTATTAAGTATGCACTTTTGGACAATTACAGTAATAACATCAATGATCATGTTCAAATAGTAGTTGTAACGGATAAACATGTGGAAATAGCAGTCATCACATGATATAGTTTCAGTATTGACATAATAATAGGAAGGTTTACATTGATAAGTCTCCTAAAACAAAGGGCTGCAGGCTGAATTTTTATTTGTCCATAAACAGCAAATAGGAAAAAGGTTGAATGATTATACACAGATATGGCCTTTGGGTTTTATTTTTCTTAACATATGACATCCAGTTTTGACTTGTATGTACTGAATTCATGCACGCCACGTCTAGACTTGTTTAGTCCTAGACGTGGGATCGATGTAAGCGGTGGACTTTTTTTAATATTGCGTTGACAGGGTCTTGAAGAACTTGAGATCTCTTGCCTCTCTGATACCATATTCAATTCATGCACCGATCAGTTGCTCCAAAAGATCAAACTGGTGGAGAGAAGCGGGCAATATATTTCAACAGCATGATCCTTCCATCCTTTCTCTTCGATAGAAGAACCTTTTTCTCTACCATCAAAATTTCTCTCTCATCATTTTCCATGTTCTAATGAATGCTTCTAATTGAGGCATGTACTAGCACCTAGCTAGAGTATTTTTAGTAAGAGAATCCACGGATGAGAAGCTTCAATTTTTTTTTGCTCTAACCGAGAGCCGGCCTAGGGTATTTTTATCGCCCTATGTCTAATGAATGTTTTCTTCATAAAGCAGGCAACGTCAAGGGTCTTCGGTTGTCTACTGCAGATGATGCTTCTGATATGCGTTCTCACTGGGTTCATATATACATACATGGATAATTGCTGTAATGAAATCCCTAAAATCGATCTGAGCGCACTTAAAATTGTGCTGATGAAGTAAAAAAATAAGAAAACATATATAGTTCTGCAAGCAAGCACAATCAGGGCGTCTATTGGCAAGTTATCACCAGGTAGAGCATCAACCCTCTACCCAACTTCTTTTTCTTTTCTGTCCTCTCTTTACTTTTCAGCAGGCTGCAGATCTATCATGACGATTTCTCGTGTCATCTTTGGTATTCTGGGAGGATACGTCGTTAATTGATTCGTTGCCCCCATGTTACAATTTTGCTATATATGGTCCCTTCTATATATGCTCCCTCTTTTGTGTGATAAACTTGTCGACAACAAAACTACTTGGCTGGCTGATGGCTTTGATATTATTCGATCCTTGGTCTCTTGGATGGAGATAGCATTTGATTCTTCCTCCGTTTTCATTTTGCTCTCGGAACAACATGTATTTCCCCGCACGCAAATCACCGAAGAGGCGTCTGTCTGTTACAAATAGAACTGGAAATGTAGTTTGTTATTTGTTTATGGCCTTTTGTTATATTTTCCTGCAATGGCAAAACCGACAGATATCGTCCAGTTTGAACTTTCATGAAGTGATATATTGTCACATTTATTTACATTTTCCTTTCTGAAGCAATATTGGATTACCTTGAAAAATCATTATTGTTGGGCTGTTGCTAGTAGCTCGTATCCACCCACACCACAACTAGATTTCAAATACCATGTTGTCTCCCTTGACAGAGCCTGATGAGAAACGCAGATGGTGTTGCCAAATCACTCTTTTCTTGTGCAGGCTCAGGTGAATTCCAGGTGAACTCAATATGATATAAACGTTGTACTTGCAGAACTGTTTCACAATAGAGATCCAAACAAAGATAATTTAAAAAAATATTCTCGTAATTGTTTCAAATTTAGCCAAAATTCGAAAGAGCAAGCACAAAAGTAGATTCCGGAAATTATTTTCATGTATTTTTGTTGCTAACTGTAAACGAAATCCAGCAAAGATACTCAACGTTGAAACGAAGTTAGCATCTCGGATATCCAACCCGATATCAAACTTTGTAGTATATCCAGGACAATGATATTACATGCTAACTTATAATGCATGAGTTTCGTAACCTCATAATTGTGGATTAGTCAGAAAATGATTTGGGAGGTGTGTGGATATTAAGAATTCCACGTCATGTTACATCCGCACCCTTGCACGAGGAGTTTTATCGCGGAAAAGCTCCAAGTGGACAACCATGGCATCATCAATGATGCAAACTATTTGTGGCATGTTAGAGACTACCATGCGGGTTGTATGTCGAAAGAATATGATTCCCGAAGTTAAGAGGGGTAAACAACTTCTCTATAGAGAGCTTTGCCTTTCAGCTCCTTGCTATGCTAATTTTCCTTTCATTCAGACATACTAGTCATCAACCCGTGCTTCTGCACGGGCTAGATATAGTTCCTCTTAATGTTATGTAATTCCATACTATTTCAATAATGCAACTTTTCAAATGAAAGAGTGAATGATATGTACAAATAAACAATATAATTTATATTCTGGTAGATTTAATTCAGATGTTGATTTTTATATCAAAAGATAGATAAAATTGATAAAAAATAATTTGTCGCATATAAATTTTTTGTCGCTTCATCATATATGCTTCAGTTTCATATAATGTTTTGTCGCTTCATTAGCTGAGTTGGGAAAATAGTTTTAGATTATTTCTACCTAAAATAGGTTTTATACGATTTCTTGGTATAACCTAAAACTGGTATATATACCAAGTAAAAGCTTGAAAGAAATTATTCCTTAAGCAAAATTTAGTGACTATTGAACCAAGTGTTTCCAAAATATTATTTTAGTGACTATTACATAAATGGAAATCATCAGAAGAACCAAGTGTTTCCAAAATATTATTTTAGTGACTATTGCTTAGGTGGATATGTGTTCCATTTGGTGTTAGATTCCTTTCTCTAAAGTTGTATTCCTTTGCCGCGGTCGGTGTAAATATATCACTACTAAAATAATAATTCATTCACGTCCAAAAAAATAATGAAAAATATTAAAAAACAACGCTACTTATGTCGTTTACATAATCTCCATTACATCTTCGTCCATTGGTAAGTGCTACTTCTTTAACCATAAAAATTTACTTATTTGTGAATATATCTACCTTGCATAAAACTAAACAATAGAGTGAATCGTAATACTTGGAAAAAATTAACCATTAATATTGAATTTAAATGGATTTCGTTGTGAAAATACCACTATTCGAAATACAATAGAAACTACAGGTTTAATTATGTTCTTATATGATTTTTATCTGCGTGCAAATTTATGTATATTTTCCAAGTTGTTATCTTAGAATTAGGTGACTTCACATATTAAAATAATTGTCTGTTTCTTCATTTCGTATGACATGATTACAATTTCCTCTTCCATCGCTTGAGTTAGGTGATTTTAATATGTACGTGTCATTTTCAGTTTTGAAGGGAACATGCATGTATTTTACTTTTCCTTCTACTGGTACATGTCATTCCTTTTCCTTTTGGCTGGAAATGCAGCACGTATATTGTCTATTGGTTGGAACTTGGACGTGGTCATTCAGGACTCTTACATTTACGTGTTGCTTTAATCTTTTTATATGTACGTGTCTTTCTTTTATTTTTGACAGGAACATGCACATGTATTTTCAGTGAATTTATATTTTCCAAATTTATATTTTTTGAGTTAGGTGATTTCACATATTAAAATAGTTGGCTAGGTTTTATTTCTTATGATAAGACTAAAATTTCCTTTTCCATCAGGCTTCGACTCTCTCCGTGATGCTTGAGGAGTTTTATATGTACGTGTCCTTTTTAGTTTTGAAGGGAACATGCCTGTGTTTGCTTATTATTCTACATGTCCTTTTTCCTTTAGGCTGGGAAAGAAGCACGTATATTCTTTATTGGTTGGAACATGGACGCCGACATTGTGGCCTCTTACATGCACGCCTGCTTTAATCTATATATATCAATATATGTACTGTCTTTTTATTTTCTTTTTTGAGGAAAATGCACATGTCTTTTCTGGGAATTGAGACATGGACTCCTTTTATCCTCCGGCTTGTACGCTGAGGAATCTTGCATATACGTGCCACTTTAATATTTATATATCTATATGCTCTTTTTCCTCTAAAAACTCAAGCAGGGTATTTTAATAGATCTTGACCATTAAATTTTAAATCTAATGGCTACATTAATCTTGCTGATGTGGATAAACGTGGAGGCTTAAAAGGTGCCTCCAATTAGTAAATAAGAGATGTCCAAAGACATTTTTTATTTAAACAATTTCATAAGGCAACTGAAGCAAAAATAATTTATCACATATAGTTGCAAACTTTTGCTAGTCAATCAACACTCAAGATGTGAAAGACATATAGTTATCCATAGGTAGAGATATATCTACAAGAGATTGATGGTGTCATATGTAAAGGAATGTAAAATGGAATGTTTTTTGTACACATTTCACGTCATCTAAAGAAGATAAAAAAATGAGATAAGCAATAGATTATCTCTTATTATATCGGTGTCAATTAATGTTTGCATTCTCTTCAAATTAGAGTGATCAAAATATTAAAATAATATGCAGCTTAAAGAAGAATGTCAAAAACTATCATATTTTTCTTACCAAGACATCATCTGTTGGATAAAAGAGGACAAAGATCATTTTTTCGATTATCTCTCTACCGACCCATCAAAAGTAATAATCAGCAATTATCCTACATGTCATTTGCTAAGATAATACTATTGTGCATGCTCTATTTGACTACACTGATTTGTTTTTGTCTTCTCAAAGTAGAATAGTTTTCCGATTGTACTGTTGTGAAACAAATCATATGGTGCTCCTTTGATTCAAAATAGTTTTCATAGGAATTTTGGAGGATTATAATTCCTATGTTGGTTGTTTAATTCATAGGGCTAAATCCTATAGGAATTTTTCGTAAGGATTCCTTTGTACTACATTCCATAGGAATTTTAGCATCCAACCAAACCTCTTTGAAAATAGCTATTCCAAATCAAGGTCGATTACACGGTGGAACTACTATATTGCGACATTATGAGTTGATAAAAATGTCTTTTATCCAAAAACAAGGGGCGCGACTCCTAATTAACATGGGTACTTCGATCCTAATAGATGGGATCAATCTATATTTTTGGATGGATCGGTAGGTCTTGCCAGCCTGCCAGCCAACAGGAGGGGATGACGTTGGTGGCGACAAGCTTCTTCCCAAAGCCGGAGGTGAGGGGGATCGACATGGGCGCCTGTTGGGTGGTCCCGGAGTTGTATTTCCATACCGCACCCCATGAGTGTTGCATCAGGGCCCACCTACCGCCATACCGCTGCCCGCTGGAGCTCGACCGCCAACAGGTTGTCATCGCCGGACTCGTACACGATGAGCACTGTGAGGTAGTTTGGGGTTGAGCCAGCGTCGACCATGAAGGCGACGTCCAGCCCGCGACAGTTGCTTGGAACCCTGCGAAAAAAGAGATCAAGGAGATGACAATGGATTGTACGAAGCACTGGGCATGAGTGTGACAGTGTGTGCTCTAGCTAGCGAGAGTTTAATTACCGGTTGTACTAGACTCTGAGGTTGTTGACGTTGCGATCGAAGAAATCAAAGGAGATGAAAATGGATCGATGGATCACACAAAGCATTGGGCATATAGTTGTTAACTTTTGATACTCAATGGATACTCAAGATAGGGAAGACATACTATTATCCAGAGGTAGAGATCCCTCTTTGAAGGATTTCTTATGGCACAATCAAACAAATCAAAATTCTATAGGATTGAGATGAGCATGACAACCCAATCTTATGTTTTTCCTTATTCCAGCATTTTCAAAATCCTACGGATCAAAGAGGCCCTAAGATAATGAACTAACTTGGTCAATAGTAAGAAAAATCAATGTATATATGGTCATGATGTAATATAAATTAATTTTAGGCCATAAGATATAATAAATCATCCACCATAGAAAAATCCATGAATGCAAATACATACACCATTTCTATACCTACTAATAAAGCAAGGTGTGTTTCTCTGGTTATTTTTTGATCCGTTCACCCACATTATTAATTTTATTATCCGAGGTGACACTAACTTTTGCGCAAAGAAAAGTTGTACAGGGTGCACCGGGCCGAATACACAACACTATGCAGGGCCAGTAGCGGATGGGCCCCAAGTGACGTGTGTCTGCGTGTGTGTTTGAATTAATAAATAGGGAAACAAACAAAAAAAGACTAACACTGAGAATCAATCCACGCCTCTTGGGTGTGTGCTCACGATGGAGACCATCTCAGCTGGGCTCGTGTGTGTGTTCAAGTAGGGTGCATGGTAGTTTTTCAAATAGAAAGCCACATCTCTATTTGGGCCAGAATTTTTATTATGGGCCTGTTTTTTTTTTTTTGCAAATTGTGCGCTTTACCATCTAAATATTGGTTGCATAAACAAACCTAAACATTCGGTTGATAATCAATAAACCCACCTTGCCTCTTTACATCAAATTCTACCAACTTATATATGTTTGAGAGTTGCAAGAATTGACAAGCCAAAGCACCAACAAAAAGAGGATGAGGTATGGGTGTAAAAGATCCGCCAACAATAAAAGAGATTGAAAAAGGGAGATTGAAGGTCGTGAAATGAAGAAAATAAATCTGACAAAAAATGACCGGTAAATAAAGGGGATTTGTGGGCTATGAAGCTAAGAAATTAAATCTTCCCATTGATAAAGGAGATGAAAAGTAAATGGGCATATTGCTGCGAAGCATCAAAGGATTTAAGGACTATGAATCTCTTTTCAGTTGTTGGATATTTTGCACACTTATCTAATAGATGATTTTTCTACAACTTCTTTATGTGAAGGACCTCATGATTTAAGGACATGTATGAATCTCTTTTCATTTGTCGGATATTTTGCACACCTATCTAATAGATGATGGTTCTACAACTTCTTGATGTGATTTTTGGTGCGTGCAAATTAAAAGTTAATTGTTCCTTTGATAAGAAATTTTTATCCTCAACATGATGTAATATATCAAATAACTATTTGGTTTAGTATAGTATAGTCCTACATAGAAGTTAAAATGAATAGAAAGCATGCATTTTTTTCATTTTAATTTGTGTGATTATTAGAACGTCGCCACTCTATGTTGTGTTTTAGGACAACTCTGGCATTTTGGTGGCATATAATGTGTTACTATGGTTTGAAGGAAAATATTGGGAGAGAAGATGCAATCATGCCTTTGTAAGTTTTACTGATTCTAATTCTTTTATAAAAAATCGCTAGAATCAATTACTTTTGCTCCGAACAATCAATCACACATATATCAATGGAACAAAAATAATGCTGTTATATCCTTTTAGTGAATAAGCAAAGATTCTGTATCTTTCCATTGGTAGAAGAGTAGAAAAGAAGTTACATGTGTACGTGTGTGTGATGTAATGTTCTTATTTTTTGTTGGGACTTTGTTGTTTTCAGTCTAACGCGATAGGAATGTTGGTAAAGGCGTCAATAGATAATCACAACCAGGTAGATTTACTAAATGGTCTCATTTTATGTTTTTGTGCAATCCTACTTTTTTTTTGAGAAAATTGCGCAACATTACTTAACGCTAGTAGAATGCCCGTGCGTTGCTATGGGCTATAATACATATAAATAAATCAAATAAATGGTTATAGTCGTCTTCAAGGTTGAAACTTATTTCTCCTCATACTTCCGACATCAAACGGTCTAGCGGTCTCACTAAAATTCAACCGCATGGACAATCTCCCCCTCCCTCAAATCCAGACCATATATGTGGGAGAAATGTACTTCCCGGACTATTCGCCATGTTATGGTCAACACGCGGTCCCAACACACAAAAAATCACCCCACAACGCACCCTTTCCTTTTTCTTGTCGGACCCTTTCCTTCCCGCTCGGTTTCCTCTCTCTCTCTCTCTCTCTCTCTCTCTCTCTCATCCCCCGCTAACCGTCGCCACGACCCCCGACCCCCAACCGCCACGACCCCTGACCCCCAGCCGCTTGCTGCCACCTACTGTCCATTGCTCCTCCCTCTTCCCAGTCTCCACGGCAGAGTGTCCCTACTACGCTCCATTCTTCTTCGTCCAGGAAGCCAAAGAAGGAGAGGAGGGGCGGCTCCGGTTGACGCATCTTCTCTGGCGACCACCAGCCACCAGGTAATTCTTCTCGCTCTGGCAAGTACCAATCACCAGGTAATGCCTTGAATATGTTGATTATTGCCGAGATATATGTAAACAAGCTCAGCTAGACCTAAATGACAGCGGTTATTTCATAGTTCACCAATATACTTGTGTGGTAGAAATATCAGTGAAGTATTTCAAAAAAAATGATTTGGTTATATTATGCACAGTAAATACCTATTTCCTTTTCTTTGCTTGTGGGGGAAATCATCATATATTTTTTGACCATGCAATGCAATACATACGTGTATAAGAGTTTGGCAAAGACCCACAACATGGCAACTTTCACGCACAATTTCATGCCAACATAAAAGCCCCATTTTAATTAGATCAAGAAACATTCCTTTGATTTTGTTTCCAGCTTTTTTAGGGAAAATTTCGTAGCAAAATCTAATGAAGACACGGAATGATCCAAGGCTTGCTGGAATAATGGACAACTCCACACAAGAAAGATGGGATAAGGACTCAGTAATCTCACCATATCGTTTGAGGTGCTTGACAAATTGTCGTCCAGCCAGTCAAAATGCCATCCTCCATCAACATGCATGCATTAGGATGATAATAGGACAGAGCAGAGCCACTATGTTTTAAACTTTCAAATAGAGGTCACGTGCTGGGTCGCCATATGAGGTGAAGCATAGTTGATGGAGAACATCATCGTGTGAACTGGAGATCTGTTTTTATGGGCTCATTATGTTTCACATGACCTGAACAACATGTTATCTGGAATTTGAAAGAAAAATAGTTTAGCACTTGTTGCTTGTGATTAAAATTAAGTAATTAACAGAAGAGGATTCAACTATGAAAAAAAGGAAATCTGGAACATGAACATGTAGTTGTTTGGTCAAAGTGAGATGAACATTGTTGCATGACAGAATAAAGATCACGAAAATCAGCTTAAATATGCTCAGGGGTTATTTCGATCAGCACTCACTTGCTAGATCCGCCGCTCCATGTGCTCGGTGGCCGGATCACCACCACCACACTTGGGGTCGAGACGGGCAGGTGACCCACCAGCGCTGCTACGAGGAAACGGTACCAGACAACAGCATGAGGCAGGGGTGGCAACATAGCAGTCGCACGAGCCAACAACCTACTATCCACATCTGCAAGAAGCTCCTGCATAAGCAGCAAAATCACACATTCTACTCAACTCAAATTTATTAATAGCAGTCAAGTCAGGCGCCAACGGTTGAGACTCTAGTTTACGGACCTGTTCCTCGTGGCAGTGACGACGGCCATCGGGCGAGGTGAAGACGACCAGAGTAGCCCATGTTGGAATATACCTAGAAGACCGGCTGCACCCACGTGATCGTTGCTACCTCTGCAACTAACACACCTAGTCTCAAACGTTCTGTGATTGCATGTACTTCATCAGTGTAGTTAGCTTCTAACGTAGTAGGAGTAGTGGATGCACCTGCGTTTACATGTTCTCTATATATATCTACACACACTCGATTGATAGATACATGAGTTCAATCCTCTCATGTTCTTCTTCTCTACAACTCCGTGGAGCGTGGTCATCATGGAACTGGACGATAACGTGTGCACTGTTGTGTGGTGACCCCCTCGACCTCCCTAGAGGTACCGAAGGCCGCAGCGACATCGTTGTCGGTTAGGCGGTCAGCCCCACCGCCGATCGGCGATGGCCATGTAAAAGACGGTGCAGGGAGCGGGCGCGCGGTGGTGTCCTATGTGATGGTGTCTACCCATACTTGGCCATCTGTGGTGTCACGGTAGATGGATATCGAGTTGGAGGTAGGGGTGAAGGGAGGGAAACGAGCACGCAAGCAGTAGCGGCGGTGCATCAAGTCATCTTTCCACCGCCTTTCCTTTTCCCGTGTGATGGCCTAGAGACCACCGTGCTCCCCTTAGCTCTCCATCTTTCTCTCTTCCATGGCATGCAGAAGGGACGGGAGAAACCCCTCATGTAGATCCAGATCAGATGGGTGATGGGTTTGGAAAGAAAAACAGAATAGGGAATGGATCGGGAAGTATTTTTTTAGATGATGGATCGAGAAGGATTGATGGAAACAAATCGGAGCGGAGCGGAAACAATATGAGAAGAGAAACACCAAGTCAAAGGTGGGGTTCAATCGAAAAAGATCAGTGTGGGTTTGTTCCTTTGTTGAAAAAAATTGGTGTAAGTTGAAATAAAAATCGATGGGAGGTGTGATGAATGAACAATGACCGACCTGTTTACTGCCCCTTTAGGAGTAGAGATACGATTGAAAAAACTTCCTACTATTAATTATTCGTATCCCTAATTAATTCTCTGACTAATTAGTGAATTGCATTAATTACTCGATTTCATAATTGATTTGGCCGAAAAAATACCTACTTAGATGGACTTAATTAATTGTATGTGTAACTAATTTTCTGTCTAATTAATTATATTAATGACTTGATTTCCAAATTAATTTGGTGATGCATTTCCAAATTGTGGTTTCATTAATGACTGGGTACCGACGAAACGACGTACGTACTCCTTTTTAGGAGTAGATATGAATCGGGAAGTATTTTTTTTAGATGATGGATCGGGAAGGATTGATGAAAATAAATCGGAACGGAGCGAAAACAATCTGAGAAGATAAACACCAAGTTAATTGTGGAGTTCACTCGAAAAAGATAGGTGCGGTTGTTCATTTGTTAAAAAAAATTGCGTTAGGTGGAATAAAAATCGGTGGGAGGTGCGACGAATGAACGACCGACCTATGTACTGCCCCCTTTAGGAATAGAGATACGATTAAAAAAAAGCTTCATACTATTAATTATTTGCATCTCTAATCAATTCTCTGACTAATTAATGAATTGCATTAATGGCTCGATTTCATAATTGATTTGACATAAAAAATCCCTACTTGGATGAACTTAATTATTTATATGTGTAATTAATTTTCTTTCTAATTAATTATATTAATGGTTTGATTTTCAAATTGATTTAGTGTTTCGTTCCAAATTGTGTTTGCATTAATGACTGAGTACCGACGATACGACATACGGACTCCCCAATTAGGAATAGAGATGTTGTTTCTCATGTGGTAACCTAAAGGATTTCAAAGAGTTTGGTTGGCGATTTGGGCCATGGGGTAGGAAAGTGTGGTTTTATCTCTTAACATTATTTTCCAGTCGATATTAATTACTTGGATAAAAAAATTAAACCAGTTTAGATCTTCAACATAAGTTTAGATTGAAGAACGCAACTATAGCGTTAATCTTGAAATTGGGAAGATATCCCTAATAGATCAAGAATTCTACCGCTCAAAATATTTCAAGCGTGCAATTTTATTTTCAAGCGTGAAATCAACTATTCCAAATCAAGGTCGATTACATGGTGGAGCAATTACATTGCGACGTTGTGAGTTGATAAAAACGACCTTTATCCAAAAAAAAAGGGGCACGACTAATTAACATGAGTACTCGAGTCTGTGGTTGTCAACGTTAGGAGTGAAGAAATTAAAGGATATGACAATGGGTCAATACAATGCACAACGATGGTGACGGGGGCGAAGCGAGCGAGAGGTGGAAAGATGCGTGTGTCGATAAGGTGTGAGTGGTTGCGAGTCCCAAGGGGTATGTGGACAATATCGTACATAGCAGTGTCGGGCGACAAAGAGCACTCAACACAGCTTTATATGGGTGACAGGTGGCAGGTGGCCCAAATATAGCTGTGGCGGGTTCTTATTTATGCCCCCTCCCCGCTGCAAACTCTTGAAAACTTTGAAGAAAATTGGCGCGGGTCGCCAAATATAGCAGTGGCGGGCTCAATGCAGTGCATGTCACTGCTTGGAACCTGTGGCAGGTATATCGAAGGTGATCGCCACTACTGTTTTTCGCCCGTGAAGAAATTCGAAAGAGTGTTAGGGTGGTGGGTGTTCATTCATGCCTACCACTGTTGTGTTAAAACCAGTGGCGGGCAGGTAATATTGCCCACCACTGCTACATCTATAATACCTAAAAATAGTTCATCCCCACTAACCTATTTCTCTTCACATGCAGCCTATCCACCTCAGCAACCCGGCCACATCAGCCTTACATTGCCGGCTTACAGGAGGGACCCACCACAGGTTGACTAGCATACAAAACGGCCACGTCACCCTTCGGTTACCAGTTTACACGAGACCCGCCACATTATGCAAAAAAAGACCCACCACAGGTTGCCCACGTTAAACAAACATCGTACAGTCTGCCCCTTCGTCTTATTTCATCTTCGTTGGATGGCTCCTTGGTTCTCCTCTCCACTAATAGATCTCCACCGTGGTCAATAAATCTCCTTCGTGAAGCGTCGTCTTCCTGATTCTTCTCATCCCCTCTTTATCTTGGCCACTCTCCATACTATGCCGCCGCCAGCCAAGCCTTCGTATGTTGTTGCCGCCAGCGACAAGCGTGCTAACACAGGCGGGATCCCTATGATCGCTGCCAGCGAGCGCTTTATTGGCCCAAGCCATGCGCCCTCGACGTTGATTCGACATCTGGGCCAACCTTGCACGCCATCGTCGGCATACTCCTGAAAGATCTCATCCATCAGAGGTAAGGGGGGCTCTCCTTCCTTTTATCTCCTCAGATCAGATCTGCACATCCGCCAAACGTTGCTACAGGAGGGATAAGAGGACGAGGTCCACGTCAACGCCCATGAGTGCATGCTGCGTTTATATTCTCAATACAAGTACGTAAGGCACCCTAACTTTCCCGTGATGCATTGCTCACACCAGGTTCTCATCTGCAGTATCACAATTATGATAATTGATCTGTGCATGCATCATGCCATTATGATTTTGTTGCTACTGGTGTTGTAAATCCGCACGTTCTCTTCGATCTGGAGTTGGCTAGGGACTCCGCTCACATTACACCTTTGATCTGAATTAGTAAATTCAACAGGTAAAGGTTGCTCACTGTCGGTTCAATCGTCTGTATCAATTTAGTTCTATGGGATTCAGTACCACCTCTAATTGCTTGGCAATGCAGAACTGATGATTCACGGGCTAATGTTAGATACTGTATTGTCAAACCTTTCGATTTGTGTGCGTCTGTGCAGGTTTGTTCCACCATGGAAGCATCTGCTCTCGCAATGTGTTCTCTTTGTTTCTGTATCCGGATAAGGTTGTGTGCAATAGTACTTATCCTTTCATCTCTGCCCCAACATGCATGCATTTTACCTATTACAGTGCTTAAATATATCTATAGTATGCTGCACCGAGTCATTTGTTGGTTTTGTTCGCAGAAATTCTGAAGTATCCATAGGAGCTCCTCGCAGCGATAATTTGTTATATCAAGGTAGGGAGAAATAGTGTTACAGGAGAGTTAACAAGTGTAGCCACAGCTGCGCGCAGTAACACCTGTCCACACTACTCACGGGATTACTCTTGCTAACCGACCACTACTGCTATTTTCCACTAACGACACAACTCTCTAATCCCATCGGTTGTTATGGAGGCCAGGTAGTTCAGAAGGCAAGTTCAATTGACTACTTCATGGATTGTGAACCTTTGCATTTCCTTAAATTACTCTACTAATCTTTCGCTTCTGTACAAATATGATTTTGAACCCCCCAAATTAATTGATTATTTTATGTTAACAGTTAAAATAGCACATCCCCTTCTGTTTAGATCTTATACTCATTATAGTATACAGAAACTACAGGCGCGATTTGTTGTCTGTGTTTTACATTTTGCAGATTCTGTTCATTCTTTCTTAGTCAGGGTATATATGCAATGACACAATGCTCTGAATAAAGATATTGGTTTACCCTAGCTTCCATTGAAATCCAGTTGATGCACAACAATGTAAATGCCGAACATAAATTCGGGGGCTTCATCTGCATATATACATTATATTATCCTTCAGAAAAAAATACATTATATTGTCTTTTTTTGCGAAACAATACTCTATTGTCTCTTGCACTTCAAAAATGTACGTGTTTGAAGGATCACTTAGGAACGAATTCATCATTATCCTTCATGTTTTGTTAACTATTTCACATAGCATTAATCTCATGTTCTAATTCATCATTTTTCTGTAAAAAGGATTGTGCTGTTGCATCGATCCTTTATGTTTGTGCATTTGTTTAGTAATTTTGAGCTTCTCTTTATTATGTATCACCGTCCAGAGTTGGCGTACCTTCAAAATGAATCTCATTTACATAATTCAAGGTAAATGTTATAACTAAAACGATGATTTGCTTCCACCTTCCTTTGTAATACATCTATCTACTACCCCTATAAAAGGAAAAGAGAGGGCAGATCCAACTTAAAATCTGGAGCGTCTAATCATATCATCAACGGTTTAAATACGTTATTAACGAAATTGATCCCTCGCTAACGAAACCCCCGCTAATCCCATCGCTAATAACAAAACCCCACGCTCCACGCTGGAAACAGAAACTCCCCTTACGCGGACGGTTTGTCAAAAAAAGAGGACACGACCTTCTCCCTCCTCGCACGTCGTCCACCCGGCCCTCGATCCCCACCACCCTCCTCGCACGCGCCGCCGCCAGCGCACAGTCCGCGGCGATACCCGCCACCGCCTGACGCCCCTCGATCCAAGGTCCTGCCGCAACAGCACGGCCTTGCCGCTGCCTCTCCTCCGTCGGCGGATCGGTGGGGGTCTTGACAGGGATGGCGGGCATCAACGGATCGGAAC
Organism: Elymus sibiricus; assembly: GCA_039707655.1. Taxonomy (NCBI): domain Eukaryota; kingdom Viridiplantae; phylum Streptophyta; class Magnoliopsida; order Poales; family Poaceae; genus Elymus; species Elymus sibiricus. The sequence continues at coordinate 539,105,974 of CM077665.1, read as the reverse complement.
GCACGGTCTGAACCTACGGTTCTTCGGCCAGGATACAAGGCGGACATCTTGCCGCTGGAGTGGACGAAGGGCGAAGCAGATTGGTCCGACCAAAAGTGGCCTAGCGAGCCTCTTGGTCTGTGCGGCGCGGCAGCTGAAGTTCGCTGTCACGGTGGCCTTCGCTGCAGGTCTTTGTTGCGAGACAGCTAAGCTTGAAGCAACTGCTAGACGGAGAGAGATCATGGCGGAGCAGACACCGATGGGAGCCAAACTGATTTGTGAGGGCCCCGATCGGATCTCTGGCGACTTTCTTTGACAAGAAAAAAAACAAGACCAAGGTGTCTGACGTCATTGCCGCTCAGGTTTACTACTTTCCTCGGGTGTTTGTCTTCGATCACGTTGATGTAAAACTATAGGAATTCACCATAGGTCAATTGGTGGTTTACAGAACAGCGATGTGAATTCTGTTACTAGCAAAAGTGACATGCCGTACATGATTGTTGATCGTTTCGTATCTCTCATCTACACTAAAAAAGGTTTATCTGATGTTTCTTCCACATGGTCAGCTATTTATGTTGTATGTGATTCTAACTCTTGTTAGAATTCTAAATATAAGTCCGCCGCTCGCCTGCTCGGCCCCGCCGGTGCCGCCTGAGCCGCCTCGCTGGTCGCTCGGCAAGCAGGACAAGAGCGCCGGGCAAGGACAGTACAGGGGCGACGCGCACGACACCGGCCGCCTCTGCTCAAGGACGCTGCACACTGGAATATTGGTATGTCCCATACATTGTCTTAATGCATCAATGTTTGTTAGGAATTCTGGATAGTGACTTATGAATAAGAATAAGTACAAATTCTGAATAAAACAGTACATGAGAAATAGGGCGTGCACCTTAACATAGCAATAATAATTTTAATTGTTAAGAGGTTGACGTTGAAAATTTTAGAGAGTTGGACCCATCTTGTATGCCAGCATTGGTCTTTAGATTTGTCAGTGTTGTGTTGCCGCATATATATGTTCAGGAGTTCTATAGAATTTGATCGGGAAGCTTTTGATACTAATGACTACATCCTTATACAGATATTTCATGTTTCTGAAATGAATTTTGGCTATGTGAAGAGAAGAAAGAGTGGATAGCAGTAGCATGACTTCAATTTGCAAGCTTTTCTTCAAGCAAGGTAATCATATGACCTACATATTTGCCGAATTATAATTAAAGGTGAATGGCTTGTTACAAATCTAGGATACACCTTTTTGAATCTTGATCTTGGTTCACATATAACTTGCACAATGTGAGGTTGTATATTAAAGTGCCATGTTTCCAAAACGAATGCACAATGTGAGGTTAAGACATATTGCAATTGCCATTGTTTTACCTTCGTAGTTATTAATTCTCCAATCATTTGTTGTATACATATGCTTTATCTTTCAGAGTCACTGTTGCCTCAGAGATACCGAAGGTGCAGGAGGCCATGGAGGTTGGAGCTCCAACCACGCCAAGTAATTTATTTGACTGCATAGGTATGCCATTCCAAAGATCCATTAGTGACTTACATAACTTGTCATTTACCATGGTTGTTACCGTTTTCTGTTGGGCAGAGGAAGAGTGATGGTCGTTAGAACCGTACCCATGTTAATTATCAGTTCTAACGTGTGTCATCAGCTATCTAAAGATGTATACTGTTTTTTTTTTCATGTATATCTGTTGCAAACAAACTGAAAAATGTCCCTTTGTGCCATTCCTGATGTATCCTCTTGCATTTTCTGAATTAAGCAAGTTACTGTCATCATCTATCGGTTGCCGTTCAAAATGTGTGAAGAAACAATACATGAAGAATGGGTATGAAATGGTTTGATTCTATTTAGAGCTTGCATTAGATGTCTTACAAAATGGCTAACTCCTATGGTTATGGTTGTGTTGACCAAGAAGCTACAAGGAGTTACAGCAAAAAACGTGGCAAAGGTTAGTTTAGAGCCTTGCATCTTCCATGTTCTTGTGGTCTGTATTACTTCTCAAATATTCCAGAAATGGCTGCCCAAGAATTAACTATCATAATTATTCCTTTTTCTTAACCACCGTCTCCAAATGCGAGAATCGCCTTCGAGTTCTCATAAAAGGCCTTTATTGCCAAATGTGAGAAAAAGCTGAATTTCTAATAATAGTGATCTCAAGGTCCTCTTGTGTGCGCAGGTTCTGAAGGTGAAATCTTATCCTAATGGGTGACTTGAGGGTACCGTCTTTGCAGGTAATGCTTCCTTGACGAGGTGAAATCTTATCCTAATGAATTTTGGGTTTTTCAAAAAACCGGCCTCCATGGAGGCCGAGATCCAAACGGCATTTTCGTTATCTTATTTCCTATTTGGGGTGATATAAAGCATTTGCACACACAACTTCGTATTTCTGAAACTATTGCTTTGCATGATGCAGAGAGTATTAAATGAAGCTCTACATCATCCATCAATCCGTCTTCATGCTGTTATTCTACCACGACTGGTTCATCTCTGTTTTTCTATTCTCTGACCTGCCATGGGTTCCATGTTTTTCATCTTTCTCGATCTCATTTCTAGCTAGGCTTAGCATATTCTTTGGTGTGGACATACTATGTTGGGTAGTTCATGAGGTTTCATATATACATGCTGATGGCAGTGTAGATGTAAGTTTTATATGTTATGCTGCTTCTAAGTGCGTAATGTCAATATAATGTACAAGTATCAATGTGTTATATGTTATATGTTGGAATATTACTTGTGTATTTGCTCAAAGGAAGATGATTACCTCAACCAAGAATGAGCTCATGCATGTGTCATACAATGTGGTTCTAGATATCCATTGTTTTCATCCCATATTAACTGGTTGGCAAACTGATGAATGAAGAAATTCATTCAATTACACGTGTGTTGCACGTGCACTGTTACTAGTTAGTTATTAATACAAGAAAGTTGGATACGTAAAACTTTGGATTTTTCCTTCAAGTTATCTACATATAATAATGGAATCTCGCACTATACATTTCAAGGTCTCAGGTGGTTGCTTACTACTTGCTCTTACTTTACCCTCTCATATTGAACCTTTTGGTGCCATTGATATTAACAGATTTTATTTGCTATTGAAATGTACCAATGTTCCTTTGCTAGATCCTTTTTTCAGTGATGCCATCTACTATGGCTCAACACATGGTCCAGAATGCACGCGTCCAATCAACTAAAAGCCTCATAGCATCCCGCAGCAACGCCCGGGGCGTCATCTAGTTTTCAAAATAGTTGTGTCGGGTGTTGGGCACCACCCGCCACTCATTAGAGAGGCCACCTATAAGGCTTTTTTTTTCCTTAGTCAACGTTTTGATTCAAAGGATTTTCATGTGAACTTTGAAGGACTGTAATCCTTAGGAAGTTTTTCTATGTTGGTTGTTTGATTCATAGGACTGAATCCTACAGGAATTTTTTCTACGGATTTGTTTGTACTACATCCAATAGAAATTTTAGCGTCAACTCAAACCTCTTTGAAAGAATCTTTCCTTTTGTATACGATGCACTCAAACAAACAAAAATCCAATAGGATTGAGATGAGCATGACATTTCAATTTTATGTTTTTCCTATTTAGTATTTTCAAAATCCAACGAATCAATGAGGCCCTAATATAATGAACTAACTTGGATAAGATTTGAATCCAGTTAAGTGAACTATTTACATGCGTCGTGAAATTCAACATAAATTTATTACTCGAAAGATTGAAGAACGCAACTATAGCGTTAATCTTGAAATTAGGAAGATACAGCAGATCAAGAATTCTACTGCTCAAAATATTTCAAGGGTGCAATTTTATTTTCAAGCATGAAAACAGCTATCCAAATCAAGGTCGATTACACGGTGGAACCACCATATGGCGACGTTATGAGTTGATAAACACACACAAAAAGGGCGCGACTCCTAATTAACAGGGTTACTCGATCCTGACAGACCGGATGGATCAATCAGTATTTTTGGATGGATCGGTAGGTCTTGCCGGCCTGCCAGCCGGAGGGGATGACGTTGGTGGCGACGAGCTTCCTCCCAGAGCCGGAGGTGACGCGGATCGACATGGGCGCCTGTAGGGTGGTCCCGGAGTTGAACTTCCAGACCGCGCCCCACGACTGCTGCATCGGCGCCCACCCGCCGCCGCGCTGCTGGAGCTCGACCGCCGAAACGTCGCCGTCGCCGGACTCGTACTCGATGAGCACCGCGAGGTAGTTCTGGGTTGAGCCAGCGTCGACCCTGAAGGCGACGTTGAGCCCGCGCCAGCTGCATGGAACACTGCGAGCTCGCAAAGAAATCAAAGAGATGACAATGGATCCTACACAGTTGCATGGAACCCTGCGAGCGAAGAAATCAATGGATCGCACGAAGCATTGGGCTCGATCGAGCTTAATTACCGGTTGTACTGGACTTTGATGTTGCCGGCGTTGCGGAGGTTCTCGGCCTGACCGGGCTTGGCCATGGCGCCGAACGCCTTCCCGCTGGGGTCGAAGTGGGTGGCCTCGGCCAGGCACGGCCCGCCGGGGCACTGGTCAGTGACAACCACGGTCACCGGGCGGCCGGAGCAAGCAGCATTGGAGCTGCATCTCACCTGATAGCAAGCGCCGCAGCCCTTGCCGTTCTTGTAGAGAGAGGGGCCGCCGGCCGTGATCATGGCGGAGAACGGCGGGCTCTCCACGTCGCGCTGGTACCCGCACGCACCACCTGCAGCATGCAAATGCACATGCACGTACGTTCATCCATGTTCCATGCTTGCGTTATTGCAAATAAACAACTACTGTATACTCCACTATATACGCGTTCTATCCTGCATGTACTCTCATCATCCGATCATCGACGTGTGCATGCGTGCGTCGTCCATGCATACGTACGTACCGTCGCTGCCGCCGCCGATGCGGGGGCCGTACCACGTCGCGCCGGCGTCGGACCAGCCGGAGACGCCGTGGGAAAACAGGAGGAGGAGCCAGCAGCTGGCTTGAGCCGCGAAAACGATGAAGGAAGGAGAAGCCATGTCGCGCAGTGAAGGACGCAGGATGCTCCGCGACTCCGTCTACGTGGGGGAAGAAGAGAATGGATTGGAGAGAGATGAGGTGATGTGTGTGGCTCAAGAGAGCAGACCACCAGTTCATGGATGGCGAACACCGCGGAAGAAGCGGAGGCTGCTCCCTCACCTAGCCCGCCATTAATCCCCGCCATTAAACTGCCCGGTGACCTCGCCTCGCCCCCTGCCCCCTTCCCCACAACAGGCGAGCCCACCCCGCCCCCTCCCAGTAACCTCCTGCCGCGGCGAGATGGCCGGAGAGTCCCATCGCCGGGTAGTGCGTCCACGACGGGTGCGGAATGCGGCAACGGTGGCGCCGCCGATGGAGTTGCCGCCACTCGACCGCACTCTCCCTGCGGCGAGGCAGGAGATGCGGCGGGTGGTCACATCCCGATTTCCCGACCCCTCCGAGTGGGTGGATGTGATGATTTGTATCATCACGATGTCGACTTACGCGGAGCGGGCGAGATTCTCAGGCGAGGACGGCGGAGAGCCGATGGAGTTCATCTACTGGGCTATGGTGGAAGCCGAATCTTCAGATCCGGTGATTGCCGGGAGGTGGTACGACTTCAAGCCGGCGACCCCCCTTCGGCTCAACATCCGCCGCCCTCGAGTGGGGGCACTGGCCTTCCCGCCGCCGGGTGCTCTTCCCCCCGGGGTGCTCCCCCCGGCCCCAAACTAGCGTCGCTAGTGGCCGGAGCCGGTGGGATTTGCCGCACCCACCGTGCTGCCCGGCGACACCACTGCGGCGGGGGAGAGAAATCCAGATCGAGACGCTGTGATTTGGATCCTCCTCCTTGGCCGGGGGATCGCGGAGATCTTCCTGCTCGTCAGGGTAAGGGTCTGCGAAAATTCCCCACCAAATTCCGATTTCCTGTTCATGTTGTTGGAGCTGGAGTTGACCTTGTGGTTAACAATGATGTTGTTGATGGACAGTTGGGAATGAATTCGAAGGTTGTTGACAGTGGTGGAGTTTCTACTCCAGTGGTGATGTTAAACAATTGCTTGGGTGATTTGCCTTTGCCGCCGACGAACTCTTTGGTCGTCGGAGTCCAAAATCGGGAGGGCTCTGTTCTGGTTTCAAAATTGGGGCTGTCTGGCCCCTGCCCCGCTCCTCCACCGGTCGTTTCTGGATGTGTGGTCGCGAGGAAATCGGGTAGCAGGAATACGTCTTCAACTAAAGCAATTGCAGAGGAGGAGGAGGTTGCAGATTTTTATGGACAGCTATGGGTGATCCCCTCCCCCGAGCGCCGCCGCAACTTTAAGTATCGTGTGGCCTCCCCTCCCCAAAACCCTAGCCACACCCTCCCCAAGCTTTTCTGGATCCGGAAGGACTTGTTCCTATCCAGGAAATTCTCGACAGAAGATTGCTTCCCTGTGAGTAGTGTTGGTAGTTTTGATCCTACTCCAACCCAGTTCAAAGTTTCAATCGAGGGGATTGGCCCCGGATCTCGTTCTTTTGCTGAAGTGGTGAAGGGGAAGATGGAGAACAAGCAGCCGCCTCAGCAAGGAAATCGTCCCCAACGCCGGCAGCAAACTGGAAAGAGACCAGTCCCTCCTTTGGCAGATAAGGTACCTGCAGTTCCCCCCCCCCCCTGCTAATCCTTCCAAGCCTGCTCAAAATCAGAAGATGGCAGTGGCTGCTGCATCGGGGAAAAATCCAGTGGGAAACCAGACTAATTCTGCCTCAGCCCCAATGCCTGTCCCACTGCCTGCTGTACAAGTTTTAGATCCGCGCTATAAGGACATGATCTGCTTCAATTGTAGTTGGCCAGGGCATTATATTGGGAATTGCATTGAAGATAAGAAATGTTTCATCTGTTCTGGAAATCATAATGTTAACAATTGTGCTGCATGGGCTCGTCAACACCCCACTGCCACATATTTTGGTAGTGCTGCTGCAGGGCTTGGTTTCTACCATATTGATGTCCCTGTGGCTGCTGAATCTAAATGGCTGAATTTCAAGAATTGTGCTGTTTTACAAGTGGTGAAAGGAGAGGTTTCTGCCTCAGAACTGCTGACACAATTGAATGGGATTTTCTGTAAGAATAAAGAGTGGCCATGGCAAATCAGAGAGTTGGAGACCAACAAGTTTTTACTGAGATTTCCTCCTTGGAAAAATGTAGATGATCTTATTGAGTTTCCAGCTTTTGAGCTGCCTATGAATGGTGTATCTGTCAAGATTTGTGAGTGGCTGGGCATGTTAGAACCTTATGGTGAATTAACTGAAGCTTGGGTCCAGATTGAGGGAATTCCTCCCAAGTGGTGCTCTTGGAAAGTCTTTGCTCAAGTCACATCTTGCTTTGGTGAACTAGTGGATGTTGACTGGAATGGTATTTTCAAAAGTTTCTATGAGGTTATCAGGGTGAAAATTGCTTGTAGGAACCCATCTAAAATTCCATTTGAGAGACTTGTGGAAATGAAAAGGAAACTGTTTCTCTTGTACTTCTCAGTGGAAGGTTTTGATCAGGTTGGAGATGGGAATGATGATGATGATGATGGCCTGGATAATGATAGATTTGATCAGGGAGCTGGAGGAGATGATGGAAATGAGAAAAACCCAGATTCTACTGATAAGGACAGTATGGATGAGGATAGGGGTTCCCCTATTGATGATCTTGATACTGCAAACTTTTCCAGCAAGAAAAACTCTAAAACTGGCAACAAAGGGAAACAGGTGGCTTTTGCCCCAGAAACTACCAGCAAAGGGGTGCAGGAAAATGATGTTTCTGCAGAAGATTTTCATCCCTTGAATCTGTTAAACAAAGAACACACTGACTTTATCAAGGAGGTGGATGGTGAGAAAACTCTTACATACTCTGACACAAAAGATGATGAGATGGAGTGCTTATCTCCTGTGGCAGATATTATTGTTGACTTGGCTGATGATCCTCTGTCTACTCACATGGAGTACTGCTCTGAGCAATTGAGGAAAATTGATATGGTGGACTCTGAAGATGAGGAAGAAGTGTCAATGGAGGAAATGGAATGTCTGCCTGATGATCTTGTACAGTCTATTGGCTCTACCAAAAGGTCTCTGCTGGAAACATTGGAAAAAGTGACCTCTGAGAAGAAGATGAGATGTGCTGCACAGAATTCTGAGAAATGGGGACCTGTGATGGCTAACAGGACTTCTACCAGGAACCATGGGCATATCAATATCATGGAAAAAGCTACTGCTTATCTGCAGAAAAAGAATCTGGAAATTCCTGCTAGCTTTAAAGGTAACTCTTTTGCTTGTTTAAGTAATGTTGATCTTATTGGCCAAACTGATAGATTAGATGTTTGTATTGGGGGGGATACTAGTGAACAAAATGCTATCCTTCTGGATATGATTGACAAAGAGAAATTGAGAAATTTAGAATTTGCTAATCAAAATCCTGAAATTGTTCTACCTGATAACTTGGATTTAGATGTTACAGAGCATGTGATTTCTCCTGGATCTACTCTCCCAAAAAGATCAGATGGCACTGCTGATTTATTGGAAGATAGTCCAGTCTTACTTACTAAGAGCAAGCCATGTGGCTTGTCCCATCCTTTTAAAATCAAATGATAGGTGCTTTTTGGAATGTGAGAGGTTTAGGTAAACAGGGTAAACTTCAGTGCCTAGGAGATTTCCTTAATAATAATCATGTGGATTTTGTTGGTTTCTTTGAGACCAAGAAAGAAATTATTGATCAAAACTTACTTAATGCCATTGGAGGTAAGAACAATTTCTGTTGGAACAGTCTTCCTGCTGTTGGCTCTGCGGGTGGTATCCTTGTGGGCCTAAACAATGACCTATTTGAGATTATTGGCTTTATTAATAAGAAATATTGTGTGGTTGCTACGATCAAAAATAAAAATGATGGTTTTATTTGGCATTTTGTTGCTGTTTATGGTACTTCCTACCAGGAGTTTAAGTTGGAATTTTTTGCGGAGCTGCATGATATTATGCAAAACCTGTCTTATCCTGTGTTGTTTGGTGGAGATTTTAATGTGGTTAGATCTTCTAGTGATAAGAATAATGGTATTATTAATAATCAAAATGCTTTCCTGTTTAATGATTGGATTAATAAATGGAACCTACTGGATATTAGTATTGCTAACAGAAGTTTTACTTGGAGTAACAATCAAGATGATCCAATTTATGATACTATTGATCGTGTACTGGTTTCTACCTCTTGGGATGCTCATTTTCCTCTTTCAGTGCTTTCTGCTTTGCCTCGTGTGGGCAGTGACCATACCCCGCTTATTTTGGATACTAAAGCTAGGAGGGTTACCTCCCCGAAACCTTTTCGTTTTGAGAAATGGTGGTTAGACCAACCTGGTTTCAAGGAGATGGTAACCAGAGTGTGGTCTTCCACCCCCAAGAAAAAAGTTGCGGTAGATAACTGGATTAATAAATCTAGAGTTCTTCGGAAACATATTAAAGGATGGAGTATTAATGTGGAAGCTGCCCTTAGGAAAAAGAAAAAAGAATTAATGTTAGAATTTGATATCTTGGATGTTTTTGCGGAATCCAATAGGGTGGATGAAGCAGACAAAAAACGTATGAAAGAGATTCAGAAAGAACTTGAAGTGATTTGGAGTAAGGAAGAAACTGCCTTGTGGCAGAGAGCGAGAGATCGTAAAATTAAGGATGGAGATAAGAATAATGCTTATTTCCATGCTCTGGCTAATCATCGTCATAGAAAAAATCATTTGCATGAGCTGATGGGTGATGAGGGTCATGTGTACACCACCAAAGAGATGTTAGAAATTGCTACCTCTTTTTATAAAGACTTGTTTGGTTTTGAGCAGAAACATAACATTCATTTAGGTCCTTCCTTTTGGGAGGAGGATGAGAAAGTTACCCAAGCTGAGAATGATATTCTGCAGAGCAACTTTTCGGAGGAGGAAATTAAATCGGCCATTTTTGGCTCTTATGCCCATGGGGCCCCTGGCCCTGATGGACTGTCTTTTTTGTTTTACCAGGTTTTCTGGGATCTGATTAAGGATGATTTTATGGATATGGTTAGAGACTTTGAAGAGGGCAAGTTGGACATTTATAAACTGAACTTTGCGGTGATTGTGCTTATTCCTAAAGAAGCAGATGCGAAAGACATGAAAAAATTTAGGCCTATTAGCCTGGGGAATGTGGCTGTGAAGATTTTCACTAAAGCCATGACTAATAGGGCCTCCCCTATTGGGGATCGTCTGATTTCCCCAAACCAAACTGCCTTTATTAAAGGTAGATATATATTAGAGAGTGTGGTTCTGGCTCATGAAGTCATTCATGAGATTAAACGTTCTAACTCTCAAGGTCTAGTTCTTAAACTTGATTATGAGAAAGCCTATGACAGAGTTAGTTGGGACTTTTTGTTTGAGATGTTGGAATCTAGAGGTTTTGGTAACAAGTGGATTAACTGGATTAAGAGTGTGCTGGTGAAAAGTACCTTTAGTGTAAGGATCAATGATACCACTGGACCTTATTTTGTGGGGGGGAAAGGTCTGAAACAGGGGGACCCTTTTTCCCCTTTACTTTTTAACTTAGTGGCAGATGTGTTTACTAAGATGTTGAGTAAAGCTGTGAGGCACAATTTGATTTCTGGGCTTCTCCCTAATGTGATTCCTGGTGGTATTACTAGTTTGCAGTATGCTGATGACACTTTGTTGTTCTTAGAGAACTCTTGCGGAAAAGCCAGAAATTTTAAATGGATTTTGACCTGTTTTGAAAATATTTCTGGAATGAAAATTAATTTTCATAAAAGTGATCTTATGACTATTAATGTTGAGGAGGCTGAAGCTAAAGTCTTTGCTCAAATTTTCTGCTGTAAGTTAGGGAGTTTTCCCATTAAGTATCTTGGAGTTCCTCTGCATTATGATAAATTGAGGAGAGAGGATTTAAAACCTATTATTGACAGAATTATCAAAGGGATTTCTGGATGGCTGGGGAGACACTTAACATATAGAGGCAAACTGATCCTTCTTTGTGCTTGTATTGTTAGTATCCCTGCTTATCTTATGGCTGTTTTAAAATTTCCAAAATGGCCAATAAATGCCATCAACTCTCAAATGGCTCACTTTTTCTGGGGGAATGTGGGTGATCAACATAAGTATCACTTGGCTAATTGGGGTCTTGTGACCAGGAAGAAATCTTTTGGTGGACTAGGGGTCCCTAACCTTAGGGAGTTTAACATGGCCCTGTTGGCTTCCTGGGGGAAGAGATTATTAGATTCCAGTAATAGAGATTGGAAGAAAATTATTGATTATAAATATAATATCAACACCCCTAATGTATTATGGGCCAAGGCTGATCATGGTTCCTCCTTTTGGAAGAGTGTGATATGGGCCATCAATGCTTCTAGAACTTTCTATGCATGGAAGATAGGAGAGGGGACTAAAATTAAATTTTGGCATGACATTTGGGCTGGGGATTGTTCCCTGAAAGTTCAGTTTTGGGACTTGTTCTACATTTGTAATCAACCTGATTGTGAGGTTGCCCAAGTGTGGGATGGGGTCACCTTGAGGCTTACCTTCAGGAGATGTGTGGATAGAGAGGGAATTGCCAGATGGATTGAACTAATTAATCATATTAAGAAAACCCCCCTTTCTTCTTCTCTTGATATCCCTATTTGGACGCTGGAACCAAAAGGGATATACACTGTGAAATCCTTTTATGAAGCGATTAATTTCGGTGGTGTGAAATCTAAAATTGGAGATAACTTTTGGAAAATTCTTTGCCCTCAGAAAATTCATGTTTTCCTTTGGTTGTTGGTTTACAACAAGGTGCTCACTAGAGATAACTTAGCAAAAAGAAGAAATGTTGAGGACATGTCTTGTCTATTCTGTAATGAGGCTGAAACTGTACAACATTTATTTTTTGACTGCATTGTGGCTGATTCTGTTTGGTATCTTGTTTCTGAATTCTTTAAAATTGAGCATTTCGCTAACTTTGAGAGGATTCAGGCCTTGTGGCACTTTCACAAAACTAAGCCAGTACTTAATTTGGTTGTTGCGGCTTCCTTATGGAGCATTTGGAGATTGAGAAATGATTTTTGTTTCCAGGGAAGGACTTGGAAAGGGCTGGGGTGTATTCTTCTGAAACTTCGATCTTTTCTTCAACAATGGGAAGCTCTCTGCAACGCTGCTCAGGTAACCCTACTCCGACAATTCATCGCTGCGCTGGATACAAGACGTGGGGAGCTGCTCCGCATTGCTTGGAGGTGAAAACTTCGGAGACTGGAGCAAAAGAAGCGTGATTATCATAGTGGTAGATCCTCTTAATAAAAAAAGATGTAATGATAAACTGGCTGTAGCTTTCCTAGTTTACTTTTTGCCGAGCGTTGGTGCTCTGTTTAGTCTGTAATCCTCGCTGGTTTGGAGGTGGATCTTTAGATGTTTTGAGGCGTTGGCCTGGATGCTGTCTGCTGTGTGCTTCATTAATGAAAAATGGAGCAGGGGGGGAAACCCCCTATCTTTTCAAAAAAAAATGAGGTGATGTGTGTATTATATAGGCAGCGGCGAGATCGCACGCTCATTCTATTCCTTGCAATTTGCGTACCGGAGGGATATTATTCTTGTTAATGAGCAATTGATCCTCAAACATGATTCCATTTCTCCGGACTGATTCGCAGGGATTAAATTCCTTAATTCAGCGGAACCCCTACCCTGATTCTAGGTAGTACGATCTGAGTAATTTGCTCCAATGCATAAATTGTGATGGGTAATATCGGATGGAAATCGGACGGAAATTACATATGTATAGCTAGTATTGTTCATAACTTTACACATCAATAATATTCATATAAGTGTTCACAAAAATTCATATAAGGATATCAATTTTTTTTTTGGAAAAACCTCATCACGAGGGCAGGGGTTACTGCATTTCATTAAGAAGAGAGAGATGGTTATGAGGAAAAGCGGACCTAAAAACCTAATATTTTCCGGTTTATTAAGGAAAACCGAGTGAAACAGTTCGTGTGGCACCAATGCAACCGAACTGACTAGCACACGCTCAACATAACTCATCCATAACGAACCTCGCCACCACTTCTGCATGGAACCATCATTCTCTAACATTATCTTGTGGGAAACATTATGCAAGGTTAAACTCTGACTTCCCAGCAATGCATGCCAAAGTGTTCAATGCCGTAATTGCGGTGAGCGGGTTTTTGTACATGTCTAGGTATGCTTTCATCTTTTACTAGCGCCCTCCACCTTGTGCACCTCTGGCAACTCATCAAAAACCACCACTAACCTATACTCCGTGCACTTGGCCGACAGGATGTTGCACGGGATGTTCTTGTTTTCCAAGCACCCGCTGCGCCGCTGAGAGGCATCCCCCTTCTCCTTGCACAAAGGCCTCGGGGTCTCAAGCAAAGGGGGTGGGACCGCACAATTAACCTTGCTAAGAAATTCCTTCAGAGATAAAGGTGGTGCATCAACCAGAGTCGCCTCAACAGTAACACCGCTCCCCTCAGCCTGAGACTCAACCAAAATGATAGGCTTGCCGAAATCTCCCATCACTCGCTCCACATTGAAACCAATTTGCTCCCCTCAACTCTAAGTCAGTCATGCGAGCGAATGCACATCAGAAGTCAGGGAGCAGCCACCGGAACGTGACACGAAGATCATAGCCTTCGAGCACATTGGGTTGACGAACTCATCCCCCCCACCCCCCCACCAATGGCACAATAGGATCCAACCAGACCGCATCACACCAAACAGAGCCCTTATCACACCAGTCAGAGCAGTCCACAAGACAGATGACAACATGCGAGACCCGAGGAGGTGGTGCCACAGCTTCATCAAGCATGGGATCATCATCCCGCAGAACAATGTCCACCGACTGAGCCAAGATTGCAGAAAGAAGAACTTGCTCGACAGGATCACCATCCAGGGCGTGAGCTCAGCGATCTCCAAGGGGCGGCGCCAAGATTGCATCTGCGCACGAATGCGACCTTGTTGGGCGGCCGACCAACACACCACGGTCAACCTCAACACTAAGCAGAGGCCTAGGGAGCGGTGAGGTCGAGGAGGACTTCCGCGACAGGAGGGGGCATTTGCTTGCAACATGAAATCACCGAAACATTTCCAGCATTTGATCGATTGCCAGCAAGCCGTGACGAAGTGCTTGCGGCTGTGGCAGAGGAAGCATCTCACATCCATCCATTTGAGGTAAGCTACATGCTCTGCCTAGTTACCGACCAAATGCGGTGGCGGTGCATCCTGATTGCTACCGGCACCACCACCATGGAGGCCATGCATCTGATCCCAACCTCCACAACCAGCTTCTGTGGCAGCAACCCCTTCCCTTGACAGCGAATCCTGCTCTCGAACCACCATGGACATGAGACAAGGCCTCTGGGCAGCATGGGTAGATGAAACAACTTTGTCGTCCTGCAGCTCAGCCCCTAGGCGGGAGGGCGGAGGAACAACACCCATGCCCGACCGCTGGACTTCCTACTGGAATAGGTCCCCGCAATGGAGCCCACGACGTCGGGACAAGCGAAAGCGCGGTAGGGGCAGCAAGCTCGTCCCCACAACCTCCCCTCGAGAAGGCTGGCTCTGCTAGATTACAAGGTGAACCATGACAAAGATTACATGGTGTCCACATATACATGAGATGGTCACTTCACAGGTGTGCGGCTAATCAAGCGGATTAGGAGTGTCACACTAAGACATGGACTATATTAGGGGTGTGCAGCTAACCAGTCACATTAGGGTTTATTTTTTATTTTGTATGTGGTCTATTATAGCTGGCTCACTGTGCGTTTAGTCTAGGTTGGGCTGACTCTGGGACGTGCCTGCAGGCTCGCGTGGAGGTGTCTGACGGTGTCGGCTGCTAGGCATCGCGGTGGTGCCGGCACCCGGCCTGGCGACAGCTGGCTGGATCAGGGCGGCGTGGGGGCCTGCTACCGTGATGATTAAGGTGGTGGTCCTCGTGCTCTTCTCGCATCACGGCAACGTCCTGCATGATTGGTCCTCCTCGATCTGGCCATCAACGTGTTCCGAAACGGCTGCCAAAGATCTTTCTTAGGATAACTGGATCCCTTAGATTCCGGCCGTGCACGTCCATATCAGCGTAAGAGGTTTTGAGGGTATGGCGCGAAGCTCTGTTGGTTGATGACATCTTGGGACATGTCGGCTTCTCGATTTCCATGGTGGAGACTGCGGTGGAGAAGGTTATGGTGGCTGAGATCGGAGGATCAATTAGACGGACGAAGCCTTGGGGGCGGTGGAGTCATCTAGGTATCAAATAACTCTCAAGAGCAGCAGTGATAAGTGATGGCAGCAACACTGGCGGGTTTCATTTTTTGTGGCACTCCTCGGGTGTCGAGTCGTGACTTTCAGGGTGAAAACCTAAGGTCTGACTTTCATTGGTTGTGCCTGACAATTGCCTTGCTGAAGAAATTGTTTTGAGAGCATGGACTTTCTCCAGGGTGAAAACCTAAGATCTTGGATCGGCAACGACGACGCTTGTGCACTTTCCTTTCTTGATGGCGTTGCTTTTGGAGACCTTTTAGGTTTTCCGGGTGTTGTTTTAGGTGGTGGTATGTGTGCTGCTATTGAGGGGAGTCGATCGCTGTGGCGGGATCTTTCTTTCTTTTTGCTTTCTTTTCAGTTTCTCCTTTGGCTGTGTGCATCCTGGATGTCCTTTTGACATCTTGCAGGTGCAGAGTGAAAGGATCGATATGGTTGACTAGAGGGGGGGGGGTGAATAGGCAACTAACACTTTTTAACTTTTCTTAACAATTTAGGCTTAGCAACAAATAGGTTGACTAGATATGCAACTAGGTGAGCAACCTATATGATGCTAATCACAACAAGCACACAAGCAAGCAAGGGATACAACACAATAATAGCTTGCAAGAAGTAAAGGTAAGAGATAACCAAAAGTGGAGCCAGTGGAGACGAGGATGTGTTACCGGAGTTCCTTCCCGATAAAGGGAAGTACGTCTCCGTTGGAGCGGTGTGGAGGCACAATGCTCCCCAAGAAGCCACTAGGGCCACCGTATTCTCCTCACGCCCTCACACAATGCGAGGTGCCGTGATTCCACTATTGGTGCCCTTGAAGGCGGCGACCGAACCTTTAAAAACAAGGTTGGGGCAATCTCCACAACTTAATTGGAGGCTCCCAACGACACCACGAAGCTTCACCACAATGGAATGTGGCTCCGAGGTGACCTCAACCGTCTAGGGTGCTCAAACACCCAAGAGTAACAAGATCCGCAAGGGATTAGTGGGGGGAATCAAATTTCTCTTGGTGGAAGTGTAGATCGGGGCCTTCTCAACCAATCCCGAGAGAATCAACAAGTTTGATTGGCTAGGGAGAGAGATCGGGCTAAAATGGAGCTTTGAGCAACAATGGAGCTTGGGGAGGGAAGAGGTGGTCTTCTTGGGGAAGAAGACCTCATTTATATAGTGGTGGAAAGAATCCAACCGTTATCCCCACGCTCAGCCCGCGCATTGCGGTACTACCGCATAGTAGCCACGGTACTACCGCAAGAGGTTGCGGTACTACCGCTGTGGGCTGCGGTACTACCGCTCGCACGGTAGTGACCCGACGCAGACCTATTGCACTGGGCAGCGAGCGGTAGAACCGCCGGAGCGGTACTACCGCGCGCCCATGCGGTACTACCGCATGGTAGGCAACGTCTGGCACAGGAGATGCACGGAAGTAAAAAAATTACTTCCGTGCCTACCTCCGCTGAGGGTGGAGCTGCGCAAAAGTCCGACGCGGTAGTACCGGACAAAATTACGGTACTACCGCTCGAGGGCGGATGTAAAAAATTACATCCGCGCCTACTACCGCAAGCGCACATACCAGGGCTGGGGACAGCGGTACTACCGCTCCTTGGAGCGGTACTACCGCAGGCACCTGCGTTACTACCGCTCCCTTGAGCGGTACTACCGCTAGCCACTGAACACAAGCACCTTGCAGCCTTCGAATTGCACAGACGAAGGAAAACGGACTGGAGCTCCATTGAAGCGAAGGAAAGGTGGTGCAATAGAACAGATGTGTACGTGTTGATTCCACCCAAACCTTTCCGAAGCGGACCCCCTCTTAATAGTACGGCTTTCCTACGACTCAAATCCACCGAAAAGAAACGTAGAAAGCAACCGTCTTCGATAGACTCCGAGGGGCACCGAATCGTCTTGTGCCTAGACATGAGATATCTGAAATGCTCAATGCACACGATTAGTCCGCAAATGAATTGTCATCAATCACCAAAACCACTTAGGGAGAAATATGCCCTTACAATCTCCCCCTTTTTGGTGAATTGATGACAATACGGGATTTGCACATAAAGATATATGAAGAGCATATGCAAACCCAAAATCTATGAAATATAGACAAGCTCCCCCTAGATGTGTGCAATCTATAGATATGCTTTGGACTGCAAAGCACACACACTAGGATCAACACTCCCCCTATATTTTATAGACATGGCAATCCTTGCAACAGAATGAATAAGCACTAAGCATGGAACCAAGGCATAGCATGTGAGCATGAAGATAAGGGCACAAAACAGATAACCTCACAAGCTACAAATCATAGTAGACAGTAATATGATAAGAGTGATAGCATATGTCTCACACCATATGATAGAAGAAGTCTCCTGGTCTCACACACAAAACAAACATAAACCAAAGCAACAACGAAGGTTCAACGAAAGCAAGGAGACGATGAAAACGAACGAAAACACTTGCAAATCCTACACTCTCTCCCCCTTTGGCATCGAGACGCCAAAAAGGCAGAGAGGACACCTAAGACACAGGTGGTAGCTCCTACTGTAGAAAGATCATCAATCAAGCTCCTCCTCTGATGCAGCTTCCTCCTCTGATGCAGCTGGAATAGACTCCTCATCTGAATCAACCCACCGATAGCTCATCTTTTTCATCCAAGCAGCCTCAGGTGTGATGTTCTTCTCAGACCCACTCGAGATGGTCTCGCCAAGCTTCCTCAGAATCCGCTTGTCGCGCTGACGACTCTCCTTTCGAGCAACGTGAGTCTGGTACTGTCCCTTGGCCTGCATGTAGAACAAAGTCCTCATCTTGTTCTTGAGCTTCTTGGCCCAAGATGGCTCAGAAGACGGTGGCTCATACATCTCTGAACTGTCCTCCTCCTCCTCTTCAATCTCATCCACATCAGCATCCACATGTGCAGCAGCAGACCTAGTGGTAGTGTTAGCCCACTTGTCCTTCATACGCAGCCAAATAGGCTCATGACGGATCCAGTCGGGAGCATGAAAGTCTTCACACGGAAAGGACTTCTCCCAAGTCTTCTGAATCAAGAAGAACAAGTAGGGTCCATAGATAGGGACCTTACGGTTGAACACAGCAGACTGAAGCTCACTCCACATGATGTGAGAAACATCAAGTGGTTCAGACATTTGAAGCCGCCCTTGCTCACAAAGGAGCAGCATATCCACTAGATAGGAATGCACCTTGTCCTTGTCTCCCATGTGAGGAAAGAGAGTGTTGCGAAAGATCCGGTGCATGACATCGAGAAATGGGTTAAGCACATAAGATTTCTCATCAGAGGGTAATGTCTTCTCAACAAAGTATGGCAGAAACTTTTCCTTTTTAGCAGCATTTTGGTTGGAGTGCGGGCGCAAACCAACGGGCACATCAAGCCCCTCATCACGAACGTGCAACAGATCCATGAACTCCTTCCAGTTAGCAGTCAACCTCTTTCCATTGGTCATCCAAGTCAAGCTCCGTTCCACATCCGTGTGGAAGTGGACAGAGGCAAAGAACTGAGCCACAATCTCGGGATCAAAGTCACAATGGAACGAGATGATATCCTCGATAGCAAACTGTTCCACCAAATCCAGAGGCTCACCAAAAGCTGCCAGGTTCTTCCTCAGATGTGCCATGTCAATCCACTGGGCAGGAACATAGAAGTTCTTCTTTCCCTTGATCACATCTATATAGATGAGATTTTGTTGCTTGGTCCAAAACCCGTCATTGCCCTTGAACTGTTCCCTAGGGTTGATATAGGGGTTGATCTTCCGGCGAACCTGAAACTCTGCAAGAGGCATATCTTCCCAGCTGAGAACAGGCTCCTTGGTCTTGGTTGCGGTTCTTTTGAAGAGGCGAGGCGAGGTATTGGACCCCTCAGGTGCATCTTGATTGCGTAGACGCTTTGAGCCCGTATCACGAGAGGGATTCGAGCGTCTTGAACCGGAACCGGAGCCACCACCTATGACACACAATGCAAACACAAGAAAAGAGCGAAAGAGGTTATTGCAAAGACCCAGGCAAACAAGAGAACCACATAGAAGGGAGAGTTGGAAGGACAAAACAGTGGAATTCAGGATCGAGCGGTAGTACCGCAGGTCTTGCGGTAGAAATTTTTTACTACCGCGCCGACCGCGGTAGTACCGCTCCAGGTAGGGCGGTAGTACCGGGCTGAGTGCGGAAGTAAAAAAATTCATCCGCCCGACGGGCGGTAGTACCGCTCCAGGTGGTGCGGTAGTACCGCACGGGGCGGAATCCTCAAGAACAGCGAAACAAAGTACCGGAAAAATAGATCGGTACTACCGTCGATCAAAACTACCATGTTGTATCCTCCCAAATAACACTTCTACGCACAAGCACTCTCCAACCAACACCTCATGCAAAGATTTAGCCAAAAATCACAAGACCAATTCATATTTCCCCCTAAACCTAGATCCAAAAATAGAGAGGCAAAGAGAGAAGCATAAGGGGAAATACCAGGGTCCATAGCAAGAGGACAAGGTGGGGAACGATCCCACCGGTTGGAATGGGAGGAGAGTGACCGGAGATGGAGATCCGGCGAGGTTCTCCGGCGCCGTTCGTGGGGAGGAGAGAGAGAGATGCGTGAGGGGAAGAGATGAATGGGTATGGGGGAGTTTGAACTCCCCCTGCCCGCTCTTAACCCCCACGCGGTACTCACGGTGCGGTAGTACCGCAGGTCATTGCGGTAGTACCGCCTGGCCAGCGGTAGAAAAAAAATACTACCGCTCACCGGGCGGTAGTACCGCTCCTCCAGCGGCAGTAAAAAAAATTACTGCCGCGCTGGATGCGGTAGTACCGTGCCAAGGCAGCTGCTGCACGAGCGCAGAAGTACCCCTCTCCAGCGGTAGTACCGTGGCAAGCCACGGTAGTACCGTGATGCCCACAAAATGCAGATTTTGGAGAGAAGAAAGACTTTTGCACAAGAATTTGAAGGAAAATGAAAGACAGACACATAAGCTCAACCACGAACATGGTCAAAAAGATTTAGAGAGGAGAAACAGGGACCAAACATTGAACCACTACCTCTCATGAAGAGAGGGCGGTGGCCGGAGCCACCTATGTTTGAGTCAATTGGTATGGCACCGCGAAGAATTATCCTTGGGCCCATGACCAAAACTCGTCTTTGAAGCACAAAAACCATCAAAAATGGCGGATGTGAAAGACTTTGATTAGTTTATGCATAATAGGAGGAGGGATAGTTCATTGAGAGAACTAGACTCCCCCTAAATCCATGCCTACATCTAAACAAGACATAATGATGAGTGTGGTGGGGTGTGCACTAAGTCAAGCCACATTGCTCGAATCGATGATATTTAGCTCATGCCTTAACTCGTGAAATCTTGCTTCATCTAATGGTTTCGTGAAAATATATGCAAGCTGTTCTTTGGTATAGATATGAATAAGATCAATTTCTCCACGCTTGATGTGATCCCGGATGAAGTGATGACGAATCTCAATATGCTTCGTCTTGCAGTGTTGAACCGGGTTGTTGGAGATCTTGATTGTGCTTTCATTGTCGCAGTAAAGAGGCACTTTGTCACAGTTGACACCATAATCCTTTAAAGTTTGCCTCATCCAAAGAATCTGAGCACAACAGCTTGCGGCGGCTACATACTTGGCCTCGGTGGACGAGAGAGAAACACAGTTTTGTTTCTTGGAAGACCAACTTACCAGAGAGCGACCAAGAAATTGGCAACCTCCGGAAGTGGACTTCCTCTCCACACGGTCTCCCGCCCAATCCGAGTCAGTATATCCAATGATATCAAATGAAGCACCTTTGGGGTACCATAAGCCAAAGTTTGGGGTATGAGCCAAATATCGAAAGATTCGCTTGACAGCCACATAGTGACTCTCCTTAGGTGCGGATTGAAATCGTCCACAAATTCCCACACTCAACATGATGTCCGGTCTAGATGCACAAAGGTAAAGCAGAGATCCAATCATGGAGCGATATACCTTCTGATCCACAGCTTTACCATTGGGATCACTGTCAAGTTGGCATTTGAGTTGCATCGGAGTGTTGGCCTTCGGAGGATTTAGCTCATCCAACTTGAACCTCTTGAGCATGTCTTGAGTGTATTTGGCTTGGTTGATGAAGGTTCCTTGGCTTCGTTGCTTGACTTCGAATCCAAGGAAGAACTTCAACTCTCCCATCATAGACATCTCAAACTCTTTGGTCATTAGTGCGGCGAACTCATCATTAAAAGCTTTGTTAGAAGAACCAAAGATAATATCATCTACATATAGTTGGCATACGAACAAGTTCCCGTTAACCCTCTTAGTAAAAAGAGTGGGGTCGATTTTCCCAATTTCAAACCCACGATCTTGCAACATCTCGGTAAGGTGCTCATACCACGCACGTGGGGCTTGTTTAAGCCCATAGAGTGCCTTATCGAGAACGTATACATGATTGGGGAACTTGGGGTCCTCAAACCCCGGGGGTTGCTTGACATACACCAACTCCTTAAGTGGACCATTAAGAAAAGCACTCTTCACATCCATTTGATATAATATGAAATCATGATGAGAAGCATAAGCAAGCAACATGCTAATAGATTCAAGGCGAGCAACAGGGGCAAAGGTTTCACCGTAGTCGATACCCTCGACTTGGGAGTAGCCTTGAGCCACCAGTCTTGCCTTGTTGCGAATAATGATACCATGTGCATCTTGCTTGTTCTTAAAGATCCATTTGGTTCCAATGACATTGTGATTCTCTTTTGGTCTTGGCACCAATCGCCACACTTTGTTGCGCTCGAAGTTGTTGATTTCATCATGCATGGCTTCAAGCCAATCCTCGTCTTCGAGTGCATCTTGTACCTTGAGGGGTTCAAAGCAAGCAACAAACGCATGATGTGCACAAAAGTTTGTTAATTGACGACGAGTAGTTACCCCTCTTTTCAAGCTTCCGTAGATGTTCTCTAGGAGGTGTTGCTTTTTCTGAAGCTTGGCAGCATTCTTGGCAGCTCGTCTTTCAAGAATTTCCTCCATGGAAAGTTGAGGCTTGGTGACTTGACGAGCTTCGGTACTAGCACCGGCTTGCTCATGATCTTGAGCATGATCTTGATCTTTAAGTAGGTCTTGGTCCTGAGCTTCATCTTGATCTTGAGCTTGCACGGGTGTGTGAACAAGATCTTGAGCATCATGTGAAGTAGAAACATCACTCTCGAGTTGATCTTGCCCTTGATCTTGATCACGGGGTTGAGGGCCTTCACTGCGTTCTTCAGAAGCATGTGGGTCGTGCGTCGGTGATGGTTCCACTTGAGTAGAACATTGTCCTTCTCCTTCAGCCACAAGGGGTTCCTCAACAGGTAGGAAGTATCCCACACCCATTCTTCTTATGGCTTGGGGAGGAATTTCATCACCTACATCACAAAGACCACTTTGCTCCACTTGGGAGCCATTATTTTCATCAAACTCTACGTTACTCGTCTCCTCAATGAGTCCCGTGGACTTGTTGAGGACACGGTAAGCATGAGAGTTTGCAGCATAACCAACAAATATGCCCTCATGGGCTCTAGATTCAAATTTAGACAAACGAACACCTTTCTTGAGAATGAAACACTTACAACCGAACACCCGGAAGTATTTGAGGTTGGGCTTGTTCCTGGTAAGAATCTCATAAGGAGTCTTGTTCAAGCCTTTGCGGAGATAGAGCCGATTTGATGCATGACATGCTGTGTTGATGGCTTCGGCCCAAAAGTTGTACGGAGATTTAAACTCCGCCATCATGGTTCTTGCCGCATCCATCAACGTCCGGTTCTTCCTCTCCGCAACACCATTTTGTTGAGGGGTGTAAGATGTGGAATATTGGTGCTTTATCCCCTCATCACTGAGAAACTCATTTAGGGTGTAGTTCTTGAACTCAGTGCCGTTGTCGCTTCTAATCATCAAAATCTTTGCTTCATGTTGACGTTGGACTTCATTTGCAAAGTCGATGATGGTCTGTTGGGTCTCACTCTTCCTCTTGAAGAAATATACCCATGTGTATCTCGAGTAATCATCCACAATCACCAAGCAATATTTTCTTCCTCCAAGGGTGTCAAAAGATGGAGGCCCGAAGAGATCCATGTGAAGGAGCTCTAAGGTCCTCTTTGAGTAGATCATTGTAGTTGGACGATGACCTTTTTCATGTAGCTTTCCTTCGATACAGGCACTGCAAGCACGATCTCTGGCAAAACTCACATTTGTTAGTCCAAGAATGTGATCCCCTTTGAGGAGACTTTGCAAAGATCTCATATTGACATGGGCTAGTCGGCGATGCCAAAGCCATCCCACATCAACTTTAGCCATTAGACATGTCGCGGTCTTAGTGGGTCGCTCCGAGAAGTTAATCACATATAGACCGTTTTCGACATGTCCAACAAAGGCTACTTTAAGAGTCTTGCTCCACAAAAGGGTCACGGTATCAATGCCAAAGAAGGTACTAAAACCCATGATTGCAAGTTGACGAACGGAAAGTAAATTGTATGCAAGGGTCTCAACAAGCATGACTCTCTCAATAGTTAAGGTCGGAGAGATAACCACCTTGCCAAGACCCAATACCTTTGATATTGCATCATCTCCAAATGAGACTTGGGTGGCCACGGATTCATCGGGTTGAACATTCACCACCAAGTCCTTGCTTCCGGTCATATGATTTGTTGCTCCGCTATCGAGCAACCATGAGACTCCCCCGGAAGCAAAGCCCTACAATAGATCAATGCTTGGATTTAGGTACCCATTCTTGAATGGGTCCTTTCATGTTAGTGACAAGGGTCTTAGGGACCCAAATAGACCATTCAATATACTCATACGAAGAACCAAAAAATTTGGCATAAACATGCCCATCACTAGCACGGCACAAAACATAAGAGGGGTTAAAATCGCTGCCCTTGTTGGAGGGAGTGATCTTGCCCTTCTTGGCACTATCACTCACAACCTTGTCTTTCTTCTTCTCATGAGTAACACTCCCCGCTTTGACAAATGTTTCCTTGAGCGGAGGAGCTTGCGTGGTCTTCTTGTTCTTCTTCTTTTTGGATTTGGGTGCACACCCAACTCCTTCCTTTGCAATCACTTCCTTTTGATTGCTCAAAAGGTCATTGAGATTCTTCTCACCTTGTATACATGTCACAAGGCCTTTCTCAAGCTGCTCTTTTAGCTTAGCATTTTCCTCCACAAGATGTGCATGCTCACAACACGGGTTAGTAGCAGACGCATTATCAATTAAGACAAAAGGAGGACACGTGGCAATTTCTTTAGTGAGTTTCACTTGGAGTTGATCATGCGACTCTTTAAGAGAAGCATGAACGCTCTTCAATGCCTTATGAGCATTGTCAAGGGTGACAAATTTATCCTTGAGTCGAGCATGGTCAACCCCAAGAGCAACCTTCTCAGATTTAAGAACACGGTTAAGAACAATAGCATGATCATAATCTTTACGTAATTTAGCAAAGTCTTCATTTTGTGACTCCTTAAAAGTCAAATGAAGACCTCGCTCTTCCTCTAGAGCAATAGAAAGATCTGCTATCTCGTCGGCATAATCACGACTACGGCCTCTCATCTCCTCAAGAGATTCTTCTTGAGAATCGATCGTGTCATTGGCCTCACCAAGTTGTTCCAAGAGAGAAACGAAGTGCTTCTTGGACTCTCCCTTGAGTTTACACAAGAACTTGTCAAACTCATTCTCACCCTCTATTGCCTCCTCAAGTTCATCCACACAATCTAACAAAGACGGAGTGGAAGAAACAGAAGTCTTAATGTTTGAGGTTTTGGCGTTGGAGGTTACCTTGGTGATACCTTTTGCCATGAGGCACCTTGCGATGTGGTTCTCATTGGGGGCGTCGAAGAGTGACACCTTTGTTGGGGTGGAGGACGCAATTGCCACAGATGCCATTGCCATTCCTTCACCACTCGTGTCTCCGTCATCACAATCATCATCCGATGCATACTCTTCTTGAGCCACCAACACTTTGTGTGGAGACTTCTTGGTGAAGTTGGTCTTGTTGGGGAATGACTTGGCCTTATCTTTGCGGATGAGCTTGCCACCATTGTCTTCCCTCTTCTCGTATGGACAATCCACCACAAAGTGACTCACATTACCACAGTTGTAGCAAGTCCTCACGCGTTGCTTGCCCTTTGACCCGTTTGAGGTGTTCTTGGAGAAGTTGGGCCTTGTGTTTCTCTTGTTGCCCCAAAATTGCCTGGACGCAAGAGCCATGTGCTCATGATAGGCATATTTGGTGTCCTCGGGGCAACCCTCTTCCTCTTCTTCTTCTTCTTCTTCCTCTTGACACACCTTGACCTTCAAAGCAAGGTTGGGGGATGATTTCTTTGACCGTTGCACGCGAGCGAGAGCATTGTCAGCTGTTGTGTTCAAGATGTTCATTGCAATAAATTCATCCAACACATCACCAGAAGACAAGGTGTGAAAGTCCGGTCTTTGACGGATAACAGCGGACATGGCCTTGTTGTAGGGCATGATGGCCTTCAGAAACTTACGCTTGACCCACGTATCATCCACATCCTTGCTGCCATGATCTTTGAGGGCAACCGCGAGGGCAGTCACCCTTCTATAGAGCTCACGCGGTTCCTGATCCTCTATCATTACAAACTCATCTGACTGATCAAGGACAACTTCATAGTTTGACCGTTGAATGCTTGATCTGCCCTTGTACATGGAGATAATGTGTTCCCAACACTCTTTAGCAATAGTGAAAGGACGAAGGTGAGGTAGGTCTTCAGTAGGAACAACAGCTTGGAGTATGAACAAGGCGGAGGAATTTAGCTGTTTATCCGCTTCTTCCCTTGGAGTGAGGTTGCGTGGATCACGAGGGTAGAATCCTTCTTCAATGACTCGCATGAGTTGAATTGAGCTGTGATCCAAATGAGACTTGATACTGAAAAGCCAATTAGCGAAATCATTTTTAACAAGCTTAGGAGGAGGACCGTGGTTAACTATATGAGGTGGGTGCACCAGTCCTCCATAGACCAAGGGAGGGGGAACTGAGGCAAAAGTCCCCGACCCATTAATTCCTTGAGAACGATTATCAGTACTAGCCCCCTCCTTACCGGAGTTGACATCCGATGCCGAGTTAGTGGGATTAACCACTTGAACTGCATCGGTGGAAAGTTTAAGAGTGTCAAGGAATTATTTAAACATGGATTTGACCTCGGTCGTCATGGAGGATTTAAGCGAGGACATGGCCTCATTTAAATCCTCGCGAGAGACCGTGTTCACACCCACGGCCTCGGGGAGTTCAACCTCCCGGTCCCCGTCGTCAACCATACTCTTCGGGTGGTGAAACCCTTAATAAAGAGACGAGGCTCTGATACCAATTGAAAGGATCGATATGGTTGACTAGAGGGGGGGGGGTGAATAGGCAACTAACACTTTTTAACTTTTCTTAACAATTTAGGCTTAGCAACAAATAGGTTGACTAGATATGCAACTAGGTGAGCAACCTATATGATGCTAATCACAACAAGCACACAAGCAAGCAAGGGATACAACACAATAATAGCTTGCAAGAAGTAAAGGTAAGAGATAACCAAAAGTGGAGCCGGTGGAGACGAGGATGTGTTACCGGAGTTCCTTCCCGATAAAGGGAAGTACGTCTCCGTTGGAGCGGTGTGGAGGCACAATGCTCCCCAAGAAGCCACTAGGGCCACCGTATTCTCCTCACGCCCTCACACAATGCGAGGTGCCGTGATTCCACTATTGGTGCCCTTGAAGGCGGCGACCGAACCTTTACAAACAAGGTTGGGGCAATCTCCACAACTTAATTGGAGGCTCCCAACGACACCACGAAGCTTCACCACAATGGAATGTGGCTCCGAGGTGACCTCAACCGTCTAGGGTGCTCAAACACCCAAGAGTAACAAGATCCGCAAGGGATTAGTGGGGGGAATCAAATTTCTCTTGGTGGAAGTGTAGATCGGGGCCTTCTCAACCAATCCCGAGAGAATCAACAAGTTTGATTGGCTAGGGAGAGAGATCGGGCTAAAATGGAGCTTTGAGCAACAATGGAGCTTGGGGAGGGATGAGGTGGTCTTCTTGGGGAAGAAGACCTCCTTTATATAGTGGGGGAAAGAATCCAACCGTTATCCCCACGCTCACCCCGCACATTGCGGTACTACCGCATAGTAGCCACGGTACTACCGCAAGAGGTTGCGGTACTACCGCTGTGGGCTGCGGTACTACCGCTCGCACGGTAGTGACCCGACGCAGACCTATTGCACTGGGCAGCGAGCGGTAGAACCGCCGGAGCGGTACTACCGCGCGCCCATGCGGTACTACCGCATGGTAGGCAACGTCTGGCACAGGAGATGCACGGAAGTAAAAAAAATACTTCCGTGCCTACCTCCGCTGAGGGTGGAGCTGCGCAAAAGTCTGACGCGGTAGTACCGGACAAAATTACGGTACTACCGCTCGAGGGCGGATGTACAAAATTACATCCGCGCCTACTACCGCAAGCGCACGTACCAGGGCTGGGGACAGCGGTACTACCGCTCCTTGGAGCGGTACTACCGCAGGCACCTGCGGTACTACCGCTCTCTTGAGCGGTACTACCGCTAGCCACTGAACACAAGCACCTTGCAGCCTTCGAATTGCACAGACGAAGGAAAACGGACTGGAGCTCCATTGAAGCGAAGGAAAGGTGGTGCAATAGAACATATGTGTACGTGTTGATTCCACCCAAACCTTTCCGAAGCGGACCCCCTCTTAATAGTACGGCTTTCCTATGACTCAAATCCACCGAAAAGAAACGTAGAAAGCAATCGTCTTCGATAGACTCCGAGGGGCACCGAATCGTCTTGTGCCTAGACATGAGATATCTGAAATGCTCAATGCACACGATTAGTCCGCAAATGAATTGTCATCAATCACCAAAACCACTTAGGGAGAAATATGCCCTTACACAGAGGCTGGGTGTAATTGGTATCTTCATGATATTAATATATTCCCCTTTTCAAGAAAAAGGTTGGGCTGACATTTAATTACGGTCATGTCGTTGATTATAGTTGTGTTTTCTTTTTATGGGTTTGGTCTTACTTGGTGCATGCGGTATGTGGTGTTCATGGTGAAGGGAGTTGTTGATTTCGTCGCCGTGATGTTGTTACACATTGTGGTGTTGGTGTCCACCCATGCTTTTCACATGAGCCTCATAAGGCCACCACCATTACCTGCTACTAGGCACATATGCCTCCTCAGGCGGCGAAACTCGCTTTTGCAGCTGAGACCCACCAACAACGCCCCCCCTCCCAAAGATTTGAGACATCACAGTCTAGCATGCGTATGGAGCGCTTAGGAACATAGGGCATCTCCTACGCCGACCCTCAAACCGTCCGCATACGTCCAGACCGCACGGTCCGGACGTGGGAGTCCAGACAGCAGCCACGTAGGACTCTAACACCCCGGCCCACTAAATTCTCCTCCCGATCTCATTTACTTCCAATCCGCCCCTTCATGCCCCTTGCTTTGCATCAACAATCTCCTCCTCCACCGCCGCCGCCGTTGTTCCTCTCCGGCCGACACACATGGATTGCCGGACCTCCACAACCAGCATCTCGCTTGCCTTTTACGACGCCGTCATCCACCCAGGACCCGTCTGTAGCCAGGTACACTTCGTCCCCATGTTAACGTCGTCCATGGCGGATACCACGCCCGGCAGGTGTTCGGTCAAATGTCATTGAGCTTATTTTTTTATGCCATTTTGTTTTTTTAGAGTACGAAGGATGGCGGGGTACTCGACCATGGAGGATGAGTTGTTGTGCAATGCGTGGTTGTCTGTATCCACGAATTTTGTAGGCAGGAGCAGACGGGGGCTCTTATGACAGCGCGTGCATGATTTGTTTCACGTGTGAAAGCACATTGCTCACCACGACACATCGTCCAACAACGCAAGGTGAGGTCGTTATCGTATCGATGGTATGCCACCCAGACCACCATCACCAAGTTTGTGGCGCGGTTGATATGCTGGCGGCAAGGTGGCCATTGCACGCGGTAGTCCGAGGAGATCGTAAGTTTTGCTAGTTCTTGCTCAACTTGCTGATTGATTCATTCATTCATTCAATGTTGCTTTACACATAGTGTAGCCCCGTATGCGCTGGCGTGATGTACCAAGGATAGAGGGACGACTATTTACACACATACATTGTTGAATGAAGCTGAAGGGGCAGTATGTGTGGGACGACATGATCCGTTTCTTAAAAAAGTTGTTGAACATCTGATTAATCTCGTTGAATTTGAACTATTGTTGTACTAGACTTATTTGCATGCCATGGATGGGTGTTTTGTGCTATATTTTATTCGACTTTTGATGAAGTCCATCGGATTTGCATGAATTACGTCTCATCGGTTGAAATGCGGGTTGAAATGTATGCGGTAGCGTTGGATGGTCGGCTTCCGCATCCATGCCCGCGGACTAACACCCCTTGTTCGTAGACGAATGCGGGAGCAAATTTGCACGGCGGTGTTAAAGATGCCTTTAGTAGTTGTGCTACTGTATATGCATATTGGAACGGATCGTAGAGTGTGATTTTTCTACCACGTAACGTGCATTTCAGGTTTTTTTTCCTTCCGTTTACTTTGCTTTTTCATTGGTTTTCTTCATTTCTTTCTTGATTTTCACTGGTTTTTTGCATTTATTCATTTTTTGGTTTCTTTCCCTGTTTTCAATGGTTTTTTATTTTCTTTCTTATTTCTTTGGTTTTCATTTATTTCTTTCTAATTTTCATTGGTTTTCTTTGTTTCTTTCTTGATTTTCTCTATCTCCTTTCTTTTGAATTGGTTTCCTTGGGTTAAATATATTTAGTTTATTGGGTTTTTTTTGTCGTTTTTATTGATTTGTTTTTGGTTCAACACATATTAAATTTCTTTGAGTACACATTCAACATTTTTCGTATACATCTGAAATATTTTTGTTACACGGTGAACATTTTTTAATTACATAATTAACATTTTTTCAGAAATTTAATTTTTTATGTTTACTTTTTGTCATGCACATTATACATCTTTGGTATAGATCTAATACATTTTTCGAATACATGTTCAACATTATTCAAATAGAAGATTAATTTTTTTTAATACTTTATCAATAGTTTTTCTATAAACATTTAACATTTTTCAGATGCTTGACTAACATTTTTCAAATACACGATTACCTTTTTTTAATACACATTTAAAAATATGAAATTCTTGACTAATATTTTTCAAATATGTGACTACTATTTTTTTGAATACATGCTCAATATTTTTTCTATAAAAAATTAATTTTTTCAAATGCTTGATTAACATTTTTGAAATTCTTGTTTAACATTTTTTTCAAATGCTTGAGCAACATTTTCTAAATACATTCACACACACTGTATATTTTTTCGTTTACATGAGAAACTTTTTTTCTATACACGTTTACATTTTTTCAAACGCTTCATTAACATTTGTTTTCAAATTTTTACTTAAATTTTTTTTAATGTATTTTATTGAGAATATTTGGAAGCATAAAAAATTAAAAATTAAATAAAAAACAAAAAACGAGGCTGTGACCTCCAGCGCACCTGGGCCAGGCCATCTCACGGTCCTCTTGAGGCAGCTTGGCCAGGCCATACTTTCACGTGGTTCTAGGCCGCACCCACGTCCACATACACCGGGCCGGTCAATTCTGGTACTCTCTCTCTCTCTCTCTCTCTCCTTCTGTCTCCCCCGCTGCCTCGCCGTCTCCCCCAACACGGCCGCACCCCTCGCCGTCGCGGATCGATCCCACAGCCGGAGCCGGGCCACGCCGGAATCTCCCTCGGCCGTATTTCCTCCGATCTTCTTTCTCGGAGCCCGGTCGCGCCACCCCCAAGCCGAGTGGACATTCATCTCGAGCGCCGGCGCCAAGGAGGCCACGCGCATCGGCGGCGACCAGACAGGAGGAGGAGGAGGAGAAAGGCGGCGGGGTTCTCGCTCGCGCGTCGGCACTCGTCGGCGTGCGGCGGAGCAGGGGAAGGGCGCCGGCTGCTTCAGGTAACATGGCGACCGTACCACCGCGGCTACTGTTTTTAGTGAGTATGAGTACAGTCGCCCTTGGTCTTCATTACTGTCGTCATGACTGAAAATTTTGGGGACCTTCAAGCTATTGTAGCACCTAGCACGCACAATGCAGAGCATATAATCTATTTGGTTTTTAAGTTGTAACATCAAACTATTGTAGCTCGATGAAATACTCAGGACACTATGCGCTGAATCTCACCACTACATTGCTATTTACAGACCTAGATATACTGGTAAATCAGTGCAGAAAATACCCATTGTAGCACACAGTTTGGTACTTTTCCCTTTTTGTGATTTCCCTGGTTTTAATCCATAAGAAATAATTCCGATTTTCGTTAACATATGGAATGTTCCCCTTTGTTCACTGAATCACTGTTCGTTGAACTCTGTAGGCTGTAACCTCTGGACTGGGGTCCTTGTCTCACCTAAATGCTACATGCCCCCTTGCCGCAGCCGCAGCCGCGAGATGGCGTCCTGTGGGCTGAGGCCGCCTCCTTGTCCGCCCTCCGCCAGTACTGTGCCCTCCCCAAGAAGGGCAAGCCGCAGGGGCGTGAGTCCACCGTCCTCGCCGCCTTCCTGCTCTCCTCTCCGCAGAATACACTGAACCCCACTGTCCTCTCCCTCGCCACCAGCACCAAGTGCCTCGGCGCAGCACGCCTCGGACCTCGCGGTGACCTCGTCCATGACGCCCACGCCGAGGTCGTCGCCCGCCGTGCGCTCCTCCGCCTCATTTATGCAGAGATTGGCACAGACAACCCACCAAGTTGGCTGGTTGCATCTGGCGCTGATGGGCGGTGGAGGCTGAGGGACGGCCATCAGCTGCATCTCTACATCACCCAGCTCCCCTGTATGTACATGCATTTTTTGATTTTGTTCCTCTTAAGCTGAATTATCTTCTGCGCTGCTGATAACACATCTTAGTATTTGTTCAAAGATGCACCGCTTTATTTGGACTGCTGCAGCGATTCTTGGAATTTGTTTATCACAGCACATAGTGTGAATGATTGATTTAATTCATTGGTTTGGTGAACT
Organism: Elymus sibiricus; assembly: GCA_039707655.1. Taxonomy (NCBI): domain Eukaryota; kingdom Viridiplantae; phylum Streptophyta; class Magnoliopsida; order Poales; family Poaceae; genus Elymus; species Elymus sibiricus. The sequence continues at coordinate 539,073,666 of CM077665.1, read as the reverse complement.
GGTGCAGGTGGGGTCATGCCGGTGCCGCCGTCACCCTTGGAGGTTCGAAAGGAACAACTGGATACCATGGTGAATGGATGCAGTGGTATGCTTCTTTCTTATTCTTGGTGTTCAGCAGAAGTTGTAAGTTCATGCCTGGAGCTGTATTTTGTATGTACTATAACCTATAGATTTGGCAAACTGTCTGAATTGGCCCATGGCTCGGTCCAGATGTTTTTAGGAGGATCATTTAGTTTATCAATCAGAAGTGACTTTTTCTATGATGGTTTATGAACCCAATTGCTCTTGTTGGGTGGTGCTCTGGAAGTGTGGTACACTTAGCTAGTTGACAACATGACATTAGTGACCACTGACCAATGCACAGTAGGTTAGACTTGGAATTGGTGTTTTTAGATATCTTTATTGAATGCTTAACTGGGGGATCACACTTTAGACGCTGTAGGTGTTTGATACAGTTTTGAAGTTGGACCACTATTTCTGTTTGCGTTGTTAGTTTTTACTAATTCGCTACCTATTCCCTGATTGACGTACCACTTTACATATCAGATGTTGGTTTCGTTCAAAGGAAGCCAGGGCGTGGTGATACAACATTGTCAGTGAGCTGTTTTGACAAAATTACTCGCTGGTGTGTCGTTGGGATTCAAGGTTTGTTCTCCAGAATCATTTGCAGATCCATATTGTGATTATGTAAGACTACTTATTTGATGGTATTATTCATGCGATGTATGTGGCAGTATATGGTGCAGACCACTTTTAATGGCAACCATTTCTGATTGCTTTTCCAGTTAATGTTTTTTCTTCACTGATCACCTGATTACGAAGTGTTCAATTTTCTTACTCGATGAACTGTCACCTCTTTGTGCATATGTGTTCTTCTACAGGTGCATTGCTGTCACACATTCTCGAACCCTTGTATTTGTCCACCATTACCATTGGACAATCACCTGATGGTGCACCTGACGGGTTTTGTATTGAAAGTAACATTGTAAAAGTTCTTAGTGCTCGTTTGTCCTGTATATCCAGAAAATTCCCTGACCCTTTCAAGCCGAACAAGGTTGGCTTTCATTCCTTCTAGGTATGCAGTGAGACAGTACATTCTTCATGAGTCATCTTGGTGTACCTTTTCCATACCTGCAGCCACTAGTTTTTGAGGCACCTATTCCCCCCAAAGACTTTCAACAGACTTTGGGAGATATGCCCCCTTTGACATGCAGGTAGTTAGTTATATGGTTTGTTGCCATTTTTTGGCTGAACTTTTAAATAAAAGCTTAGCTTTGCTGTTTATCTTTTATTAGGTACTCAATATGCTGGAATATATCCGGTTTGCATGAAGTTGTTTTAGGAACAACTGGGAGAAAACAAGGTACATCTTCAAAGGCAGCATGCTCACCCTCCACTGAGTCATTGCTCTGCAAGTAAGAGAGAGTTTCCTTTCTCATTCCTAGCATTCTGAATTCCTGATGTAAGCCTGTCACAATATCTGTGTTTTGATGGCAGGATAAGATTGGCAGAGGCCTTCATATCACTTGAACATTCATTGGTCACGAAATTCCGTCATGAGAAGATTTCTTATCGTGCAATTAAGGTATTTCATCTTATACTGTAAGATTTTTAATTACTCAGATGGATAATGAGCTGAAGCCACAGAGCTAGATTACGTTAAATGATTTCTGATTCTTTGCGAGCAATGATTATGAATACAAGAAGTGAAGGTTTAAGATGTCTATCTCTGTTGCAGGATATGGCTTGTGAGTACCAGCAGATGCTTGAGCTTCTTAGGAAGGCCCCATTTTTTGGCCGGTGGCGTGCTAAGCCAGCATCGGTTGATTCGTTTACAGTTCCACGGTGATAACCAGATCTTGAAGTTCAATGCTGCATGTCAGAGGCTGGTTCTTTAAGTTTCTTGATTTCATCGTAATTTTAGTAGTTTTGTATACCAGCTCTTTCAAGTTTCAACTTATTTGTAGCATGTATGCTTCTGCACAATACTGACGTTTTGAACAGTTGTAGCCTGTAACAAACCTATAAAGCCCTATGATGTGATGTTTAGACTTTGCCACTTTTCAAGGAATAGTCCACTTAGTTGTCTGAAGTTACACAGAGCAGTATCTGGCTATAATACTTATACTGCATCCTTCATGGATTTTTTTCCAGAAGTATGACTAAATTTATAGCAAATTTGAAAATTATACGGCGAAATGCAAAAATACCGAAAATATGACCCCCGTCGGCCTGCGGTGGGCCGAAAGGGGGCCTGTCGGCCAGCAGTGGGCCGAGCGCAGCCTGTCGGCCACCAGTAGGCCGACTGGTGGGCTGTCGGCCACCAGCAGGCCGAGAGGGGGCTGTCGGCCTACCAGAGGCTGATAGGCCCGTAGATAGCCTGCCCGACCGTTTTCTTCTTCCTCTCTCTCTCTCTCTCTGGTTCCTGGTCGCTGGCAGCTCTCTCTCTCTCGTTTCCTCTCTATACTCTCCCCCCCTCACCGATCTACTCATTCTTACACCCATTTTCCGTTCCAAGCCGCAGAATCAATAGATCATAGCATTCTCCAGCGGCCTACGGTCATTTTTTTTGCAATGGGATAGTTATTTGTGCGTAAGTGAGGAGGAGCCATGGTGGGGTGGAGGAGGTGAGGAGGTGGTGGGGTGGAGGAGGTGTGGCTGGTGAGGAGGTGGTGGTGTGGAGAGGAAGAAGAAGGGGACACATGCGTCGAAGGTATATTTTTGTTCGTGTAGTTAGTGTAGTTTTAGTGTATAGTTTATTTAGTGTACATAGTCATTTTAGTGTACATAGTAATTTTAGCGGATAGTTAGTGTAGCCGGTAATAATTTTGTATGTGATGTAGAGTTTATTTAGTGTACATAGTAATTTTAGCGGATAGTTAGTGTAGCCGGTAATAATTTTGTTCGTTGCGATTAATGAAAGGTGGCAATGTCTGACAGGTGAAAATGTCTGAATCAGTAAATTTGACTGTTTACTACGGCCCTGGTAATGTTCGATATAATGAGTTGGGGGTTGATCTTAGCGAGTTTAAAAATGGCGTCATGACACTTTCACACCCGGACATACTGGTTGACTACTAGTTTTGGGCTAGATCCTGAAGTATGTTCCGTCAGTATTCATGCATTGTGGACAAAATCCTGTAAAAATGTCAAGTGGGAGTTGATGTCGATAGATAGGAGCCAGCATTGGGTGACCCTGTTAAGTCGTTGCCGAGACCGAAGAATCCACCCATATGCCCTAGTGCAACCAGTGGCGAAGGAGGAGAATACGGTACAACTTCACGTGGGGTATGAACCAGGCCAGGGTAGTCAAGTGGCTAACGAGAATTATTTATTCGGGTCACAGCCACCGGATGTGGATGCTAGCCAAGACGAGAAAGAGTCAGACTACATGCCACACAATGTTTGTGGTCATGATACTGGGCAGAGTATTCAGTCAAAAATATTAGCTGGTTCTGGTGTTGCTGATGGGGATGAGGAAGGCGATGAAATGCAGAGGGTGATGGAGGAAGAGGACGAGGATGGATTTGCGGAGGATCTGGATTCTGAAAATTCCGAGGATGAAGTGGAGGTACCGATTCCTTCTGCATGGGATCAGGACATATCCACCGGCCTTACTGTCAACGATGGCCATGAGACTCCATGGCAATATAATCTGAACCAAGTCCAGATAGGGGCTATGTTTGATACAAAGAAAAAATTGAAGTATGCGGTGATAAAGTGGGCTATGTCTACGCAGAGGGTTTTCCGGACACACATATCGAGTCCAACAAACTATACCGTGAAGTGTGTTGAAACAGGTTGTCCTGCGAAGGTGCACGGGCACGTGCCGAAGTATAACATCCACTGGGTTGTCACCAATGTGGTCCCACATAATTGTGTGAGGAAAAACCTGTTGGTTAGTCATCCAAACCTGACTTCAACTCTCATTGCGCAACTCATGTATACTGAGATAGTGGAGAAGAAAGATATGGAAGCAAAACACATCCAGACAGCAGTGAAGGTTAGATGGAATTATGACATTCCATATGGGAAGGCTTGGAGGGCTAAGCAGAAGGCTATGGAGGAAAGGTTTGGGACGTTCTTCGACTCATATGATAATGTTGTCCGTCTCCTTGACATACTGAAGGAGAGGAATCCCGACACTTATGTTAACATACAACACACGAGGTTGGACATTATACCAGATCACAAGGTGTTGAAACGAGTATTCTTCTCTTTCGCTATGTGCATCGAAGCTTTCTGGCATTGTCCTCCTGTGATGTTTGTGGATGGTACATTCCTGACTGGTCAGTACAAAGGGCAAATCCTGACTGCTATTGGTGTGGACGGGAACAATCAAATCATCCCACTAGCCATGGCATTTGTGGAGGGTGAGAACTTTCTGAGCTGGGTATGGTTCTTCCGGCAAGTTAAAATTGCGATCGTGAAGGACCGACCAAACATGTGTGTCATTCATGACAGACATCCTGGTATATTGAAGGCCGTGAAGACACTAAGGAATCCAACTGCTGACGAACCAACACCTTGGAAGGACTTGCAGAGCCGGTGGTGCATGCGCCATCTTGGGGCTAATTTTTTCTCACAGTTCAAGAACAAGCGGTTGATGAACTTGTTCAAAAAATTATGCAAGCAGAACCAGCAGCGTAAATACCATTTTATTTGGTCAAAACTTGATGAGTTCACTAAGAAGCAGGTCCGCGCGAGGAAGAAAATGGAAGCAGATCAGGTTAAATTAGCAACACTCATGGCGGAGCTAGAGGAGCCAGTAGGTCTTTGTGACTTGCCAGCAATTGACCCTCCTAATACTAAGAGAAAGAAGGGCAGGGCAATAAAGAATTTTTCTGAGTGGATAGAGAAAGAGCCTCCAGTGAATTGGTCTTTGCTGCATGACACCCATGGAGCTAGGTATGGCCACATGACAACCAATCTTGCAGAGGTGTATAACTTTGTACTCAGAGGGAATAGAGCATTGCCACTCACAGCTATTATGGAGGCTGTATTCCATGGCACTTTGAGATATTTTAGAGAAAGGAACGAGTTAGCAAAGAGGCATATTGCAGACAATCAGAACACACCTTATTGTAGCCGTGTCATGGAGTACATGGCAAAGAAGATAGAGAAAGCAAAGAAGCACACTGTCAGACTCATAGGTAATCAGGAAAGGAGGTATGAGGTTCAGCTACCTACTGATGGTTTTGGTTCTGCAAATGAGGTGAAGACGCACGAGGTAAAAATTGGAACGGAATTTTATCCAACTTGTGAGTGTACATGCAACAAACCGAAGTTGTTGCACCTGCCTTGCTCACATGTGTTGGCTGCCTGTGGCCAGATTGAGTTGGACGCTATCTCCTTCGTGTCCCCATACTATTTAAAAGATGCAGTAGTCAATGTCTGGACAGGTGAGATGACAGGGTTTAGAGTCGTCGGCAATTTCAACAAGGTAAAAGATGGGGAGAGAGTATACATCCCGGATCCAGAACCAGGGAGCTCTTCCTGGCAGCAGACACCTCCTTCACAACCAGGGAGCTCTTCCTGGCAGCAGACACCTCCTTCACAACCAGGGAGCTCTTCCTGACAACAGACACCTCCTTCACAACCAATGAGCTCTTCCTGGCAGAAGATACCTCCTTCACAACCAGGGAGCTATTTCTACCAGCAGCCACCTCCTTCACAACCAGGGAGCTATTCCTGGCATAATCAGATGGACCTAGGTAACACTACTTTGTACATTCTTTTAAACATTCTAGGTTCGCAAATCAATTTTACATGTTTTACTTTACCGCAGTCGGCAGCCAGTCGCAACCGTTCATGCAGTCTAATGTCCAGTCACCGATGCTTAGTGGTGGTGGTTCGTTCTTTGCCGGCGACGGCGACGACGATGACCGAGCTGGAAACACCTATGAGTTCTCGCAGACAGTTCTTCACACTCCACCACCACCATGGACGCAGGAGACACAGACACTGACAGACGAGGTGGTCTATGGTCGTGGTCATCGTGAGACTCGTCCACCGCCTGAGCGCTTATCGCCTTCCGGTCCTCGTCCGAGGAAGACCTCTCGCCCTCCGTACTACAACTGAAATTAAACAGTACTACATAAAACAGTACTACATGAATGCATCATCCTCCTCCTCCGTCGATGCAGATCTCTCGCCCTCCGTCGAAGTAGAACTCTTGGCCTTCGACGATGCGGTAGTCTTGACCTTGGTGCTCGGCATGAAGACGTCCTCTTCGTCCTCCGTCGATGTAGATCTCTTGCCCTTAGGCGGGAAAGAAAATGGCGGGAGAGAATGGCGGGAAAGAAAGTGGCGGGAGATTATGGCGGGAAAGAAAATGGCGGGATAGTAGGGCGGGAAAAGAAAATAGGGGGATAGTAGGGCGAGATAGTACGATCACTGTGGCAGATGGCTGAAAACAACAACTAGCTCCTGATCACGCTCTTTGAAGGTTATGAGCACCAAATTGTTTACTTCAATAGACGATGCCCGAAGAAAATTAGCGAAACCTTCCTTCTTGAGCACCATTCTATTACCCAAGCCAATAAAGTAGGAACAAGGAATGGTCACAGATATATCATCATCTTCAGAATCCAAAGTAATTTCAAGAGTTAAAGAACCAGTCCTAGGAATTGACACAAAATCCTTCAAACTCCTCACAACCATGCTCGGAATAACCTGACCAAAAACATCAAGTTATATGATGTTGAGCTTACAAATTTAAAACAGTATACTAGAGCAAAGAACAAAAAAATATACAGTAGCCAAAAACAAAGCTCACCATATGTTGACCATTAACATTCATGGAATCAATCCTATGAACAAAAGGAGTACACAATATGTAGTTGTCATCAAAGAGCTGTCGCGACATGACATACATTTGGTGATAATTCAGACTGCAGATACCACGACTATAAAAACAACTGTCAACAAGTTCCCTCTGAGTTTCACTCAGATCCTCAAGAGCTACAAAAAAATAATTTCACAAATTTAGCAGAACAGCAAAACGTATAAGTTGAAACAAAACTTTAAATCACTCAAAAAAAAACTTACCTACACAGGGTAAAGGGAACAACATAACACCATCCCGATGAAAATCAACACTACACCATGTTCCATAGTGCTCAAGCCTAACAGTCATCATGTCACGATGACGGAGACCATAATCATTCACAAGTTCCTCCCAGGAAGGACCATGGAATTTACTGCTCACCCGACCATGTGTAAAAAGAACACCATATAAGTTACCCTCACTGTTGTGAAGAGCAAGATCAATATCTGTGTCACCCCTCCGAATAGCTAAAGCTCTGCACTCCTCAATGTACCGAGCAAGATGTGATCTAACACTGCACGGAACATACTACAAAAATAATGGAAGCAAACATCATAATCATATAAACAAAGGCATTAGAATACATTCCAACCTAAACAACATCAACCATATGCCACAATCAGATAAACAAGATATAGAATCTTACAACACGCCTTGAACAGCGACGATCCAGCACCACAGTGAAGACAGACGCACAAGAATCAAAGGAAGAACAAGGGCCACCTGGAGCTCGGCAAAAGGGGCAAGCCATTACCTGCAAAGAAACGGTGACCAAAAAAATCACTACACTTGCCTGCTCACCCACCTTGCTGCGGAGGGGGTTTTATAGGGTCAGAAGAGAAGATGGCGGGAGAGAATGGCGGGAAAGAAGGGCGGGAACGAAACTGGCGGGAAAGAAAGGCGGGAACGAAACTGGCGGGAAAATGCACTCTTCGGCGAAGGAAATACCCAAAAAATAGAGTTTTCGTTCTGCAGAAAAACGAAACTGGCTTCGGTACCGAATGCATGGATGAGTCGTCTTCTGTTTGAACGAAACTGATGTTTCGTCCAACCGTAGAACGAAACAGTTGTTTCGTCCAACCAGAGGACGACACGTCACGTTTCGGTCACTGGTTGACCGAAACGTCAGTTTCGTCCAACCGTAGGACGACGGTGTGCTAGTTTTGCAATTTCTGATGTTTTGATCTTATTTTCCGAATTTGTTCAAAAATAAGTACTATTTTTGAAAAAAAATCACTAATTACTATCTACTTATGTATGAGACATATTCATGTTCTATTTCAGTGGTCAATTGGATTAGAGGGATAACACCTGTACTGCAAACTAAATGCATCCAACGCCGTGCTTTACATAAAACATAATGCCCACAAAACAAGACAATACACAACGATAATATAGAATACAGCTGACTTAAACAATACAACTGAAATTACAAATTATAGCTAAAAAACTACATGAATGCATCATCGTCCTCCTCCGTCCATGCAGAGCTCTTGCCCTTTGCCGATGCAGAGCTCTTGCCCTTTATCGATTCAGAGCTCCTGCCCTTCGTCGATGCAGAACTCTTGTCCTTCGACGATGCGGTAGTCTTGACCAAGGTGCTCGGCATGAAGAGGTCGTCTTCGTCCTCCGTCGATGCAGATCTCTTGCCCTTCGTCGATGTAGAGCTCTTGCCCTTCGACGATGCGGTAGTCTTGACCTTGGTGCTCGGCATGAAGAGGTCGTCTTCGTCCTCACTGTCTGCTGACCATAAATCTGAATTATTTACAGCAAGCCTGAGGTAAGATTCACTCTTATGCAGTTGCTTCTGCCATCTGCCATGCAACCTGAGAAGTTCTTTCCGTATCTCCTCAAATGTCCTGGGAGGCCACCCACTCCTAGCTAATGAGTGAGCCAACTCATTCATTATGGTGTCACTACTGATGAGTTTGACCCATGGAACTACTCTATCGTCGATCTTGAAATTGGCGGCTAGACGGAAAAGACGATCGGACATACCAGTGTGAAAACTACGATCAAAAGGATAATGGGACATCTCCACGAAACTACACTTGCCTGCTCACCCACCTTACTGCCGAGGGGGTTATATAGGTTCAGAAGAGAAGATGGCGGGAAAGAATGGCGGGAGAGAAAGGCGGGAAAGAAAATGGCGGGAGAGAAGGGCGGGAAAGAAGGGCGGGAAAGAAGGGCGGGAAAGAAAACGGTCGGGCAGGCTATCTATGGGCCTATCGGCCTCTGGTAGGCCGACAGCCCCCTCTCGGCCTGCTGGTGGCCGACAGCCCACCAGTCGGCCTACTGGTGGCCGACAGGTTGCGCTCAGCCCACTGCTGGCCGACAGGCCCCCTTTCGGCCCACCGCAGGCCGACGCGGTCATACTTTTGGTTTTTTTGCATTGCGCCATATAGTTTTCAAATTTGCAATAAATTTAGTCATACTTTTGAAAAAAAATCTCCTTGATTTTTTTTCAGAAGTATGACTAAATTTATCGCAAATTTGAAAATTATACGGCGAAATGCAAAAATACCAAAAATATGACCCCGTCGGCCTGCGGTGGGCCGAAAGGGGGCCTGCCGGCCAGCAGTGGGCCGAGCGCAGCCTGTCGGCCACCAGTAGGCCGACTGGTGGGCTGTCGGCCACCAGCAGGCCGAGAGGGGGCTGTCGGCCTACCAGAGGCCGATAGGCCCGTAGATAGCCTGCCCGACCGTTTTCTTCTTCCTCTCGCTCTCTCTCTCTGGTTCCTGGTCGCTGGCAGCTCTCTCTCTCTCGTTTCCTCTCTATACTCTCCCCCCCTCACCGATCTACTCATTCTTCCACCCATTTTCCGTTCCAAGCCACAGAATCAATAGATCATAGCATTCTCCAGCGGCCTACGGTCATTTTTTTGCAATGGGATAGTTATTTGTGCGTAAGTGAGGAGGAGCCATGGTGGGGTGGAGGAGGTGAGGAGGTGGTGGGGTGGAGGAGGTGTGGCTGGTGAGGAGGTGGTGGTGTGGAGAGGAAGAAGAAGGGGACACACGCGTCGAAGGTATATTTTTGTTCGTGTAGTTAGTGTAGTTTTAGTGTACAGTTTATTTAGTGTACATAGTCATTTTAGTGTACATAGTAATTTTAGCGAATAGTTAGTGTACCCGGTAATAATTTTGTATGTGATGTAGAGTTTATTTAGTGTACATAGTAATTTTAGCGGATAGTTAGTGTAGCCGGTAATAATTTTGTTCGTTGCGATTAATGAAAGGTGGCAATGTCTGACAGGTGAAAATGTCTGAATCAGTAAATTTGACTGTTTACTACGGCCCTGGTAATGTTCGATATAATGAGTTGGGGGTTGATCTTAGCGAGTTTAAAAATGGCGTCATGACACTTTCACACCCGGACATACTAGACATTAGACAGTTGAAGCACTGGTTGACTACTAGTTTTGGGCTAGATCCTGAAGTATGTTCCGTCAGTATTCATGCATTGTGGACAAAATCCTGTAAAAATGTCAAGTGGGAGTTGATGCCGATAGATAGGAGCCAGCATTGGGTGACCCTGTTAAGTCGTTGCCGAGACCGAAGAATCCACCCATATGCCCTAGTGCAACCAGTGGCGAAGGAGGAGAATACGGTACAACTTCACGTGGGGTATGAACCAGGCCAGGGTAGTCAAGTGGCTAACGAGAATTATTTATCCGGGTCACAGCCACCGGATGTGGATGCTAGCCAAGCCGAGAAAGAGTCAGACTACATGCCACACAATGTTTGTGGTCATGATACTGGGCAGAGTATTCAGTCAAAAATATTAGCTGGTTCTGGTGTTGCTGATGGGGATGAGGAAGGCGATGAAATGCAGAGGGTGATGGAGGAAGAGGACGAGGATGGATTTGCGGAGGATCTGGATTCTGAAAATTCCGAGGATGAAGTGGAGGTACCGATTCCTTCTGCATGGGATCAGGACATATCCACCGGCCTTACTGTCAACGATGGCCATGAGACTCCATGGCAATATAATCTGAACCAAGTCCAGATAGGGGCTATGTTTGATACAAAGAAAAAATTGAAGTATGCGGTGATAAAGTGGGCTATGTCTACGCAGAGGGTTTTCCGGACACACATATCGAGTCCAACAAACTATACCGTGAAGTGTGTTGAAACAGGTTGTCCTGCGAAGGTGCACGGGCACGTGCCGAAGTATAACATCCACTGGGTTGTCACCAATGTGGTCCCACATAATTGTGTGAGGAAAAACCTGTTGGTTAGTCATCCAAACCTGACTTCAACTCTCATTGCGCAACTCATGTATACTGAGATAGTGGAGAAGAAAGATATGGAAGCAAAACACATCCAGACAGCAGTGAAGGTCAGATGGAATTATGACATTCCATATGGGAAGGCTTGGAGGGCTAAGCAGAAGGCTATGGAGGAAAGGTTTGGGACGTTCTTCGACTCATATGATAATGTTGTCCGTCTCCTTGACATACTGAAGGAGAGGAATCCCGGCACTTATGTTAACATACAACACACGAGGCTGGACATTATACCAGATCACAAGGTGTTGAAACGAGTATTCTTCTCTTTCGCTATGTGCATCGAAGCTTTCCGGCATTGTCCTCCTGTGATGTTTGTGGATGGTACATTCCTGACTGGTCAGTACAAAGGGCAAATCCTGACTGCTATTGGTGTGGACGGGAACAATCAAATCATCCCACTAGCCATGGCATTTGTGGAGGGTGAGAACTTTCTGAGCTGGGTATGGTTCTTCCGGCAAGTTAAAATTGCGATCGTGAAGGACCGACCAAACATGTGTGTCATTCATGACAGACATCCTGGTATATTGAAGGCCGTGAAGACACTAAGGAATCCAACTGCTGACGAACCAACACCTTGGAAGGACTTGCAGAGCCGGTGGTGCATGCGCCATCTTGGGGCTAATTTTTTCTCACAGTTCAAGAACAAGCGGTTGATGAACTTGTTCAAAAAATTATGCAAGCAGAACCAGCAGCGTAAATACCATTTTATTTGGTCAAAACTTGATGAGTTCACTAAGAAGCAGGTCCGCGCGAGGAAGAAAATGGAAGCAGATCAGGTTAAATTAGCAACACTCATGGCGGAGCTAGAGGAGCCAGTAGGTCTTTGTGACTTGCCAGCAATTGACCCTCCTAATACTAAGAGAAAGAAGGGCAGGGCAATAAAGAATTTTTCTGAGTGGATAGAGAAAGAGCCTCCAGTGAATTGGTCTTTGCTGCATGACACCCATGGAGCTAGGTATGGCCACATGACAACCAATCTTGCAGAGGTGTATAACTTTGTACTCAGAGGGAATAGAGCATTGCCACTCACAGCTATTATGGAGGCTGTATTCCATGGCACTTTGAGATATTTTAGAGAAAGGAACGAGTTAGCAAAGAGGCATATTGCAGACAATCAGAACACACCTTATTGTAGCCGTGTCATGGAGTACATGGCAAAGAAGATAGAGAAAGCAAAGAAGCACACTGTCAGACTCATAGGTAATCAGGAAAGGAGGTATGAGGTTCAGCTACCTACTGATGGTTTTGGTTCTGCAAATGAGGTGAAGACGCACGAGGTAAAAATTGGAACGGAATTTTATCCAACTTGTGAGTGTACATGCAACAAACCGAAGTTGTTGCACCTGCCTTGCTCACATGTGTTGGCTGCCTGTGGCCAGATTGAGTTGGACGCTATCTCCTTCGTGTCCCCATACTATTTAAAAGATGCAGTAGTCAATGTCTGGACAGGTGAGATGACAGGGTTTAGAGTCGTCGGCAATTTCAACAAGGTAAAAGATGGGGAGAGAGTATACATCCCGGATCCAGAACCAGGGAGCTCTTCCTGGCAGCAGACACCTCCTTCACAACCAGGGAGCTCTTCCTGGCAGCAGACACCTCCTTCACAACCAGGGAGCTCTTCCTGACAACAGACACCTCCTTCACAACCAATGAGCTCTTCCTGGCAGAAGATACCTCCTTCACAACCAGGGAGCTATTTCTACCAGCAGCCACCTCCTTCACAACCAGGGAGCTATTCCTGGCATAATCAGATGGACCTAGGTAACACTACTTTGTACATTCTTTTAAACATTCTAGGTTCGCAAATCAATTTTACATGTTTTACTTTACCGCAGTCGGCAGCCAGTCGCAACCGTTCATGCAGTCTAATGTCCAGTCACCGATGCTTAGTGGTGGTGGTTCGTTCTTTGCCGGCGACGGCGACGACGATGACCGAGCTGGAAACACCTATGAGTTCTCGCAGACAGTTCTTCACACTCCACCACCACCATGGACGCAGGAGACACAGACACTGACAGACGAGGTGGTCTATGGTCGTGGTCATCGTGAGACTCGTCCACCGCCTGAGCGCTTATCGCCTTCCGGTCCTCGTCCGAGGAAGACCTCTCGCCCTCCATACTACAACTGAAATTAAACAGTACTACATAAAATAGTACTACATGAATGCATCATCCTCCTCCTCCGTCGATGCAGATCTCTCGCCCTCCGTCGAAGTAGAACTCTTGGCCTTCGACGATGCGGTAGTCTTGACCTTGGTACTCGGCATGAAGACGTCCTCTTCGTCCTCCGTCGATGTAGATCTCTTTCCCTTAGGCGGGAAAGAAAATGGCGGGAGAGAATGGCGGGAAACAAAGTGGCGGGAGATTATGGCGGGAAAGAAAATGGCGGGATAGTAGGGCGGGAAAAGAAAATGGGGGGATAGTAGGGCGAGATAGTACGATCACTGTGGCAGATGGCTGAAAACAACAACTAGCTCCTGATCACGCTCTTTGAAGGTTATGAGCACCAAATTGTTTACTTCAATAGACGATGCCCGAAGAAAATTAGCGAAACCTTCCTTCTTGAGCACCATTCTATTACCCAAGCCAATAAAGTAGGAACAAGGAATGGTCACAGATATATCATCATCTTCAGAATCCAAAGTAATTTCAAGAGTTAAAGAACCAGTCCTAGGAATTGACACAAAATCCTTCAAACTCCTCACAACCATGCTCGGAATAACCTGACCAAAAACATCAAGTTATATGATGTTGAGCTTACAAATTTAAAACAGTATACTAGAGCAAAGAACAAAAAAATATACAGTAGCCAAAAACAAAGCTCACCATATGTTGACCATTAACATTCATGGAATCAATCCTATGAACAAAAGGAGTACACAATATGTAGTTGTCATCAAAGAGCTGTCGCGACATGACATACATTTGGTGATAATTCAGACTGCAGATACCACGACTATAAAAACAACTGTCAACAAGTTCCCTCTGAGTTTCACTCAGATCCTCAAGAGCTACAAAAAAATAATTTCACAAATTTAGCAGAACAGTAAAACGTATAAGTTGAAACAAAACTTTAAATCACTCAAAAAAAACTTACCTTACAGGGTAAAGGGAACAACATAACACCATCCCGATGAAAATCAACACTACACCATGTTCCATAGTGCTCAAGCCTAACAGTCATCATGTCACGATGACGGAGACCATAATCATTCACAAGTTCCTCCCAGGAAGGACCATGGAATTTACTGCTCACCCGACCATGTGTAAAAAGAACACCATATAAGTTACCCTCACTGTTGTGAAGAGCAAGATCAATATCTGTGTCACCCCTCCGAATAGCTAAAGCTCTGCACTCCTCAATGTACCGAGCAAGATGTGATCTAACACTGCACGGAACATACTACAAAAATAATGGAAGCAAACATCATAATCATATAAACAAAGGCATTAGAATACATTCCAACCTAAACAACATCAACCATATGCCACAATCAGATAAACAAGATATAGAATCTTACAACACGCCTTGAACAGCGACGATCCAGCACCACAGTGAAGACAGACGCACAAGAATCAAAGGAAGAACAAGGGCCACCTGGAGCTCGGCAAAAGGGGCAAGCCATTACCTGCAAAGAAACGGTGACCAAAAAAATCACTACACTTGCCTGCTCACCCACCTTGCTGCGGAGGGGGTTTTATAGGGTCAGAAGAGAAGATGGCGGGAGAGAATGGCGGGAAAGAAGGGCGGGAACGAAACTGGCGGGAAAGAAGGGCGGGAACGAAACTGGCGGGAAAATGCACTCTTCGGCGAAGGAAATACCCAAAAAATAGAGTTTTCGTTCTGCAAAAAAACGAAACTGGCTTCGGTACCGAATGCATGGATGAGTCGGCTTCTGTTTGAACGAAACTGATGTTTCGTCCAACCGTAGAACGAAACAGTTGTTTCGTCCAACCAGAGGACGACACGTCATGTTTCGGTCACTGGTTGACCGAAACGTCAGTTTCGTCCAACCGTAGGACGACGGTGTGCTAGTTTTGCAATTTCTGATGTTTTGATCTTATTTTCCGAATTTGTTCAAAAATAAGTACTATTTTTGAAAAAAAAATCACTAATTACTATCTACTTATGTATGAGACATATTCATGTTCTATTTCAGTGGTCAATTGGATTAGAGGGATAACACCTGTACTGCAAACTAAATGCATCCAACGCCGTGCTTTACATAAAACATAATGCCCACAAAACAAGACAATACACAACGATAATATAGAATACAGCTGACTTAAACAATACAACTGAAATTACAAATTATAGCTAAAAAACTACATGAATGCATCATCGTCCTCCTCCGTCCATGCAGAGCTCTTGCCCTTTGTCGATGCAGAGCTCTTGCCCTTTATCGATTCAGAGCTCCTGCCCTTCGTCGATGCAGAACTCTTGCCCTTCGACGATGCGGTAGTCTTGACCAAGGTGCTCGGCATGAAGAGGTCGTCTTCGTCCTCCGTCGATGCAGATCTCTTGCCCTTCGTCGATGTAGAGCTCTTGCCCTTCGACGATGCGGTAGTCTTGACCTTGGTGCTCGGCATGAAGAGGTCGTCTTCGTCCTCACTGTCTGCTGACCATAAATCTGAATTATTTACAGCAAGCCTGAGGTAAGATTCACTCTTATGCAGTTGCTTCTGCCATCTGCCATGCAACCTGAGAAGTTCTTTCCGTATCTCCTCAAATGTCCTGGGAGGCCACCCACTCCTAGCTAATGAGTGAGCCAACTCATTCATTATGGTGTCACTACTGATGAGTTCCTCCCATGGAACTACTCTATCGTCGATCTTGAAATTGGCGGCTAGACGGAAAAGACGATCGGACATACCAGTGTGAAAACTACGATCCAAAGGATAATGGGACATCTCCACGAAACTACACTTGCCTGCTCACCCACCTTACTGCCGAGGGGGTTATATAGGTTCAGAAGAGAAGATGGCGGGAAAGAATGGCGGGAGAGAAAGGCGGGAAAGAAAATGGCGGGAGAGAAGGGCGGGAAAGAAGGGCGGGAAAGAAGGGCTGGAAAGAAAACGGTCGGGCAGGCTATCTACGGGCCTATCGGCCTCTGGTAGGCCGACAGCCCCCTCTCAGCCTGCTGGTGGCCGACAGCCCACCAGTCGGCCTACTGGTGACCGACAGGCTGCGCTCGGCCCACTGCTGGCCGACAGGCCCCCTTTCGGCCCACCGCAGGCCGACGGGGTCATACTTTTGGTTTTTTTGCATTGCGCCATATAGTTTTCAAATTTGCAATAAATTTAGTCATACTTTTGAAAAAAAATCTCCTTCATGTCTGATTAAGATACTGATTAACAGTTACACTTCTTCTCTTCCCAATCCTGGACAGGCGGTGACACCGGCGCAGCTCTGAGCGCAGGCATTGTCGAAGTAACTTGGCAATCACAACTGACAGTTTCTGGCCGATTTGCTCATCGCGGTGCTTCATTTTGACAGTTAAGCGGGCCGTGACCGTAGGAGAATGGCCATCATCAAGATCCTCTGACATAATTTGCCACGTCTGATAAGTGCCACACGTGTTGCTCGAAGCAATTTCATCCTAACGTTTTTGGATGGCAGCTTTAGTTATTCGAGGGTGGCAAGTTTAGTTGTGAAGCATGGCAACTTTTTGTTTGGATCGTAAATTTCAGTTTTTTGGTTTTTTTTTCCATGGCAATTTTAATTATAAAAACGTTCGGTGTTACTTCGTGCCACACGTGTAACACTTACCATTTTACTTTCCAGAATATCAACTGAATGATTATTCTTATATAATCTCTCTGCACGTAGCATTTTGATATGGACTCATCAACCTAAATCTTTAGGGCAGAATTATGTGGATCCTGGTTTTTCAGATCTACGGTTAAATCCCAGATATAGATATACAAATCCGATGGTTGATTATGTTTATAATGCCGATTACCAAATCACCACATATTCTGCTTTTAATGCTTCCATATACTCCTTCCGTATCATAATATAAGAGTTTTTTTTACACTAGAGAGTAATAGATAGATTCAAATGGGAGCTACTATATGACAAGCGTCTGTCTTTTTTTCTGTCACTTCTATGTTTCCATCCAACATCTCGGATTCTTTCTTCAACCTCAGAATCGTCGCTAATTTTTTTTAAATAATACATTTTTTTATTTAATTGGTCAAATATTGCGCAGGATCAATTATTTTTACAAATAATACATCGTCGGTCTCAGGGAAGCCGACTGGATCCAGTCGGCTATTCCGAAGCCGACAAGAGCTAATCGGCTGCGTGTAGGCCGATAAGTGGCCTCTCGGCCACGTGGCAGCCGACGACTAGCTGGACCACGTCACTCGGCCTGGGCAGCCTCTAGTCGGCTACGGTGAAGTCGACTGAGGCATTCGGCCTCGGCGAGGCCGATAGGAGGGACCACACAGCCGGTGCGGCGCCCCTTCTTCCTCCTCTTTTCCTCATCTTTCCTTCCTTCTCTTTCAATGCTGAAATGGCCCGATTTTTCTATGAAATTTGAGCCGATTTCTTCTCCGTTTTCCACCGTAGTTGGATTCTAGAGGGTTAGGGGAGACAAGGGAACCCTTGATCTCGTGATGGGGTAGATCGTGGTGGTGGTGGTGACCATTTTGGTGGTTGTAATGGAGGTGGTTGAGGTGGAGGTGCTGGTGGTGTAGGTGGAGGTGGAGGACATGGTGGTGGTGGAGGCTCCTGCGTTCGTCGTTCTTCCCCCGGTGTTCGTCGTTTCTTCGCACGCTTCAAGGGTAAGATTAAAAATCCGTTCCCGTAGTATTTAGTTATGCAAATATTTGTAGTTGCTTTGGTAATATATGTAGATGTCAAATATTTAGGTCTGCGAATTTGTAGTTGATTCGGTAATATTTTTAGTTTGTCCTTCTGCTTAATATTTGTCCATGTTGAATAAGTTTTTAGGTCAGCAGAGATGTCTGATGTAGTGAAGTTAGGTTTTCACTACAGCCCTAGTACTGTCCAAACAAATGAGATGGGAGCTGATCTGAGTGAATTTCAGTACATTGAGGTGCCAGTGACTGCCCCTGAAACATGGTCTGTTAGTCAGTTGACAGAATGGTTGGCCGAATGTTTAGGGTTTAATATGGAAATACACACCGTCGGTGTTCATGCATTATGGACCCGGTCCAGTTCAAATGTTTTGTTTTATTTGAAGCAAATAGAGCGGGACTCTCTGTGGATGCGCTGGTTACAAGCTTGCGAGAGTAGGGAATGTAATCCTGTCGCCTTAGTGCTCCCCGTGGTGAAGCAGGTTAGTGCACCTGAAGCCGAATGTAGTTACGATTATGGCCAGAGCAGTGAAGGGATGCATGATTCAATGCCAAATTATGCGTCCCATGCTGGAGATGATGTTTACGAATCAGGGCATAGCAGTCAGGCAGAAGAAGGAAATGCCGATGATTATGTCAGTGGCGAGGCGGATACTGACGAGATAGATGGGCACATGCAAAACCAGATGGAGGATGAAGATAGAGATGGTGATATTGCCGATGATTCCGATGAGTCGGACGAAGACGAGAACGCACAGGAAGTGCCTAATCCTACATCATGGAATCAGGACTTCTCATCTGCAATGACCGTGAACGATGGTCATGATTCCGCCTGGCAATATCACCAGAACAACATTGTGACAGGTGCCATGTATCCAAACAAGCAAGCTCTGAAGGATGCAATCATTGATTGGGCAATGTCCATGCAAAGGGTTTTTGTAGCTGATGTGTCAAGTCAGAAATACTTGACAATGGTATGCAGGAACCCGGGTTGTCCCGCGAGGGTGCATGGCTAACTCCCTAAGTATGGCACAATCTGACGCCCCCGGTCTAATCGTGCACTAATCATACACGCAATCATGCACGATCAAGACCTGAGACTCACGGGAAGATATCACAACACAACTCTAAACACAAATTTAAAATAATTCAAGCTTCATATTACAGCCAGGGGCCTCGAGGGTTCGAATACAAAAGCTTGAGTACATATGTCAGCGGAAGCAAACATTATCTGAGTACAGACATAAAGTAAACAAGTTTGCCTTAAGAAGGCTGAGCACAACAGCGACAACTAGATCGAAAAGGCGCAGGCCTCCTGCCTGGGAGCCTCCGAACTATTCCTGGTCGTCAGCGAGCTGCACATCGTAGTAGGCTCCATCAGAGTTGTAGTAGCCTCCGTCGGGGTAGTAGTAGTCGTCAACGGGGTAAGCTGGCTCCTGGGTTCCGTCATCTGATCGCGGCAATCGTGTCAAGGGGAAAAGGGGGAGCAAAGCAACGGTGAGTACTCATCAAAAGTACTCGCAAGACTGACATCAGAACTATGCTAGATATGCACCAGTATCAAAGAATGGGGCTATATTTTTGGACTAAACTGCAGAAATGCCAGAAGAGGGAGAAGGCCTAGTCCTATCGAAGACTAGCATCTTCAGTATCTTGCAGCATTAGAAGAGTGCAGATTAGCATTTCATAATTAATGATATGTTGTTGTAATGCTAGAGATTCCTTCTCAACTCCCTACGAGAAAACAATCCCGGAGCCATCAATCCACTTTAATTCACAGGTATCCAGTTCTAGTTGTAATAAGTCAGGATACTTCCGAGCGTCCGTTATCGTGGACACGGCTATTTGAATAGATATACTTCCCTGCAGGGGTGCACAAACTTGCCCAACACGCTCGATTAACTCTGGCCGGACACAATTTCCTGGTCATACCCGGCCTCGACTGATCGACACGCCGTAATCCTACCTAGGCTCAACAGAGAGGCCATCACGCCGATCTACATCCTAATTGCGCGGGGTCATGGGCCAATCGCCCTTGCAATCCTAAGCGTTACGTACACGGCCGGTGTCAGTCCTGGCACCTCTTAATACAAATACGGTGCTTACGCGGGCCACCCGGGCACGTGCCGCTTAACTGTGACATCTGAAGAGATTTCGGGCGAATGTACGACGAAGAGTTCCCACTTTTATTCCCGCATGGTGGTTAGTGCAAAAAAGTCTAGAGGCCTACTCAGATCACATATCCAAACCCGTTAATGTCTTTGGAGCTCGCGGCTACGATCAGTGCCCCACCATCTGTGGTCCCGTCGCCCCGTCTCGAGGATGTGTGGTAAGGACAAAGAATGACCGGCCACGCCTCGTAATATCTCGCAGGTACCTTTCGGTCCGGCCCGACTTCACCTCAATTGCGGGTACCCTTGGGGCCGACCCGTCTTTCTTATTTAGTTCAGTGTTAAAAGTCAAATACCAGTGTGTATATACATCAAGTGGAAATCCGAGGAATCACACTCGATGGATCCCACTCGAGGTACGTGTATGATCGAGTCGCTATCGGGAATGGGGAAGGAGGAATCACCCTCGATACTCACGACCGACTAGCTACGCTACAGAGCCATCATCATGAGTGCATTATGAGGTATCACCCTCGGCACTCGATAATAGCTACGCAGAGTCATACTTAGGGGGTGTGAGGTGATGTATCAGTAACGGCTTGTCAATCATGATGATCGAGTCTTCTGTCTTCAAGTCCTCGATGTCGTCGATGATGAAGCAGGGGCAACAGTGTCAAAGGTGGGGGCCATAGGGTAACACTAACCATTCCTATACTAAGCATTTTATGATAGCAGGTAAAGTAGTAGCAGTAATCAAAAATAGGCTATGCATCAGAATAGGAGCAACCCAATACAGTAGCAAAATCTAATGCAAGCACGAGGGGGGAAATAATAGGTGATATATGAATGATCAAGGGGTTTTTGCTTGCCTTGTTGCTCTGCTGCAAAAGGCTGATTGTCATTGGCGTAGTCGTAGATAGCAGTGGCGTCAGTCTCTGTGTCTACCAGAGAGAAGAGGGGGAAGAAACAATAAATACAAGCAAACAGGTGCATCTTGATGCATGACATGACTACATGCAGTGCTAGGGGTGGCCTAACGCAGTACTACACGATGCAGACAGAGCGGGAGAATATCTGACGATATTTCCCGGGTCTTTGGTTTCATCGGACAGATGATCCGGAGGGGGAATGTTCCTTGTTCATCATGTTAGAGGCATGTGACAGATGAATGGATGGCATATTTGGATTCTTTGGATTTTTCTGATCAATTTTCATATATAAATTATTTTCATCTGAGTTATAGATTATTTTCTATGATTTTTAGAAGTTTTAAAGATTTTCTGAAATTTCTTTTAATTATTAATTCGAATTATCCAGAACAGTAAAATGCTAGGGGTACCCAGATTTGTACCCAGTCAGCTCACACAGTGGCTGACTGGTGGGCCCTGTTGACCTGGGTCAACACCCAGTCAGCAGAGGCTGACTGGTGGGCCAGCTGCCTAGTCAGCAGGCTGACTGGGCCGGCCTTATCCACTGGAACAGTGGATAGGCCCCACCAGTCAGTCTCTGTGGCCTAACAGTGTTTATTTTAATTAACTTAGATTAATTAACGGATGGGATCCGGTTGTCAGTGTTGGGGAACGTTGCATGGGAAACAAAAATTTTCCTACGCACACACAAGATCCATCCATGGTGATGAGCATCTACGAGAGGGAGAGTGAATCTACATACCCTTGTAGATCGCTAAGCGGAAGCGTTAAGAAACGCGGTTGATGTAGTCGAACGTCTCCGCGATCCAAATCGCAAGTCGTCCCTCGATCCGATCACGAACTAGTGCCGAACGGACGGCACCTCCGCGTTCAACACACGTACGGCTTGATGACGATCTCCGCCTTCTTGATCCAGCAAGAGGGAGCGGAGAAGAAGAAGAGTTCCAGCAGCACGACGGCGTGGTGATGTTGGTGAGGAACTATTTCAGCAGGGCTTCGCCTAAGCACTACTGAAATTATGACGTAGGAGGAACTAGAGGTTGCCGGCACACGGCTTGGGGCAATCTAATGTATCCCGTGTGCTAGCCCTGCCCCTCTATTTATATGTTGAGCCTTGGGGTCTAAACTTGGAGTAAAAGCCTCCTCCAGGTCGGTTTTGCCCGCACAAGGTCGGTTTGGCCCGCAGGGAAAGAGTCCAACTCGGATCCCTGCAGTACCGCGCACAAGCGGTAGTACCGCTGCTACAGTAGCGGTAGTACCGCTTGACCAGCTTAAGCGGTAGTACCGCTGATACAGTAGCGGTAGTACCGCTTGACCAGCTTAAGCGGTAGTACCGCTGCTACAGTAGCGGTAGTACTGCCTTACCAGCTTAAGGCAGTAGCAAAACTTCCTTTTGCACTTTCCAATACCTCGTGGGCTTTATCCCTTTGGCCCATATAAAGTGTTGCTGCACCCGAACACTTCGGTAAACATCCGGAACCCCTTCCGGTGAACTCCGGAACTCTTCCGGAGATCAAAACACTATTATCACATATATCAATCTTTACCTCCGGACTATTCCGGAGATCCTCGTCATGTCCGGGATCTTATCCGGGACTCCGAACAACCTTCGGTCACCAACAAAATAACTCAACTATACTAATCGTCACCAAACGTTAAGTGTGTAGACCCTGCGGGTTCGAGAACTATGTAGACATGACCGAGACACCTCTACGATCAATAACCAATAGCGGGACCTGGATGCCCATATTGGCTCCTACATATTCTACGAAGATCTTTATCGGTCGAACCTCTATGTCAAGGATTCAGTTAATCCCGTATACTGTTCCCTTTGTTCTTCGGTATGTTACTTGCCCGAGATTCGATCGTCGGTATCTCTATACCTAGTTCAATCTCGTTACCGGCAAGTCTCTTTACTCATTCCGTAATACAAGATCTCGTGGCTAACACTTTAGTCACATTGCTTGCAAGGCTCATTGTGATGTTGTATTACCGAGTGGGCCCTGAGATACCTCTCCGTCGCACGGAGTAACAAATCCCAGTCTTGATCCATGCCAACCCAACAGACACCCTCGGAGATACCTGTAGAGCATCTTTATAGTCACCCAGTTACGTTGCGACGTTTGATACACACAAGGTATTCCTCTGGTGTCAGTGAGTTGCATGATCTCATGGTCATAGGAACAGATACTTGACATGCAGAAAACAATAGCAATAAACTGACACGATCATATGCTACGTTTATAGTTTGGGTCTTGTCCATCACATCATTCTCCTAATGATGTGATCCCATTATCAAATGACATCTCATGTCAATGGCTAGGAAACCTTAACCATCTTTGATCAACGAGCTAGTCAACTAGAGGCTTACTAGGGACACAGTGTTGTCTATGTACCCACACATGTATTTGAGTTTCCAATCAATACAATTATAGCATGGATAATAAACGATTATCATGAACAAGGAAATATAATAATAACTAATTTATTATTGCCTCTAGGGCATATTTCCAACAGTCAGCTGATGTTAGATTAAACTAATTGCTAATTAGTCCTAATCTAATTAACTGGCAAGGCGGGCCCATCTGTCATTGAGACAGGGCCGGCCTAACAGTGCCCGCGCCGGCGGCGACCTACAGGGGCGGCGGCAGGTCGCCGGCGACCGATTCCGGCGACCAAATGGACGGCCGCCGGGCCCTACGAGGAGCGGGCGACGCGGCGGACCCGTTCCAGCCATCACAGCTAGCTGGGGGTGGTCGGAGCGAGCACACCGTCGTCAATGGCGACGGTGGCCGATCGGCCGCGACGACGATTGCAGCGGGGAGGCGACAGAGAGCGCGGGAAGACGTCCAAAGCAGCTGCGGAGCAGCAGTGCGAACGCGCGCGTGCAGCTGGGCATCGCAGGAGGTAGCATGAGCTCCGGCGAGCTTCGGGTGGCGGCGGCTGCGCATGGCGATGGGAACAAAGGAGAGAGGAAATGCCCGGAGCTCACCGGCATTGAAGAGAGGAGGGTCGGCGAGGCTCGATGGGGCCATTGGGGGAGGAGATCGAGGACGACAGCGACGGCGCGGTCCGGCGACAGTGGAGCTCCTTCGGGCGAGCTCCAGCCCGAGCTCGGGGAGGGGAAATGGAGAGAGGGGGAACGACTTTAGGGTTAGGGCTCGGCTGCGGGGTGGGCAGGGGGTCCTTGTGGCCATCCTGGGAGGCTGGATGGCCGGCGCGTGGCCGCCAGTGCCATGGACGCTCGGCCGGCGTCCACATCCCCCCTGATGAGCAGGAGGTAGGGGATGAGGGCGCTGGTGGGCTCGGCCGCACTGTAGCTCACTAGAGCCCAGGGGCACAATGCCCCTTCCCCCTTTTCTTTTTCCTTTTCTGTTATTGCTTTATTCTTTTCTGTTTCATTTATTTTTAGTACAAATTACCTTTAGCAAAAAATGTGTGACTTGCTCCATTAAATAAGTGGCAATATTCTGCATTGCCACAATTATTTTGGGACTTAATTGAATCTGTATGAATTTTCCATAGAATTTAAAGGGCTTTTAAAATGATTTTGGGCTCTGTTTTGGATGGTGGGGTCCACACCAACATCAAGGTGATGTTGTTTTGCTTAACAACATTTGTTTTGAGTTTTTTATCAAGTGTGCAACAATTTTCTCTAGCTATTTGAAGATTTATTTTATCACAATAAAATTCAAGGGCCTTTTGTGGTGGAATTTGAAATGAGATATGAAATTCAAAGTGATCAAGCACTGTTTAGCAAAATGATTAAGCTTGATCATGGTGATCACTGTGCACCATTACATAGGGGGGTGTTACAACTCTCCTCTACTAACAAGAATTCTCGTCCCGAGAATTAAGAAGTAGAAGGAAAGAGCTCGTGGTATTCTCCGCGAAGATGATCCTCGCGTTCCCAAGTGGCTTCATCTTCTGAATGATTTGACCACTGAACCTTGAGGAACTTGATAGTCTTCTGTTGAGTTTTTCGTTTAGTTTCATCAAGGATGCGGATCGGATGCTCTTTGTAGGATAGATCATCTTGTAATTCGAGCATCTCATAATCCCCTGCTCGCTTTGGATCCTTGAAGCAAAGACGCAATTGCGAAACATGGAAGACATCATGATGGTGAGAGAATTACGGTGGCAGTTCCAATTTGTAAGTCACATGTCCACGTCTGGCGACAATGCGGAAAGGACCGATGTAGCGAGGGGCTAACTTGCCTTTCACACCAAACCGATGAGTGCCTCTCATAGGAGTGACACGCAGATAAACCATATTATCAGGGAAATATGTAAGTCCCCAATGTTTACAGTCATAGTTGCTCTTCTGACGGGACTGAGCCGCTTTAAGATTTTCCCGCACAATTCGAACTTGTTCTTCTGCTAGTTGGATAATATCCGGACCAATGAGTGCACGTTCCCTAGTTTCTGACCAATTCAGAGGGGTTCGGCACTTACGTCCATATAACACTTCAAAGGGGGCCATCTTCAAACTAGCTTGATAGCTGTTATTGTAAGAGAATTCAGCATACGGGAGAGATTCTTCCCACTTCTTGCCAAATGAGATGACACAAGCACGCAGCATATCTTCCAGCACTTGATTAACTCGTTCAACTTGACCCTGGGAATGAGGGTGATAAGCAGTGCTCCATGTTATATGAGTTCCCATAGCTTGTTGGAAACTATTCCAGAATTTCGAGGTGAAAATGCTGCCTCGATCTGAACTGATCTCCTTTGGAATGCCATGTAGTGTCACAATTCTGGATATGTATAAGTCCGCTAACTGACTAGCAGTGATAGTTTCCTTAACTGGCAGAAAATGTGCAACCTTGGAGAATCGGTCAATGACGACAAAGATAGTATCATGACCTTTCTGCAATCTGGGGAGGCCAGTAATGAAATCCATCTGAATCTTATCCCATTTCCATTCAGGAATAGGCAGCGGTTGCAGAAGTCCTGCAGGTTTCTGATGTTCTGCTTTGACTTGACGACAAATGTGGCATTCCTCAATGTATCAAGCAATATCTTGCTTCATGTTAGACCACCAATATTTCTGTCGAATGTCCAAGTACATCTTGGTACTTCCGGGGTGAATAGATAGGGGTGTGTCGTGAGCTTCTTTCATGACTTTCTCTGTCATAAGATCAAATTGGGGAACCACAAGATGATCCCTGAAATATAAAGCTCCATCTTCACCTAGAGAGAAGTCCTTGGCTTTCTCAGATGCAAGTTCACTCTTAATGCGATCAATTTCAGTGTATTTCCCTTGTGCGATCTTGATAGCCTTCTGAAGATCCGGCTCCACAACAAGGTTATTAAGAAAACCTTTTGGAACAATGTGTAAGTTCAATTTGCGAAGCTCTTCATGCAGACGGGGATTAGCCTTGTGGACCATGTGATTGTTGCAATAAGCTTTTCGGCTCAAGGCATCGGCCATGACATTTGCCTTGCCAGGGGTATATGAAATACCAAACTCATAATCTGTAAGAGCTTCCATCCATCTTCGCTGACAAAGATTCAGGTCTGGCTGAGTAAACAGGTACTTCAGACTTTGATGATCAGTGTAAATCTCGCAACGATTACCGAGAAGGTAATGTCGCCAATTTATCAACGCATAGACAACTACAGCTAGCTCGAGATCATGAACTGGATAGTTATCTTCATGAGGGCGCAACTGTCTTGACGCATAAGCAATCACTCTGTGCTCTTGCATTAGGACACAGCCTAATCCTTGACGGGATGCGTCGCAATAAATGACAAAGTCCTTGCGAGAATCTGGAGGAGCAAGCACTGGAGCTGATGTCAGCTTGTCCTTGAGAGTCTGGAAACTTTCCTAAAATTTGTCTGTCCACTCGAACTTAACACCTTTGTGAAGCAGGTTGGTCAGGGGTTTTGCAATCTTGGAGAAGTTCTCGACAAAACGACGGCAATAGCTAGCGAGTCCGAGGAAACTTCTAACTTTCTTGACATTCTTCAGGGGAGTCCAATCAAGAATAGCCTGAACTCGTTCAGGGTTGACGGCAATACCATCCTTGGAGATCACATGACCAAGATACGTCACTTCGGTCAACCAGAACTCACACTTAGAGAACTTGGCATATAGTTGATGTTCTCAAAGCCTTTCTAGTACAAGACAAAGATGTTCAGCATGTTCTTCTTCATTCTTGGAATACACTAGGATGCCATCCAGATAAACCAGGACAAACTTGTCGAGATAATCCATGAAAATATAATTCATTAATCGTGAGAAGGTTCCTGGGGCATTTGTTAAGCCGAAAGACATGACGGTGTACTCGTATGAACCATAGCGAGTAACAAATGTAGTCTTTGGAATGTCTTCTTCACGAACCCGGATCTGATGATAACCCAACCTCAAGTCGAGTTTAGAAAACATCGATGATCCAGCAAGTTGATCATAGAGATCATTGATCCGAGGAAGCGGATATTTGTTCTGAATTGTTGCTTGGTTGATGGGTCAGTAATCTTGAACTAGTCGATTCGTACCATCTTTCTTCTTAACAAAGAGAGAAGTTGCTCCCCAAGCTGAGGAACTTGGACGAATAAAACCTTTGCGAAGAGATTTGTCGATTTCCTCCTTAAGTTCAAGGAATTCATGAGGAGGCATCTTGTAAGGCCGTTTAGCAATGGGAGTGGTGCCTGATTTTAAGTTGATGACAAACTCGACTGCTCTATCAGGAGGGATTCCTGGGAGTTCCTCTGGAAACACATCTTGGCAGTCACAAACGACTGGAATGCTTTCAATCCCCTCAAGAGGTGATGCATTCAACGTGTTCGAGGAATAAATCTGGGCCTCGGCATTCCTAATAAGACGAGCAGAGTGAAGCACTATCTCATTGGAAGGATGTAGAAGGTGGACGGTTTTAGTGGCACATGCGATTGAAGCACTATGTGCTGTCAACCATTCCATTCCCAGAAGTAAATCAATATTGTAAGACTTCAATATAATGGGCGAGACAAGGAATTTCAATCCTTCAATCTCAACGGCGACGTTGGGACAAACCATGGAGGCTTGACATTGGCCCACGGGAGTGGATACCATTATAGTAAGGTTCATGTTTTCGCACTTAATGTCATGCTTATATGCAAATTCTTCTGACATAAAGGAATGCGATGATCTTGAATCAAACAAAACAGAAGCTGGTATTGAACTAACAAGAAGAGTACCCATCACAGTAGAAGGCTGGTCTTGAGCTTCTGCCATATCAGTGTGATTTGCCTGACCACGAGCATAAGGAGCCCTGGCATGTTGTTGTGGGGCTGGTTGGAAGGCAGTGCAAGTTGCTTCTGACCCTGCCTGCAATCTCTAGCACGTCCACATTTGAAGCACAGTCCATCCTCGGGACGGGAAGGAGGAGGAGCTCGGGGTGGTGTAGCTCTTGGCTGCCTAGGTGGTGGAGGAGGCAGACGAGGCGCAGCATAGGACGGCCTTGGAGCATAAGCAGGTGGACGATACATGTTGTTGGGGATCCAGACCTTGCGCTTCTGGGATTGTGAGCCCGAAGATGAGCCCATGTCATGGTTGCACTTGGTGTGGTCCTTGTACCTCTGCAGACCTGTCTCAACCTGTATGGCCTTGTTCACCAGAGCGGCGAAATTAGGAAAGTCTTGAGCGATGAGAGTAAGATGGACATCCGGGTGAAGTCCTTCATGGAACTTTTCCTGCCTACGAGCATCAGTAGGTATATCCTCTTCAGCATAGCGGGACAATTCAAGGAATTCCCGCTGATAAGCGTCCACTGACTTGTTGCCCTGAGAGAGGTTGCGGAACTCCTACTTCTTCCGGTCCATGATTCCCTGAGGAATGTGGCGGTCACAGAAAGTAGTCTTGAAGTCCTCCCAGGTAATGATAGTACCTGCTGGCAGAGTACGCCTGTGACTGTCCCACCGTTGAGCTGCGGGACCTTTCAGGAAGTAGGCCGCAAAGTTGACCCAGTTGGCCGGAGGAACCATAGCAGACTCCAGTTCGTGGGTGATGTCGCGGAGCCAGTCATCAGCGTCTAGTGGCTGAGTTGAGCTGCGATAGTTAGCAGGGTTGAGGCGCACAAAGTCCTGCAGTGTCATTGCTGCTGGCTGCTGATGCATATTGGGCCTCGAGAATTGATCCATGATTCCCTGCATGAACTGACGTTGCAGCTCAAATTGCAGTATCATTCCAGTCATGTATTCAGGTGGCGGTGGTGGTGCATTGGCCGCACGGCCACGTCCAGCTGGTCTAACCATCCTGCTAATTTATAATAGTGGTAGTTCAGTATATGAGTAATAGTACGGCAGGGATTCATTCATGAAGTAACATGCACAACAAAGGAAGTGCAATAAAATACATCATAGTAGTCAAACGAGACTTAATGATCCATACTTTGGTCTATTACAAACCAGCGGTACAAGTCTGATACAGAAAATAACCTAGGCAAACTAGGCAGCACGCAGGCACGCGGTAGAAAGATACAACAACGGGACATAGCGATATGCTACATCAACGTTGGGAAGAGCCACTGGCGCCGGGTAACTGCAGATGAGGACGGTGGGTACCCTCGATGTAGGGATCCTGTGCTCCGTGAATACTCTGGTGCAACACCTGGTCCCGGACAGGGAGCATAGGTCCACGAGGCGGAGCAAAGCCTGCAACAGCAGGCCACTCGAGAGGTGGTGGCAGCTGAGTGCTGCACAGGTAAAGGATATGCACCGGCTATATCCCCGCACTGACTGCTAGCAGTAACTGTGTCAGAGCGTCGTAGAGACGAGTACGAGTCTCGTACAGCTCGACAGTTAGAGCTCGGACAGTACGATCCAGGGTCTGAGTGTACTGGATCAGAACCTCCGGGTCGTAACGACGTGTCACGTACTCGGTGCAGACAGCAGTGTAATGTCCAGTCTCATCCCCAGCAGCAACATACGGGATGTAGCGGAAAGTAGTCTCCTCCAAGCGGGAGTGATGCTCTCCACGGAGACGGACGATAGCAGCATAAGCAGCATCATGGACTGCCCAGTCGACAGTCATTCCAATACCATGATAGGTATGCAGTACAGTGATGGAGCGATCCTACCGATCGTAGATACGAACCACAGCGTGGTACTGCTCCTGGTTGAATTCACGATAGTCCTCGTAAACCATGTACTCGGGATACCAGCGATATCCCAGCCTAGTCAAGAGGTCGACCAAAATGGCCGGGAACCCAGTCACATCGACAGCCATAGTCAGACGTACGAGCTGCCTTGCGGGACGCATCTGTAACAAAAAGTTCAGAGGATGTCAAATGACAGTGTGTGTATCATATTTTCAAAAGAAAGATCTGTCGACGAAACAGCTCTCCAGGTGGATGTGATCATGAGATCCTAAAGTTAGAGTTAGTAAAATCTTTAACCCGAAGAGAAGAGAGATCAGAACCCAGAGTATAGATAAGGAATAAAAGATCCTAATACCACCCATTTGAGATGTGGGCCCGTAAGCCACACAATCATGTTAGTAAGATAGTTTTTCAAAATCTAGACTCAACTTCGGCCAAGGAGGTGGAAAGGGGCTTCCTACAGGCAGTCGGCTCTGATACCAACTTGTGACGCCCCCGGTCTAATCGTGCACTAATCATACACGCAATCATGCACGATCAAGACCTGAGACTCACGGGAAGATATCACAACACAACTCTAAACACAAATTTAAAATAATTCAAGCTTCATATTACAGCCAGGGGCCTCGAGGGCTCGAATAAAAAAGTTTGAGTACATAAGTCAGCGGAAGCAAACATTATCTGAGTACAGACATAAAGTAAACAAGTTTGCCTTAAGAAGGCTATGCACAACAGCGACAACTAGATCGAAAAGGCGCAGGCCTCCTGCCTGGGAGCCTCCAAACTACTCCTGGTCGTCAGCGAGCTGCACGTCGTAGTAGGCTCCATCAGAGTTGTAGTAGCCTCCGTCGGAGTAGTAGTAGTCGTCAATGGGGTAAGCTGGCTCCTGGGTTCCATCATCTGATCGCAGCAATCGTGTCAAGGGGAAAAGGGGGAGCAAAGCAACGGTGAGTACTCATCCAAAGTACTCGCAAGACTTGACATCAGAACTATGCTAGATATGCACCAATATCAAGGAATGGGGCTATATTTTTGGTCTAAACTACAGAAATGCCAGAAGAGGGAGAATGCCTAGTCCTATCGAAGACTAGCATCTTTAGTATCTTGCAGCATTAGAAGAGTGCTGATTAGCATTTCATAATTAATGATATGTTGTTGTAACGCCCAGAGATTCCTTCTCAACTCCCTACGAGAAAACAATCCCGGAGCCATCAATCCACTTTAATTCACAAGTATCCAGTTCTAGTTGTAATAAGTCAGGATACTTTCGAGCGTCCGTTACCGTGGACACGGCTATTCAAATAGATATACTTCCCTGTAGGGGTGCACAAACTTACCCAACACGCTCGATTAACTCTGGCCGGACACAATTTCCTGGTCATACCCGGCCTCGGCTGATCGACACGCCGTAATCCTACCTAGGCTCAACAGAGAGGCCAGCACGCCGGTCTACATCCTAATTGCGTGGGGTCATGGGCCAATCGCCCTTGCAATCCTAAGCGTTACGTACACGGCCGGTGTCAGTCCTGGCACCTCTTAATACAAAGACGGTGCTTACGCGGGCCACCCGTGCGCGTGCCGCTCAACGGTGACATCTGAAGAGCTTTCGGGCGAATGTACGACGAAGAGTTCCCACTTTTATTCCCGCGTGGTGGTTAGTGCGAAAAAGGCCAAAGGCCTACTCAGATCACATATCCAAACCCAGTAGTGTCTTTGGAGCTCGCGGCTACGATCAGTGCCCCACCATCTGTGGTCCCGTCGCCCCGTCTCGAGGATGTGTGGCAAGGACAAAGAATGACCGGCCACGCCTCGTAATATCTCGCGGGTACCTTTCGGTCCAGCCCAACTTCACCTCAATTGCGGGTACCCTTAGGGCCGACCCGTCTTTCTCATTTAGTTCAGTGTTCAAAGTCAAATACCTGTGTGTATATACATCAAGTGGAAATCCGAGGAATCACCCTCGATGGATCCCACTCGAGGTATGTGTATGACCGAGTCGCTATCGGGAATGGGGAAGGAGGAATCACCCTCGATACCCACGACCGACTAGCTACGCTACAGAGCTATCATCATGAGTGCGTTATGAGGTACCACCCTCGGCACTCGATAATAGCTACGCAGAGTCATACTTAGGGGGTGTGAGGTGATGTGTCGGTAACGGCTTGTCAATCATGATGATCGAGTCTTCTGTCTTCAAGTCCTCGATGTCGTCGATGATGAAGCAGGGGCAACAGCGTCAAAGGTGGGGGCCACAGGGTAACACTCACCATACCTATACTAAGCATTTTATGATAGCAGGTAAAGTAGTAGCAGTAATCAAAAACAGGCTATGCATCAGAATAGGAGCAACCCAATACAGTAGCAAAATCTAATGCAAGCACGAGGGGGAAAGAATAGGTGATATAGGAATGATCAAGGGGTTTTTGCTTGCCTTGTTGCTCTGCTGCAAAAGGCTGATTGTCAGTGGCGTAGTCATAGATAGCAGTGGCGTCAGTCTCGGGGTGGTCTAACGCAGTACTACACGATGCAGACAGAGCGGGAGAATATCTGACGATATTTCCCGGGTCTTTGGTTTCATCGGATAGATGATCCGGAGGGGGAATGTTCCTTGTTCATCATGCTAGAGGCATGTGACAGATGAATGGATGGCATATTTGGATTCTTTGGATTTTTCTGATCAATTTTCATATATAAATTATTTTCATCTGAGTTATAGATTATTTTCTATGATTTTTAGAAGTTTTAAAGATTTTCTGAAATTTCTTTTAATTATTAATTTGAATTATCCAGAACAGTAAAATGCTAGGGGTACCCAGATTTGTACCCAGTCAGCTCACACAGTGGCTGACTGGTGGGCCCTGTTGACCTGGGTCAACATCTAGTCAGCAGAGGCTGACTGGTGGGCCAGCTGCCTAGTCAGCAGGCTGACTGGACCGGCCTTATCCACTAGAACAGTGGATAGGCCCCACCAGTCAGTCTCTGTGGCCTAACAGTGTTTATTTTAATTAACTTAGATTAATTAACGGGTGGGATCCGGTTGTCAGCTGATGTTAGATTAAACTAATTGCTAATTAGTCCTAATCTAATTAACTGGCAAGGCGGGCCCATCTGTCATTGAGACAGGGCCGGCCTAACAGTGCCCGCGCCAGCGACGACCTACAGGGGCGGCGGCAGGTCGCCGGCGACCAATTCTGATGACCAAATGGACGGCCGCCGGGCCCTACGAGGAGCGGGCGACGCGGCGGACACGTTCCAGCCATCGCAGCTAGCTGGGGGTGGCCGGAGCGAGCACACCGTCGCCAATGGCGATGGTGGCCGATCGGCCTCGACGGCGATTGCAGCGGGGAGGCGACAGAGAGCGCGGGAAGGCGGCCAGAGCAGCTACGGAGCAGTAGTGCGAACGCGCGCGTGCAGCTGGTTGTCGCGGGGTGCAGCAGGAGGCAGCAGGACCTCCGGCGAGCTTCGGGTGGCGGCGGCTGCGCGCAGCGATGGGAACAGAGGAGAGGGGAAACGCCCGGAGCTCACCGGCGTTGAAGAGAGGAGGGTCGGCGAGGCTCGATGGGGCCGTTGGGGGAGGTGATCGAGGACGGCAGCAACGGCGCGGTCTGGCGACAGCGGAGCTCCTTCGGGCGAGCTCGAGCCCGAGCTCAGGGAGGGGAAATGGAGAAAGGGGGAACGACTTTAGGGTTAGGGCTTGGCTACGGGGTGGGCAGGGGGTCCTTGTAGCCGTCCTGGGAGGCTGGCACTAGTAGAAAAAGGACCTTTCGTCCGGAGCATTAGTCCCGGTCGGGTTTTGGACCGGGACTAATGTGACCACTAGTCCCGGTTCCAACGGCCAGGCTTTAGTCCCGGTTCATTTGTGACCTCTAGTCCCGGTTGGTGTTACCAACCGGGACTAAAGAGGTCGTGGCAGGGTTGCGTCAGGCCTGGGCCCCAACGAGCCCCTTTAGTCCCGGTTGGTATCACCAACCGGGACTAGAGGTGGACCTTTAGTCCCGGTTTGTATCACCAACCTAGACTAAAGATATTCCTATATATAGATGCTTCGTCCAGCCCGAGCCCAAGCTCTTCTTTCTCTATTTTCTCCTTTCTCTCCTCTGTTCTCTTCCCCTTGCTTGAGCTCATCCTCCATTTTTGCCAAGATTTGTCAAGATTTGAGGCACCCCATCTATCCAAGTGTTTACAAAGGTTAGCAACTTTGTCCTTTCATCTCTCATTGCTAGATTAGCTCGTGCAATGCTCTATAAGTATAGTGATTTGTGGGTTTTAGTTAGGGAGTAATTATGTGGGAGTTTATTTGATTTATATGCAATTTGAGCTCAAATTAACTTCTTAGTTTGCATATGTGTAGGTGTGATTTACTTAGTGCCTTCCCGTCCCCGTCCTAACCACAGTCGATCGCCCGCACCGTCCCGTCACCGGCGCCACCTTGGTGAGCCTCTTGTTCTTATGTCTTTTTTAAAAAAACAAATTCTTACTTGTATGATTTAGATATAGTTACTTGTATAATTTTCTTACTTGTATTATTGTTTGTTATTATATAGTGCCATGACTTTGATATCTGCCCCCGTCGGCTCTCGTCCGGTCTATGATTCGGATGTGGTATATTATCTTTTATAACTATTACTTTCATTTAGTTTTTATGACAATTATGCCGACCAACTTGACATAGATATTTTTACGCGTAGGAGGTATGTGAACCGGAAATTCCAACCGACCCTCTTGTCGAGAGGTTAAATTTAGTTGAAAAAGAAAACAATTATTTGAAAGAAAAATTGAAAAGAATTGAAGAAGAGAAGATAAGAAAGATTAGAAAATATGCCATTGATAAAGAGGCTTGGTATCATTATGTTGTTGGATCAATTATTACCTTAGTTGCGATTTTGATCGCATTTGTTGTTGCATTTAAATGCTTTAGCTAGATAGTTTTATGTTGTTTTATGAGAATAAGTGTGTATGAACTTTATGTATGAACTTGTATTAATTTGGTCTTTTCGGTGTTGTGTAATGAAGATGAGTTGGCAATGGATGTACGATGACCGACGCTCTCCGCAGTTCATTAATGGCGTGCATAGTTTTCTGCATGCGGCTGAGGCAAACAAGCGGAATGGTTTTATGTGTTGTCCATGTGGTGTATGTCAGAATGATAAGAATTACTCTAGCTCAAAAGTCATTCACGTCCACCTGTTTACGTCCAGTTTCATGTCCGACTATAACTGTTGGACCAAGCACGGAGAAAGAGGGGTTCTAATGGAAGAGAATGAAGAAGAAGAGGATGATGACAACTATCCTGGGTTCCCTAAATACGATGGTACTACAATGGGGGAAGAGAATGAAGAAGAAGAAGCTGAAGAAGAGGCATCAGATGAGCCCGTTGATGATCTTGATCGGGCCATTGCTGATGCAAAGAGAAACTGCGAAAGTGAAAAGGAGAAGTTGAAGTTGCAGCGCATGTTAGAGGATCACAAAAAAATGTTGTACCCAAATTGCGAAGATGGCAACACAAAGCTCGGTACCGCACTGGAATTGCTGCAATGGAAGGTAGAGAATGGTGTATCTGACAAGGGATTTGGGAAGCTACTGAAAATAATGAAGAAGAAGCTTCCAAAGGATAACGAATT
The DNA here is from genome assembly GCA_039707655.1 of Elymus sibiricus. Taxonomy (NCBI): domain Eukaryota; kingdom Viridiplantae; phylum Streptophyta; class Magnoliopsida; order Poales; family Poaceae; genus Elymus; species Elymus sibiricus. The sequence goes on along the minus strand of CM077665.1, from coordinate 539,037,981 downwards.
GCCTGATAGTACGTACAAAGCAAAGAAGGTTCTCTGCCCTCTAGGATTAGAGGTGCAGAAGATACATGCATGCCCTAATGACTGCATCCTCTACCGCGGTGAGGAGTACGAAAATTTGAATGCATGCCTGGTATGCGGTGCATTGCGGTATAAGATCAGACGAGATGACCCTGGTGATGATGTTCAGGGCGAGCGCCCCAGCTGGAAGAGGGTTCCTGTCAAGGTGATGTGGTAGGCTCCTATAATACCATGGTTGAAACGACTGTTCAGAAACAAAGAGCATGCCAAGTTGTTGCGATGGCACAAAGAAGACCGTAAGAAAGACGGGAAGTTGAGAGTACCCGCTGATGGGTCGCAGTGGAGAAAAATCGAGAGAAAGTGGCCGGACTTTGCAGATGACCCAAGGAACTTATGGTTTGGTTTAAGTGCAGATGGCATTAATCCTTTTGGGGAGCAGAACAGCAATCATAGCACCTGGCCTGTGACTCTATGTATCTATAACCTTCCTTCTTGGTTGTGCATGAAGCGGAAGTTCATTATGATGCCAGTGCTCATCCAAGGCCCTAAGCAACCCGGCAACGACATTGATGTGTACCTAAGGCCATTAGTTGATGAAGTTTTACAGCTGTGGAATAAAAAAGGTGTACGTGTGTGGGATGAGCACAAACAACAGGAATTTGACCTACGAGCGTTGCTGTTTGTAACCATCAATGATTGGCCTGCTCTTAGTAACCTTTCAGGACAGACAAACAAGGGATACCATGCATGCACACACTGTTTAGATGAGACTGAAAGTATATATTTGGACAAATGCAAGAAGAATGTGTACCTGGGACATCGTCGATTTCTTCCGACCAAGCATGCCTTAAGAAACAAAAGCAAGCATTTCAAAGGTGAGGCAGATCACCGAAAGAAGCCTGTCCTCCATACTGGTGATGATATACTTGATATGGTCAAGGATTTACAAGTAATATTTGGAAAGGGTCTTGGCGGACAATCTGTTCCAAATGACGCTGACGGACACGCCCCCATGTGGAAGAAGAAATCTATATTTTGGGAGCTAGAATATTGGAAAGTCCTAGAGGTCCGCTCTGCAATCGACGTGATGCATGTGACGAAGAATCTTTGCGTGAACCTGCTAAGCTTTCTAGGCATGTATGGGAAGACAAAAGATACACCGGAGGCACGGCAGGACCAGCAACGTATGAACGAAAAAGACAGCATGCATCCAAAGCTGCAGTATCAAGGTCCTGCCAGCTACGCTCTTACCAAAGAAGAGAAGGAAATCTTTTTTGAATGCCTGCTCAGTATGAAGGTCCCCTCTGACTTCTCGTCGAATATAAAGGGAATAATAAATATGGCAGAAAAAAAATTACCAAATTGAACATACTGATAAAACACACTAATACTAAATAGCAGGAAAAAGAATCTCTCAAAAATCTATTTTTAAACTAAAGTTATTCACAAACTAGTGATTCACACAAATTTCAAACAATTCAAATTTAAGCTATTCAAATTTGAAAACTACTGGCACTAGCGGAAAGTTTATAATTTTTATGACCTAAAGCAAAAAAGATTCATTCAAAAAATCTAAATATTCTAACAGTTATTCAAAATCTAAAAACAGAAATTGTTCTGTTTAGAAAAACAAAACAGAAAAGAGAAAATCCACCTTTAGTCCCGGTTTGAGCCACCAACTGGGACTAAAGGTTCCTTCCCGCACGGAATTTGTGCCGCCGAAAAGGAGACCTTTAGTCCCGGTTGCTGGCTCCAACCGGGACTAAAGGTCTGAGCCCCCGCACGGGAGAAGGACCTTTAGTCCCAGTTGGTGATACTAACCGGGACTAAAGGCCTCTTTAGTCCCGGTTGGTGGCACCAACCGGGACTAAAGGTCTCTGCTATATAACCCTCGCCCTTCGTGTCCCGGTGCAAGCCACCGCCCGGGACATCCAGGTCGAACACACGCCGCCAGGCTGCTCGCCGTTCCCATCGCCCTCAGCTCCGCCGACGAACGCCTACGACGCTGGCCGTCCCGTTCGGTCCAGCGCCATCCCCGACCCCCTCTCCCTTCGCGCACTGGTGAGCTCCTCTTCCCCCTGGCGCCGTTCCCCGACCCCCTCCTCCCCGCGTCCCTAGCTCCGCCGCCGTCGCCATGGACGGAGTGCCCCGTCGGCCGTCGATCTTCCTCCGCTGCTGATGCTAGATTCTTCCGCCGTCGATGTTCCGTTGATGCAGATACTTGTGGCGAGCTCTAGCTTGGGAACCTTGATGAACATAGAAAATTTCTTGTATGAAAAATATAGAAATTTTCCTATATATGCAGATTCTTGTTGTAGCTTGTTGTTCTAGATAAGTTCTTGTATGAAAAAATATAGAAATTTTCTTGTATTAAAAGAGACATTTTCAGTTTCAATTTCGTTCGCATCATTTAGTTTAAATTCATGTGATGCAATGTACTTTGAATCGAATTGTGCTATCTATGTTTAAATCCATGTTATGCAGTGTAGTTTGAATCGCATTGTGGTATCTAGGTTTAAATTTCTGTGAAAAAATGTTTTAGGGAGTTAAATTTAAGAGTTCATGAACCTTCTAGAATTTTCTCAAGTATGCATGCATTGCTTCACAACAATGTCCTCCCTCCATTTTCATTATTTCACATATTAGCTTTGTCTAAAGTCAATGTCCGTATCCACTTGCGCAGGCACCACCCTCTCCCCCGTCACCAGATCACATCTCTCCATTCCATCCACGCCGGACCTTCACCGGATCACCGGACCGACGCCTCGACGCCAAGATACCTCCCCCTCCCTATGCTCGTCTCCATGTGTGTGTTGTGTTGTGCGTGCGTCGTCTTTGTTTGTCCATCCGTCGTCTTTGATTTATTGTTACATATGTTATTTTTGTTATTGTTGTTAAATGAGATGTTATTTGGTAGTCACAATTTGTTCTCGTCGACGATGCCCATCCCGCATCCTCGTCGTTGACTCGGCGGCGACAACCAGTTTGAGAGGCGCCATGTCCGGGACTGGGCTCTGCCGGGCTGGCACTGGGAGGTGCTACCTTCCGGGGCGCATAGCTTGGTGAGGAATCGGGCTCCCTTCGACGACCCGGAGCTTCTTTGGTGGCGGTCACGTGGGCCACTATCGGTGCGGAGGCAGCTGGCCCCCGAGGAGGTGGTACGTCGCCGTGTCAGGGAGGAGGACGAGCACGTCCGTCGCTACATGGTTGCGTTGGACGTCAGGTTCTCCAATACCTGGCAGGTTCTTCAGGGATCTCACCCGAGCTATGATCCTGTGATGGTTCCTTCTCTTTGGGTGTCCACCGCCCGCGCCTCAGGAACCGCTAGTCAACTGGATTATTCGATAATATTCAAGCTATATTAGTGGTGTTATATGATAATATTCGAGATGTATTAGTGATAATATTCGATAATATTCGATGATGCATTAACTGGAATATTCGAGATGTATTAGTGATATTATATTCGATAATATTCGATGATGCATTAACTGGATTATTCGGCGGCTGACTACTATGATTCAGTTTTTGCTTATTGAATGCATTCTAATTTGAATACTAAATTGTTTTATCTTTCTTCTGGATTAGTTAAGCTATGGACGATAGCGGCGGAGACCATGAAGAGGATCTCTTCAAGATGATACGCTCTGGACAAAACCCAGAGATTGAACTAGATGACGGCTCACAATATCTGAACGAGTCCGGTGAGGGAATTGAGTAAGAACCAAGAGACGAAGGGCACACAAGCAATGATGGCGAAGGAAATTTTCTTCAATTAACAAAGTCCAGCGAGGTATATATATAAAGTCTGGTGATCATTACATGTATTAATTGATTTGTATATATATATATATATTAACGAATCTTTCTTCTTTTAGCCCTCCGGATCGAGCAAATCTTCTACAAGGGCAGTACGAGGCCCGGCCAAAAAGTTGCCTGATGGCACAAAGTACAACATCGATGAAATCAAAGCAGATGGCAAACCGATTGCTCCTAAAAAGCATGCGGACAAATTTATATGTCAATGCGGAGTTATTGTTAGGGACCAAATCCCGATCACCGTTCAAGAATGGAATAAGCCAAAGAAAGATCGAGGAGTTAGTTTTGTCGATGAAAGAGCAAAAAAATCTGCTTTGGATACGCTCATGTCACATTTCACCTTATCAGAGGGTTTCACAGATCTCCAACGGGAGAAAGTCAAGAAGTGTGCTCTTAAGAAGATGGCCACACAATTCCAGATTTGGAAGAAAAGATTATGGGCCAACTACGTCAACGCAGGAAAGAAGACTCCAGAATTCACTGGACCACTAGAGAAGGTAAAAGATCACTGGGACTTATTTGTGCAGTTCAAGGAATCGGAAGCAGCTAAGGAACGGTCGAGAATAAACAAGATAAATACTGAGAAAAAAAAGTTTCACCATGTTCTGGGGCCAGGTGGCTACAAGACTGGGTTGCCTAAGTGGGATGAATCTGAGCAAAAGATGATTGCTGCAGGGGTCACTCCAAAAGCAGTGGGTTGGCCCGACAAACCTCGACAAATCTCTCGTCAGTTGCTATTGTCTGTAAGTGATTTCTTTCTGTAATTTAAGTCTCTAACTCAGCTCGTTCATTGCCTGTAATTATCCTCACTATATTCTTTTGTGTGGTATTATGCAGAATGAAGATTTTTGAATTGAAAAGAGATGTAGTCTTTGGCATTGGGTTCATTGACCCAAATACCGTTAATGAAAATATGTTAATTAACCACAAACAAGACACAGAGAATAACTTGCTAATGTTTTTGAAGAAATTAAATACCAGACCAGAAATACTTTTTCCTTACAACTACAGGTGAGTGTTACTGTCTTGTACTACAAATTCTATTTTTGCTTACTCGATGTTAAGTGTGGTTGATGAGTTATGCATGCCCGCTTATACAAACGTGTGCGCAGATTCCACTGGATCCTGCTAATCATTAGAGTTGACGAGGGAACTGTTGAAGTACTGGACTCACTAGTTAAAGACCCTGAAGAATACATCAGCCTGTTTTGGATGCTCGACAGGTAATTTCAATCATTATCGCACTATGTCGGCCTCTTTAGTTCATTTCCTGACATCAAGTAATTAATAACTCCTTTATTCATTTTCTTTGCCGGGCAGGGTTTGGAAAAAGTTCATTAAAGAGGTTGTCGGTGTCTGGAAACCAGAGCTGAAATGGCGATGGTCCAAGGTAATTAAGTAGTACTAGCTACGTCCGCCCATCTCTTTAATTCTAGTTTCAATACCATTATCATGCTTGATTATTATCTGATTGAATTCTATTCTCGTAAAGTGTATGCGTCATGAAAAGGGGAATAATTTATGTGCATACTACGTTTGCGAGAACATTCGCTTTATGACCGAAAGGAGCGGAGATGCAAGACATCTTTGTGTACGTAAACACTATTCACAATTTTTTTTTATCATGACCTAATATATATACACACAACTAATATATTCATATTGATCTCCTTCTTTAAAGATGGTGGAGATGCGGGATAGGCTCCTACCAAAGGACCGCATACGAGCACTTCAAGAGGAAATGGCGGGATTTTTGCTTGAGCAGGTCATATCTCCCGACGGAAAATACCATTTCACCTAATGCCTGCATGTAATGATCTGCAAATTGTAGGAGAAATTGTATATACCAAATTGTATATATATATATATGTCTATGCATGGTCGTACGAGAAATTCTATGATATATGATTGGTTCTACAAGAAATTCTATTATATATGCATAACGTGTACAGTATGTAGTAGCGTAAAATATGTTTGAAATGAAAAAGAATTAAATGGAAAACACAAAATGAAAAGGAAAAATAAACAATAAACCCTAAACCCCTAAACCCCTAAACCACCAACCGGGACTAAAGGTCCCCAGCCCCCGGCGCGCGCTGCCGGCCACGTGGCAGGGATTTTGTCCCGGGTCATGGCCAACCGGGACTAAAGGGTGGGGGCTTTAGTCCCGTTTTATTAGTCCCGGTTGGTGAACCGGGACTAAAGGCCCTTCCCAACCAGGACTAAAGGCCGTTTCTGCACTAGTGTGGATGGCCGGCGCGTGGCCGCCAGCGCCATGGACGCTCGGCCGACGTCCACATCCCCCCTGATGAGCAGGAGGTAGGGGATGAGAGCGCTGGTGGGCTGGGCCGCACTGTAGCTCACTAGAGCCCAGGGGCACAGTGCCCCTTCCCCCTTTTCTTTTTCATTTTCTGTTATTGCTTTATTCTTTTCTGTTTCATTTATTTTTAGTACAAATTACCTTTAGCAAAAATGTGTGACTTGCTCCATTAAATAAGTGGCAATATTCTGCACTGCCACAATTATTTTGGGACTTAATTGAATTTGTATGAATTTTCCATAGAATTTAAAGGGCTTTTAAAATGATTTTGGGCTCTGTTTTGGATGGTGGGGTCCACACCAACATCAAGGTGATGTTGTTTTCCTTAACAACATTTGTTTTGAGATTTTTATCAAGTGTGAACAATTTTCTCTAGCTGTTTGAAGACTTATTTTATCACAATAAAATTCAAGGGCCTTTTGTAGTGGAATTTGAAATGAGATATGAAATTCAAAGTGATCAAGCACTGTTTAGCAAAATGATTAAGCTTGATCATGGTGATCACTATGCACCATTACATAGGGGGGTATTACACACAAGCTGGGTCATCAGTGACTTAGTTCATCACACTTGTGTTATTCCATGTATCCCTCAAGATCATCCTAACCTTACGTCCATGCTCATTGCTCGGTTGCTTTACAGCGAGATAGTGGAGAGCAAAGCGATGGAAGTGAAGGCTATCTAGACAAAAGTCTTCATCAGGTTCAAGTACAAAATTTCTTATGGCAAGGCTTGGAGGGCTAAGCAGAGGGCACTTGAGACCAGATTTGGTTCGTATTTCGATGCATATGACTCTGTTGTCCGGCTCCTCCACACACTGCAGTAGCGGAATCCAGGCACCTATGTCGACATCCAAGACTTGTTCATGCCAGAGTTCCCAAGTATGAGGAATAAGCTAGGCTATGTTTTATATTTGTACTAAGTGCGGCAGTATGCTTGAAATTTGTATTAAGTGTGGCACTATCTTTTAATTTGTACTAAGTGTGGCAGTACATTTTAAATTTGTATTAAGTGTGGCACTATCTTTCATTTTGTATTAAGTGTGGCACTATCTTTCATTTTGTATTAAATGCATTATTATAGGAATGGAGGGAATGTGGTTGCTTAATCCGGACATTGACAGTAAGCATTGTGTTGCGCTATTATGTGAGCACAAGCTCGAACCCCTTGTCACTCGCACTGCTAAGGTGGACTGGAGGATACACCCGGATTGGGTTGACAGGTACGTGTTTTATTTGTTTGAAGCAGATATATTAATGGGACACACTGTCTTTATTTATTTATTCTGATATGCAGGTTGAAATGGGCTGGGCTTCTTCCTTTCGCACGTCTAGTTGAGGCCACTGAGACCTCCAGGCACCTCGCCATTGACTCCTCTTTGCTCACCTGCTTAGTGGCTAATGGAGGCCTGAGACCCACACGTTTCACTTCCGCTGGGGAGAGATGGCTCCTACTCTGGAGGATGTCTCAATGCTGCTGGGACTACCGTTGGCGGGTCCTGCCATAGGACCGTTGGAGGACCCGCCTGGTTGGGAGGCATCTATGGCAAAACGTTTCCAGGGTGTTTATGATCAAGCTCCGGCTCTTGCGTCAGAGCCTCATGGACCTAAGTATGAATGGTTGCTCAATTTCAGGGTTAGTTCCTCGGCCGCATATCTTTCATTTGTCATGCTTCAGGTTCTACAAATACATTTGTTATTCACTAATACCTTCTCTTTACTCAATACAGATCCAGAATTTCCCGGGGTATCCAGAAGTCCCTATGAATGCGACACAGATCACTCGGAGCCTGGAGGCGTACCTAATGTGGCTTCTCGGGAAGGTGATGTTCACAGAGAACCATGTCACCACTGTAAGCGCGCGCTACATCCCTATTGCACCGGAGATCGCGAGAGCTGAGATGTCGAATCAGATCAGACCAAGGAGTTGGGGTTCGGCGGTCTTAGTGGCTATACGGCGAAAAAGTCAGCCCTTCTTGGATGCCCTCTATTTTTACAGCTGTGGTCGTGGGAGAGGTTCTCCATAGGACGACCAAACATTGATGTCGAGGATGGTTTCCCTGTGGGCCACCTATTCGATGCTGAACACATCGACATGCCTACTTTCGGTCTTTGTTGGACACATCGCAAGGTATGTCTTGTGGTATTTTTAATGCACCTTCTTTGCGTACACTATGGCTGAAACTCACTTATGTTTTGCGCAGAGACGCTATGCTAGTGATCAGACTAGGCGAGCCTACACGGCATTAAACGAGCAGTTCGATACGTACACTGGGGTGATCTGGCAGCCGTACACGCAAGCAGCCATACATGCCAGATACCCCGACGGTATTTCGGAGATATGCACAAGAGATCAGGGTTACTGGATGACGAAATCGAAGATCATCTTCGATGTCTTCATCGAGGAGATGGCGCAGCAGCGGGTTATGAGGCAATTTGGTCTTCGGCAGATGGTCGAGCCCCCCCCTACAAACAACCCACTTCCAGGAGTAGTCCACAGGTATTGTATACTTATTCATTGTCGCATTGTCTTTCACAGTGAAGCACCAGTTAATTGTTAAACACACACCACAATTACAGGATCACAAGGAAGGGGACAAGAAGGACACAGGCTCAGTGGCTCCAGAGGCTTTAGCAGTACGTTACAGACTGGGATACTGCGATGACACGTCTCTGGCACGAGGATGTCAGGTTTGATCTCAGTGGATTCAATGCCTATTTGGATCGGTACATGAGAGGGACACGGTTACGCATCGTTCAACACTCTAATGCAGAGGAGATACCGACCCCTGTTACGTCGGATACGTACCCGAGCTATGATACTTCGGGCTCTAGGCAGTACGCGGTAACATCTATTGTCTTTATCTAATGCATCTTGCTGTTACATACTTTATCGTCCATACTTAATAATCATCGTGACAATTTCCGGCTGAGTTGGCATTCGATCTTCGTAGTGATGTTATGAACTATGGACGTTCACTATCGTCTGGACCTCTTCTGGTACCTAGGTCTCAGCTGCAGCCATGGTTACATCGCATGGAGCAGAAGATACGAGATGTCTATAGGGCTATCACGTGCACCCGCACTTCGGACGTTGTTCACCGCGTCCACCACCACCACCAGCAGTCGCGTCCCTCCATGCAACGACAGCAGCCGCGTCCACGCCTAGCACAGCAGCCGACGCCCCATCCACCCCCTCCTGACCAGGCTGGCAGTTCGGCGTGGCAGCACCCACAGCACCATGGTCCCTCGTCCAGCTTCGTGTTTCGGCCTCCACCACAACAGCAAAGTCCCACAGCGGGTTTCATGTTTCAACAACATCCAGCTGGTATGTCTCTTCATATTTATTCTTTTTAATATTAATTGAGACTACATATTTATTCAGTATTTATGTTCCCTCATGCAGGATCCTATGCATATCAGGAGGCGTCGGCGTCCGGATCCGGGTGCGGGAGTGAACAGGAAGATCCACTATCGCAGCACAACATGTGGATGGACATGTTTTTGACTCCTCCACCATGGCCGACCCAGGATACACAGTATGACCAGGACGGGTCTGAGATTCCTCCTCGTAACATTAGGCCACCCCACAGGTTGGGCTGGAGTACGCCTATCACACCGCCTGAGCGCCAAGGCAGACGTTGTTAGTGACGCTTCTATCTATCGGTAGAGACATGACTATCTAATTATGTATGAGACATATGTCTATTCTATGTATGGGACAAATGACTATCTACTTATGTATGAGACATATTCATGTTCTATCTACTTATGTATGGGACAAACTAATGCATCCAACGTCGTGCTTAGACAGAACATAATGCCTCTACAACAAGATAGTACAAACAAATAATACAAAATACATCGGAAATAAACAGTATGACTAAACTTACAACATACAGATGAACAACTATATGAAGGCATCATCGTCATCCTCTGTCGATGCAGAGCTCTTGCCCTTCGTCGATGCAGAGCTCTTGCCCATTCGACGATGCGGTAGTCTTGTCCTTCGTCGATGCAGAGCTCTTGCCCTTCGACGATGCGGTAGTCTTGGCCTTGGGGCTCGGCATGAAGATGTCGTCTTCGTCTTCGCTGTCATCTGTCCACCAAGTTGTATTTTCTTCTGCAATCTTCAGATAAGATTCACTCTTATGCAGTTGCTTCTGCCATCTTCCATGCAACCTGAGAAGCTCTTTCCGTATCTCCTCAAAGGTCCTTGGAGGCCACCCACTCTAGCTAATGCGTGAGCCAGCTCATTCATGTCGGTGTCACTACTGATGAGTTCGTCCCATGGAACTATTATATCGTCTCTCTTAAAATTGCTGGCTAAACGCAGAAGACATTTGCACATACCAGGATGGAAACTACGATCAAAAGGATAATGAGACATCTTGACGAAACTACGACACTACACTGGACTGCTTACCCACCTTAGTGTGGATGGTGTTTTATACGTTCAGAAGAGAAGAATATGCGAAAAACTATGGAGGAAGATATCGGCGGGAACTAAGAAGCGGGAAACTATGGCGGAAAATTATGGCGGGAAGTCAGAAGCGGGAAACGATAGCGGGAAAAAGTCGGACCACCTGATTTAGTAGCGGGATCTGCCACGCATGAAACTAGAGGGGCTATTTTGTCATTCTGGTGACCAAAAAATATTAGTTACACATGAAATTGTGAGGGCATGCACCTATCGGCTTTGCCAAAGCCGACTGGAACTAATTGGTCGCTGCTAAGCCAATTAGTGCTAATTGATCACGGCTAGGCCGATTAGTACTAATTGATCATTTTTAAGCCGACAGGAGCTAACTGAGCGCAGCCGAGTGCCCTATCGGCCTAACCAAAGCCGACAGGGACTAATCGGCTTTGGCGAAGCCGACTGGAGCCAGTCGGCTTTGGCTAGGCCGACGGTGTATTATTTCTGAAAATTATAGAACCAACGTAATATTTATGAAATTTAATAAAAAAATGTATTATTTAAAAAAAATAGCCGAATCGTCTTCCTCTCTCCCCATCCTTGATGAAACCCCCTCAGACGACGACCGGATCTCTTACCCCGCCACCCATGTCTGTCATCGTTTGAGCCCGAGAAAAGAGCAATATGAAGCAGAGAACTACACAACACAGGTGCACATGCAACTTCTAGATGATCTTGTGGAGCATATATGGGTCCACACTGGAAATATGTAAACTTTGCTTTTCATTTATCAATTATGCACTATGAACTATATTTATGTTTAATCTATGTTTGAATTATGTATTATTAATTATGAACGATTTGTATTTGAGTGCACTGCACTATGTTTGACCAAAATGATCAGACATGTGTTTGCATGAATTTAGCGTTTAAAAAAAAGATTGTGGTTGCAAAGTCAAGATTCGAGGCCCAACGCGTCCGTGGACATATAGCGGCCGGATTAGGCAATTATGGTCGTAGATGCTCTAATTTCACTTGATTTCTGAGGAGTCGTCGACATCACTAACCCGACGAACAGTGCATGGACCAGTTGCTCGAGCGTCCAATAAGCATGCCCACCTTCGACTGTTGCGGGCACCAATAATTGAGGGCGATTTGATTATTTGCCACCACTCTCTTTGTACTTTGACAATTTGCCACTAGTTAGATTGTAATTGATCTGGTGACACTCTTTTCTTTGAACTTTGATCTTTTGCCACTTTTACACACAAAAACAATACTTGCAAATGATTGACATAATATATACACAAAACAGTGGACAGGTTTACCCTTTGTGACTGTTTGACTAAAACAGAACTCAAATCGGGATGAATCCAGTGGCGGCCGCCGCTCTCTCCTGCTTCCCGGCGCCTCGTGCTCGCCTCTCTTCTCCCCGCCTCCACGTGCTGCTCCACGCCTGCTGCCTCGTCCGGCGTTCTCTCCTCCAGTCTCCATGGACGCTTGCACACAACCACGAGCAGCACTTGATGATGGAAGGAATTGATTAATTATTGTCCAAATGATGTTCTGAACTTAGAATCACTCGATGATGTTCATACTGATGCATCCATCCATGGACCAAGATGCAGGCTCTGAGAACGTCAAAAAAAGAAAAGAAAAGAAAGTTGCAGGCTCTGGCTGCACGGTGCAGCTAGACGACGCGTCGCTGAGCAGCAGCCGTACGAAGCCGGCGGCCCTTGCTTCCGGAGACCTGCATGGAGGCGGCGGCCATGCTGCTCGGGGACGGCGCGGGACGACCTGCACGGAGGCGGCGGCCATGCTGGGATCGCACGGGACGACCTGCAAAAGCAAGTGGACGGAGTGGAGCACAGCGTCGGATTCCGCACCATGGACGAGCTGCTGTTGTCCGAGGCGGCGAAGGGAAGGGTCGGTCCGTCCGCGTCGCGCTGTACGACACGTCCCTGCAGCCGTGGTCACCGGAGCCGCAGCGGCAATGCGGTGGCAGGCTGCAGAGCACAAGCAGCAGCGGTAGCGCACATCACGGAATCACGATGGCCGACAGCAGAGCACACCCCGGGATGTAACCGCCGCGGGAGGGGGAGCGGGACAGAGATGACTCACCTCGCCGGGATGTAGTCGCCGCGGACGACCAGGGCCGTCGGCCGTCGAGGACCACCGAGCACGACTCGCCGTCGAGTAGCCGCCACAGTCTCCTGGTGTTGCTGCCGGCGAGAGGAAGGGGATGAGACGAGCGACCGAGAGCTCCTCTCCCGTTCCTGGTCAATCTGGGAGCATGGCTATTTTGGTCATTATATGTGGGACCCATCTGACAGAGGGCAAAAAATCAAAGTCCAATGTAAAGAGTGGCAATAGATCAATTACAATGTAAGCAGTGGCAAATTGTCAAAGTGCATAGTAATTGGTGGCAAAAAATCAAAAACCCCAATAATTGAGAAGTGGAGCTGGGCTAGGGTTCCGGCCGCAATGCGCCCCGCCGTTTCCGGCGCCACCGCCGCAAATCGAGGCACGCTGACTCCAGCAACCTCCTCCGTTGTCTGAGCGCCATCCCCGACCTCCTCGTCCCACCGAATCGAGCCTCCTCGTCCCCCGACCTGCTTCAGCCGCCGGATTTGATTCTGACCGTCACCGCTTCCGGCCCTGGTAAGTGGTAATCTGCCCCCAGCCTCTATAGATCCACTACGGTGCATGTTTTCTCACGTCATTTCCATGGGCATTATCGGCGATGCATCCTCTTAACCTCATGTCGGGCCACGTTTCAGCAAATCGTCCAACAACAACCTGCAGCAGCTTCTAATGGCGGATCCGGTGACTGCTGCTGCTGCCATAGGATGGGGCATGAAAGCCGTGGGGTGGGTCGCCTCGCCCGTCATCTCCGACCTTTTCAAGAAATGCTCCTCCTTCCTCGGCTTTGACGCATCGGAGAAGCTTAGACAACTTGAGCCGAAGATTTTACTGCTGGAGCGGGTGATGGATATGGTGGCGGAGAGCCCTCACAGGATTCGTCTCCAGCAGCTGTTCGAGGATCTTAAGACTGCTTTCTACGAAGCTGAAGACATCTTGGATGATTTTGATTATCATCGCCTCGAGAAGCAGGTCCAAGATTACGAGCTCAACTCAGACGGGCCTCCAAGTACCATGGATTTTCTAAAGCACAAGGTTCAGTCCCTGGCCGTCTCCCCTCTAACAAATAAGGTCATTTCCCATCTTCTAGCTTTGCTGTTTTCAGATCTCTCTTTCGCACTAAAAAAACTCTCTGTATAAAATGTTCCAAACTTGTTCTTTTACTACTTTTATTAAATGTCTGCAGCTCCCACTGATGTATAACTACGAGTTGAGTTGCTACTTGTTAGTGATACTTAGGTCAGACTATCAAATTGTAGAAAGATCAGGTTCCTTCTTCTTTTGATGCATTACAGCTTTTTGGAAAATCCACTTAATGTGTGATAAGCGAGAATACTCGTGCAAGTGAACTCAACTAAATTTATGGAGCAAAACTTTCTTTTCCCTTAATTTTTTTAGCAAACCCTTATTAGCTCTACTATATCAAGTCGAGGGCTTAATGCATTCAAGGAAGGAAAAAATGGATAAAAGTAAGCGTTGGCACAGCTGAGCAAGGCAAGTGGCACTCAGCTTTTAGCTCGCCGATATGTTGGCGGGATGTCAGAAATATCCCCCAGAATATGTTAGCCTGCCTATTTCCGTTATTAACTTGGTTGGGATGAGTTGCGGACAGTCCATATTAAAATCCTCTCCCTTATTGATATCCTTGCCTTTGATTTTGTTTTACAGGAGACTGGTATGTCAAAAAAACAATTAAAGCAGAGCCTAGAGAAAATAGAAAACGTTATAAATGAAGCACACCAAATTTTGGAATGGCTGAACTTGCCCAGTGTAAGTAAGTGCGACGAGAGACAACCTATTGTAGCCAATGCATGTACCACTGCAACTTCCCCAGTAAAGGTAATTGGTCGAGATGAGGATCGTGACAAGATCATAGAAATGCTTCATGAGAAGGCAGGTCATGATCAGACAAACATGAATAGCGGTCTATGTTATTCTGTTGTTGGAATTCATGGCAAGGTGGATCTGGGAAATCAACCCTTGCACAGTTTGTTTATGCCCAGGAAGAAAAGGACAAGCTAGCCGAAAAAGATGGCCATTTTGACATTCTATTATGGGTTTATGTCTCTCAAAAATCTAGCATCGAGGCCATTTACAGGCAAATGTTTGAAGCAATTGAAGGATATGATTGTGAACTTAATAGTCTTGATGGGCTACAAAGACAACTGAAGGATATCCTGAGTGGCAAAAGGTTTTTCTTGGTACTAGATGATGTCTGGTGCAACAAGGATGTTGGTGAGCAGAATCTGCCACAATTACTTTCTCCATTCAAGGTTGGGAAGAGAGGAAGCAAGATCCTAGCGACAAGTCGAAATGAAGATGCCTTCTCTGACCTAGGTCCTGATGTGAGATATACCACTTTTCCAATTAGAGACATGGATGATAGTATGTTCCTTGAGCTATTCATGTATTATGCACTTGGAGATAGGAATGGAAACGATGAAGATGGGAGCACACTCCGGAATATTGGGGCTCACATTGCAGAAGTACTAATGCTTGGAAAGAAATGGAAGATGTTGGTCAGGATTACTTTGATGAACTTGTTTCAATCTCATTCCTGCAGTTAGGGGGAAAGGATTGCTGCGGTGTGGACTACTATTTAATGCATGATCTGCTGTATGATTTAGCAGAGAGGATCGCTGGAACCGATTGCTTTACAATTGAGGATGATTGGACAGGAGAAATTCCTCCAGGTGTTCGTCATCTTTATATTGATACTTTTTATGGAGAGGAGTGTGCTATGAAGACTTTTGAATTAGAAAATTTACGCACTCTCATCATTAGAGTTGTCCAATGTCACGAGGGAGAAGTTTTCAATAATTTAATCACGAGGCTGCAAAAATTGCGGGTACTGAACGTGACCTTTAGTTTGACTAGGCATGTCAGTTTCTTAAAACCTACTGGTGTCAAGCATATACGCCACCTTACTATCGGGATCGGTGGATCACACAGTCTAATTTTACCGGGGACTTTTGAAAAACTTCACCACATTCAGACACTTGATTTTGGTGATCGCAGACGTCTTTTTCTCTGCAAAGGTGAGGTTAGGATTAATTTTGTTAGCTTGCGGCATGTAAGGAATGCCAGTATTTTGCAGTTGGTGAACATTGCCAGGTCAACATCACTCCAAGAGTTAGGACCATACTTCACAGTAAGTAAGGAACGAGGTTACAACATAAAACATCTGAGGGACCTAAACAAGCTTCGTGGCCGTTTGCGCATCAGCGGTCTTGAAAATGTTAAAAGCAAAGCTTCGTGGCCGTTTGCGCATCGTGGCCGTCTGCGCATTAGAGGTGTTGAAAATGTTAAAAGCAATGAGGAAGCTCTTGAAGCCAAGCTAGCTGATAAGGAGCGACTCACAGAGCTGGAACTATGCTGGGAATGTTATCGGGAGTGCTGCAATCCAGATGTTGAAGCAGACGTACTTGACGGTCTATACCCTCCAAAGGGTCTTGAAAATCTGGAACTCCGTGGGTACAGCGGAGTGAAATACCCTAATTGGGGACTGAGATCCGGTGACTGCCTGTGGGCATGTCACCGGTGAACAGTACGGTAACATGCCCCCCTCTCTACACCGTCTGATTTAGAACCGACGGACAGATCTCGAATAAACAGTGCTGTACCTACAGTGTTTGTCTACAGTATCCCTCCACAGTGTTCCCTGCTACAGTACCATCTGCAGTGCTGTCTGCTACAGGATTTAATCTGGACCGCCCCCCCTGCATCCAACGGCTGCCGGCCCGCATGTTACGCCGTGACTGCCTGTGGGCATGTCACCGGATCCCTGTCCCCTAATTGGATGGTGGGTAGGCAGAACGGTGACTTAAAGTGCCTTCAAGTACTTAGGCTCTGGCAATGCAGCTTGGGGCCTGCTCCCCTTTTTGAGGTTTTCACTCTACTTCGTGTCCTCTATCTTGGGGGATGCAACTGGGTGACCTTACCAGATAACATGGTGCACCTGAAATCACTCGAGGAACTGTCCATTGAATTATGTGATATCCAGTCTCTTCCAGTCCTGCCCCAGTCACTCAAGAAACTGTCCATCAAATGCTGTGATGATATTCAGTCTCTTCCAGTCCTGCCCCAGTCCCTCACGAAGCTGTCCATCGGTAATTGCAGGAATATACTGTCTCTTCCAGTACTGCCCCAGTCCCTTGAGGAGTTTGAACTCGAGTGGTGCAATGAGGTGCTCACGATATCGTGTGAAACAATTGGAGATCCAAATTGGCAAAAGATTCAGCACATTCGCAAGAAGAATATTCGACCTAGCAGCGGCATCAGAGGTACGCCATATAGATCCCTGTGATGGTTACTTTTCCCATTGTGTGTTCTGGAAAACCTCACTATGTAGCTTCCATAAGTACGAGCTGTTACTAGTTCTGCTTATGTATCGTAATTCCTTGGCTAACCTGTCCAAAAACCAGGTGTACAATTTGATGACGATGTTTCCATCATCTAAACACATGGGTCAGCTGGGCGCACTTGCTTGGTTCTTTGATTCCGGGTGATCTGGGAGTAAATGGTGTTGTTTACTGATCCTGTTATACAGCAAGAACGGTGCAGAATGCCATGGCCGGAGTCGATGAACACCGAAACTACTTGTTTCCTACTGTTTGCGAAATTGTTGGATGTTGAATGCTGAATTTATGTATTCCCCGTGGATTTTAAAACTATGTGACGACGTACAATAGTTTGTTGGATTGTAATATCGTGGAGTCTGAATCGAGAAATTTCCTATGGTTTGTAATAATGTGAAATGATGAACGCTGAGTTTATATATTTCCTGAAGTTGGTGTTGATTTGCAGTTTGATGTGAGCATGCCTGCCTGAATTTGGTACGCTTCTGCTGTTCGTTTGGGCATGAAGGAATGTTCTGTTGGTCTCAGGAGATATGTTGGATGATTTACAGTAGGTGGTTGCTGGGAGTGATTTTCTTTACCCTTTTTGATGATTTGCAGACGAGTGTGGTTTGTTGGAGCTCAGGATCCATGTCACCCATTTTACTGTTCATGTGCGAAAATCGCATTTTTTTCAAAAAAATACACACGAACCTACAGTGTATAATACTCCCTCCGTTTCTTTTTACTCTGCGTATAAAATTTGTTTGAAGTCAAACTACGTAAAGTTTGACCGAATTTATCTTAAAAAATATCAACATTTACAATACAAAAGTTCTATAGTATGAAAATTAATTTCATGATGCATCTAATGATATTGATTTCATATTGTGAATGTTGATATTTTTTATTATATAGTTGGTCAAACTTTACGAAGTTTGACTTTAGACAAATTTTATATGTAGACTAAAAAGAAACGGAGGGAGTACATCTCTGTAAAATTTAATGATGTAATACACTTTGGTGTGAGCTGGAAAAAAAAAAGCATTTCTAGGGCATGCACTATTCAATATAAAAAGTCCATCATTATTTTTTGTGCAGCTCACACCAAGGCATATTTCATCATGAAATTTTACAGAGATGTATTATACATCTCTATGTTATGTGCATTTTCTTTCAGAATTTTTTGAAACCTCAAAATACGATTTCTATGTGTGAGCAGTAAAACGGGTGCCATGGAGCCTGAGCTTCACCAGAACTTTCCCTATACAGTAGGCCCATGATCGCCTCTTTGCATTAACCTTTGATGTGAGATTGCCTCATCTGCGTATGGAGACTACCCCCGGAGAGCTCTCCCGACTTAAAGAAACACAAGTCAAAAACAGTTGAGGCATTCTTCATCGTTGATATGCAGCTGGTAATAGGGCACTTACTGAGAAAGTTTTTTTTAGAGATAAGCTTATAGAGAAAGCTGTGAGAATAAGAATACAGAATCGGGAAAGTATTCAGATTGTCATTTTTTAAAACAAGACAAAAGACTTGTCATTTTCATTAATTAAGAGAAAAGATTTTAGACATAGCTCCGCAACGCAGGGGAACAACAAATTACTCTCGCAACATTACATTCCTCAAATGCTTCGCACCCGCCATGGCCCAGGTCCGGGCCTCCTCTTTGATCTTAGTAACAATCACCAACGTTGGAGTGGAAATGTTGTGGAATACCCTTGCTCTGTGCTCTTTCCAAATCTCCAATGAAACAAGCATCATCAAGGATGCAAGTGAGGGATCACTAGAAGAGTGTCTAGAGGGGGGTGAATAGACTACTAGCAGGAATTTAAAACCTAACATTTTCCCAAGTTTATTGGTTGGTAGATTTTAACAGTTTTAGCAAGTCTAGCAAGTCTAACAGCCCTATACATGCATGTCAACAAATATGGCAGCGGAAAGATAAGACATTGCACATGAAGTAAAGGGTAGAGATAGGAAGATCAAACGCATAAGGGACACGAAGATTTTTCCCGTGGTTCCGATAGGTGGTGCTATCATACGTCCACGTTTATGGAGTCTTCAACCCACGGAGGGTAACGGTCGCGAGAGTCCACGGAGGGCTCCACCCATAAGGGTCCACGAAGTAGCAACCTTGACTATTCCATAACGGCTTCCGTCCACGAAGGACTAGCCTCACTATGGGTAGATCTTCACGAAGTAGGCGATCTCCTTGCCCTTACAAACTTCTTGGTTCAACTCCACAACACGAAGTAGGAGGCTCCCAAGCGACACCTAACCAATCTAGGAGGCACCACCCTCCAAAAGGTAATAGGCTCGGTAATGTCGATGAACTCCTTGCTCTTGTGCTTCAAGATGATAGACTCCTCAACACACAATCACTCTCTCACAGATTTGGCTTGGTGGAAGAGATGGGATTGCTGGAAAGCAACTTGGGGAGGCTAGAAATCAAGATCCATATGGTTGGAGTGGAAGATCTTGACCTCAACACAATGGTAGGTGGTTCTCTCTCAGAAAACTGGATGGGGAAAGTATGGAATAGTTCTGAGTGCTTCTCTTTCGAGTAGATGGTGATGGAGGGGTATATATAGGCATCCCCAAAATTCCAACCGTTACACACAAAATGACCAACTCGGTGGTACCGAAGTGACCAAAAGTGGCAACTTTTGAATCTCGGTGAGACCGATATAGGAAACTCGGTTGCACCGATAAGGTGACCAACGGTCAGATTGACAATCTCGGTGACGCCGATCCAACAATCTCGGTGGTACCGATATTGTGAATTTGCGTAACAGAGAGTTGGCAACCTAAACTCGGTGGCACCGGGATTGAATCGGTTGCGCCGAAGTGGCTAGGGTTTGGCTGAGTCTGTCTGAGGTTGAGAATCGGTGGCACCGGGATGGAATTGTTGGTTGCACCGATTTTGAGTATATGGCTTTGGACAGACTTTGGTGGGAGAGCTTGTGGGTGTTTTTGGTGACTATCACTTGTGCACGTATGAGCATTTTGTTCACCAACAAAACCTTACCCCCTTTTAATAGTACTAGCAAATATGCCCGTGCGTTGCAACGGAAGAAATTTTATATCATGACTCAAGATTGCAACGTGTCAAATGTGGTCAATGCTAAGGTATTGGGTTCATCACCACATGTCACACCAATCATTATGTCCACGCAAGGAAATGTTTGAAACTTCAAAAACTAATCTCTTGCGAGCAAAACATGTGGACCACCCTTCTCGTGCTACTCCTTGCACTTTGTCCATACACCTCCCTTCATACTTCTACTCTCTTTTACACAATCAAACAAGTATTATTGTGAATCAAGGTTAGCCCGGTCGAGGAGGTGCATCGCAGACATCGCCGAAGATGAAAGGCTTCTTGATTGCGAAGTGAGAGGGAAGGATGTAAAGGTCGAACGTCACACGATGAGATGTGACGCTTGTGTTACCTGCTTCCCTTTGCAGGAGAGAATGTGTAGTACCAAATTTACAGTAACATAGTGAGCAACAACCATGATTTATGCGTGTATAATCCATAGCAGTGTATGTACGTGCATCGTGTATCTTTAATCTAGCACTATCGGCTAGTGACACATATCAAGGGTAGCGACAAAAATGTCGGGCCTTCGCTGAGGGCGCTCCTAGTTGGGCCGACCCGTGTAGGTGTCGTTGTTTTTTGTTGTTGTTTTCTGTTTCCTTTAACTTTTTTTTCTGTTTTCAAATAGTTGTTTTGAAATTTGAAATATTGTTCGAAATGCCAAAAATGTCTTTGTTTTCAACAATTCTTCACAAAAATGTTTGTGTGTTAAGAAATGCTTACATTTTTTAAGAAATTGTTCTTGTTTCTAAAAATGTTCACTTTTTCAAATCAATAAATGTTACGGTGGACGATTTTTTTTACTGGCGATGAATTGTTTTGTTTACAACTCGAAATTTGTTCAACATATATCACTCAATGTTCAATGTAAATTTAAATATTGTTCAGTGCATATATGAGCAATGTGCATTTTAAAATTGTTTAGTGTATATTACAAAACAAAAATCAATATATGGTTAAAAATTGTTCAAGGTGTATTTGAATATTGCTCGACATATGTCAAAACAATGTTCAATGTGTATGAAAAATTATTAAGAGTATATCACAAAATGCTCAATATATATTGAGATATGTTCATTCGGTATAAAAAATTCAATAAATATTTGTAATTTCGAAATTGTTCATGTTTTCGAAAACAATGTTCATCTTTCAAAAGTTTTTCTAATTTTTAAATATATTCATGGTTTTAAAACATTATTATAATATTTTAAGGAATATTGTTCATGTTTTCCAAGAATTGTAGGAGATAAAAAATCTGCGGATGTACATGGTACTTTAGATGAAACGCTGCTACGTAACCGTACTCATTCTCTAGCTCGTGTGGTTGCAGCGCGGTTATGCAGCAATGAGGTTGGTGGTTCGACCCCATTTGCCTCCTTTTGTTTTATGTGACATTTTTCACGTTCTTTTTGTTGCCTAGTATGGCCCGGCCACGATGATGAGGAGGTTTGTTCGATTATCCGGCCCACAAGCATCGCTTGGCCCATAGCTCAGGTCAGCTAGCACTGGGCCACATAACGGGCTTAGAATAAATAACAGGGGAGAGGAGTTACGTACGAAGCAATCCTGGGACGCATAAAGTTCGTTATACGACGGACGAAAAAGTTACTGTGGACGAAAAAAAGTGGAGAAACGATCCTCCCTTTAATATTAGGTAAAGATTGGTTTTCCTATGGACTCAAAGTGATTTCTCACAAATGTAAAATGTAGAGTCCTCTTCCTTGAAGCTTTGCCAATCCATTTCCTTGCTTGGGGTATTTCCACAATCTCCACAATCCTTTTACCAACCCTCTCTGTGGACTTTATCTGAAATACACTAGGTAAAAGTATTAGTCCAAGAGACAATGTATGTTGTCATGAATTATCAAAACCACCAAGGGAGCATGTTGTGCTTTCAGCAAGGGCCTCATGTAACCGCTTCTCTTGTTCACGGTATCAATCCACCAAGCTTCCACCGAGGTAG
Organism: Elymus sibiricus; assembly: GCA_039707655.1. NCBI lineage: Eukaryota > Viridiplantae > Streptophyta > Magnoliopsida > Poales > Poaceae > Elymus > Elymus sibiricus. Next base: position 539,015,863 of record CM077665.1, on the reverse strand, counting down.
CATGCCTCCAATCTCGAGGCAAGATATCATGAAGACCAAGCCAATTGACGATCTCCATCCAAGCTCTAAATGTGTAACGACAATGAAAAAGAAGGTAGGCGGCGGACTCCTGGACTTGCTTGCAAAGAGGCACATGCCACAATTTAGCCATCCCGCTGATGTAGTCTGTCCGCCGTCCAATTCCGGTGTTGGATGACAAAGTCGAGTGTAGAACGTGCACTTGGGCGGGGGCCATTCCTTCCAAACAATAGATGTTATGGCAGAGGAAGTAAGACTGGCGAATTGCGCCTTGTAGGTCCCCAACGGCAAATACATTGTTGCTGGCCCCCAATGAGATCTCATGGGAGAAATAAAAAGCCTTTTTTTCGAATTTCTGGTTTTCTATGCGTTTTTTGGTGGTTTTTTCTTTTGAATTTTTGTTTTCCTTGAATGTGTTTTTTTTCCTTTTCCTTCTCTGTGCTTTCCCTTTTATTATTATTTTTATTAATTCTTGATTTTTTTAACAGTGAGCATTTTTACGCTTCTTAATTTAAAATTTGCGAACGTTTTTAAAATTCATGAAGAAATTTCAAGTTAGTGAAATTTTTAATTCATAAATATTTTCTATAAATCCATGAATATTAAAAAAATCATGAACAAAGTCGAGACAATCATTTTTTTAATATATAATTTTTGTTTCATAATATTTTTGTAAAAAAAGTCCAATATTTTTATTATCAATTTTAATTTCTGATATAAAAGGTCAAAAAAGAAAAACGCCGAAAGCCTTACTAGAACCGCCGTTTGTCTAGAGCGTTGAAGCTTAGGTCACAGCACAGCAGGCGCGCGTTTGCTCGTTGTCCCGCGCGTAGAGCTCTCATCACTTATCCCCCATGCAAATGCAAGGGAGTGAGTGCCCCACCTCTGTATAAGAGAGCCCTTCATATTTTTTAGGTGAAAAAAAGGTCTTTAATCTTTTTTTGGGAGAAAAAAGAGAGTCCTTAAATTTTTTTTAGACGAAGAGAGTGCTTAATCTTTTTTTTGGGAGAGCTTAATCATGCGTGCGAGTGACTAGCCGGTCGGATTTCGGCCCAGGCCTGTAAATTTCACGTGGTTCTGGGCCGCATTACGCCCACTACGTCCACATACGCCGGGGCCGGCCAATTCTAAACTCTCCCGATAACACTGCCTCGTCGTCTCCCTCCCTCCTCGCCGTACGTCGCGGATCGATCCCACCGCCGGGCCACGCCTCCGAGCTTCTTTCTCTTCCACCCCTCCTCTCGCCGGATCCCGGTCGCCCCACCGCAAATCCAGTGGAGGATCAACTCGAGCTCGGGGGCGACCAGAGAGGAGGAGGGAGGTGGCGGGGTTCTCGCGTGCGGCGGAGACGGAGAAGGGCGCCGGCTGCTTCAGGTAACATGTCAACTGTACTACCGCGGGTACTGTTTTTGAAATCTTCCCCTTGTCCACTGTTCGTTAAACTCTGTAGGCTGTAACCTCTGAACTGGAGTCATTGTCTCGTGTAAATGCTCCTCTCCTCGCCTCAGCCGCGAGACGGCGTCCTGTGGGCCGAGGCCACCTCCTCGGCCGCCCTTCGTCAGTACTGTGCCCTCCCCAAGAAGGGCAAGCCGCAGGGGCGTGAGTCCACCATCCTCGCCGCCTTCCTGCTCTCCTCCCCGCAGAACCCACTCAACCCCACCGTCCTCTCCCTGGCCACCGGCACCAAGTGCCTTGGTGCCTTTCTGATGTTGTTCTTCCGAAGCTGAATTATCTTCTGCATTCCTGATAATACATCTTGGCATATGTATCGTTTTATTTGGGCTTCTGCAGCAATGTCTTGGAATTTGTTTATCACAATACGTAGTGTGATGAACAATTGTTTTAGTTCATTGATTTGGTGAATTGGTGCAGGTGGGGTCATGCCAGTGCCGCCGTCACCCTTGGAGGTTCGAAGGGAACAACTGGATACCATGGTGAATGGATGCAATGGTATGCTTCTTTCTTATTCTTGGTGTTCAACACAAGTTGTAAGTTCATGCCTGGAGCTGCTATTTTGTACTTCCTCCGTTCCTAAATATTTGTCTTTTTAGATGTTTCACTACAAACTACATATGGATGTATATAGACATAATTTAGAGTGTAGATTCACTAATTTTACTTCGTATGTAGTCTGTAGTTGAATCTTTAAAAAGACAAATATTTAGGAACGGAGGGAGTACGTATGTACTACAATCTATATATTTGCCAAACTGTCTGAATTGGCCTATGACCTGGTATAAATATTATAGCTATCATTTAGTTCATCAATCAGAAGTGACTTTTTTTTTATAGATATTTGCGTTGTTACTAATTCGATACATATTTCTAATTGGCGTAACACTTTGCATATCAGATGTTGGTTTCGTTCAGAGGAAGCCAGGGCGTGGTGATACAACATTTTCAGTGAGCTGTTTTGACAGAATTACTCGCTGGTGTGTTGTCGGGATTCAAGGTTTGTTTTCCAGAATCATTTGCAGATCCATATTCTGACTATGTAAGATCACTTGTTTTGATATTTTGATGGTATTGAACTATTAATCATGTGGTGTATGTCAATATATGGTGCAGACCACTTTTAATGGCAACCATTTTTTATTTATTTTTCTAGTTACTATGTTTTTGCCTCTTCACTGATCACCTGATTACGAAGTGTTCAATTTTCTTACTCTATGAACTGGCATGACTTTGTGCCTATGTGTTCTTCTACAGGTGCACTGCTGTCACACATTCTCGAACCCTTGTATTTGTCAACCATTACCATTGGACAGTCACCCGATGGTGCACCTGAAGCGTTTTGTATTGAAAATAACGTTGTAAAAGTTCTTGATGCTCGTTTGTCCTGTCTATCCAGAAAATTTCCCGATCCTTTCAAACCGAACAAGGTTGGTTACTTCGTTTTCATTCCTTCTAGCTCTGCAGTGAGACAGTACATTCTTCCTGAGACATGTTGGTGGACCTTTTTCTCTATCTGCAGCCACTATTTTTTGAGGCACCTATTCCCCCTAAAGAGTTTCAACAGACTTCAAGAGATGTACCCCCTTTGACATGCGGGTAGTTAGTTATACGGTTTGTTGCCATTTTAAACTCCTTTTCATTTTGCCCTTATTGTATCTGTGTACCTTTTTTTCGTTGAACTCTTACATAACAGCTTAGCCTTTCCGTTTATCTTTTATTAGGTACTCAGTATTCTGGAATACATCCGGTTTCCATGAAGTTGTTTTAGGAACAACTGGGAGAAAACAAGGTACATCTTCAAAGGCAGCATGCTTACCCTCCACTGAATCATTGCTCTGCAAGTAAGAGGGGCCTTTCCCATTCCTGAAACATCCTGATCTAAACTTGTCATGATAATCTTTTCTTTTTGAGGGACTTCTCATGATAATCTTTGTATTGGTGGCAGGATAAGATTGGCAGAGGCCTTCATATCACTGGAACATCCATTAGTAACAAAATTCTGGCATGAGGAACTGTCTTATCGTGCGATCAAGGTATTTTATCTTATACTGTAAGATCTAATTACACAATCGCAGAATGAGCTGAAGCCACACAGCTAGAATAGATTAAATGTTTCTGATTCTTTGCGGGCATTGATTATGAATACAAGAAATCAAGGGTTGAAGGTGTCTGATCTCTGTTGCAGGATATGGCTCGTGAGTACCAGCAGATGCTTGAGCTTCTTCGAAAGGCCCCATTTTTTTGCTTGTGGCGGGCTAAGCCAGCATCCATAGATTCATTTACAGTTGCACGGTGATAACCATCTCAGTTCCACATTGCGTGCCAGAGGTTGGTTTTTTAAGTTCTCCTGATTTCACCGTAGTTTTAGCAATTTGGCATATCAGCTCTTTTGAGTTATTTGTAGCACATATGCTTCTGGACAACTCTGAAGCCCTGGACAAGCCGTAGCCTGTAGCGAACCTACGAAGCCCTGTGATGTTTGGCAATATGTGGTGTTTGTAGGGATTGTTAACTGTGTAATCCTTGTTTTTTTAGTCAGCAAGGAGAATAAATTATGAGGGATTAGCACACAATAAACATGTTAACACTGGCTGTTTTGTTCGTTGGGTCTAGACCCTCTGGAATTGTCTGTTACAAATGCCCCCAAATATGCATAATCTGATTTAGGCTACGGCCGCATCTTTGCTCTTCAGCGCTGGCTACTAGCTAGCCACTCTCTGATACTCCCTCTGTACCTAAATACTTGTTGTTGGGGAGAACCAATACAAGTTCCCCCAGCTACAAATATTGTGGTACAGAGGAAGTACATGACAAAGGGCATGTGTTGAAGCCTGTTAAGCTGGAAACAACTTTAGTGAGCATTGGTCGTAGCGAGGGCTGTTTGCTTTGATATATTGTTAATCTGGAAGATAAAAAACAGTCAAAATATATCATGCCAAAAAAGTACATACATAAAGTGTTCTGTTCATGCCACACTGAACAGGCAATTTTCATTCTGGCTTATCTGCATTTAGGGTTGGATAGGTCTCTGCAAAGTTAATGGTTGAAGACTTTATGTGTGGTCTCTGTTTGCCTGGTGTATCTTTTCGTTCAGTAGCAGCAGAATTTCTTGCTTCAATCTAGGATTTCTGCCTTTTCTTTTATGGGCTCCCAGAACCTTAGGCTGAAGTTACTGATTTTGATCTTAGTAACTTTTTTTTTTTGGCAAACCGCCGCGTCGCTCTCTACCCACCGACCACTTGCATCACCGTCGTCGCCTGAGCGACACCAATTGAGTTGTTCACCACGCTGCAGATCACCGCCAATTGAGACAACTTAGGGTCGATGAACTTTCCGATCTCCTCAGACTATTGGAGTTACTTCATGGTCTGCAGAAATGTAGAGGACAGATTGAGCAATGAAAACATTTCATTTCATTTTATACAATCTTTACGCGAAAGGTGTGCTGGTAGAATGAGATTGAGACATATATTGGCTCACCTAGTCTACCAAATAGCCTTTGTCCTTGCAGTAAGGAAGTCACTCGCTAATGATCTCCAAAAAATCACTCCAAAGGAAAATGTTGCCTTGGATGTCCGCATTTTTTCCCTCGGAACAGACCCGGACAGGGAAAGGTCTTTGTTATTGAAGTGTCCTAATGCCTTCTCATGTTTTGAAAACAACATTTTCCAGCATTCAAAGTCGACGAGCTGTGATTAATTTCACCAAGTTAGTGAGTGTATTAATCTGAAAGATGAGCTCCATCGAAGTATTGCTAGTATACAGGTAAAAGCATGCAAGGGGCAAAATCTTTCGTAACGTAAACTGAATTGAAATTCGGCTCTGATATAGTAAGTGGAGGCTGCAAATTTGTGTGGGGAACCGCAGAGACCTTAAACCTTGGGCTATTTTCGTTCCCCTCAGCCAAAATAATTTAAGTAGTTGTTACCCCACTAAAGGAAAACGAAGTTGAAATCAAGTTTACGGCACATATAAAATGGCCCTATAAGACAATAAAGGGACTACTCATGGTCTACGCACATGACTGTTGAGTGATGATATAAACCTGAACCGTTGTTTATGTTGCCTCGTTGCTACTGTCACAGTTCAATACTTTCCGATCCTTGGAGCATATTTATAACCTTCATTATCGGAGGCCTCTTGGTGCGTTCAGGATGCACACAGATTAGACTGGTCTGGATGCATCTCTCTATCTGTTCGCAATATGTTTCTAGGGATGCATACCCCGGTGATCTGTGTAAGACATTTCTCCATTTCTCAAGCGCCTGCGGAATCAGAACAAACATCTAGAATGTTAATTAGTGTGCAAAAGGTAAAATGCTGCATCGTGTCCATGAAAAGGGGCTACCCATTCAAATATGACAAATTTTCCTTACAAGCTTGATAAAGTCATCTGAAGGTGTTCTAGTAACGTCTGGGTAGTCCCTGTGTCTTGTTACTACCTCCATAATTATTACACCCAAACTGAAAATATCAGACTTTGGTGTAATAGTACCTCCATGCAAAAATTCTGGTGCCATGTAACCACTGAACCACAAATGAATACAATTTTGAAGTCTTAAAGTGATCGCATTGTAAACACATATTTCGTATGACTAGAATGCATGGCATTAACTTACAATGTTCCATCACGAGATGAAGTGCAAATAGTGTGTTGTTGATCAAGCAGTCTTGACAGACCGAAGTCTGTGATTTTTGGTACCATACTACCATCGAGCAATATGTTCGCAGGTTTCAAATCTAGGTGAACAATAGGCTTATCCATTTGCTCGTGAAGGTGCCATAAACCGTAGCAAATCCCCTCAATTATTTTATAGCGTGTGCTCCAATCAAGTCCTGAAGATTCATCTGCGTTTGCAACCAAAAGGAGAACATTTGACATATGTTCCCTGAAAATTCTATTGTATGTTACCTTGCAAATTACTCCCTCTGTAAACTAATATAAGATCTTTTAGATCACTACTTTAGTGATCTAAATATATTTATTTATAGAGGGAGTACAATCTAAAACAAATACAAAACTGAGAAGTAACATCCCATATTAAATGTGGTACCTGATAAAGTGGGTGTAAAGAAAACACATCTTGCTTATTACTAAAATGTAAGGGATTAAAAATGGCATTAATTCACAATATTCCATCACGAGATGAAGTGGAAATAACATCCAACAATATGTCCCTGTCAAAGAAAAAACATCCAACAATATGTTCGCAGGTTCAAGTCCAAGTGAATAATAAGCTTATCAATTTGGTCATGAAGGTAGCATAAACCATAGCAAATCCCCTTGATTATATTGTGGAACTCCAGAAGATTCACATGTATTTGTAACTAGAAGAAGAGCATTTTGATAGTACTCCCTCCGTACCAAAATATAAGACGTTTTCGCAGTTTAATTTGAACTACAAAAACGTCTTATATTTCGGTACAAAGGTAGTATATGTAAACAACATACAACTTTAGGAGCAATGGTCAAACCTAACCAACTAAGACCTGAAACAAAAATGAAATGCAGAAACAACGTCATGTACTGAATGGCGTACCTGCTAGATATTTATCCAGGCTTCCATTGGACAGATACTCAAAGCAAAGCAACTTCATCGCCATCTCCGCGAAAACATACTTCCCATCGTACTTTACGCACTTATTCTTTGTTTCGTAACAGTAGTCTACAAATCGTACTATATTGGGGTGGTTAAGCAACATAAGATGGCACACCTCGCTCTCGAATTGCTTGTGCAGGCCTGGCATGAACGACGGCACAATCCTCTTCACGGCAGGGAGAGATAGGTTTGAAACAACAGAAAATACGGATGATTTACCTTACCTTATCATGCCGGAACCACCTTGGCCAAGTATTCGTTGGTCAGAGAAGTTGTCGGTGTTCTCTTTCAAATGTTGCAGGGGTATATCGTGTGGCGTCGAACCCTCATCCCGTAATATGGTCTCCGGGTTACTGGCGGCGGCGGGGTCGGAGGACCATGTCGGCGGGTGCACCGGCGAGCAATGGCCGTCATCCACATGAAGATCCGGGGAGCACGTTACACCATTGACTGGCACCGCACCGTCGATCATCATCATCATCCACACCATCTCCTCCCCCTCCTCGTCCATCTCCATCTCCTCTGGCCAGAACCGACGGGCGACGGCACCCGGAGGAGCGAGCCGCAGGAGAAGAAAACCCCGATTCCAGGACTCCCCGTGTCCATGGTCGAAGAGGCGCCTGGCCTGCACATCGGGTCTCCAGCTGCTCTTGGCACGACCCGGGTCCGCCACCGCTAGTGCGGCAGAGCTATCGAAGGCCGGAGGAGGAAGAGACGTGTGGGTGGAGGAGGGCGGTGGTCCAGTGGCCGGTAGGAGGAATATGGCGGTTGGTGACGAAAATTCATTTCTAAGCCCGAGCTCAGATGGTCCTGTTATCACGTGCATCCATTCATCTGGAGATCTGTGAGGTATCTCGTATTTCATCATGTATACTGGGGTGAAATCTAACCTGGGCCCGCGCTTTAAATACTGACAGGTAACGTTGCAGTCGTCCCAGTCCAGAACAGCGCGAGACGGCCCCTCGTTGTTTCTGGGCCTTACTGGACCGGCTCTCTAGTCCCCCCCTCCCAAATTGACTGAAACGTCGGCATCCGACTCATCTTCTTCGGCCACGTAGCAACAGGAGCTGCTCCCGGTCACCACCATGATTCCATCGCTCGCAAAGAGAAGCGACCAGGATCGAGAGTCTACTAGTGCGTTCGCTACAGAGTAAATACTCTCCCCTCACGCAGTCATTTAGTTTAATCGTTTTTTTCGTTGGCACTCACATCTTGCCTCCTTCCCCCTTTTCTCTAAGCCGGCCTGGGGGAAAATATCAGGTGCTCCAGCCGTTCAGGTGCTACCGTGATACGAACATCTGGGCCGTTGGATCTTAGATCGGACGGCATCTGAGGAGCTGCTGAAACTGCTAGACTTCTGTGCAATTTTTAGACTCTTAAGGGTTTTTTGCAAAAAATCGCGAGCTCCTGAGAGCCACTGGATCTCAGATCCAACGGCTCCCGGATGCTTGTATATACCACCGTAGCATCCAAGGGGCTGGAGCACCTGATACTTTACGGGCCGGCCTGTGTGATTTCTTTAGACCTCTTGTAAATGCTATTCGCTATAGCACGCTATTTAAAATGTTTGTTTATGTGTTTGGATCAAAGTCCCTTAGCGCAAGACCAGCTTGTAAATGCTATTCGCTATAGCACGGTTATTTAAAACCATGGTTAAAATGCTGGTAATCGTCGTGTCACATGTAGCTTTGTTTGGTAAACTTCTAAACTCCTGAAAAGAGCAGATTGTGTTCCACGTACATGTTCCCACGTTTATCTGATGAGTGGTAAGACACCTGAGAATCATAATCATTTAGCCGTGCAAGTACATCACCTGCATGCGCATGAACCGAATCACCAGGCTACCAAGCAAGCAGAGACTTGGGTGAGGCGTCGTCTTGTTTGTTTACGCCTACTTCTCCCATGCACGATCAATTAACAAAATGTGCATCTTGATGCTACTTCCAAATGACGTGCCTCTCCTCTCCCCTCAAAAAAAAAAAAAATGACGTGCCTCTCGAGTTGTTGTCCTGTTCCAAATGACGTGCCTCTCGCAGTAATCCCAACGCCTTATAACTATTCCGTGCCACGGCTCATCTCCACACAAAGCACGGAACAGATACACGTCCTGACGGAGCCGCCCACCAAATTTCAAACGCCCACCGCGCAGCGCTCTGGGCATCTCACCGTACAGCACTGTGCCATACCGTATTTCCCGCTCGCGAGCCATTTTCTAGCGCCCACACCACAAGAGTCAAATCACCTTTCACGGATCCATATAGCGCAGTCAACGCCGAGGATAACGGGTGCAGCTGGGCTCAACGCCGTGTCCTAAGACTGTTTGATTAAAGAGACTGGATGATCGCAGGATGTTGATCCACGGCAGGAGAAGAGTATATATGCCCAGTTGTCCGTGGACGAGGACAGAACGCGTCGGGGAAGACGATCGATGGTGTGGCCAGGGCGAAAAGGCGACACTTTTTTCTGGACGGCCATCCTGCGCTGCCATGGCTTAGCAAAGTAGTACTACTACGTATATAGTAGCCTAGTAGGCACAAAAAAAAAATCATTCCAGCTCCAGCACTTTCCAACGTTCACAGCTCGCACTGTGACCATCATGCATCAAACCACACGCAATTACAAGCCGGTCACCGTTGCGCTTGCGCGTCAGCAGTCACCACCGTGGAGACATGGAGGGGTGGCGTACAAGAAGAGGTTGGTGTGGCGAGTGGGTAAGAGCATCTACAGCCCGGATACACCAAATCCGACCCCTCAAACGTCCGCGTCCGCGCCCGGTGACCAGCCACAGCCGGCCAAGAGGTTTCCAAGGCGATGGCCCCGAGCTCATGCCGGTGCACAGAGGAGGTGGCCCTATGGAAAGGGCTATGGGAGGTTGCGGGGGTGCCACCGAGCAAGGAAAGGAGAGGACGAATCCGACGGGGAAGGCGGAGGTCGCGACGACCATCGAGATGAGCTACGCAGCGATGGTTAGAGGATGAAACTTCCACTCGACGAAAATCGTATGATTGGAGGGAGTGGAAAGTTTCTCAAAATTTGGGAGGAAGGTTTTTTTGACCTCCCTAATTTTGGGGGGAGTTATAGGGCTATAGGGGAAAGATTAAAGTGTGTTAAACATTTATAGGGGAAGGGTTGAAGATGGATAATATCAGGTGCTCCCAGGATTCACCTTCTCCCATGTTACAGCATAGATGCCTCTGGACCTGCGCATAATTACGAGACTCCTTGGGGGGGGGGGGGGGGGGGTTGCAATTTTTGGGTGAGGCGGTGAGCTCTTCCTGCGACCGTTGGATCCACGATCTAGATATAGAGGGGGATGGGGAGGCAGCATGGGGGATGAGGGGTGCGGCGCGGCGGCGGGACGGGAGGCGATCTCTCCTCTAGATCTAGATCGAGCGAGGTGGGTATCGTACTGGCAAATTCGGTGGGCTGGGAGGACGAAAAGAAAAAACAAATTGGAGGAGGAAGCGAGGACGGACGAAGAGAAGGGTGAAACGCCTGAGGAGCAAAACATGGAACATTGCGTTCTTTTTAGACAGTATAAGAGATAGAGATTTTTTTTTTGAGCGGTAAGAAAACACTTTATTGATCAAAGGGGGAGTTCAAAGGAATACAAATAGGGTCATGCGGGTACCCTAGCCACAAATGGCGACCCCTACTAAGCGAAACTGAAAATTTTACCAAACTATGAGCTTCTTTGTTCGTGTCTCTTCCTTCATATATAATATCACAAGTCTGAAACAACATTTGGTTCTCCCTGATCTCACGAATGATAGTGCCGTTCATGCCACGAGCATCATTTTTTATGTCCTCCACTACCCCTTTGCCGTCGCATGAAATAATGACTTTGCTTAGATTCAAATCCAAGGCTAGTGCCAGAGCTTCTCGACATGCTAAGGCCTCCAAACATGTAGGGTCTGTAACTCTAGGAAACACCATCGACGAGGATCCTAGGAACCGTCCTTCGTTCGTCCCTACAAACAGCGGCGGAAGCACCAGTGACGCCATCACGGGATAGCCCTCCGTTGACATTGATTTTTACCATACCTGCTGCTGGAGGTTTCCACCTCTGGGGGTGCCTAGTTGGCGCCACGCGAACGGTGTTATTCGGAACTTCTTTGATTGCCTCCAACTCTGATATGAACCGCTGCACAAAGAGATGAGTGGCATGGGGACTCTGGAAGTTTGATTCGTGGATCGCCTTCCGCCTGGCTGTCCATGTAGCCCAAAGAGTAACTGCCAACAACACAAATTTATCGTGTGAGAGTGCCTCAATCATCGCAAAAAGCCACTGCTTCGCCGATGGTTCGGTTGTGGCAATGAGATGTTCAGCGAGATCCCCATCGGTCAAAGCCCATATACATCTCGAAGACGAGCACTCAAGCAAAGAATGACGCCAAGAGTCTCTAGCGCCACATAGCTGACAATTATCAGAGTGCGACATTTTCCTGTGTTTGCGGACATCTTCGGTAGGGATTGAATGTTTTGCTAACCTCCAAAGAAAATTCCGAATCTTTCCCGGGACATCAACATGCCAAAGCTTCTTCCATCCTCCTTCTTCTGCTGCCCTGTTGGAAGTGCTCGCGCGGCCCTCGAGCCATGCTTCACGCCTCCGTTTGGTGGTTGCGAGCATACGATATGATGACTTCATAAAGAACTGCCCGTTCCTCTCAAAATGCCAACTCCAGAAGTCGGTCTCCTGTCTAGTAAGAGATAGAGATAGAGACTATATCGAGTTGATTTTGTTTGCACTCACCAACGCAAGCCACAGGCCCAGTCTAGCCGGCCCACGGCCCACGTACGTCCCCGGTATGTGCTACTGGGTAGTTCTTCGTTGGCCGGCCCATTTACCAAACGCCATACGAGCGCCCGCTTCGTCTCGCAACAGGCGAGACAAAGCCGCGCCCGGGTGGTTCGTCCTTGGCAACGATGGCGCTGGTGGCGAATCAGCGGCGGCAGATGGTGTGAAGGCGTTGGCGGGGATAGACCGGCGGCGGCGGCGAGTTAGGCGAACCCTTCCCGTTTCACGGTGGCGTCGGAGGCATTCAAGTGGCGCTGTGACCTGCGGACAGAGCTGACAAGAGTTCTGCCGGAGAAGGTGAGGATTAATTTCTACGCCTTTGGCTGACAAGTCGGAGCTGCGACCGCTTACGCTCACCAGGTGTTTGACGCATGGCCAGGACGAACAACACCCGGTGCTTTGGGCAGAGGCATAAGGATCCATCGCGATATTGCTTCGGAAAGCAGCCAAGCGGAGTGGCCTGACAAGGCATGCGCAGCAGGTGTTTGATGGAATGTCAGTCGAGGCTGTGGTACGTTCAGCTGACTCTTCCTGTCCAGCCAAGTTGCGAAATGTTTCTAGAGGATCAGATGGTTCATATGACTGTTGTTGCCTTGTTCGAGTGTCCGTCCATACCTACAAGGTGTCCGACCCGATTCCAAACCGGTGAAGCCTCAATAACGATGTTGTTGCTGCTAGCGTGACTAAGCCACACGAAAATGGATGAATGCTATAGGAAGAAGGTGCTGCAGGCAGGTACTTAATCCTGACCCGAAATCATCTAGCATTAAGTGTCTTCCTACTTCCTAGTGAAGCTCAGCAGGTGAAAGACAATTATGATGACAGTCTTGACCAACATCAGCGTGATTGTTCACTGAAATTCTGCACATACACAAACGACTATTTCTCATTAAATCCCTGGATCCCAAGACTGATTCACTTGTTTAATGTTCATTTAACCAATGACCTTACTGACCTTGCTAATTTTTCATTAGATCAGTGATGACTTACATGAAACCATGGGCGGTTTCGGTACCGCACTAGCTAGGGAGAAGATGGACAAATATCTGAGAAACCTCCCACCTGTGTAAAACTTCGCTTCAAGGGCTATAATTAATTGCTGCTGATATTGCAGCTGGTAGCTGCGTTATTATGTATACATATATGACATACACCGGTTCATCATTGCAGAATCCAGCCAAAGCACATGATATAGCACACAACAGTATATATTAATAAGTAGTCAAATGTGCGTACAAGCATCGCACTTATTACATGGAACCATATTGTCCAGAGGAAAGCCACACAAATCCAGACCCATGAGCATACACACAACCATTATGCAAGCACAATCACAAGCCACACATGCAGGACAAGTAACTGGACCCCCCCATGCAGAACACAAATGAACACTCAGCAGACAGAAACACACAATGGCAAACCACACGAGCACACACAAACACAGACCATGGGAGAAATTGATGATGAATGGAAGAAGTAAAGGGAAGGCCTTCAGTTCCTTCGGCGCCAAACCTTAGCCTTCCACAAGGATGGGCATCTTGCAGCACCATCCGATTCTCTTGTGTTTCCTGTTGCTTGGTCTTGATTTTCTGACTTTCTGTGTTCGTAGTCAAGTCTACCCTTTTGTGTTTTGATGTCTTCTTTCACCTCATCAGGGACAATGTCACCGTTCAGCTCGACCTCCTTTGATGTAGGAAGTTTGTCGACAATAAGAAGGTTGAGCTTTTGGAATTCATCTTTGTTGAAGATACGCCGACCACCAATATAAGACTGGTCCAAGTGCACTATGCAGCGCATCTTTGGTTTGTGGGCGAGGATTTCCAGATCATCTTGCTCCAGCAATGTACCACGAAGAGTCACCTTGGCTATGTGTTCGGCATCGTGAAGTAATGAATGCAACACGTCCTTGTTCTTGTTGTTGTTCAGCTCGAGCTCCTCCAATTTTTGAAGGCAGTCGACTCCACTGATAGAGACTATGTTGGTGGAGGACAAAACGATCTTCTCGAGGTTACTAGCAGCTCCAATATCAAATTTGATTTCAGTCATGTTGGCCCCCTGAACAAGAAATCTGTTGAGATTTTTGAATTCACCCTTGTTGAAGATGAGCTTGCTCTCAGTGTACGCATTGTGTCGAAGCTTGACACAGCGTAAGTTCTCAAGCTTGGCAAGGACCTTCAGATGTTCCTGCCTCAGAAAAGTGAAACTTAAAGTTACCTTGGCAAGTTTATTTCCATTATCGGTCAATAATTCAAGAACCTTCCCCATATGTGTGCTAGTGCTTTCATTGATACTTCGGCTCTCAAGATCCTTGGGGCACTTTTTGCTTCCATTGATAGTTAGGCTCTCAAGATACTTGGGGCTGTTTACCAGACTCAGCTCTGATGGAGAGCCCTTGTATATGGTTATGTCAAGAGTAATTGACAGAAAACGGAGGGACTGTTTTAGGAGATCATTGATTGATTTAAGCAATGGCTGTAGGTCCCTCTTCTTGTTGATAACCACACCGAGCTTCTTCAGCTCATTTAGATCTCCAATATCTTCCAAGTCTTGATGATTCTTCGGCTTGACATTGGACAATACCTCCACACCCTCCATTTTTTCGACCTTCTCAGGGATCTGCACACTGGAGAAGTCAGCAAGACTTGAATCAACATTACCAGGCAATAGACGCTTCAGACGATTCTTCGGCTTGACATTGCACGGTACCTCCACACGCTCCATTTTTTTTATCTTCTCAGGCATCTGGACACTGGGGAAGTCAGTAGGACTGCTTGGACTTGAATCAACATGACCAGCCAACACACGCTTCAGCTTTTGACCAGCCAACACACGCTTCAGCTTTCGGAGCAAGACAGTTCTTGTTTCATATGCAGGAATCTTGGTGTCCCGGATATCCAATACCTCTAGCTCATGAAGATTGTTGATTTCACTGGGCAGCCTGGTAACATCCGTTCCCCTCAAGCTGAGATACTTGAGCATCAGTATCTTCCTGCATATGTCCCTCAGGTAGCACTGGTTCTTCTGTTGGAAGCAATGACAGCCTTCTAGATCTAGCACCTTGAGCTTGGAGAACTGAGATGACTTTTTAAAGAAATCCTCGATTGTTTCGGAGTGGCAGAGACGGACATCGTTGAAAATGGAGAAGTGATGAGCCAAGCGATGTGATAACCGTGTCTCCAGAATGCGCTGCTTCATGGCAATCTTGGTAATGAATCCATAAGCTAGCTTATGCACCGAGCAGCTCTTGACCTTTCCAGTAGCACCAATGTCAACAGGACAAACAAGGTACCGGGCGACGAGCGTATCAAAACATTTCTCGGCTTCATCCACTGAAGAGGACCAGCACCAGTCTTTGGTGGTTATCAGCCCTTCTGCAACCCATCGTCCTATCAAGGTTGAACGCCTGATGGTTTCCCCTTGAAGGAAGATAGCGAGGTACAACAAACATGACCTGTACTCTTTAGGCAGATCCCTGTAAGAGAACTTGAACATCATACTGGGCAATGATTTTTGTGTGGCACCGGCACGCAAGGTGTTGTGCAACTTTCTCAACTCTTCACTGCTCCTCTTGGGTTTGGCATACAACGCATGAGCAAAGAGCTTCATGCATAATTCATGTGGCTCACACTCGCGCAAGATGTTGCGAAGAATCTGGCGGTTGTCTTCATCATTCATATGCTTGCTTGTATTCTGGAGCACAGTATCAAGGCCAAAAAGAGAATATTCTATAAGCTCCTGCTCTGGACAGTGAAAATATTGCTTGTTGTCCTCTTGAGTGGTCTTGGCCACAATCACAGCACCGGCGAAGGGGCACCCCAACCCCAACATGCTCAAACTATTTCTGGTCTCCTCCCATTGGGGTACATGCTTGTCATAAACTTTGAGGATGACCAGGATCCTTCGATCATCAGCTCTCAAACATCTTTTAATCTTTTGCACCATCATTTTGATCTTGAGCTGCTTCCTAATCTTCGTGATGATTTCTTCCTTCTTCTTCTCTGTGGTTTCTACAAAAACAGCTTCCGGGGTCCTTTGATCTGCTTCACCGCCCGTCTCTCGGTTCTTGTCAGATTTGTCTAATTCCCGCAGCTCTTGCAGCATCTCCTTAACCTCTTTTTTGACCATATCTTTGATATCATAATCCACCAATGTGCTAGGAGTACTATTGGCGGCGGTGGTGGTGGTGCTGGTCGACCTTGGGAACACCTCCCGCAGGATGTCTTCATATTCGTGTTCCTGCAGCTTTGAGCTTGAGCCTCCTGCTTCTATTTCTTCTTCAACTTCTGTTTCTTCTTCAAGTTCTATTTTTTCTTTAAGCTCCTTGGCTGTTTGCTTGATGATGGCATCGTACAATTCTGCTACCATGGCTTTGCTCTTTTTGTCTTTTTCAGATGCAGCAGTAGTTGAGTAGTAGATGAGCAGGCAGAGGAGTTCGTCCAATTCTTTACAGTCGATTTCGTCTTCCAATTCCTTTCTGTCATCTTTCAATTTTTGCAGGTCCTGCAGCTGCTGTTTACCAACCTCAAGATTGCAAATTCTGATGGCATCAATCTTGTCGCGGACCTTCATTTTTTCTATCTCGTGCTTGATTCCACGAATCGTCTTCCTTGTGTATTTGTAAATTATCCATTTTGTTGTGCTACTAGTATGATCCGTGCCTTGCTGCTGGTTGAGCTCATGCAGGATGTAGCAGAGAATCTTGTGGGGTCGTAGCGTTACTAAATTGTGGTGCACCGCGGGGACGTCGACCAAGACGACGACGTTCCGTGGTGCCACAGCCTGCGCAAGAGTGCCGCCGTCCTTGCTCTCCGGTGGCACAGTCTTATCTTCGTGCACAAGGGCGCCGGCATCCTTTGTCTCCGGCGGCACAGCCTTATCTTCATGCGCGAGAGCGACGGCATCCTTGATCTCCGGTGGCACGGCTTTATCCTCATGCGCGAGAGTGACGGCATCCTTGGTCTCCGGTGGCACAGCCTTATCCTTGTGCGCGAGAGCGCCGGCAACCTTGGTCTCCTGTGGCACATCCTTATCTTCATGCGCAAGGGCGCCGGCGTCCTTGGTCTCCGGTGGCACAACTGCCTTATCTTCGTGCGCAAGAGCGCCGCCGGCGTCCTTGGTCTTCGGTGGCACAGCCTTATCTTCGTGCCCAAGGGCGCCGGTGTCCTTGGTCTCTGGTGGCATATCCACCTTATCTTCATGCCCAAGAGCGTCGCCGGCGTCCTTGGTCTCCGGTGGCACAGCCGCCTTATCTTTGTGCAGAAGAGCGCCACCGGTGTCCTTGGTCTCCGGTGGCACATCCACCTTATCTTCGTGGCCAAGAGCGCCGCCGGCGTCCTTGGTCTCTGGTGGCACAGCCGCCTTATCTTCGTGCAGAAGAGCGCTGCCGACGTCCTTGGTCTCCGTTGGCACAGTCTTATCTTCATGTGCAAGGGCGCCAATGTCCTTGGTCTCTGGTGACACAGCCTTATCTTTGTGTGCAAGGGCGTGAGCTTTCTCAACCCGCTTGAAATGGGCGGTCGCCATAACCAGGGCTTCACGCCCAAGAGCGTCGGCATCCTCGGTCTTTGTTACCACAAAGGTGATGCATGGTAGTAATGGTTTTGATCCGGCCGCCGGTTCCGTTGATCCTGCCGCCCTTGACATTATGTCTTCCTCCGCCGCCCTCGACTTTATGTCTTCCTCCGACACCTGCACCACTGGTTCGATCCACTGGTCTAGCCTCCTCCTAAAATAGTCTTCCTTGTCCATCCTCATACTAGTCATGGACAAGGCCAACTTGAGTGGACCAACCCCGTCTTGGTCGTTGTAGGCGTCTTCTTCTTCTTCTTCTTCATGGTCTTGTGGTGCCGGCAATAACAATGGCTCCGTGAGCCCAGCCCCGGAAGATGATGACTCCATTTTGACCTCGACGCCATACCTCATTCGGCGGTTGCCGATGTCCTGTGCCCGGTCCTTGAGCTCCCTCAGCTGGCCGGCAGCGCGATGCTGCGCGAGCAGCTTGCGCAGCAGCCAGGGAGCCCACCAGAGGTAGTGGCCAGGGCCTTTCTTGGGCAGGTGGAGTGCGGGGTCCCCGCGGTAAAGGTAGAGGTCAATGCAGTTGTTGCAGTCGTTGGCGAGGATCCGGACCTGGTTCATCCAGGTGCGGACCTGCTCGTCATGCTCGCGGCTGTTCCCAGAGAGGTTCGCCAGGAAGCTGCCCATGCTCTCCATCTCCTCCTGGATGAACTGCACGTCGCGCCGGACACGCCCGAGCCTCAGCGCCTCGTGGCTGATCACGCCCAGCAGCGTGCTCACGGCGCCCGTCGCCAGCTCCGCCATGGATAAATCCCTCCGCCGCCGCCGCCGGCGGCCTGGTGTGTGTGATGGTGTCTCAAGAGTTTGTTTGATCGGTTTAGCAGAATCAGGCTAGGCTAGCACCTAGCATGCATGCGTATGTGTGGTGTGTGGCCTTGCATGCAATGCGATGCACACGTCTATCTGTGTGTGTGCCGTGGGCAGCTAGCAAATGGATTTGTTCTTCTATTCTACCTGGAACCCATGCCACCAAGGCATGTAGGCAGCTTCTTCTTTTCCTTTCTCTCCATTCTTTACTTCTTTCAGCATGAAGGCTGCAGAGCCTTCATGATGAATGTATGAGGGTAGGGGACCTGGGGACCGTGATTTTCCTACTCTTCCTTCTCTTTTCTATCATTTCTTTACTTTTCAGCAGGCTGCATGCAGATCCTTCATCACGATTTCTCATTTCACCTTTGATCGATTGGAGTGGAACGCGAGGTCTTTCTAAATTAGTTGCAAGGAGTATGGAGTGCTCAACATTTTCCATGTTCTAATGAATGTTTTGTTTTAAAATGCAGGCAAGGGTATTTTTATTAGGGAAGAGACGCAAACGGGTGAGATATACTTCGAAAATTAGCTCCAAGCAGGAGTCGGCCTGGGTGCATCAGTGCTACCACTACCAAAGTAAAGGGTATTTGGTACCCCTAGCAGAAGATGTTTCTGAGATGGCCTTGTTCTCACTGGTTCATACATACATATGTAATTGCCATAAACGCCTAAAATCGACCTAACCACAGTAACATTGTGCTGATGAAGTTAGAAAATAACCCATAGTTCTGCAAGCAAGCACAATCAGGGCGTCTATTGGTAAGTTATCTCCAGGTAGAGCATCAACCCGCTAACTACCCAACTTCCTCTTTTCCTTTTCTGCCCTTTCTTTACTTTTCAGCAGGCTGCAGATCATTCATGACGATTTCTCATGCCATCTTTGATGTTCCGGAAGGATACGTCGTTATTTGATTCGTCGCCCCCTTGTTACAATTTCGCTATATATGGTCCCTTTCGTGTGACAAACTTGTCGACAACTCGACTACTTGGCTGACAGGTGACTTTGATTTCATTCGAACCTTGGTCGTTTGGAAGGGGATAGCATTTGATTCTTCCTCCAAGCGGGAGTCAGCCTGGGTGCATCAGCGCTACGCTACCTTATAACTGGGCTATTGCCCTGTTCTCTAATGAATGTTTTGTTCATAATGCAGGCAAAACGTGAAGGGTCTTTGGTTCTCCGCTGCAGATGATGTTTCTTAGACGACATTCTTCTCACTGGCTCATGTATACATATACACTTGTCATAATTAAAGACCTAAAATCTGGCAACAGTTAAATTGTGTCGATGAAGTTGAAAAATAAAACAGAATTTTACAAGGAAGAACATCAAGGCATTTATTGGCAATCTTGGAAAAAAGGCGTTTATTGGTAATCTTCTGTAAGTTATCTCCAGCCGGAGCATCAACCCATTACCCAACATCTTCCTTTTCTTTTCTGTCATTCCTTTACTTTTCAGGAGGCTGCTGGTCCTTCATGGCGATTTCTCATGTCATCTTTGGTCTTCTGGAAGGCTGCGTCGTTAAATTGATTCGTCGTCCTCTTGTTACAATTTTTGCTATGGTCCCTTCCATGTGATAAATTTGTCGGCAACTCAATTACTTGGCTGACATGTGACTTTGATTTCATTCGAACCTTGGTTCTTTGCACAGAGATAGCATCTGCGTTTCTTTCTCCTTTGCTTCCATTTTGCTCTGGGAACACCGAAGAGACTGTGTTGGCGCAGCCCAAGGTAGAAGAAGACTCTCACACACACAAAGGTAGAAGAACACACACAGAGTCTTGGCACCGCACACAACTTGTGCCCTTTTCTTTTGTATTCTTCACAACTCAACTGAACTTGTTACACAGCCTATTAGTAGTGCACGCACACAAGCCAGCCACACACCACGACTAGCTCCACTAGCCGGTAGAAACGGCCACTAGCAATCCCATGACTCGGCCACACGACTCGGCCATCTCCTCACTTCCTGGAGACTACATCTGATTGCTAGGATCTCCTCTAAGCCAATCTACCAACAAACTCTATCCATGCATGTACGTGTGATTCACTCCTCCTACTATCTAGGCTTGCAACTAACTAACCTTTGGATGCAGACTCACACGCATACGTGGTGCCATACATGCACAACACCGAGCTGGCACCTCTTAACATGACTAACAAGCTTTGCGATGTGTACACGTGACCACATCTCTAGGTGTGCACATGCCGCAGCTTGATCTACATGCAAACTCGAAATAAAACCATGATGAAAATATAAACAACAAGGTTAAGTCTAACAGACTGCACTATTAAGCATGCACCTTGGGACAATTACAGTAGTAACATCGATGACAATTACAGTTCATACATACATATATATTCCCTTTGAGTTTTATTTTGCATAACAAATGGCATCCAGTTTTGAGTAGCATGATCCTTCCATCCTTTCTCTTCAATAGAAGAACCGTTTTGACTACCATCAAGTTTTTTCTGCCATCATTTTCCATGTTCTAATGATTGTATTTTAAATACATGCATGTACTAGCACCTAGCTAGGGTATTTTTATGAAGGAAGAGAAGCAAGGGGTGAGATAATTCAAAATTTTGCTCTAACCGTGAGTCTGCATGGGGTATTTTTATCGCCCTGTGTCTCTAATGAATGTTTTGTTCATAAAGCAGGCAACGTGAAGGGTCTTCGGTTCTCTACTGCAGATGATGTTTCTGAGATGGGTTCTCACTGGGTTCATATATACATACACAGATAATTGCCGTAATGAAAGACCTAAAATCAATCTGGCCACGGTTACATTGTGCCGATGAAGTGAAAAAATAAGAAAACATATATAGTTCTGCAAGCAAGCACAGTCAGGGCGTCTATTGGGAAGCTATCACCAGGTAGAGCATCAACCCTCTACCCAACTTCTTTTTCTTTTCTGTCCTCTCTTTACTTTTCAGCAGGCTGCAGATCTATCATGACGATTTCTCGTGTCATCTTTGGCATTCTGGAAGGATACGTCGTTAATTGATTCTTTGCCCCATGTTACAATTTTGCTATATATGGTCCCTTCTATATATGCTCCCTCTTTCGTGTGATAAACTTGTCGACAACTCAACTACTTGGCTGGCAGGTGATTTTGATATCATTTGATCCTTGGTCTTTTGGATGGAGATAGCATTTGATTCTTCCTCCCCCGTTTTCATTTTGCTCTCGGAACAACTTGTATTTCCGCGCACGCAAGTCACCGAAGAGGCGAACGTCTCCGATACGAATAGAACAGGAAATGTAGTTTCTTACCGAAAATATATACTAGCATTTGTTATATTTTCCTGCAACTGCAAGATCAATAGATATCGTCCAGTTTGAAAACTTTGATGAAGTGATATATTGTCACATTTGGTTACATTTTCCTTTCTAAAGCAATATTGGATTACCTTGAATAATTAATGGTGGGTTGTTGCTAGTAGCTTGTATCCACCCACACCACAACTAGATTTCAAATACCATGTTGTCTGCCTTGAACCCTGATGAGAAACACAGATGGTGTTGCCAAAAGACTCTTTCTTGTCAAGGCTCAGCTTAATTCCAGGTGAACTCAATATGATGTAAAAGTTGTACAACTGTTTTACAATAGAGACCCAGACGAATACTCCCTCCGTTTCAAACTAATTGAAGTTCTATGATTCTCCTAAGTCAAACTTCATCAAGTTTGACCAGGCCTATATAAAAAATATATCAACATCTACAAAATCAAATTTACTCCATTAGATTCATTATGAAATGTATTTCTATATTATATATATTTGATATCGTAGATCTTTGTGGATTTTTCTATACACTTGGTCAAACTTTAAAAAGATTGACTTAGAAAAATCCTAGAACTTCAATTATTTTGAAACCGAGGGAGTATAACTTTAGAAGGATTTTATTCTCATAATTGTCTTCAAATTTAGCCAAAATTCCAAAGAGTTCCCACGAAGTAATTGATGGCATTCTGGAAATTAATTTCATGTATTTTGGTGGGTAATTGTTAACAAAATACTGAAGACACTCAAAGATGAAATGAAGTTGGCGTCTTGGAGGCGACTGATCCTCGTGGTGCGCTGGTCGCCGGCTGTCCGAGGGATCCATTGTATGTTGTGAGTGCAACTGTGGCCGAGCTCACCGACGGGTTCATGTCGTCGATGGCTAGGTATCGCCGGAGGAAGACCGACGGGGAATTGGTTCAGGAGGAGGAGGTTGGGTATCCGGCGCCGGCGACGTGATTGGGATTCCTGCCCGGCGATTCCCTGGGCGGATACGACCCTGAGTGCCAAAATCATCTAGCTCAAGAAATTGCTCGCGTGTCCAAACTAAGGAGAAGATATGTGCATCCCATGTTTTCCCAAAACAATGCAAAATCGCCCGCTCACGGAGATTTAAAAAGCAAGTGTAGGTCTGCTTAGATGCGGTGGTTGTTGGTGGTGGTCGGGACTCCGCTACTCTGTCGGGCAGATCGGCGGCAAAGACCACGGACATGGCCTCGTGCGAGCGCGCTCGACGAAGGCCGTCGGTAGTCACGGGGTTGTGTCTCCCCCGGTCCACCGGGACTGGCTGGAGACGCGGGCATGGGTGCCTGCTACTGTGGAGGCGTCGACCTAGACTCCGTGGCTGATGTCAGGCTAGGAGTGACAGGAGACGCCTTTTACTCCTCCTACCGTGGTGGGTGCACCGTGATGTGGGCGGTTGGTGGTGTCTCGGACATGGATGCTGGGGCGGCGGCCCCGGATGGCGGTCTGCATGGTTGGCTCTCCGTCGGACACCATGGCGGCGGTGATGGCCTTCCCTCTTGGTCGTCTGGGCGGCGAGAGGTGGAGCGGTGGGTGGCTCGGGCGCACGCTCTGTCACCTGGCAGTAGAGCCGCCCCGATCCAGATCTGGAGTTCTGGCCTTGCCGCGCTTGTCCTGGAGACCTCGTGGTGGCTCGGGGGAGCTACCAAGCGAAAGCTCCGCGTTGTGTCGCCGACGATGGCGACGCTCGCGGGCGTCGTTATCTTCTTGAAGATGTCGTCATGGTGCTCCTCTTCGTGTCTGGGTTCCGGGTGAAAACCTTTGTCAGTTGTGGACTCGGCAATGGCGACGCTTAGCGCCGTTCTCCCTCCTGGGGGCGTTGTCGTGGAGCTTAGGTGTTGTACGGCGTAGCGTGACATTGTAACCAGTTCCTTCTGTGCTCTCTCTCGGTAGCGTAGTCGCGTGCGTCTTGCGTGCTCCGGTTATTCTGAGATCGGTGTTGTATGAGGGTTACCTCCTCACCTTGTATCGTTCGGCCGTATACTTGGTTCGGTTGTTGCTTTATATATAAAGCGGGACGAAAGCTTGGTTCAAAGAGGGTATCATTGAAAAATGCATGATTAACGAGAAAAAAGAATCAACCTATACACCAATTATGTGGGTTGGGCATCACACGAATTGTATCGAAAGGTCGTGTGTTTAGATCATAGAAAAGCAATATGAATCTTCCCAGAAGGTTGTAATCGGTGAGAACTTTTCTGCCAAAGGTATAGTGTGAAAATATCCTTGCAAAAATTACCTATTGATTTATAAGCACCGAAATCTCCAAATTTCGCTTTTGAAAAACCACGAGTCGAAAGGACCCGATCGAATGGAGGGACAAAAATAGAAACATAGGCCCTGTTCGGTAACCCTCCTCGACTCCACAGCCAGTAGCTAGCAGCCAGCTTCTCGTAGGAAATCCCAGAGTCATCGGAGCGTTCGGCAGAGCAACTTCTTCCTTCGACTGATTTCCACCTAGGCCGAAAGGCCATTTAGATGTTTTTGGCCCACTTAGCATATTTATTAGATGGGCTATTGGTTGGGCTTTGACCCGATTCTGTAGTGGGAGCTCGTTCTCGGGGAGATAGAGCTCCTGAAGGAGTTTAGCTGCAGCGAACCGGTACGCGAATTCACTTCGCGGTGGCATACATGTGTAATATCAGTCAACTCCCGCTTCTCCGTTTTCTGAGAGCAAACCCAGACGCAAAGTTCGTCCCTGATACAATCCGGAATAACAGTACTTCGTTGATTACTGAACATCACAGCAAAGTTCGTCCCTGATACAATCTGGAATCACACCACGATAACAACGATTAACAGCATGCTCACAACTACGAGCTAGTTTGTGTGCCACTACATTCATACCACGCCTGACATGTAAGAAAGAACATTGAGTAAACCCAGACGCAAGAGACTTGATGTCCGAGACAACAGCACCCACTCTTGATCGATCTTGAACCGAAGATTTGATCCTGTTCACTATGGAGAGGCAATCAGATGCCAAAACAATTGTCATAAAGCCTTCAGATCGACAAACCTCGAGAGCACGCCGAATGGCAAGCGCCTCAGCCAACTCAGGTTTAGAAAAACATTGAAGCTGCTCATTGCAAGCAAACATGCACTCACCAAGATAGTTCCTAGCCACACAGCCCATGCCCATCCACCGGATAGATGGAAACAGCGCCGCGTCAACATTCACAGCCACCGTACCAGCAGGTTGCGGAGTCCAAATGAGAGTTGAAGGAGAGGACTCGCGCCTAGGACCAGGTTCAGGCTTAGAACAATGCAGCACCACCATACGGACATAGGCACGAATTTTTGAAGCAGTACTAGCAGGATGCATGCATAGCAGTATCATTATTACATACCTTATTTCTAGCTTCCCAGATATGCCATAGAGTGATAGCCAAGACGGTAGCTTGAAGCTTTGAAGCACGAGCCAGGAAGTCGAACATCCATTGGCAGCCATTCAACATGTCTTTTCTACACAACCTGACACTGAACTCCTCTTTAACACCTTTCCATACAGAACGGGCAAAGGGACACACTAGGAAGAGATGTCCCACACGCTCAGTCCGCTTACAGAAAAAACAATCATCATCAGCAGGAATGTGACGCCTCACCAGCTGGAAACCCGTAGGCAAACAATCATGCACAAAACGCCACAGAACAATCTTCATTTTGTTTGGACAATTGACTGACCAAAGGGCCTTCCACTCCTTTTCTTGCACCTGAAGATTGGAAGCCAGACCCTTGCCCTTTCCACTTGTAGAGGAGAAGAAGCTCTCACTTCTAGCAAGATTATAGCTAGACTTGACCGAGTAAATGCCAAGTTTGTCATGAGGCCATGACAGGAAGTCATATCCCCCAAAACGACTTATGGGAACTTGCAGAATTTTTTCCGCGATAGGGTCAGCAAAGAAGCTTCGCACAAGATCTTCGTCCCAAGTCACCAATGACTCGGCCAACAAGAACTGAACTGAAGTTGCAGCCGGAATAGGGAGAATCGAGCTGAAGGTTCCAGGAGGGAAACCCTTAATCCAGTTGTCTTCCATAACCTTGATCTGGGTGCCATTCCCTACACCGCAACGAGCCCCCTTCTGAATCAGTTCACGCCCGAAAAGCAAACTACGCCAGGTGAAGGAAGATGATCTTGGATTGGTGGCAGTCCAAAAAAAACCATCAGGGAAGTAGCGTCCCTTTAAAACCCTCGAACACAAAGAGTCAGGTTCGGTCAGGAGACGCCAACACTAACACGCTAGCATCGCCTGGTTGAAAAGCACCAAGTCGTGGAAGCCCATTCCACCAAGAAACTTTGGGGTAGAAAGCCACTCCCAAGAACGCCAATGCATTTTTTGACGGCCGTCTTCGACACCCCACTAGTGGTTGGCGATGTTGGTCTTCATTTGCTCACAAATGGAGACAGGCAATTGGAAGCTACTCATCACATAGTTACGGATAGCCTGTGCCATAGATTTCAGAAAAAATTCCTTTCCGGCCCGCGACATCGGCGTATCATTGCAGCCATTGATCCTCTTCCAAACATGGCCCGGTAAGAAACTGAAGGAGTTGGTGGCTGCTCGACCAATCTCAGTGGGCATACAGAGATAAGAGTCATGGAGACTTTCATTGTCTACCCCAAGGCACCCCTTTACAGTTCCCTTGACACCATCAGGGCAATGCTTCCCAAAGAAAATCGAAGACTTTAGCAAGTTGATCATTTGCCCAGAGGCCTCACAATATTGCTGGAGAGCAGAATTCAGAGCCTCCACACTTCTATTATCACTGCGTGCAAAGAAGATGTTGTCGTCTGCAAAAAGCAAGTGAGATTTATTGGGGCCTTGCATACCATTTTGAATCCCTTGTAGCTCGCCAAGGCTCTCCCTCCTTTGCAGTAATCCAGACAAACCTTCCGTACACAGCAAGAACAGGTATGGGCTGATGGGGTCTCCTTGGCGGATCCCCCTGGATGGCACCACAGCAAAAGTGAGCTCACCATTCACCTTCACCGCATATCTTGCCGAGGTAATGCAGCGCATCACAGTTTGTATCCAAACAGGAGCAAAACCCAACTTTTGAAGACACACATGGAGGTACAACCACTCAATGCGGTCATACGACTTCATCATATCCACTTTGAGAGCAAAGAAAGGCCTCTTGGAATGTTGTTTCCGAACAGTGTGCAAACATTCATAAGCAACAAGCACACTGTCCGTGATCAAGCGGCCTGGCACGAAAGCACTCTGAAACTCCAAGACAATGTCAGTCAGAAAAACCTTCAGTCTATTAGTACTTTAGATGCAAGTTTGTACAAGACATTGCACAGGCTAATAGGGCGGAATTTAGAGAGGTGTTGGGCATTTTGAACCTTTGGGATTAAGATAATGATTGAGTCACAAAGTCCTTCAAGTAAAGCCTCGCCACTCAAGAAAGAGCGAATCGCATCGCAAATATCATGTTGGATCAGATCCCAGTGAATTTGATAGAACATGGCCGGCAACCCATCTAGCCCGGGAGCCTTCGTAGGTCCCATCTAGAAGAGAGCCACCCTGATCTCCTCATTACTATGCGGTTTGCACAGCTCGGCATTCATGTTGTCATCCACCTTCCTCGGGATAGCATCCAGCACCCTTTCCATAGAGGTGTAATCCTCGGCGGAGAAGAGATCCTCATAAAAATCATGTATCATCTCTTTCGACCAATCCTGGGAAACACACTTGGAGCCGTCCTCCCGCACAAGAGCCTTGATACAATCGATCTGAGCCAGTTGTCGTGCCATGATTTCCTCACGCTCAAACAGTTCACATAGCTGACACTCCAGCTCGTGCTCCTCCTTCAGCCCAGCCGCATTCACAGGTGACATGCGCAAAGACTTGAGTCTCCTTTCGGTCCTCTGGATCTCATGTTGGACAGAACCAAAGGCCACCTTGCTCCATTCCTTGAGAGCACCCGACACATGGTTCAAACCTGACCATGTCTCATGCAGCCAGTGAGCCCCAGCGGCGTGGGCTCTCCAAGCATTCTCCACTACCTCATTGTAGTCCACATCTCGGTGCCACATAGCCTCGTAGCGAAATTTGTGTTGCACAGGAGGTCGATCATCCATCACTTGCTGGGAGTCAAGGGAGATGGCCACTGCATAATGGTCAGAGGTGGTAGTAATTATGTTTTCCACCTGATAGAACTCGAACCTGGCAGTAAAATCACCGTTAGCCACAGCGCGATCAAATTTGACCCGCACATTGCATTGCGCATCCTGCCGATTAGTCCAGGTGAACTTTGGACCATAAAAACCAAGGTCCACCAGCCCGCAGTCATCAAGACAGTTTCAGAAAAGCTCCATCTGAGCATCAGATCGGTCACGAGCCCCAAAGTGCTCATCATGGCAGAGAGCCTCGTTGAAATCGCCACAGTAAATCCACGGGGCCTTCCACAACCGGGACAGCCTCCGCATCAAGCTCCAAAATTCATGATGGAGCTCACGCTTTGGTTCCCCATAAACAAAGGTCACCCGCCAGGGAGCCAGATCATCCGATGAGACCATCACATCAATGCAGTGCGAGTTGAATCCCTTCAGTGAAACTGAATATGGCAAATATCAGAATAGAGACAAGCCTCCACTGAGGCCCTCAGAGCTAACAGCATAAGAACTAGAGTACCCCAATGACCACATAAAGTTCTTTGCTTTACGATCCACCATGTTGGTCTCCGACAAGAAGAGGATCGAGGGTCGGTAAGTCTTCACTAACCAACGAAGCTAGGAAAAATTGCTGCCCTAAGATGTTTAGATTTGAAAAGTGGTGGCTCTCTCAACCTGGTTTTAACCAGATTGTTGAGGTGGCATGGGCTTCTGTTGGGTCATCCAGCAACTCTGTTGACAACTGGATGATCAAAACCAGAAACCTTAGGAAGAAATTGAAAGGGTGGAGTATTAACTTAGAGGCAGCTATGAAAAAGAAAAAGAAATCCCTCCTTATGGAGTTTGACATTTTGTATGTTTTATCTGAATCCCAACAACTTTCTGCTGGGGATCTTGACAGAATGAAAGATATCAAAAAGGAACTTGATGATATTTGGAGAAAGGAAGAAACTGCCTTATGGCAGAGATCTAGAGATAGGAAAAATTTAGAGGGAGACCGCAACAATGCCTACTTTCATGCTCTTGCTAATCATAGACACAGGAAGAACCACCTCTCTGAGTTGGAAGGCCCCTCTGGGGTGGTGACCTCCACCCAGGATATGTTGAAAGTAGCCACTGATTTTTATAAGAATCTTTTTGCTTATGAACCCAAACCTGATATTCATCTTGGTGCTGGTTTCTGGGCGGAGGATGATCTAGTCTCTGAACAAGATAGAGAAGAACTTGAAAAATCCTTTTTTGAGGAGGAAATTAAACAAGCTATTATGAGTTCTTATGCATGTGGAGCTCCTGGTCCTGATGGGTTGTCTTTTCTGTTCTATCAGAAATTTTGGGACACCATCAAGGGTGACTTCATGTGGATGGTGAAAGACTTTGAGGCTGGATCCTTAGATGTTCATAAACTGAACTTTGCCATAATCACTCTTATTCCTAAGACTCCTCAGGCCAGGGAGATGAAGAATTTCAGGCCAATTAGCCTCAGTAATTGTGCTGTGAAATTTTTGCCTAAAGCCATGAACACCAGAGCCTCTCCTCTCTGTGACAAACTCATTTCTATGAATCAAACTGCTTTTATCAAAGGGAGATTTATTTTTGGAAAGTGTTGTGATGGCCCATGAAGTTATTCATGAGGTGCATAGATCTGGATCTGGGGGTCTGATTTTAAAACTAGACTATGAGAAAGCCTATGATAGGGTTAGCTGGGATTTTCTCAAAGAGATGCTCCTTTCTAGGGGTTTTGGGGATAAGTGGGTCAATTGGGTCTTCAGTACTTTGTACCAGGGCACTTTTTAGGTCAGGATTAATGACTCCAATGGGCCTCATTTTGTAGGAGAAAAAGGTCTCAAGCAGGGTGATCCTCACTCACCACTTCTCTTTAATCTGGTGGCTGATGTGTTCACTAAAATGTTAGACAAAGCAGCTAGGCATAATCTGATTGCTGGGCTGCTTCCCCATGTTATTCCAGGAGGTGTGATCAGCTTACAATATGCTGATGACACTATTCTGTTCCTGGAAGATTCTGTGGAATATGCCAAAAATATTAAATGGATCCTTACTTGCTTTGAGAAACTCTCTGGGCTCAAAATCAACTTTCATAAAAGTGATCTACATACCCTCCATGTTAATGAAGAGATGTCCAAAGAGTTTGCTCAAATCTTCTGCTGTCAGTTTGGGGATTTCCCCTTTAAATATTTAGGTGTTCCTCTTCACTATCCGTGCGCAGCTAGCAAAAGGATATGTTCTTGTATTCTACCTGGTACCCACGCCACTCAAGGCATGCAGAGGCAGCTTCTTCTTTTCCTTTCTCTCGATTCTTTACTTCTTTCAGCATGAAGGTTGCAGAGCCTTCATGATGAATGTACGAGGGTAGGGCATCAACCCATTACCCAACTTTCTTCTTTTTCTTTGCTGCCATTTCTCATGCAGATCCTTCATCACGATTTCTAATTTCATCTTTGATCGATTGGAGTGGTGTAATAGACGGGATCGATGACATTGCACACGTGCAACGCGCGGTCTTTCTAAATCAGTTGCAAGCAGGATGGAGTGCTCGGCATTTTCCACATTCCGATGAATGTTTTGTTTTAAAATGCTGGCAAGGGTATTTTTATTAGGGAAGAGAAGCAAACAAGTGAGATATACTTCGAAAATTAACTCCAAGCAGGAGGCGGCCTGGGTGCATCAGTGCTACAACTACCAAAGTAAAGGGTCTTGGTACCCCTTGCCGAAGATGTTTCTAAGATGGCCTTGTTCTCACTGGTTTATACAAACATATATAAGTTCCATAAAGGCCTAAAATCAATCTGACCACAATCTGACAAAAAGAACCCATAGTGCTGCAAGCAAGCAAGCACAACTGGTAAGTTCTCATGTCATCTTTGGTGTTCTGTAAGGATACGGAGCATCAACCCATTACCCAAGTTCTTCTTTTTTCTTTTATGTC
Organism: Elymus sibiricus; assembly: GCA_039707655.1. Classification (NCBI taxonomy): domain Eukaryota; kingdom Viridiplantae; phylum Streptophyta; class Magnoliopsida; order Poales; family Poaceae; genus Elymus; species Elymus sibiricus. Next base: position 538,985,236 of record CM077665.1, on the reverse strand, counting down.
CTTCCTTTATTTTTTAGGAGGCTGTTGATCCTTCATGTCGGTCTCTAGTGTCATCTTTGGTCATCTGGAAGGATGCGCCGTTAGTTGATTCGCCATCCTCTTGTTAAGATTATTTGCTATGGTCCCTTCCGTGTGATTAACTTGTCGACAACTCAGACTACTTGGCTGACAAGTGACTTTGATTTCATTCGAACCTTGGTACCTTTGCAAGGAGATAGCATCTGTGTTTCTCGCTCCGTTGCTTCCATTTTGCTCCGGGAACACTGAAGAGGCTGCACTATTAAGCATGCACTTTGGGACAATTACAGTAGTAACATTGATGATCATGTTCAAAGAATAGTTGTAATGGATAAACATGTTGAAATAGCGGCCATCACATGATATAGTTTCAGTATTAACATAATAATAGGAACATTTTCATTGATAGTCTCCTAAAACAAAGGGGTGCATGCTGAATTTTTATTGGTCCATAAACACCACATAGGCAAAAGGTTGAATGGTTAGTTGGTTACACACGGATATGGCCTTTGGGTTTTATTTTTCTCAACAAATGACATCCAGTTTGACTTGTATGTATTGAATTCATGCACGCCACATCTAGGCTTGTTTAGTCCTAGACGTGGGATCGATGTAAGCCGTGGAATTTTTTTAATACTGCGTTGGCAGGGTCTTGAACTTGAGATCTCTAGTCTCTAATACGATATCGAATTCATGCACCGACTAGTTGCTCCAAAAGATCGAACTGGTGGAGAGAGACGGGCAATATATTTCAACGACATGATCCTTCCATCCTTTCTCTTCGATAGAAGAACCTTTTTGACTACCATCAAAATTTCTCTCTCATCATTTTCCATGTTCTAATGAATGCTTCTAATTGAGGCATGTACTAGCACCTAGCTAGAGTATTTTTAGTAAGAGAGTCCACGGGTGAGAAGCTTCAAAAAAAATTGCTCTAACCGGGAGCCGGCCTAGGGTATTTTTATCGCCGTATGTCTCTAATGAATGTTTTCTTCATAAAGCAGGCAATGTCAAGGGTCTTCGGTTGTCTACTGCAGATGATGCTTCTGATATGCGCTCTCACTGAGTTCATATATACATACATGGATAATTTCCGTAATGAAATCCCTAAAATCGATCTGAGAGCACTTAAATTGTGCTGATGAAGTGGAAAAAAAATTAAGAAAACATATATAGTTCTGCAAGCAAGCACAGTCAGGGCGTCTATTGGCAAGTTATCACCAGGTACAACATCAACCCTCTACCCAACTTCTTTTTCTTTTCTGTCCTCTCTTTACTTTTCCACAGGCTGCAGATCTATCATGACGATTTCTCGTGTCATCTTTGGTATTCTGGAAGGATACGTCATTAATTGATTCGTTGCCCCGTGTTACAGTTTTGCTATATATGGTCCCTTCTATATATGCTCCCTCTTTTGTGTGATAAACTTGTCGACAACAAAACTACTTGGCTGGCTGATGGCTTTGATGTTATTCGATCCTTGGTCTCTCGGATGGAGATAGCATTTGATTCTTCCTCCGTTTTCATTTTGCTCTCAGAACAACATGTATTTCCCCGCACGCAAATTACCGAAGAGGCGTCTGTCTGGTACAAATAGAACTGGAAATGTAGTTTGTTATTAGTTTATGGCCTTTTGTTATATTTTCCTGCAATGGCAAAACCGACAGATATCGTCCAGTTTGAACTTTCATGAAGTGATATATTGTCACATTTATTTACATTTTCCTTTCTGAAGCAATATTGGATTACCTTGAAAAATCATTGTTGTTGGGCTGTTGCTAGTAGCTCGTATCCACCCACACCACAACTAGATTTCAAATACCATGTTGTCTCCCTTGACAGAGCCTGATGAGAAACACAGCTGGTGTTGCCAAATCACTCTTTTCTTGTGCAGGCTCAGGTTAATTCCAGGTGAACTCAATATGATGTAAACGTTGTACTTGTAGAACTGTTTCACAATAGAGATCCAAACAAAGATAACTTAAAAAAATATTCTCATAATTGTTTCACATTTAGCCAAAATTCGAAAGAGCAAGCACAGAAGTAGATTTTTGAAATTATTTTCATGTATTTTTGTGGGTAACTGTAAACGAAATCCAGCAAAGATACTCAACGTTGAAACGAAGTTAGCATCTCGGATATCCGAGCCATTATCAAACTTTGTAGTATATGCAGGACAATGATATTACATGCTAACTTATAATGCATGAGTTTCATAACCTCATAATTGTGGATTAGTCAGAAAATGATTTGGTGAGGTGTGTGGATATTAAGAATTCCACCTCATGTTACATCCGCACCCTTGCACGAGGAGTTTTATCGCGGAAAAGCTCCTAGTGGACAACCATGGCATCATCAATGATGCAAACTATTTGTGGCATGTTAGAGACTACCATGCGGGCTCTATGTCGAAAGAATATGATTCCCAAAGTTAAGAGGGGTAAACAACTTCTCTATAGAGAGCTTTGCCTTTTGGTTCCTTGCTATGTTAATTTTCATTTCATTCAGACATATGTCCAAAGACATTTTTTTATTTAAATAATTTCATAAGGCAACTGAAGTGAAAATAATTTATCACATATAGTTGCAAACTTTTGCTAGTCAATTGACACTCAAGATGTGAAAGACATATAGTTATCCATAGGTAGAGATATATCTACAAGAGATTGATGGTGTCATATGTAAAGGAATGCAAAATGGAATATTTTTTGTACACATTTCACGTCATCTAAAGAAGATAAAAAAAATGAGTTAAGCAATAGATTATCTCTTAATATATTGGTGTCAATTAATGTTTGCATTCTCTTCAAATTAGAGTGATCAAAATATTAAAATAATATGCGGCTTAAAGAAGAATGTCGGAAACTATCATATTTTTCTTACCAAGACATCATCTGTTGGATAAAAGAGGACAAAGATCATTTTTTCGATTATCTCTCTACCGACCCATCAAAAGTAATAATCAGCAATTATCCTACATGTCATTTGCTAAGATAATACTATTGTGCATGCTCTATTTGACTACACTGATTTGTTTTTGTCTTCTCAAAGTAGAATAGTTTTCCGATTGTACTGTTGTGAAACAAATCATAGGGTGCTCCTTTGATTCAAAAGGATTTTCATAGGAATTTTGGAGGATTATAATCCTTAGGATTTTTTCCTATGTTGGTTGTTTAATTCATAGGGCTGAATCCTATAGGATTTTTTCGCAAGGATTCCTTTGTACTACATTCCATAGGAATTTTAGCATCCAACCAAACCTCTTTGAAAATAGCTATTCCAAATCAAGGTCAATTACACGGTGGAACTACTATATTGCGACATTATGAGTTGATAAAAATGCCTTTTGTCCAAAAACAAGGGGCGTGACTCCTAATTAACATGGGTACTCGATCCTAACAGATGGGATCAATCTGTATTTTTGGATGGATCAGTAGGTCTTGCCAGCCTGCCAGCCAGCCGGAGGGGATGACGTTGGTGGCGACAAGCTTCTTCCCAAAGCCGGAGGTGAGGCGGATCGACATGGGTGCCTGTTGGGTGGTCCCGGAGTTGTACTTCCATGCCGCACCCCATGAGTGCTGCATCAGGGCCCACCTACCGCCGTGTCGCTGCCCGCTGGAGCTCGACCGCCAACAGGTTGTCATCGCCGGACTCGTACTCGATGAGCACCGTGAGGTAGTTCGGGGTTGAGCCAGCGTCGACCGTGAAGGCGACGTCCAGCCCGCGACAGTTGCATGGAACCCTGCGAAAAAAGAGATCAAGGAGATGACAATGGATTGTACGAAGCACTGGGCATGAGTGTGACAGTGTGTGCTAGCTAGCGAGAGTTCAATTACCGGTTGTACTAGACTCTGAGGTTGCTGATGTTGCGAGCGAAGAAATCAAAGGAGATGACAATGGATTGATGGATCACACGAAGCATTGGGCATATAGTTGTTAACTTTTGATAGTCAATGGATACTCAAGATAGGGAAGACATACTGTTATCCAGAGGTAGAGATCCCTCTTTGAAGGATTTCTTATGGCACAATCAAACAAATCAAAATCCTGTAGGATTGAGATGAGCATGACAATCCAATCTTATGTTTTTCCTATTCCAGCATTTTCAAAATCCTACGGATCAAATAGGCCCTAAGATAATGAACTAACTTGGTCAATAGTAAGAAAAATCAAAGTATATATGGCCATGATGTAATATAAATTAATTTTAGGCCATAAGATATAATAAATCATCCACCATAGAAAAATCCATGAATGCAAATACATACACCATTTCTATGCCTACTAATAAAGCAAGGTGTGTTTCTCTGATTTTTTTAATCCGTTCACTCATATTATTAATTTTATTATCCAAGGTGACACTATTTTTTGCGCAAAGAAAAAATGGACATGGTGCACCGGACCGAATACACAACACTATGTAGGGCCAGTAGCGGGTGGGCCCCAAGTGACGTGTGTCTGCGGTGTGTTTGAATTAATAAAATGGGAAACAAAAAAAACTAACACTGGCACTCGATCCAAGCCCTCTTGGGTGTATGCCCACGCAATGGAGACCGTCTCAGTTGGGCTCATGTGTGTGCTCAAGTAGAGTGCCTGGTACTTTTTCAAATATAAAGCTACCTGTCTATTTGGGCCAGAATTTTTATTATGGGCATGTTTTTTTTTTGCAAATTGTGCGCTTTACCATCTACATATTGGTTGCGTAAACAAACCTAAACATTCGGTTGCTAATCAATAAACCCACCTTGCCTCTTTACATCAAATTCTACCAACTTATTATGTTTGAGAGTTGCAAGAATTAACAAGCCAAAGCACCAACAAAAAGAGGATGAGGTATGGGTGTAAAAGATCCGCCAAGAATAAAAGAGATTGTAAAAAGGGAGATTGAAGGCCGTGAAAATGAAGAAAATAAATCTGACAAAAATAATCGGTAAATAAAGGGGATTTGTGGGCTATGAAACTAAGAAATTAAATCTTCCCATTGATAAAGGAGATGAAAAATAAATGGGCATATTGCTGCGAAGCATCAAAGGATTTAAGGACTATGAATCTCTTTTCAGTTGTCGGATATTTTGCACACTTATCTAATAGATGATTTTTCTACAACTTCTTGATGCGAAGGACTTCATGATTTAAGGACATGTATGAATCTCTTTTCATTTGTCGGATATTTTGCACACCTATCTAATAGATGATGGTTCTACAACTTCTTGTTGTGACTTTTGGTGCGTGCCAATTAAAAGTTAATCGTTTCTTTGATAAGAAATTTGTACCCTCAACATGATGTAATATATCAAATAACTATTTGGTTTAGTATAGTATAGTCTTACATAGAAGTTGAAATGAATACAAAACATGCATTTTTTTTTCATTTTAATTTGTATGGTTATTAGAACGTCGCCACTCTATGTTGTGTTTTAGGACAACTCTGGCATTTTGGTGGCATATAATGTGTTATTATGGTTCGAAGGAAAATATTGGGAGAGAAGATGCAATCATGCCTTCGAAAGTTTTACCGATTCTAATTCTTTTATAAAAAAATCGCTAGAATCAATTACCCTTTTGCTCCAAACAATCACACATATATCAACGGAACAAAAATAATGCTCTTATATCCTTTTCATGAATAAGCAAAGATTCTGTATCTTTCCATTGGTAGAAGAGTAGAAAAGAAGTTACATGTGTACGTGTGTGTGATGTAATGTTCTTATTTTTTTATGGGACTTTGTTGTTTTCAGTCCAACACGGTAGGAATGTTGGTAAAGGCGTCAATAGATAATCACAACGGAATACACAATTGTAATCTTAACCGCTGAGGAGAGGAGAAAAAGCAGGCATGGTCCTTCACTCCGCCGACGACCAGAATGGCGGTCTCTTCCCTCTCCGGCCGCTGGTTCAGCAGCGGGAGAGCGAAGAGACCCAGGATCTGAGGCCTAGGTGTGTAGACAGTAGGGTAGGTTTCTTTCGCGGCGCGGCAAGGTGGTGGTGGCGGCGGCCCAGTGGAATAAGTTTGCTGGAGCTTCTTCCCCATCTCGGCGACGTCGCGTGTCGCGGTGCCGACGAGCTTCCGGCGTTATCTGCTCCCGGATCCGTCGATTCAGTGGGCGCCCGTTATCCAGGTATGGTCATCGTGCGGAGGCGGTGGCCGGCTAAGGGATAATTTGTCCCTCGTCTCTATCTTCGTCATGACAAGGATGTTCCTGCTCTTGTTGTGGGAGTTCTAGGGGTGGTGCGGTGAGGTGCTGGCGGTTGGCGTCGGTAGATCTCGTCGGCTGTTCAAGCGGATCTCGGAGGTGTGTCGTCGCCAGCGTTGTGTAGCAAAAGCCGGTTTTGCACTCCTTCCAGCGTGTTGGTCCTCTCGGGCCGAGGTTGTTGACTTCCCGTCCGCGTACAATCTGGCTGCAGAATCCAAGGTTACGTCGCTGCGCGGGAGCGACGACAGCGGAAGCGGCGGCGCGCCGGCAACCCGCGATGGATGCAGGGGTGGGTCGGTTCCCCAGGGACCTGATTGCAATTTCTTGTTTTGTTGTGGTGATTTGTACCACTGTTTGGTGATAATATAATTCTGAGGTCCTTTTCGCAAAAAAATAGATAATCACAACCAGGTAGATTTACTAAATGGTCGCATTTTATGTTTTTATGCAACACTACTTAACATGTTGTTTCTCATGTGGTAACCTAAAGGATTTCAAAGAGTTTGGTTGGCGATTTGGGCCATGGGGGTAGGAAAGTGTGGTTTTTTCTCTTAACATTATTTTCCAGTCGATATTAATTCCTTGGATAAAAAATTAAACCAGTTAAGTGAAATATTTACAATGTGTCATGATCTTCAACATAAATTTATTGCTCAGAAATTAAAGGACGCAACTATAGCGTTAATCTTGAAATTTGGAAGATATCCAGCAGGTTAAGAATTCTACTGCTCAAAATATTTCAAGCGTGCAATTTTATTTTCAAGCATGAAAACAGCTATTCCAAATCAAGGTCGATTACAAGTGGAGCTACTATATGGTGACGTTATGAGTTGATAAAAACGCCCTTTATCCACACACAAAAAAAGGGCGCGGGTCAGCCAAATATAGCGGTGGTGGGCTCAATGCAGTGCATGTCACTTCTTGGAACCTGTGGCGGGTATATCGAAGGTGACCGCCACTACTGTTTTTCGCCCGTGAAGAAATTCGTAAGAGTGTCAGAGTGGCGGGTGTTCATTCGCCTACCACTGTTATGTTAAAACCAGTGGCTGGTAGGTAATATTGCCCACCACTCCTACATTTTCAAAATAGTTGTGTCGGGTGTTGGGCACCACCTGCCACTCATTAGAGGCCACCTATAAGCCTTTTTTCCTTAGTCAACGTTTTGATTCAAAGGATTTTCATGTGAACTTTGAAGGACTGTAATCCTTAGGAAGTTTTTCTATGTTGGTTGTTTGATTCATAGGACTGAATCCTATAGGAAGTTTTTCTACGGGTTCGTTTGTACTACATCCAATAGAAATTTTAGCATCAACTCAACCTCTTGAAAGAATCCTTCCTTTTTTTATACGATGCACTCAAACAAACAAAAATCCAATAGGATTGAGATGAGCATGACATTTCAATCATATGTTTTTCCTATTCTAGTATTTTCAAAATCCGATGGATCAATGAGGCCCTAAGATAATAAACTAACTGGGATAAAAAATTAAACCAGTTAGGTGAAACATTTACAAGGGATCATGATCTTCAACAGAAATTCATTGCTCGAAAGATTGAAGAACGCAACTATAGCGTTAATCTTGAAGTTAGGAAGATATCCATCAGATCAAGAATTGTACTGCTCAAAATATTTCAAGCGTGCAACTTTATTTTCAAGCATGAAAACAGCCATTCCAAATCAAGGTCGATTACACGGTGGAGCTACTATATATGGCGACGTTATGAGTTGATAAAAACGCCCTTTATCCACACACACAAAAAAGGGCGCGACTCCTAATTAACAGGGTAACTCGATCCTGACAGACCGGATCGATCAGTCAGTTATTTTGTATGGATCGGTAGGTCTTGCCGGCCTGCCAGCCGGAGGGGATGACGTTGGTGGCGACGAGCTTCTTCCCGGAGCTGGACGTGACACGGATCGACATGGGCGCCTGTAGGGTGGTCCCGGAGTTGTACTTCCAAACCGCGCCCCACGACTGCTGCATCGGCGCCCACCCGCCGCCGCGCTGCTGGAGCTCGACCGCCGACACGTCGCCGTCGCCGGACTCATACTCGATGAGCACCGCGAGGTAGTTCTGGGTTGAGCCAGCGTCGACCCTGAAGGCGACGTTGAGCCCGCGCCAGCTGCATGGAACCCTGCGAGCTCGCAAAGAAATCAAAGACATGACAATGGATCCTACACAGTTGCATGGAACCCTACGAGCGAAGAAATCAATGGATCGCACGAAGCATTGGGCTCGATCGAGCTTAATTACCGGTTGTACTGGACTTTGATGTTGCCGGCGTTGCGGAGGTTCTCGGCCTGACCGGGCTTGGCCAGGGCGCCGAACGCCTTCCCGCTGAGGTCGAAGTGGGTGGCCTCGGCCAGGCACGGCCCGCCGGGGCACTGGTCGGTGACTACCACGGTCACTGGGCGGCCGGAGCAAGCAGCATTGCTGCTGCATCTCACCTGATAGCAAGCGCCGCAGCCCTTGCCGTTCTTGTAGAGGGAGGGGCCGCCGGCCGTGATCATGGCGGAGAACGGCGGGCTCTCCACGTCGCGCTGGTACCCGCACGCACCACCTGCAGCATGCAAATGCACGTGCACGTATATTCATCCATGCTTGCGTTATTACACAAAAACAACTACGTACGTATACTATACTATATACGCGTTCTATCCTGCATGCACTGTCGTCATCGACGTGTGCATGCGTGCGTCGTCCATGCATACGTACGTACCGTCGCTGCCGCCGCCGATGCGGGGGCCGTACCACGTCGCGCCGGCGTCGGACCAGCCGGAGACGCTGTGGGAAAGGAGGAGGAGCCAGCAGCTGGCTTGAGCCGCGAAAACGATGAAGGAAGGAGAAGCCATGCTCGCGCAGTGAACGACGGTAGGATGCACCACGATTAGGTCGAGGAGGAAGAGAATGGATTGGAGAGAGATCAGGTGATGTGTGTGCTAGCAAGCGTAGTACCAGCGTGTATTATATAGGCAGCGAGATCGCACGCTCATTATATTCCTTGATATTATTCTTGTTAATGAGCAATTGATCCTCAAACATGATTCCATTTCTCAAGATTGATTCGCATGGAATAAATTCCTTAATTCAGCGGAACCCCTACCCTGATTCTAGGTAGTACGATCTGAGTAATTTGATCCAATGCACAAATTGTTTGATGAGTAATATCGGACGGAAATTATATATGTATAGCTAGTATTGTTCATAACTTTACACATCAATAATCTCTACTCCTAATGGAGCAGTTGGTAGTCTCCGCCGGTCAATTTTCGTCCCACCAGATACGGTTAATTTTCGTCCTCGATCCCACCTCCCGCTACCCAGCGATTCCCCCCTTCCTACCACGAGGCCCGTTGTGAAACACTACGGTTCATCGACAGAAAATCGTCCTAAAAAAATCTACGACGGTTAACCTACGAAACGGAAAAAAACCCGTACACGAGACGAGCGCCGCTCCTCTCGATCCCCTCCAACTCCCACTCTCGATCCCCTCCAACTCCCACGGGAAACGCCGCCGCCGATGTACGATCTTCATGCCGCCGACCCAGGAGATCTCCGCCGGCGACGTACGGGGTCTACGTCTCTCGCTGCCGCCGTCGATCCCAAAGCCGACCCCGCTGCCAATCCCAAAGCCGCCGATCCCAAAAGCCGATCTCGCTGCCTTGCCCTCCCTCCACGACCAGATCCCACAACCGAGCGACCACCAGCTCTCGCTGCGAGATCGCCAACAGCTCCCGCCGTCTAGCCCACCTGCAGCACCTGCATCGACGCCCCACACATCCTGCGGCGCTGATGTGCCAGTTATTCTCCAGCCATCGACGCGGTGGAGTGGATCAACGTGGGTGGCATCGTTGGCCAGGTACAGTTGGGATCCGGGGCTGCGGTTCCTTCATTGCCTTGTGATGGCAGGTACAGTTTGCCCATTTTTATTCACGTACTACTTCAGCTGCTGGAAGAAGGATGTTTGGTACAGGAAGTTTCAATTTTGGGATTACAAATCTATATATTCAATTCATGAGGATTCGTGTAAAACTCACAATCGATCAGAACATGCATATAGATAGGAAGCAGCAAATTAACTCGTACATGGTCTAACTTATACCTGGTGATTTATTGCAGATTCATGTCAAACTCGAATCTGCTCTAACGTGTGTAACACATTTGCACTCTATACAGATAGGAAGCAGCAAATTAGCTAATAGCAGATACGAGACAGAATATTAATGTTTGTTCAAAGTTTATTTACTCTTTCAGAACTGAGACATTTAAGACGACAATTGTCAGTACCCATGGTCCTGCCATGTTGGATTCGAGTTTTGCATTCTCCTGTAGAAGTTCGACAAGGACATCGGCATATCCACCACATATCTCAATGTCTAGGTCACAGCCGAGCACTATAAACTTGTACAGCTTTATTTAGACCAGTGCATATTACTTTCATCTCTTGAGCACTGTGAATTTGTACATGATCTTACCCATATGTATTATTGTTGTGGGTTCATGGAAGTACAGTTATACAGTTGATGATTGGTTCCCTTCTTTGTTGTCATGCCTTACCATTGTATTGTTCCTGGCATCCATATTGTTTATTAATTATGCAGCCCAAGACATATATGACCTACTTCTGTCATGAAACAGCCTGATCTTAGACATTTAACATGGGTAAACTAATACAATTTAATCTGATTTAGGTGATGTAATCAGCCAGAGGGATCCAGCCCGTCGAGTCTGGCTCAGGGCTCCACCTCGTCACGTAACCGACGCATGGAGTATAAATAATTGAGTGACTTTCATACTCCAAGACATGTACGTAGGTTGAACTAATAAGACTCTACCTTGTTAATCGACTCTGGTCCATGTAGCCCTACCTCTTATCCAGTGATGCTACTGCTACTGCTTTGGAAGATCAAATGAATGAGGCTGAGCAATGCATCAATGTAGCAGGCAAGGACATGGATGGTATTCATGTTGAAGGAAACATGCTGGAGCAAAGGACCCGCGACACGGTCTGATTTCATTGCTGAAAAGCACAATGATGTAGTGGAGCATGTCTGCCATGAACAGGGTGCACCTGATGATGATCTTGCTACATGGCAGCTTATCAAGGTAACAGCGAAATTTCGTCTTCTGAGGCGGTCTCAGCCTTGCTCTGTAATCCTGTTATCCCTGCTATTCTATCTAAAACTTTGCTTCTCTTCTTTTGTTTCAGTTCTTAGTACTGTCGATCGTTTTTGTTTACTTTAATTGTGCCTGCAGTTTACTTCCTTTTACTGAGTGAATCTGGTTCCTAATTGTTTGGTCAGCCTCATTCATTTGTTCATTAGTGTCCTGTTTATTGTGTTCCTGGGTGCACTTGTTCTGAACCTTACGTGGTGCTGTTTTACTTTTCAGTTTCGTCAGGAGTTATGTTTTGGTTGGCTGATAGCTTGCAAGATCTGCATCTTCCTATGCTACTTTTATTTCCTTGTTGTCATTGTACTATTTGCTTCCTTCGGTTTGTGTAGTCCACATAGAAGGCGATCATCCAGAAAGGTAAGCAATGGAGGCATGTCTGGTTTCATGTAGCTTAGTTTCAAGGAAAAATGGATAAAGCTATAGTGAAGACCAGTTAAACAGAGCAACGCTAATCACATGGATTTAGAAATTAGATCATTGTGGAGCCCAATCGAAAGGCGAGATTGATGATTTCAACCCTTTAGATTCGGTCAAATCATAGGTTTATTAATCCAACTGATTAGATTTTTAATTTTGGCATGAATTTCTCCCTCAAATTTAGCTATCCTACTGGTTCTTGCCAAATCCTTATATATTGTATGTACGAACTAAAGATATGTAGCTGAACACAGAGCTAGATCCTCTTATTGTTTATTGTCCATAAAGTGTCGTATTTAAGTACCATATCAATTCCATTGTTACTTTAGGAAGCGATGGATTAAAGCTTGATGAGAATGTGACGAGGGAGATCATAAACCACTGCTCGCTGCGGCACATCAACAGAAGCCGATTCAAGGAGGTGTGTTTGCTCTCTGTTCCCTTGAGTCAATCACCATGATTTTATATCGAGATGATGTTTCTTCTTTAACAGGGGATGATGAACAACATGTGAACAAGGAGGAACTTTACCTGCCTGTTATAGACTAAGCACTGAAAGCATGCTTGCATTCACTTTAGCTCATTCATTCTGTTACAGGGCAGTGCTTTCGTTATGTGTATGATGCTTGCTGTTTATTGAAATCTGCAATTTAGTGATAACCTTTATAAGCTGGACTGTTTGTGGGCGCTGGAAGTTTTGTAATAACCGTTGTTGTACATACGTTATCATCATAAGAGAGATAATATATTCTTTTGATCCTCACAAACTGTTGCAGATGGAGCTCATTTGACTGAATTTGCTACCGAGTTGGCTCATTTTGAGGGCCTGCAGTTGAAGAATACAACACTTTTTGGCAAGGATACTGGAGTAATCATATCTACTGCAAGAGTGATGTATTTTCTTTTTATTGGAGATTTTCTGCATCTTTTATGAACGCTAATATTTGAGACAGCAATTTGATGTGCTAACCATCAAGATCAACTTTGACATGTCTGGTCTCTAAAAGTTACTATTGACCATCATTGGTGCACCCTACAAGGTATAGTCAGTACTATGAGTAACTTACCAGACATTGACTGTAGAAGTTTCTATAACTCTTGTGAATTCTAACCATGTTATTCATCTAGGATACCTAGACATATGTGGTATACAATCCGAAATAGTTGCAGAGGAAAATAAAGCATTACATCCAGTACATTGAATCATCAGAATTGATGGGACATCTCTATGTATAATCTTGAAGGAATTGCTACTATTGAGAATGCTCCAACTGAATCAGGGAATATGAATGTTTGACAGAAGAAATAAATCAGTTGCTGCAGAAGGAATACAGAAAAAATATTCTATATGGTCTCCTTGAGGTATTTTGACATTTTTAATGTCCCCCTGTGGATCTTATAATTGCAAATACTTGAGAGCCAAGTCGTACAATTACACCTATTATCAGTAATAAGGTCTTGCGGTTTTTCCTCTGCTGACGTATGATTTTACTAGCAAACTTGAACTACTCATATCTGAATATATTACTTCGTTGTTGAAGCTTCACATTGCCTTAACCTTCAGCGGTGCTGCAAACCTCCTTTCCACCATGGAAGCATGCAACCTTGGGCCGCAAACGCTAATTTTTCCTGTACCGCCTTGTCGCCAGTAATGGAACCATGGAACCTGTTCTGCTTTTCTCCACTTTCTTGATGCAATTCACAACTGACCTGTACTGCTATGAATTGCATTACGAAATGTGTGCCCCTTTATGGAACTATAGTGTCTCTTGTTCAGTTAGTTATATGGAATAGAATTACTTCTTTTCTCATGGACTATGTGCCACTTTATGGATTACAGATTTTGTTTAGACTAACCTTCGAGAGATTGTTCTAAGACACGACTGCATCTAGCATTTATTAGATCAGCATGTTAATTATACAAAGAAAACTAATAAGGGAATTTTCTAGCAGTACTATATATGCTTGGAGCTATGAGGTAATTTTATTCCGTGTGACTTTCTTGCTCTTGAGTTTCCTGATTTCGTTTCGCCCACATTTTTTTAGGTTATAAGCTTTGACTCCCCAATTCATTAGTATCGAAGAACTCGCTCCCAAGAGATACCGACTTAGATACGAGGAATACATTGGTCTTCTTTATTTATGGTTTGTATATACATTGTTCCACATATTCCTCAGAGCATGTAATACTTGCTCATAAGTGATACTTCAACCAAATTTGTCTGTCACTGCAAATATGAGATTATCTTATAGTTTGACACTTTCGTGCTTTCTGGTTCTGCATTATATATCCACTTCTTAAGTGTTCTCGAAGCTACAGGTAGCAAATTTTGGTAACTTCCAGTATACATGGGTCTTTGATATTTATTGTACGAACTTCCAATTCAGATGTATGTTTTTTTTTGCATAGTCTAAGAAATTTTGATAGGGTCCAGTATACATGGGTCCAGTACCCATCCACTTTGTCACGGCATGGGTGCTCGTCGCCTCCATCCCCTTGCGTGTGGGTCGACCTCAAGAACAGGCAACACGCCACACTAAATCATCGAGATTTTGTTCTATTTACTGGCCTCAAATTGGTGCTGCTTTGGACCACCTTGTTGATTGGTTCGTGCGCGTGTGCGTTCTGTTAGTCTTTTGCGGCATGAGGGGAGCATAAACCAGAAGATCGTGTGCAGCAGACATTGCTGCGCTGGACGACGTTGCGCGGGCCACGGCCATGGATGGTGTGCTGTTGGAGAATGGCGCGAGGCCGAGGCAGCCGATGTGAACAACCACCGGCTATGTAATGGTTTCCCCCCCTGAGTTTGTATTCTCTATTTTGAGTCCTCTGTAGTGTTGTTCAATTTGTTATGTGGTTTTCTTAAAATGTACATCTCCCTTTCATTCATTCATAATTCATACAATAAAAAGAGTATTTTTTACTGCCTGCTGATTGGTCCGGGGCTTAAAACTGATAGCATTATGTGGGTGGGCAGGAGGCTGTATGTTGATTTTGGAAATATCTGTTTGTTCAGGGAAAACTGCAGTGCATGTGCATATGAATTCGGATTTAGCCGCATTTGGTAATATGCTGGGTCATTGTTATGTAATAGATTTTTCATGTTTCTTTTTTTAAGAAACCATTTACATTTCAACCTTGTCACGGGCCAACAAATAAGTTTGCATGAAAACAACCACTTATACGCATACCTCGATAGTATAGTAGGATTGCTTGGATTATTTATGTAGTAGTACTTTGTCCAGTTTTAAATGTTCACTGCTGAGCAATAGGGGCGCACTATAGCCTGTGTCATATGTCACCTCGCATGACATCTCCAATAGTGTAGTTGGTGGGTGGGCCACCACCCACCATGCCCACTCCCATACTATAAAAGGGGCCATGCCCACCACCACATCCATCCATCCTCATTCACAGGGCACCATGCCCACACACTCACACGGTGGAACTCCACCGCGCCACACACTAGCTCTCACACATATGAGACATATACGAGACAGTGGGCACTCTGCTATTGCTCTCAGTCCAATACAGCTCCAGGAGCAACTCTGTACCAGATATACCATATATATACAGACATGCAGGAGTAGGGGTGTTATCTCTCCGGAGAGCCCCGAACCTGGGTAAACCACCGCGTTCTATTCGAACGTCCTGATCTCTCCTTTGCGGTTAACAGGGTGTGCCAGTATCTTCATGCCCCTACTGATATGCATTGGTCTGCTGTGAAGCGCATACTGCGTTATGTGTGTCTCACTGTCTCCTATGGTCTCCACCTGCGCCCCAATTCCTCTGGAGTTCTTTCTGCATTCTCAGATGCTGATTGGGCTGGGTGTCCAGACGACAGGCGATCTACGGGGGGATATGCTGTGTTCTTGGTGAAAGAACATGCGGTGCCCCCATGTTTGGTTTTGGTAATTGATGACAATCTCTATGGACTAACCATTGCCTTGAGTTATATTTAAAGGGTTTGTCCATAGGCTTTTCATGAAGTCCATTTGTTGGTTACAAGGAGTTTATGTGTTGATCAAGGTGGTATTCAAGGATCTACGTCATGTCGATCGATGATGCTGGGTTTTTGGAGTAAGTATCATTTATCAATATTTAATGTGCGCATATACATTATTATTATTCTTACCATCCAATTTTCAGGAAGGAATGGGTTCGGAGCTCGACACCCCGTCCAATGGGTTTAAGTCTCAAGAAACTTCAGGGCATACTTAACATGGAGCAGCCTATGGACAATGATTGCTTCAACACCGCCATGCGTTTACTGGCATGTGACGAGTGAGTATTGTTCACAGACCCTCCTATACACTACATGGATCTAAGATTTTGTGTAAGTGATCGTAACTCTTCATTCTGTGTCATTAATATCGACATGTTAAAATAAATATTGCTTTTTTTACTCAGTCCATGATGCTAGAGTCAACACGAGGTCAAAAGTTCTGCGAGAAGGAAACTATTCAGACGTTGGCAACATTGTTTGATAGCTGGCCTGGGATAGACAACAACATATCATCGTGCAACATGGTAAGTAAGGTATTTTGTCTATTGTTGACATGGTTTATTGTTTTTCTAATAGCTATCACTTGTAGATTTATCTTCCGTATGCATTCATCGGCCGATACATCTTGTACGTCATCGACAAAGAGGCACGTCGTGTATATATTATGGACCCTATTTATACATCACAGTCGTCAGAGATTACAAATCTGAGGCATGTAGTGAAACTAAAAAGTTTTGCGAGGGAATTCAAAGAAGCACTCAAAATTAAGCTACCCGGTTGGAATTCCGATATATCTAAATGGCAACGTTTATTTCCGTCTGGTATTCCAACGAGTATAGACGGGTAATAAGTTCATAATAAAACATTTATTTTTCTTATCAATTTATTTTTTATATTATTAATTTAGAAAATTGCAGGGATGTGTCTGGCTATTTTGTTTTTTATTTTATGCTCTGGTGGAACGGTAAAGAACTGGTCAAGCCGTGCGCGGTGAGTATTGTCTGTTACACGTTTTAAGACATTCGACGTGAAATATTCATAATAACTATATATATTATTTGTGCAGGATGGGTATGAGTTGAGAAAGCACTTTCTATTATACTTGCTAAAACATCGTGGGAATGAAGCTAAAGGCAATTTCCCTGATATTGTGCAAGAATTTCTGAAGCGCATTAAGTAGATCTTAATAATTTGTAATAGATGTTTAGTTGGAACATCGCTCAATTTGTTACACGGACATGTCGTCAATTTTTCTTTTTGTTATCAATTTATATTGCAAGTGAAATTGACCTTAATTATTAATTAATTGTGTACATGCTATATTTTCTGTATGTGTGAAAGTTAGCATGCATTATCTTTATATAACTCTTGCAAAATATTTCAAGAGCCCGTGGCAACGCACGGGCATTCTACTAGTATTCATATAAGGATATCAATTTTTTTGAAAAACCTGATCACGAGGGCAAGGGTTACTGCATTTCATTAAGAAGAAGAAGAGAGAGATGGTTATAAGGAAAACCGGACCCAAAAACCTAACATTTTCTGGTTTATTAAGGAAAACCGATCAAGTGAA
Source organism: Elymus sibiricus (assembly GCA_039707655.1). NCBI lineage: Eukaryota > Viridiplantae > Streptophyta > Magnoliopsida > Poales > Poaceae > Elymus > Elymus sibiricus. The sequence goes on along the minus strand of CM077665.1, from coordinate 538,967,850 downwards.
AACCAAAAACAGAAAAAAAAAAGAAAAAGATTGAGGGTAGGGAAAAAACATAAATGCGACATCAAGGGACATCGTCTGAACCAGACACAAGAGCGCCAAGGCCAAAACCAGTTCGTACGGCACCAGTGTAACCGAACTGACCACCACACACTCAACATGCCTCATCCATAACGAACCCCGCCACCACTTCTGCATGGAACCATCATTCGCTAACATTATCCTATGGGAAACATCCTGCAAGGTTAAACTCCGACTTCCCAACAATGCTTGCCAAAGTGTTCAATGCTGCAATCACCGGCGGTGAAAGGTGTTTTTTGTACATGTGCAGATAGGGTTTCATGTTTTGCCCAGTGCCCTCCACCTTGTGCACCTCTGGCAACTCATGAAAAACCACCAACAACCTATACTCTGCGCGCTTGGCCGTCGGGATGTTGCATGCAATGTTCTTCTTTTCCAAGTGCCCGCTATGCCGCTGAGAGGCATCCCCCTTCTTCTTGCACAAATGCCTCGGGGTCACAAGCAAAGGGGGTGGGACGACACAAATAACCTTGCTAAGAAATTTCTTCGGAGATAAAGGTGGTGCATCAACCTGAGTCACCTCGACGGTAAGACTGCTCCCGTCAACCTGAGACTCAACCAAAATGACAGGCTTGCCAAAATCTCCCATCACGCGCTCCACGTTGAAATCAATTTGTTCCCCCGAAATCTGAGTTAGATGTGCGAGCGAATGCACATCGGTAATCAGGGAGCAGCCACCGGGACGAGACACTGAGATCATAGCCTCCGAGCACATTGGGTCAATGAACTCATTGCCCCCCACCGACGGCACAATAGGATCCAACCACACCTCATCACACCAACCAGAGCCCTCATCACATCGGTCAGAGCAGCTGACAAGACAGGTGACAATAGTGTTGGGAAACGTTGCATGGGAAACAAAAATTTTCCTACGCACACACAAGATCTATCCATGGTGATGAGCATCTACGAGAGGGAGAGTGAATCTACATACCCTTGTAGATCGCTAAGCGGAAGCGTTAAGAAACGCGGTTGATGTAGTCGAACGTCTCCGCGATCCAAATCGCAAGTCGTCCCTCGATCCGATCACGAACTAGTGCCGAACGGACGGCACCTCCGCGTTCAACACACGTACGGCTTGATGACGATCTCCGCCTTCTTGATCCAGCAAGAGGGAGCGGAGAAGAAGAAGAGTTCCAGCAGCACGACGGCGTGGTGATGTTGGTGAGGAACTATTTCAGCAGGGCTTCGCCTAAGCACTACTGAAATTATGACGTAGGAGGAACTAGAGGTTGCCGGCACACGGCTTGGGGCAATCTTAATGTGTCCCGTGTGCTAGCCCTGCCCCTCTATTTATATGTTGAGCCTTGGGGTCTAAACTTGGAGTAAAAGCCTCCTCCAGGTCGGTTTTGCCCGCACAAGGTCGGTTTGGCCCGCAGGAAAAGAGTCCAACTCGGATCCCTGCAGTACCGCGCACAAGCGGTAGTACCGCTGCTACAGTAGCGGTAGTACCGCTGATACAGTAGCGGTAGTACCGCTTGACCAGCTTAAGCGGTAGTACCGCTGCTACAGTAACGGTAGTACTGCCTTACCAGCTTAAGGCAGTAGCAAAACTTCCTTTTGCACTTTCCAATACCTCGTGGGCTTTATCCCTTTGGCCCATATAAAGTGTTTCTGCACCCGAACACTTCGGTAAACATCCGGAACCCCTTCCGGTGAATTCCGGAACCCTTCCGGAAACCAAAACACTATTATCACATATATCAATCTTTGCCTCCGGACTATTCCGGAGATCCTCGTCATGTCCGGGATCTTATCTGGGACTCCGAACAACCTTCGGTCACCAACAAAATAACTCAACTATACTAATCGTCACCAAACGTTAAGTGTGTAGACCCTGCGGGTTCGAGAACTATGTAGACATGACCGAGACACCTCTACGATCAATAACCAATAGCGGGACCTGGATGCCCATATTGGCTCCTACATATTCTACGAAGATCTTTATCGGTCGAACCTCTATGTCAAGGATTCAGTTAATCCCGTATACTGTTCCCTTTGTTCTTCGGTATGTTACTTGCCCGAGATTCGATCGTCGGTATCTCTATACCTAGTTCAATCTCGTTACCGGCAAGTCTCTTTACTCGTTCCGTAATACAAGATCTCGTGGCTAACACTTTAGTCACATTGCTTGCAAGGCTCATTGTGATGTTGTATTACCGAGTGGGCCCTGAGATACCTCTCCGTCATACGGAGTAACAAATCCCAGTCTTGATCCATGCCAACCCAACAGACACCCTCGGAGATACCTGTAGAGCACCTTTATAGTCACCCAGTTACGTTGCGACGTTTGATACACACAAGGTACTCCTCCGATGTCAGGGAGTTGCACGATCTCATGGTCAAAGGAACAGATACTTGACATGCAGAAAACAATAGCAATAAACTGACACGATCATATGCTACGTTCGTAGTTTGGGTCTTGTCCATCACATCATTCTCCTAATGATGTGATCCCGTTATCAAATGACATCTCATGTCAATGGCTAGGAAACCTTAACCATCTTTGATCAACGAGCTAGTCAACTAGAGGCTTACTAGGGACACAGTGCTGTCTATGTACCCACACATGTATTTGAGTTTCCAATCAATACAATTATAGCATGGATAATAAACGATTATCATGAACAAGGAAATATAATAATAACCAATTTATTATTGCCTCTAGGGCATATTTTCAACAAATAGACGACACCTGAGGAGGTGGTGCCACGGCTTCATCAAGCATGGGATCATTATCCCGCAAAATAATGTCCTCCGACCGAGCAAAGATTGCAGCAAGAAGATCCTGCTCGACAGGATCACGAGGGAGGGCACAACCATCCGAGGGGGGCGAGCTGAGCGGTCTCCAAGGGGCGATGCCAAGAGTGCATCCACGTACAATGTGGCCTTGCTGCGCAGCCGACCAACACACCACGGTCAACCTCGGCACTAGGCAGAGGCCCAGGGGACAGTGAGGTCGAGGAGGACTTCCGCGGTGGGAGGGAGCATTTGCTTCCAACATGAAAATCGTCGAAACATTTCCAGCATTTGATCGTATGCCAGCAAACCGCGAAGAAGTGCTTGTGGCTAAGGCATCGGAAGCATCTCCCATCCATCCATTTGAGGTAAGCTGCATGCTCTGCCTGGTTACCAACCGAATGCGGTGGCGGTGCATCCTGATTGCCATCGGTGCCACCACCACGGCGACCATGCACCTGACTCCAACCTCAACAACCAGCTTCTGTGGCAGCAACCCCTTCCCTTGACAATAAATCCTAATCCCGGACCACCATTGACATGAGACGAGGCCTCTGTGCAGCAGGGGAAGATGTAACAACCTTGTTGTCCCGTGGCTCGGCCTCCGAAGCGGGAGAAGGCGGAGGAACGGCACCCCTGCCCGGCCGCTCGACGTCCGAGCCCCTACTGGAATAAGTCCCCGCCTATGGAGCCGGCGACGTCGGGACGAGCGGAAGCGCGGTAGGGACAGTATGATTCGCAGGTGACTTCGCAGGTGTGCAGCTAATGAATCGGATTAGGAGTGTCACATTGAGACATGGACTATATTAAGGGTGTGTAGCTAAACCAGTCGAATTAGGGTTTACTTTTTATTTTGTATGTGGTCTATTATAGCTGGCTCAATATGCCTTTCGTCTAGGTTGGCCTGACATTTAATTATGGTTGTGTCGTTGATTATAGTCGTGTTGTTCCTTTTTATGGATGTTGCTTTGGTCGTCGTGATGTGGTTACACAATGCGGTATTGATGTCCACCCATGGGATTCACATGAGCCTGGGGCACATATAACCCCTCACGCGGTGAAACTCATTTTTACAGCTGATACCCAGCAACGACACCCCCTCCCAAAGGTCTGAGACACCAGGATCGCGCTTAGTAACTTAGGACATCTTCAATGCCGACCCACAAACTGCCCGCATACGTCCGAAGCGGATCGTAGAGTGTGATTTTTGTACCATGTAGCGTGCATTTCACGGTTTTTTGTTTTGTTTACTTTGCTTTCTCATTGGTTTTCTTCATTTCTTTCTTGATTTTTCACCGTTTTTATTCATTTTTATTCTTTTTTTCGGATTTCAATGCTTTTTTTAATTTTTCTTTCTTTGTTTCTTCAGTTTTCTTTCATTTCTTTCTAATTTTCATTGGTTTTGTTTGGTTTCTTTCTTGGTCTTCTCTGTCTCCTTTCTTTTGAATTGGTTTCTTCGGGTTTTTTATATTTTTGTTTTTATTGGGTTTCTTAATTTTTCTTTGTTTTTTGTCATTTTTTTGTTTTGTTTTTGGTTCAACACATGTGAACTTTTTTCAGTACAACATTTTTCGTATACATCTGAAACAGTTTTTATGTACACGGTGAACAATTTTGAAGTACATAATTAACATTTTTGAGAAATTAAATTTTTGATGTCTACTTTTTCTCATACACATTGTACATATTTGGTGTATATATATAATACATTTTTCTAATACATGTTTAACATTATTCAAATAGAATATTAAAAAAATACTTTGTCAACAATTTTTCTATACACATATAACATTTTTCAGATGCTTAACTAACATTTTTCAAATACATGATTACCATTTTTTAATACACGTTTAGAAATAGCAAATGCTGGACTAACATTTTCAAATACATGGTTACCATTTTTTGAATACATGGTCAACATTTTCTCTATGTACATTAACATTTTTCAAGTGCTTGATTAAAAAAAATTAATTACTTGTTTAACATTTTTGAATAACATTTTTTTAAATACAATGTTCAACTTCTTTCACACACATTGTATATTTTTTTGTTTACATGAGGAAATATTTATCTATACACATTTAATATTTATCAATCGCTTTTTCACATTTGTTTCAAATGTTTTATGTAAAGTGTTTTTGTAATGTATTTTATTTAGAATATTTGGAAGCAAAACAAAAACAAAACAGAAAAACGAGGCTGTGGCCTCCAGCGTACCTGGGCCAGGCCATCTGGCGCTCCCCTTGACACAGGGTTCTGGGCCTCACCCACGTCCACATACACCCACCGGGCCGGTCAATTCTCGTACTCTCTCTCTCCCCTTCAGTCTCCCACTGCCTCGCCGTCTCCCTCCTCTTCGCCGTCGCGGATCCATCCCACAGCCGGGCCACGCCGGAATCTCCATCGGCCGTATTTCCTCTGAGCTTCTTTCTCGGAGCCCGGTCGCACCACCCCCAGGCCGAGTGGAGATTCATCTCGATCGCCGGCGCCGGCGCCGGCGCGGTAGAGAGGCCACGCGCATCTGCGGCGACCAGAGAGGCGGCAGGGTTCTCGCGCGCGCGTCGGCACTCGTCGGAGTGCGGCGGAGCAGGGGAAGCGCGCCGGCTGCTTCAGGTAACATGGCGACGGTACCACCGCGGCTACTGTTTTTAGTGAGCGCAGTCGTCATGACTGAAATTTTGGGGACCTTCAAACTATCGTAGCACGGCACAATGCAGGGCATATAATCTATTTGGTTTTAACCTGTTACATCAAACTATTGTAGCTCGATGGAATCTCAACTCAGCACACTATGCGCTGAATGATTTGAATCTCACCACTACTATTTACAGACCACTGGCGACTGGTAAATAAGTGCAGGAAATACTCATTGTTGCACACAGTTTTGTGCTTTTTTCCTTGGTTGAATCCTTAAGAAAATAATTCTGATTTCCTGCAATAGTTGGAATGTCCCCCTTGTTCACTGTTTGTCGAACTCTGTAGGCTGTAACCTCTGGACTGGACTGGAGCCCTTGTCTTGCCTAGATGCTCCACGCCTCCTCGCCGCAGCCGCAAGACGGCGTCCAGTGGGCCGAGGCCGCCTCCTCGGCCGCCCTTCGCCAGTACTGTGCCCTCCCCAAGAAGGGCAAGCCACAGGGGCGCGAGTCCACCGTCCTCGCCGCCTTCCTGCTCTCCTCCCCGGAGAACCCACTGAACCCCACCGTCCTCTCCCTCGCCACCGGCACCAAATGCCTCGGCGCAGCACGCCTCGGACCTCGCGGTGACCTCGTCCACGACGCCCACGCCGAGGTCGTCGCCCGCCGCGCCCTCCTCCGGCTCATCTATGCCGAGATCGGTACGGACAACCCACCAAGTTGGCTGGTTGCCTCTGACACTGATGGGCGGTGGAGGCTCAAGGACGGGCATCAGCTGCATCTCTACATCACCCAGATCCCCTGTATGTACATGACTTTTCGATTTTGTTCTTCTAAAGCTGAATTATCTTGTGCATTGCTGATAATACATCTTAGTATTTGTTCAAAAATAATGTACCGCTTTATTTGGACTGCTGCAGCGATTCTTGGAATTTGTTTATCGCAGCACATAGTGTGAACAATTGATTTAGTTCATTGGTTTTGTGAACTGGTGCAGGTGGGGTCATGCCGGTGCCGCCGTCACCCTTGGAGGTTCGAAGGGAACAACTGGATACCATGGTGAATGGATGCAGTGGTATGCTTCTTTCTTATTCTTTGGTGTTCAGTAGAAGTTGTTAGTTCATGCCTGGAGGCTGGAGCTGCTATTTTGGATGTACTATAACCTATAGGTTTGCCGAACTGTCTGAATTGGACCATGGCCCGGCATAAATGTTTTTGGATAATTTGGTTTATCAATCAGAAATGACTTTTTTATGATGATTTTTTGAACCCAATTGCTTTCGGTGGTGCTGTGGAAGCGTGGTACATTTTGCTAGTTGACAACATGACATTAGTGATCAGTGACCACTGACCAATGTTCGCTAGAATTGGAATTGGTGTGTTTAGGTATCTTTATCGAACTTAAATGGGGGATCACACTTTAGACTCTGCAAGTGTTTGATCTGACTTTGAAGTTGGACCATTCGTTTTTATTTGCGTTGCTACTAATTAGTTACATATTTTCTAATCGGCACACCACTTTCCATATCAGATGTTGGTTTCGTTCAGAGGAAACCAGGGCGTGGTGATACAACATTGTCAGTCAGCTGTTTTGACAAAATTACTCGCTGGTGTGTCATCGGGATTCAAGGTTTGTCTTCCACAATCATTTGCATATCCATATTGTGACAATGTAAGATCACTTATTTTGATATTTTGGTGGTATTAATCATGTGATGTATGTCAATACACGTGGTGCAGACCACTACTTTTATTGGCAACCATTTGTTTTCCGGTTATGTTTTTGCCTCTTTACGATCACGTGATTACGAAGTGTTCAATTTTCTTACTCTATGAACTGTCATGACTTTGTGCCTGTGTTCTTCTACAGGTGCACTGCTATCACACATTCTCGAACCCTTGTATTTGTCCACCATTACCATTGGACAATCACCTGATGGTGCACCTGAAGGGTTTTGTATTCAAGATAATGTGGTAAGGGTTCTTGGTGCTCGTTTGTCCTGTCTATCTGGAAAATCCCGTGACCCTCTCAAACCATGCAAGGTGGGTTACTTGGTTTTCGTTTCTTCTAGTTCTGCAGTGAGAGTGTGAGACAGTACATTATTCGTGAGTCATGTTCGTGGACCTTTTCTATACCTGCAGCCACTATTTTTCGAGGCATCTATTCCCCCTAAAGAGTTTCAACAGGCTTCAGGAGATGTACCCCCTTTGACATGCGGGTAGTTAGTTATATGGTTTGTTGCCATTTTCAACTCATTTTCATTTTGTTTTTATTGTATTGTATATACCAAATTTTGGTTGAAATTCTCATCTTGCTGTTCTTTTATTAGGTACTCAATATGCTGGAATAAATCCGGTTTGCATGAAGTTGTTTTAGGAACAACTGGGAGAAAACAAGGCACATCTTCAAAGGCAGCATCCTTACCCTCCACTGAGTCATTGCTCTGCAAGTAAGAGACAGTTTCCTTTCTCATTCCTAGCATCCTGAATTCCTGTTGTAAGCCTGTCACAGTATCTGGGTTTTGATGGCAGGATAAGATTGGCAGAGGCCTTCATATCACTTGAACATCCATTAGTCACAAAATTCCGGCATGAGAAGCTTTCTTACCGTGCAATTAAGGTATTTCATCTTATACTGTAAGGTTTTTAATTACTCAAATGGATAATGAGCTGAAGCCACAGAGCTAGATTACATTAAATGATTTCTGATTCTTTGCGAGCAATGATTGTGAATACAAGAAGTGAAGGTTTAAGATGTCTCATCTCTGTTGCAGGATATGGCTTGTGAGTACCAGCAGATGCTTGAGCTTCTTAGAAAGGCCCCATTTTTTGGCAGATGGCGTGCTAAGCCAGCATCTGTTGATTCGTTTACAGTTCCACGGTGATAACCAGATCTTGAGGTTAAATGCTGCGTCCCAGAGGCTGGTTCTTGAAGTTTCTTGGTTTCACCATAATTTTAGCAGTTTTGTGTACCAGCTCTTTCAACTTATTTGTAGCATGTATGCTTCTGCACAATACTGAAGTCTTGAACAGTGGTAGCCTGTAACAAACCTATAAAGCCCTGTGATGTTTGGCACCATGAGGTGGGTGTTTATATGGATTGTTAACTGTGTAATTCTTGTTCTTTTAATTCTTGGAGAGAAGAAAAGATAAGGAATCGGCACACAGTAAATATGTTAACTCTGACCATGTAGCCCTGTGATGTCTGTCTTGAATGCCCCAAAATAGTTACACTTTGCCACTTTTCAAGGAATAGTCCACTTAGTTGTCTGAAGTTATACAGAGCAGTATTTTGGCTATAATACTGCATCCTTCATGTCTGATCAAATTAGCAGGTGATAATGCTGAGTACCACTCTCTAATACTTTTATTACCTGTTAACATACTGATTAACAGTTGACAGTTCTTCTCTTCTAATCCTGGACAGGCGGTGACACCGGCGCAGGTGTGAGTGCAGGCATTATCTAAGTAACTTGGCAATCAGAGCTGACAATTGAGCTTGGGTTTCTGGCCGATTTGCTCATTACGGTGCTTCATTTTGAGACGTGGCCCTAGGAGAAGATCCTCGTTCAAATCATCATCCTCGGACATAATTTGTCAAGCCTGAGTTAAACATGTTTAAATGAAAGGATAATAAGTGCCAGTGTGGTCTAACTTTCAAGCTTACAGTAGCTTCTTTGTGGACCTATTGGAAGCACACTATAGTTAGCAGTATACATCCAAGATGATGCAATGTTTTAGAGGACTTGCAGCCAAACCTCTCCGTGAAAACTGGCGCGGTTTGTCACAAAATTCCTGTGGAAGTGGTCACAGGGGTAATTACCAGGTACGCATTACCTGAATGATCTCTTTTTTTTAGGCAGATCTCAATATGGTTGAGCTTGCAACTTGGGCGTTGAGATTGATCAGTGAGTGCAGTGCTTTCGCAGTACGGGCTATATGTTCTCAACAAAGCAAAGTAAATGGTTAAGAGTAACAGCTGCTGAGTGCTGACAAACAAGACCTGTTTTGGATGAATAAATAAAATCATCTTTTTATACGCACTGTATAGCTCTTTATTAGACCAGGATAGTTTCGCTAACAAATGATTAAAACCGTATTGTTTTAGCTTGTAATTGCTGCCAAAAAGAAATCTGGTTTTAGTTGTAGCATACTGGTATTTTGCTTCCTCCACATCTTCTGATCGGCTAAAAAAACAACGTGCAGAATTGCCTGTGCAGTGATGAGCTGAACAGAATTGAAACAAAAATGTACAGACATGATAGACACAGCTACATCGCACTAGCACCTAAGAGATGTCCATGATCAATGTCCCAAGTAGCTGCTGTCATTAAGTGGGGAGTAGCTGATGACCCTCTCACATAATACTCCACACCAAACTCACCTCACCACCCCTGTCCTCACAGTCCTCACACCCTAGCAAGTGACCAGTGGTAGTAGTCGACAACACATGAGGCCAAAAGTGTAGTCATAGCAACAGTAGTCTCTTGTCATCACATCAGGACATTTAGGTGAGGTCTAGTAGTAACTGACAACAACAAGGTGTCTGGTTGATTCTGACTCTAGTACTCCGACCCACTGTTCTTCCAGCAATTTCTTTTCCCTTCCTAGCTACTAGGAGCTGGACAAAAACTGCAACGAGGAAAAAAGTTGCAGGGGATCTTGAGATTTTCTGTCTATTTTTTTGATTTGTATGTTTGTCTGGATACTGGATAGGCTTCAGTTGCAAGGCAGAGCAACCAGTCGTCAGTGCCAGTTGGTCATTGTGGGATATGTGGTATGGGTGCAAGTGAGTACCGAGTATTGAGTAGAGGGACTTTGGTGGGTGTTGCTTAGGATCTCCTCAAAGGGAAGGAAGATGGCTGTACTTGCTTCAGCCTCACACCAGTACACACCACTGCCTGCTGCTTCACAGCTCACACACACACACACACACACACTCAGAAGAAACAAAGTTAAAATTAGGTAGTACATTTTTGTAATCTTCTCCTTGTGTTAAATTACAGTAGTTGCTAATGTTGAAACACATAGATAGATAATAATTGGTGAGTATTTACAAGTTGTGGAAGAGTTTGTTCAGTTTGCCTATGAAGAACCAACCAGACAAAACCTGAATTATGAGCCTGGTTTCAGCATGCAGTTTATTCAACAATAATCCAGTTTGTCCAGAATCCATGCATGTTGTCTGATATGCGTGGAACCTGGCGCGTGCGTGCATTATCGTTCCAACACAAGTGACAAAGCATCATCAAAAAAGCCTTCTTCTTTTTTTTCTTCTTTCCTTCAGTTTATTTATTATTTTATTATTATTAAGCATCGCATCATATCATCTCACCTTCCTTTCCCATTAACTAACCACCAGCTCCTATACTTTACAAAAGCATCTTGTCATCAAAAAGGCCACCGGCATAGCATCTGCCTGCTTCCTGGATGGATCATTGCTAAGCCTAAGTACCACACTTTTGTCCTCTAATAAAACCGCTTTCTGCCACTGCGATCTAATCAAGCAATCATGCTTAGCAGAGGCTAACAGGTGTTGGGATCATGGTTGCATCACCCTCTCTGCTTGAAACCATCACATATATTAGTGCTGAAATATTAGTGGATACATTGGAAAAGAGAAAGGATAAGAGGCTGGCCATGGTTACTGTTGACATGGATGGGACCACCTGCTGACGATGATTTCCGTGAAGATGATTAAAAGGTGGCAACATCAGAGAGGGAAAGCTGGGTGGAGGGAGGAGGCAGCAGGCAGACCGGAAAGATGAGTGGGCACATGCACCGCCTTGAATACCACAAGGCCTGCTTGCTTGTGGCATGAGTGCTACTCTACCATTGATCACAAACAAGTGTTTTTCTTTTCCATATGTTTTCTTCCTGACTAGTACTAGCAGCAGTGAGATACTATATCTTTAGTTGGTGTGGTGTGCCATCATCATCCTCTGCCAGAAGAGAAGAATGTACTACTACCACGACATACAGTATTTTCTTTGGAAAGAAAGTGGGCATGATCTGTGACTTGACTAGGACTAAAGACCCTTTCTGTAATCTACCAGCTCCTTCAAATTCTAGAATATGCGGAGCACCTGTTTCGCCGCTCCACGAATTTTAACCACAGGGAGCGGAGCCGAGGGACACCCAACGGGGCCTAGGTACTGGTGCCCTGTTTTCAGCTAAGATGGGGGGCACGTACGTAACGTACTAGGGCCACTCAGATCTTTGGTTGGTGTGCCATCATCTTCTAACAGGGACACGGAGCACCCACATCCCCCTTGCAAGAAACTGCACACTTTCTTTCTACTCTACTCAGTGCTGAAAAAAAGAAAGGGAAGATGAAGATGAGCCTCTGATCTGGTTTGCAACCCCAAGGAAACAAGCATACTCTACTGGATCTCTTGGCAGAAAGGAAGGACGCATGTTTTTTGGGGGGGTTGCTTGGATTGTGGATGCGGGCAGGAAGATGGAAGATGGATTGTAGGTGCACACCGCCACTAGACTAGCTTGGCAAATATGACCTACATCTCCATACATGGCCGGTGGCCCAGTGAGTGCCCCTCCTCACAAGGAAAAATGTCTTCCCTCTGCTCCTAAACTATGAATGAAAGCGCATTCACCGGCAAAGTGTGGTGTGGTGTGCCCCCACAAAACTAAGCAAGCACTCCTCCTCTGCAGAAGATTTTTTTTTTTTCATCTGGCATTTCTGCAGCAGGTAAGTAAAAGTAAAACGAGCCTCTCATCTGGCAATGCAAGGTAAGAAAACTCACCACCCTTGTTGCAGAAAGGATGTGGATGTGTGTTTTTGTTGGCGGTTTGCTTGGATTCTAGCCTGCTTCTTGGAGTCAGTCTCTTTGGTTGCTTGCTTGCTTGCTTGCAGGTCACTCAAGGCAGTGGCGGAGACAGGCCCCAGGCCGGGGGGGCCTGGGCCCGGGGCGTGGAGCTGAATCCCTTCGTTGACTGTAGCGTATTTCGCACTGTAGCGACACTGTAGCTGTCCTGTAGCAGCCTGGGGTCCTGGGCTTTGTCCAATCCTGGGTCCGCCACTGACTCAAGGCCCATGCGTTTTCCTCGCACATACGTAGCGTAATACGCTCCGATCGGAGCGAATGATGATGGCCATTTTGGTGGGTGCTGAAAATGCAGGATGCACCCGAGTAGTACTAGCAAGCAGCAACCGAAACAAGTGACAGGTGTGGCTGTCGTTTCTACTCCCTATGTTGTAAAAACATCTTATAGTATTATATTATGAGACGAAGGAAATATGTATTTTTTGCACGGCCCGAAGCAATGTATGCGGACAAACTTGCACACTGCATACGTCTGCCGTTGCATGGCTGCTGCCTGCTGAGGTGCTCTGGAGAAGCAGAGCTGCTGACCAGTACGAGTAAGAAGATGGACGGTGCAATCGAGGAAGGCGGTGCGGTGCAGTGCAGTGCAGTTCCGGCGGCAAGAATTACCGGTGTGGTGGCAGCAAAGAAAGGTGCAACGAGACTGCACTTTAAATGCAGGAGGGACCAAAGCAAAGCCATTGGTCGGGTCGGGGTGGCTCTTGGATTGAATGCCCATCGCATTTTCTCCTCCCTCCCTCCCTCTTCCTTTCGGTGGCTACTGTTGCCTGCCGCGGGTGCCCTGCCAACGAGAGCTTCGACGCGTCCTCAGCTCTGCTTCTGCTACCCTACGTATGTTCAGCACATGTCGATGGATTTATTTGCCATTTGGGATGCGCGCGTGTGCGGGTGGTCGGTGCCAACATTTTCTCGCACGGATCTTTAAAGTCGTTATAAGGGCCATTTTCTCGCGCGGATCTTTAAAGTCGTTATAAGGGCCGAGAAAAACGTGTTTTAAGGGCCGATTTTGGCTGCGGCCGAACAGATCCAGTATAATCAACCCATAAAAAAGAATATTATCTAAATATATCAACTTTACCAAACAAGGCCCACAGCTGGCCCACTTTTTTTTTTCTTAGTCGTCCTCTTCCTCACGCCCTTCCCATCTCCACCTCGATGCCGACACGACCCCAAGCAATAGCGACTCAGGAACCTTCCTCGAGGCCGGTACTACGAGAAACAAGGATGTGGATACCACCACCTTCGGTCGAGGAGACGCGGGCGAGCCACGCGCTCTGAACCCCTGACACGCGGCGGCCGAGACAGACCAGGGAGGGCTACAGCCTGAACTCCAATGGGCGAGCGGCGGCCGGTGGACGTGCGAGCGGTGAACTGAACTGCGGTGGGAGGGACGTGGGCAGGCGGGCGATGACCTAAACTTTAGCGGGAGAGACGCGGACGGGCGGCAGCCGGGGCGGGAGAGACGCGGACGTGCGAGCGGCGAACTGAACTGCGGTGGGAGGGACGCGGGCAGGCGGGCGATGACCTAAAATTTAGCGGGAGAGACGCGGACGGGCGGCAGCCGGGGCGGGAGAGACGCGGACGTGCGAGCGGCGAACTGAACTGCGGTGGGAGGGACGCGGGCAGGCGGGCGATGACCTAAACTGCAGCGAGAGAGACGCGGACGGACGGCAGTCGAGGCGGGAGAGACGCGGACGTGCGAGCGGTGAACTGAACTGCAGTGGGAGGGACGCTGGCAGGCGGGCGGTGACCTAAACTGCAGCGAGAGAGACGCGGACGGGCGGCAGCCGGGGCGGGAGAGACGCGGACGGGCGACCGGCGAACTGAACTGCAGTGGGAGGGACGCAGGCAGGCGGGCGATGACCTAAACTGAAGCGGGAGAGACGCGGACGGGCGGCAGCCGGGGCGGGAGAGATGCAGACGGGCGGCCGGCGAACTAAACTGCAGTGAGAGGGACGCGGGTAGGCGGGCGATGACCTAAACTGCAGCGAGAGAGACGCGGACGGGCGGCAACCGGGGCAGGAGAGACGCGGACGGGCGGCCGGCGAACTGAACTGCAGTGGGAGGGACGCGGGCAGACGGGCGATGACCTAAACTGCAGCGGGAGAGACACGGACGGGCGGCAACCGGGGCAGGAGAGACGCGGCCGGGCGGCCGGCGAACTGAACTGCAGTGGGAGGGACGCGGGCAGACGGGCGATGACCTAAACTGCAGCGGGAGAGACGCGGACGGGCGGCAACCGGGGCGGGAGAGACACCGACGGGCGGCCGGCGAGCTGAACTGCAGTGGGAGGGACGCGGGCAGGCGGGCGATGACCTAAACTGCAGCGGGAGTGACGCAGACGGGTGGCAACCGGGGCGGGAGAGACGCAGACGGGCGGCCGGCAAGCTGAACTGCAGTGGGAGGGACGCGGGCAGGCGGGCGATGGCCTAAACTACAGCGGGAGAGACGCGGACGGGCGGCAGCCGGGGCGAGAGAGACGCGGACGGGCGGCAGCCGGGGCGGGAGAGACGCGGACGGGCGGCCGGCGAACTGAACTGCAGTGGGAGGGACGCGGATGGCCCTTATTTGCCATTTGGGATGCGCGCGTGTGCGGGTGGTCGGTGCCAACATTTTCTCGCACGGATCTTTAAAGTCGTTATAAGGGCCATTTTCTCGCGCGGATCTTTAAAGTCGTTATAAGGGCCGAGAAAAACGTGTTTTAAGGGCCGATTTTGGCTGCGGCCGAACAGATCCAGTATAATCAACCCATAAAAAAGAATATTATCTAAATATATCAACTTTACCAAACAAGGCCCACAGCTGGCCCACTTTTTTTTTTCTTAGTCGTCCTCTTCCTCACGCCCTTCCCATCTCCACCTCGATGCCGGCACGACCCCAAGCAATAGCGACTCAGGAACCTTCCTCGAGGCCGGTACTACGAGAAACAAGGATGGGGATACCACCACCTTCGGTCGAGGAGACGCGGGCGAGCCACGCGCTCTGAACCCCTGACACGCGGCGGCCGAGACAGACCAGGGAGGGCTACAGCCTGAACTCCAATGGGCGAGCGGCGGCCGGTGGACGTGCGAGCGGTGAACTGAACTGCGGTGGGAGGGACGTGGGCAGGCGGGCGATGACCTAAACTTTAGCGGGAGAGACGCGGACGGGCGGCAGCCGGGGCGGGAGAGACGCGGACGTGCGAGCGGCGAACTGAACTGCGGTGGGAGGGACGCGGGCAGGCGGGCGATGACCTAAAATTTAGCGGGAGAGACGCGGACGGGCGGCAGCCGGGGCGGGAGAGACGCGGACGTGCGAGCGGCGAACTGAACTGCGGTGGGAGGGACGCGGGCAGGCGGGCGATGACCTAAACTGCAGCGAGAGAGATGCGGACGGACGGCAGTCGAGGCGGGAGAGACGCGGACGTGCGAGCGGTGAACTGAACTGCAGTGGGAGGGACGCTGGCAGGCGGGCGGTGACCTAAACTGCAGCGAGAGAGACGCGGACGGGCGGCAGCCGGGGCGGGAGAGACGCGGACGGGCGACCGGCGAACTGAACTGCAGTGGGAGGGACGCAGGCAGGCGGGCGATGACCTAAACTGAAGCGGGAGAGACGCGGACGGGCGGCAGCCGGGGCGGGAGAGATGCAGACGGGCGGCCGGCGAACTAAACTGCAGTGAGAGGGACGCGGGTAGGCGGGCGATGACCTAAACTGCAGCGAGAGAGACGCGGACGGGCGGCAACCGGGGCAGGAGAGACGCGGACGGGCGGCCGGCGAACTGAACTGCAGTGGGAGGGACGCGGGCAGACGGGCGATGACCTAAACTGCAGCGGGAGAGACACGGACGGGCGGCAACCGGGGCAGGAGAGACGCGGCCGGGCGGCCGGCGAACTGAACTGCAGTGGGAGGGACGCGGGCAGACGGGCGATGACCTAAACTGCAGCGGGAGAGACGCGGACGGGCGGCAACCGGGGCGGGAGAGACACCGACGGGCGGCCGGCGAGCTGAACTGCAGTGGGAGGGACGCGGGCAGGCGGGCGATGACCTAAACTGCAGCGGGAGAGACGCAGACGGGTGGCAACCGGGGCGGGAGAGACGCAGACGGGCGGCCGGCAAGCTGAACTGCAGTGGGAGGGACGCGGGCAGGCGGGCGATGGCCTAAACTACAGCGGGAGAGACGCGGACGGGCGGCAGCCGGGGCGAGAGAGACGCGGACGGGCGGCAGCCGGGGCGGGAGAGACGCGGACGGGCGGCCGGCGAACTGAACTGCAGTGGGAGGGACGCGGGCAGGCGGGCGATGACCTAAACTGCAGCGGGACAGACGCGGACGGGCGGCACCCGGGGCGGGAGAGACGCGGACGGGCGGCCGGCGAACTGAACTGCAGTGGGAGGGACGCGGGCAGGCGGGCGGTGACCTAAACTGCAGCGGGAGAGACGCGGACGGGCGGCAGCCGGGGCGGGAGAGACGCGGACGTGTGAGCGGCGAACTGAACTGCGGTGGGAGGGACGCGGGCAGGCGGGCGATGACCTAAACTGCAGCGGGAGAGACGCGGACGGGCGGCAGCCGGGGCGAGAGAGACGCGGGCGGGGGCAGCCGGGGCGAGAGAGACGCGAACGTGCGGCCGGCGAACTAAACTGCAGTGGGAGGGACGTGGGCAGGCGGGCGATGACCTAAACTGCAGCGAGAGAGACGCGGATGGGCGGCAACCGGGGCCGGAGAGACGCGGACGGGCGGCCGGCGAACTGAACTGCAGTGGGAGGGACGCGGGCAGACGGGCGATGACCTAAACTGCAGCGGGAGAGACGCGGACGGGCGGCAACCGGGGCGGAAGAGACGCAGACGGGCGGCCGGCGAGCTGAACTGCAGAGGGAGGGACGCGGGCAGGCGGACGATGACCTAAACTGCAGCGGGAGAGACGCGGACGGGCGGCAGCCGGGGCGGGAGAGACGCGGACGGGCGGCAGCCGGGGCGGGAGAGACGCGGACGGGCGGCCGGCGAACTGAACTGCAGTGGGAGGGACGCGGGCAGGCGGGCGATGACCTAAACTGCAGCGGGACAGACGCGGACGGGCGGCACCCGGGGCGGGACAGACGCGGACGGGCGGCCGGCGAACTGAACTGCAGTGGGAGGGACGCGGGCAGGCGGGCGGTGACCTAAACTGCAGCGGGAGAGACGCGGACGGGCGGCAGCCGGGGCGGGAGAGACGCGGACGTGCGAGCGGCGAACTGAACTGCGGTGGGAGGGACGCGGGCAGGCGGGCGATGACCTAAACTGAAGCGGGAGAGACGCGGACGTGCGAGCGGCGAACTGAACTGCGGTGGGAGGGACGCGGGCAGGCGGGCGATGACCTAAACTGAAGCGGGAGAGACGCGGACGTGCGAGCGGCGAACTGAACTGCGGTGGGAGGGACGCAGGCAGGCGGGCGATGACCTAAACTGAAGCGGGAGAGACGCGGACGGGCGGCAGCCGGGGCGGGAGAGATGCAGACGGGCGGCCGGCGAACTAAACTGCAGTGGGAGGGACGCGGGCAGGCGGGCGATGACCTAAACTGCAGCGGGACAGACGCGGACGGGCGGCACCCGGGGCGGGAGAGACGCGGACGGGCGGCCGGCGAACTGAACTGCAGTGGGAGGGACGCGGGCAGGCGGGCGGTGACCAAAACTGCAGCGGGAGAGACGCGGACGGGCGGCAGCCGGGGCGGGAGAGACGCGGACGTGCGAGCGGCGAACTGAACTGCGGTGGGAGGGACGCGGGCAGGCGGGCGATGACCTAAACTGCAACGGGAGAGACGCGGACGGGCGGCAGCCGGGGCGAGAGAAACGCGGACGGGGGCAGCCGGGGCGAGAGAGACGTGAACGTGCGGCCGGCGAACTGAACTGCAGTGGGAGGGACGCGGGCAGGCGGGCGATGACCTAAACTGCAGCGGGAGAGACGCGGACGGGCGCCAGCCGGGGCGGGATAGACGCGGACGTGCGAGAGGCAAACCGAACTGCACTGGGAGGGACGCGGGCAGGCGGGCGATGACCTAAACTGCAGCGGGAGAGACGCGGACGGGCGGCAGCCGGGGCGGGAGAGACGCGGACGTGCGAGCGGCGAACTGAACTGCAGTGGGAGGGACGCGGGCAGGCGGGCGGTGACCTAAACTGCAGCGGGAGAGACGCGGACGGGCGGCAGCCGGGGCGGGAGAGACGCGGACGGGCTACCGGCGAACTGAATTGTAGTGCGAGGGACGCGGGCAGGCGGGCGATGGCCTAAACTGCAGCGGGAGAGACGCGGACGGGCGGCAGCCGGGGCGGGAGAGACGCGGACGGGCGGCCGGCGAACTGAACTGCAGTGGGAGGGACGCGGGCAGGCGGGCGATGACCTAAACTGCAGCGGGAGAGACGCGGACGGGCGGCAACCGGGGCAGGAGAGACGTGGACGGGCGGCCGGCGAACTGAACTGCAGTGGGAGGGACGCGGGCATGCGGGCGATGACCTAAACTGTAGCGGGAGAGACGCGGACGGGCGGCAACCGTGGCGGTAGAGACGCGGACGGGCGGCCGGCAAACTGAACTGCAGTGGGAGGGACTCGGGCAGGCGGGCGATGACCTAAACTGCAGCGGGAGAGACGCGGACGGGCTGCAGCCGGGGCGGGAGAGACGCGGACGGGCGACAGCTGGGGCGGGAGAGACGCGGGCGGCCAGCGGGCGACCAGCGTCCGGGGACGGCCGACGCAGACGGCGGACGCGGACGGGTCATGGAGATGTTTCCGTGACTGTTGGGCTCCCATCAACTGCTTTCTTCCGATACAGGGCACCGTAGAAGCGGACCTAGAAACTGTGTTTTTGCAAATTGGGAGGAGCTTTTTACCGCATCCCTTGAAAAAAAATTAAAGGTCGAAGGTGTATAAGGTGTCTGTTCGGGCTACTTTTTCCATCCAAAACTGAAAACTAGCGGTTATTTTACGGTTCGGTGGAATATAAGGGGTCTGCTAGAGATGCTCTAAGGGCATCTCCAACGCCGACCCGTAAACCTGCTGCATGCATTCGAATCATGTTGTTCGGACCGCGAAAGCCATTCAATGCGATCATGTATCAGTCCACGGTGCGCTCCGGATGTACTTTCTTTCGCAAACCGGAGACAAACATGGGGGACTCTGCCGGAGTCCGGACAAGTCCGACGCCCGCTTCTAACCGCCCTGGCTCACCCAAAACCCCTCCTCCATCTCGCACGCTTTCGGTCAGCATCGCTTCAGAGCGTCAGCGCCTGCATTCATGCCCGGCCATTGAAGCAGCGCGCCGGCCGAGAGAGCGCTGCCCGGGCCGCTTCTCGGTGCAGGCGATTGCTGCGCGTTCAAACAACACGACGACCGCTCGTCCGTCCGTCTACCGCCCACATTGATGGTACACGGTTGATGTAGGAGCGGGAGGAGCAGTTGTGGGAGGTGCAGGCCGCCGCCGCCTACAAAGCACCACCTCCTCCAGGAGCACGTGTAGGCGGAGGAGCAGCTCGCCGCCAGCAGGGCGATAGCATCGGACGCGGACCTGACGGAGCAGGAGGCGCTACTCAAGTCCTACCGCTTCGCCTGCAAGATCCGCCTCGCCCGCTGGCGGTACTGCTAGAGGTTGGCGGAGGTGACGACCACCTACTAGAAGTGCAGGCGATGCGATGTTCGGCGAGACCAACGACGAGGCCGCGCCCCGCCGCAACGACCACGAAGTCGGCACGTCCGTGGGCGCCGCCGACAGCAAGGAAGAGTAGTGCACGGTTGATCGTCCCCGCTTGTGTCTGCGAACGGATGCGCGTCGCCGTTCGAGATGCCCTAAGCGCAAATAGAGTGAAATACCACGTCATTTACTTTGAAAAGGAGGGAGTACGAGATTTCTTTCACTCTTTTTTACTAAAAAGGAGCAGTGAAGTGGGTAACAACTTAATAACAAAATTAAAGATTAGAAAGCTTTGAGCAAAATCATGGAACATGGCAGAAGTATGCGTGCAGCATGTGTGCGTGTGTACCCGTCCATCCCATCCCATTCCCTTCCCATCGTGTGAAGTTTGCGGCCGCATGGAGCAGGTGGACACATACAACCTGGACACCCTTAATTTGTGAGCTACTACCGTACAAAAAATACTGCTACTCTACTGCTGTGTACTCCTATATACTCCCTCCTGTTCCTAAATATAAGTCTTTTTAGACATTCTAACAGGGGACTACATACAGAGCAAAATGAGTGAATCTACACTTTAAAATATGTCTATATACATCCGTATGTAGTCCAATAGTGGAATCTCTAGAAAGACTTATATTTAGGAACGGAGGGAGTAGGTGTGACGTACGAGACCAAGCTGTCTGCTTCCGTTCTACGACTGACCGAACCGCCACCGCTGACTATACCTGGCCATGGGCCGGGCCGGGCCGGGCTTGGGCCTGGCCCTAAAAAGCCCACGGCAGAAAACTGAGGCACATGCCCTGCCATAAAGCCTACTTCGAAGCCCAAGCCCGGCCCAAGCCCTAAAAAGCCCGTCGGGCCTGGGGCCGTGGGCCGGGCCTCTTCCTTAAATTTCCAATTAGCCAAGCCCAAGCCCGGCCCGACCCTGCTGGTGGGCTCAAAACTCAGGCCCAAGCCCGGCCCACGGGCAAGCCCGTCGGGCCTAGGCCCTGAATTTTAGGGCCGGGCCGGGCCTGAGATGGCCGCATATACCGCTGACTGACATGTCAAGCCAACTCCAGCTCCCAAGTCCAAAAGAGAAGTTTCTCCCCGTGATACTACCATCCCAATTCAAAATGATCCACCACAACATCACTCGGCGTGTCCTGCTCGTCACCAAAGCCGGAGCTGCCTGGTTCTCAACCTTGCACACCGTTTTAGCCCATTTTTTCTTCATCTTTTTTTTACCAATAGAGCCGCGTCTCTGAACTCAGTTGAATAAATGGTTAAATTATTACTAAAACTGTTGTTTTTGTTGTTGTCATCGCCTTGGGTTCGCTCTCTTCTCTTTGCGGTGTTGCATGATCCCATCCTTATTGCCGCTCGCTCGATGGCCGTACCTAGTTTGCCACAAACCATACAAGTTTTTCGGTTGCCTCCCTCCTCCTCTCTCACCTTATTTCATCACTTCTTCCTTCTCTCGCTCTACCATCGAACCATCCATCTGGCTCTTCGGTCTGGTGTCACTGCCGACATCTTCAAATTAGAGCGCCAACATGCCCCGAACTCTCGATCAAGCCTATGCCCCAATGACGAACTTTTTTTTCAACACCGAGTTGACCTTCTCGCGGCGGGTGCAACCATCACCCCACCTTGCCTCGACGCGGAGGCCTTTTTTTTTTGTAGTTGGAAAAGCATTACATACGCAGACGCTCACAAACACAAACATATGCTTACATCTCATCGCTATGAACGTGCGTACACATACCAAATTACTACGAGCACCTTCAAAAAACTGACCCGCCTGATCTTAAGATTGACAAAGTCACCACTGTTCATGATCCGCGTCTTCTCCGCCCTATTTCCATAGGGTTAAAAAATGCAGGAAACTGGACCACACCACATGGGCCAGAAGGAACAGTCAAAGCCACACCTCCCTCTATATTTATGTGAAGAAGAAGATTCAAGGAGACACGAGTCTGCACACACATTTAAACTAGTGCCAACAAGACCAGCAGGCAGTAGCACACACGGCAAGCAGTCTTAACAAATTAACATTCTCCTCCTCCCTAAGATACACTGTTCCTCCCTAATCCACTTGTCACTAGCACTAATATAATTTCCTCTCTCTAACCAAATATCATTACATTAACAAAAAATTAACAGCAGAGTTAGTGGGCGCAATAACTAATCCGCCACCCTCCTCTGCCCCTGCCATGGCCATTTATTTCCTCCTCCTTCACTAGATCACCACAACATTCTCTCTCCCTTCCTCCCTCTGGATCCTTCCCCCACCTCCCTCGGCTCCCACACTCCCGCACCACCCTTTACTCAACTGCTCCACTCCCCACCGCCGCGGCCAACCACCCCCGGCCCCACGCCGACGCGGCGCCGGTTACCGGGAAGCAACAGCAGCGGCGGCGGCGGAATCCGCGGCCGGAGCATGGCGCGCTGATCCCTGCTGCTTGCGCGGAGTGGCTTGGAACCGGACATGGGGCGGCATTGGGCTGGTGTCGTCCTCCTCGCCCTGCACTGCGGGGTGGCGGCGCTGCTCCCCCCCTGCAGCTCGGCGGCTTCGGCCCTGCCCCCTCCCATCGGCGGCGACGGTGAGCGCCGGCGTGTCCCTTATTTTTTGTGACAAAATTTGCGCCGCCTGTCGCTTCCCTTGTCTGTCCGGGATCACGCCTCCGCTCCTTTCCATTTCCTCCGCACCCCGTTTCAATTCAAACCGCCGTCCTAAATTTGGCCCTCGTATCCTCTGCCCCGATTCCCTTTCCCCCGAAATTAGTGCCCAAGATTCGGTTGCTTTTGCTCAGCCGCATTTTCCGACCGACGAGCTTCGAATTCGTGCAAATTTGCCGTTTTTACACTGACATGACATGACATGTTTGGCTGGATTGGTTTGCGGCAGTGTCGGCGCTCATGGCCTTCAAGCGGGCGGTCATCGAGGACCCGCACTCGGCGCTGGCCGACTGGACCGACGCCGACGGGGACGCCTGCGACTGGCGCGGCGTCGTCTGCTCCTCGCCCCACGGTTCCGTCGTCTCCCTGTAAGCACCCCCCTCCCTCCTCCAGATCTCACTCAAGCTCTGCTCTGCTCATCACTACCACCACCTACCTGTCACAATCAGCTCAACGCGCTTTGGTTGGGGGTAAAGTGGGTTCGGTGACTGTGATTTGCTACTTTAAACTCCTCTCCAGAAGAGAACAAAGCGGATTCGGTCAGCTGTGATGTGGATAGATGCTTGGCGATGTGCGAAATGTGCAGATGGCTTGTGGGAGTGGACTGATGTGCCAGTTAGATCGCCAGTCAGTCTGTGAGTCAATCAGTAGTAGGTTTGGGTAACAGGGAAAGGCCAACTGAATTCTGTACTTGGCTAATCTAATCGGTCGAAATGATGCCGAGATGAGACCGCTGATCACGACGACTGGATGATGAATTTGGCTTTGCGTCTTGCAGGAGGCTGTCGAACGCGTCGCTCAGGGGGTTCATCGCGCCGGAGCTCGGGCAGCTGGTCTTCTTGCAAGAGCTGTATGTACTCTCTGTTTAAGTTATCAACAGTTCTTTGAGGGAATTGGCACCTACTTGGTTTCCCTGAATGTCTCTATTTTGGACAGGTATTTGGATCACAACCTGCTCTTCGGCACGATCCCGAAGCAGCTAGGATCGCTGAGGAACCTCAGGGTCTTGGATTTGGGCGCTAACCGGCTTGCTGGCCCTATACCTCCTGAGCTGAGCGGACTGAACAGCGTGAGCGTAATGTAAGATATTTATTGATTTGTTTCTACATTTGGAATGGAATTTTTAAGTTTGGTTGCTTATTTGCTACTCAAACTAAAATCCTGCTTCATTCATCTCTTGTAGAAACTTGCATTCCAACGGACTAACCGGGAACATACCACCGCAGCTGGGCAAGCTACCAAATCTTGTTCAACTTAGGTTGGACAGGAACAGGCTGAAAGGATCAATTCCGGGTGGCAATGCTACTGGTTTTTCTCCTATGGCAGATACCGGGTCGGTGACTTGCCCTAACTCCTTTTTTTTTCTGCATATGGTGCTAGATTTATTAAAGAAATTGGAATTATATAAACTCAATACTGATGGAAAATTGGATATGATGTAAGAAGACCATGAAAATTTAATTTGTGACATCAAAAGATTCATGATTCATCAAATAGAATAGACTGAACTGAACTTCAGAGTAATGATTAGCTAGAATAGGACCAAAAGGACAAGTATCAGTGGTAATACTTGCTGAATTTGTCCATGAGCTTTTGTTACCATTTTCTGCTGATAACATGTTCATTAAATACACTTAACAAAACCAATATGTGAGTATGTGACCATGTTCCAGTAAATTATTACTATTATCTGAATACTGTCTGTTTGCTTCGTCAGGTCCACAGCTCACAGTGGACTATGCCCATCTCCTCGATTAAGTGTTGCAGATTTCTCCTTCAACTTCCTTGTTGGAAAAATCCCAATTTGTTTGAAGTATCTTCCAAGGTACTACTCCCTCTGTCCCAAAATAAGTGACTCAACTTTATACTAACTTTGTACTAGGTTAATATCAGTTAGAAGTCCATCCATTTACATGGCTAGTTTGCAGGTCAAGTTTTCAGGGGAACTGCTTCCAGGATGAGTACTCTATCCGACAACGTGCTCATCAAATTTGTGCAAGTATGTGACTTAGCCTCTACAAGCTAACCTAATTATTGCAGCGTTGACTACAAAGATGAAATATTTCTCGAATTATTACATGGACATTTGAATTCAACTCACTTAATCTGAGAAGTACGGAATATCATGCTTTATGATTATATACATGTTGCCCTTATAAAATTTCTCTGTAGGATTTACCATCACTGCTCATGAGGCAACACTTTTTCCCCCTTTTATCTCCAAACGTAATTGTCCTTTAAATTACACTACTTATGCGACATAGCATATTCATTTCTTCAATGGTAGTTTTGATACTTAGGCAAAACATTATGTCGAAACTCGTGCACCACCAATATGGGTTATAGCTATTTACTGTATAACTAGCACTTAGGAGTGGCGTAAGGTCATCTTCAACTTCCATCGACTGAAATCTACTCTTGTTTTAGGTGCGTCTACAGCTGCTAATTTAAAGGGATTCAAACGCCCTGCTTCTGAGCATAAGCATGATAAGGTGCAGCAACCAACTTGGCTTATTGTTTTGGAAATCGCAACCGGTGCTCTCCTGCTCGTTTTCTTGATCACTGGTGCAATTACTGCCTCCAGAAGCTGCAATCTAAAGCCTTCTATAAGAATATCATCATGGAGCAGATCAAAAAGTTGGAGCGATGAGATAACAGTACTCATTGGTTGGTATTAATTTCATCTTATAAATTGAGTATCTTGTCTAACATATATTGTTGCTAATGTGTTCATGCTTTTCTCAGATTCTGATATGCTGAAAAGTTTGCCAAAGTTGAGTCGCCAGGAACTTGAAGTAGCATGTGAGGATTTTAGCAACATTATTGGCTCAACTCCGGAGACCGTAGTCTACAAAGGAACAATGAAGGATGGGCCTGAGGTTTCTGTCATATCATTATGCGCCTTTGAAGGTCACTGGACTAGTCAGCATGAGCTCTTTTACCAAAACAAGGTAGTTCGTTTGTCTAAAATTACGACTCAGAAACACCTTTTATTTTCTCAAATAAATAAATAAAATGGGACGAACATTGTAGGTTATTGATCTGGCACGGTTGAATCATGAGAACATAGCAAAGTTTCTGGGCTATTGCAGAGAGAGTGACCCATTCTCGAGGATGTTAGTCTTTGAGTACGCATCAAATGGGACCCTGTACGAGCACCTACACTGTAAGTCTATCTCTTCAATTTCGTTACGACAAGCTAAATATTTGCATTTTCCGTGTGTCGTAGATCTGATCTCATTTGTTTTTCTTACTTTAGATGGGGAAGCAGCCCAATTTTCTTGGCTCAGACGAATGAAAATAGCCATCGGCATCGCCCAAGGTTTAAGGTATCTGCACACCGAGTCGCAGCCTCCTTTCGCTATATCAGAGCTGAACTCCAATTCAGTATATGTTACAGAAGATTTTACCCCCAAGGTACTACATGCTTTAGTTTTACCTGCAGCCTAGTACTCTATCTTTGGAGCTTATCTTTCAGATGAATACACTGTCTAACATGGCGAAATGAACAACAGCTTGTCGACTTTGAATGCTGGAAAATGCTGTTTTCGAGACACGAGAAGGCGCTCGGCCACTTCAACAACAAAGCCTCTTTCCCTAGCCGGGACTCTTCCGAGGATAAGTACATGGACATCCAAGGCAACACATTTGCCTTTGGAGTGATCTTGCTCGAGATCATCAGCGGGCGGCTTCCCTACTGCAAGGACAAAGGCTACTTGGTAGACTGGGTGAGCTGAATTGTTTCTCAACCTCATTGTAATAACAGTGCATGTCTTACTCAAAGATCACATGAAATTAAAATGAAATGCTGGAACAATCTATCATTTCACTAACTGAAGAAGTCATTCGCAGCGAAAGTTAACTGCTCAGTCTGAATTTCTGACCCTCTGCATTTCTGCAGGCCATCAAGTACCTCCAGCAGCCGGAGGAGATTGGAAAGCTGGTGGACCCTGAGCTGACCAACGTGCGGACGGAGGATCTGGCGGTGATCTGCAGCGTGGTGAGCCGGTGCGTCGACCCTGACCCGTCCAAGCGACCGTCGATGCAGATCATTGCTGGGGCGCTGGAGACCGGCATTGACCTCTCCGCGGCCGGCATCCTCAAGGAGTCCTCCCTGGCGTGGGCTGAGCTCGCCCTGTCGTTGTAGCACACGCCTCACCTCGTCCCACTGTAGATTTTCATCAATGCTAACGCTGATTTCTTGCACGTCGCCTTCTTGGCTCACGTACACAACACTTGCTAAACTGGGAGAGCCGGCGGGTTGGATTTAGCTCAGATTCTCGCATAACGCTTGCCCAGTTCGGTCGCCATGTAATCCTGTGTGCCTTAGTTGTAGTTTCAGTGTGGGGGCTCAGAAATGCAATGCTGCTCCTTATCTGACATGATGTTGCACCTTGCCCCAACCGTGTTTTCCAGTTAAGAGAGTTGAGGATAGATGGATGCTTTTCTCTAGATCTTGTGCGATGGTCTGTTGGACCTGTGCGTTTCGACGCAACGGCTCACCACCCTGCAGACCAACTTTAGGTTTTGGCTCGGACATTGTTCGGCTTCGGGTGGATTAGCTTAACTATCTCTTCAGGCCGCTCGAGGTACCTGGTAACCTGCAAGAATGCAGCGATTCCGAGTGAGCAGTTAAAACTTGAAAGCTGGATGCAAATGTAGTGATTCAGAATGAGCAGTTTGAAAGTTGGCTGCAAATTGCAACAAGAGAGGAGGAGAAGTAGGAAGCTGGCTGCAAATTGTTTCAACATTTCATTTTATGTTGTACGATCTTTCTGTAGGGAAGTAGGAGTATGCTATATGATCTTTGTGTAAGGCAAATGAGGTCGGGGGAATTTATATCGGCTCACAGAGGGGAAGTTAGTTGAACTAGAGAAGAAACAGGCTGAATAAGCCCAACCCGACGGCGATGGAATTCAGACGAGGAACCGCATGCACCAAAAACGCCAAATAAACCCGATCCAATCCCAGGTTGACCTGCCATGTTTCCATGATGATTTTGCCCCAGGAATTCTTTTGTTGCAGGAGCACCGGTGGCTGCAGTGAGCGTATTTGCTTGCTGCTCTAAAACAAAAGTAGTGTTGCCAGGAGACAGGAGGCTTGTCCTTTGCCAGTTGCCGCCCGCCGAAAGAATTCAATCCAAGGCCACCGCCCGTCCATCCAGTATCTCCTACACCTGAATTTGCTTCGACCCCTCCTGCATCTAATTGAAATTGCAGTACTACGATGTTGCACCGTTCTTGCCGCTAGTAAGTAATGAAACACTGCGTACAAGGAGACTGACTAAATTGCAAAGCCCTTGTTCGAACCAAGGCGCATGGAACACCGTGCCGAACGCCGCACAGAAACGCGTAGAAATGAGAGCCAGGCTTGCCACTTGTGTGCATCGTAAGTGCATTTTCATCAGATAAATGTCCATCATCATCATTCGCACCGATCGCCTCCCATGTCCTCTGCGTGAAAAACGCATGGGCCTTGAGTCATCTGCAAGCAAACAAGCAAGACTGACTCAAGATGGCTGCCCATTTCTTTCTTTTTTTCTCTTTTCCTTCTGCCAAGAGATGGAGCATGCTTCTTTTCTTGGGCTGGCAGGGAAGAACCATTACATCTTCCTTTTCCAGCAGTAGAAATGTGTAGGTAGTTTCTTGGAGGGGGCAAGTGGTGGTCCTTGTCCCTGTTACAAGTTGATGGCACACCAACTAAAGATCTCACTGCAAGTGTTTCCAGCTGAACCAATCAGGCCAGTACTTACAAGTCATATCGGCGCGGCGAGCGGGCGTGGGCCTAGCGCGGTGGCCGCGACGAGCGGGCGCGACGGGCGCGGCGAGCGAGCCTGGGCGGGCGAGGACTGCTGCCCGGCAGTGGTGGCGGAGGCAGCGCGTAGTGGACGCACGGTGGTGGCTCGGGTCGGCCAGATCTGGCCCGTTCGAGCCGCATCGATGACGGGTCCGATCTGGACAAGCTGTGTCTAGATGCTGGGCTCTCGGATGATGCAGCGGCGTCGCCATTCATGCTCCGGCCATGAGGATAGGAGCGGCAAGCTCCAGATCTGGTGGTGGGTGCGCCCGGGCCGAGGTCCATGGGCGTAGGTGTGCATTTCTCCGGACGAAAGTCTGGCTCTTAGCCGGTGATGGCAACATCTGGGGATGTTGCTTCCTTGTTGAAGGCATCACCGAGGAGTTTTCGCACCTATCCTGTTCTCGAGTTCGGTCTCCGGGTGAAAACCGAGATCCGTTTGTCGGATCGGCGATGGCGGCGTAATTGGCGTCGTTTCTTCGATGGAAGCATCGTTTTGGAGATTTGACCTCCTGACAGGAGCATCCTGTGTGTGCTTGAGTGGTTGGCCGGGAGCTTCCAATGGTGCGATGTCCGTGATGGTGCATCAGGTTGTGGCCAGCAGTTGGTTGGCGGTGTTGTGCGATTGGAGCA
Source organism: Elymus sibiricus (assembly GCA_039707655.1). Lineage (NCBI taxonomy): Eukaryota > Viridiplantae > Streptophyta > Magnoliopsida > Poales > Poaceae > Elymus > Elymus sibiricus. The sequence goes on along the minus strand of CM077665.1, from coordinate 538,938,834 downwards.
CTCTTGATATGCAGGCAACGCCAGACAAGTCAGGTTGGTCGTCCTCGCGAGATCGGAGCGGCACATGCCCGCTCCTCTATTGGATATGTCCTCTCGCTCCGGTGTTCAAGAGGCCTTTCAACATGCTTGTGGCGGCCATGATCGTCACGACGATTTTGGTTCTCTTGGGTGAAGTTTCCGCCAAGTTGAAGTCGTTAGGCCGTGAGCGCGGATAGCGATATACGATGACGCCAACCTCCTCGGCGATGAACCTTTCTGTTTGTGTTGTGTTGGCTCGCCTTTTTGGCGTTCTTGTATGTCTCGTGTGCTTAGTTTAGCTAGGTGTTGTGGGTGGTGTGTCCTCTGTACAGGTTTTCACCCGGTTTTCCTTAAATAAACCGAGCAGTCCCAGCCTTCTTCGGCTTCTTCTTCTGCAATGGAATCTTAGCAGCACTCCTGCTAATTTTCGAAAAAAAATATCACATATCCTACTTACTTTTTTCTTTCTTTCTAGCACTAGCAGTCTGGAAGAGGAGATTGTTTATATCATTTTATCCAAACCATGATAGATTGTACATCCTTCTTTTCTTTTTGGAAAAGGAGGAACGGAGCCCCCAACCTCTGCATCAAACTGATGCATGCAGCCATATTATTAAAAGTAGTATGGAAACAAAGTCTTAGATCCACAACTGGCTCACAAACTGAGCAAAAAAAAAAACAATCTGAAAATAAAGTGCCACATCCGGCGAGACAAAAAGCAGACTATGATGCGTATACACCTAGCCTATTATTAGCTCGCCATCCAAATCTGCTGAAGATAGCCCGTGCGACCGTCTCCCACCGGTTGCACCCAATAGCCATAAGCTCCCTGGAGTCCGCATGAGTTAGTAACGACCACGTACGGATACAAGAAGTGATTTTGTAAATAACCTGAAAAAAATTGGTGAAGTTCTTCCCATTAAAAATAGAATCATTTCTAGTGTTCCATATAGCCCAGAATAGTGCACAAATTCCAATCCGTATATGATTCGCTGCAGTTACATCTACTCCATTGAGCCATGTCCCAAATAGAGTATTAATGCTCGCTGGTGGATTGATGTTGAAGGCTATATGTATGGTGCACTATTGTAGTTTTGCTAGTGGACAGTTGAGAAAGAGGTGTTTTATTGTTTCATTCTGATCACAAAAGCAACATCTAGAACTGCCTATCCATCTTCTCTTTATCAAATTATCCTTGGTTAGTACTTTATGACCTGTTAAGACCTGTGTCCGGTGTCACCGCTCCGGAAACTACATGTCCAGGATTGGGAAGAGAAGAACTGTCAGCTGTTAAACAGTATCTTAACAGGTCATAAAGTACTGGAGAGTGGTACGGAGTATTATCACTTGCTAATTTGATCAGACATGAAGGATGCAGTATTATAGCCCAAAAAAAAAACATTAGAAGATCAGGAGAGGGGAAAACCCCTCCCCCAGTTCCATTGCAACGAATGAAACCAGAGCTGGTAATACTATTATAGCCAAATACTGTACTGCCATGCGTAACTTCAGATAACTATGTAGACTGTTCCATGAAAAGTGGCAAAGTCTAAGCAAGGTGGATGTGGATAGCTCATACGGAGTACGATTTTGGCATAATTAGGATAGAGGTTTGCTAAGTGCAATATAATTATAAGGTTACTAATAGATCAAAATCAATAACTTCAGTAAGGTCCTCGGAGCTCATCAAAGTATATTGAAACTAAGAAACTCATGAAGAATGATATACAGCCAAAGGCCAGCATTACTAACATAAAAGAGACCTCTCCAACCCTAGGCGTATATATGCCAGAACAAAAATTGCCTGTACAGTGCGGTTTGAACATAACGATTTCTGTATTTATTTTTTTGGCATTATGTCTTGGCACGGTGTTTTTCCAGATCATTAACAAATGTATCAAAAAAAGCAGCATACGCATATTTTGGGGCATTTGAGACAGGCATCACAGAGCAACACGGACAGAGTTAACATATTTATTGTGTGCCAATTTCTCATAATTTAAAATTCCAGTAGTGGGGAATACATAAATTCAGCACTTAACATTCAACGATTTTGCAACCAATAGGAAATGAGTAGTTTCGGTGTTCATCAACTCCGGACATGGCATTCTGCACCGTTCTTGCTGTACGACAAGATCGGTCGACAGCACCATTCAGTCCCAGATAACCCGGTATCAAAGAATCAAGCACATGCGCCTAGAAGACCCACTGTGTTCAGATGCTGGAAACATTGTCATCAAACTGTACACCTGGTTTTTTGGCAGATTAGCCAAGGAATTTAAGATACATAAGCAGAACTAGTAATGGCTCGTACTTATGGAATCTATATAGCGAGGTTTTCCAGAAGACACAATGGGAAAAGTAACCATCATGGGGATCTATATGGTGTACCTCTCAATCTCTCATGCAGTTACTAGGTCCAATTTTTTTCTTCTGAATGTGCTGAATCTTTTGCCAGTTTAGATCTCCAATTGTTTCACATGATCTCGTGAGCACCTCATTGCAGCTCTTGAGTTCAAACTCTTCAAGGGACCGGGGCAGTTCTGGAAGAGACTGGATATTCGGGCAATCAACCATGGACAGTTTCGTGAGGGCCTGGGGCAGCACTGGAAGAGACTGAATATTCGGGCAATAATCCATGGACAACTCCTCAAGGGACTGGGGCAGTACTGGAAGAGACCGAATATTCTTACAATATTTGATGGACAGTTTCTTGAGTGAGTGGGGAAGGATTGGAAGAGACTGGATATTCTGACATAATTCAATGGACAGTTCCTGGAGTGATTTCAGGCACACCATGTTATCTGGTAAGGTCACCCAGATGCATGCCGAAAGAGAGAGGACACGAAGTAGAGTGAAGACCTCAAAAACGGGAGCAGGCCCCAAGCTGCATTTCCAGAGCTTAAGTACTTGCAGGCACTTTAAGCTACCGTTCTGCCTACCAACCATCCAATTAGGGTATCTCGCTCCATTGTACCCGCCGAGTTCCAGTTTTTCAAGATCCTTCGGAGGGCATAGACCCTCAAGTACCTCTACTTCAACTTCTGGATTGCAGCTCTCCTGATCACAATCCCAACATAGTTCTATCTCTGTGAGTCGCTCCTTATCAGCTAGCTTGGCTTCAAGAGCTTCCTCATTGCTTTTAACATTTTCAACACCTCTAATGCGCAGACGGCCACGAAGCTTGTTTAGATCCCTCAGATGTTTTATATTGCAGCCTCTTTCTTTACTTACTGTGAAGTATGGTCCTAACTCTTGGAGTGATGTCGACCTGGCAATGTTCACCAACTTCAAAATGCTGGCATTCCCTACATGCCGCAAGCTAACCAAATTAATCCCAACTTCACCTTTGGAGAGCGAAAGACGTTTGCAATTACCAAAATCAAGTGTCTGAATGCGGTGAAGTTTTTTAAAGGTCCTTGGTAAAATTAGACCGTGTGATTTGCCGATCCTGTAAGTAAGGTGACGTATATGCTTGACACCAATAGGTTCTAAGAAGTTGACATGCCAAGTAAAACCAAAAGTCACGTTCAGTACCCGCAATTTTTGCAGCCTCATGATTATATTCTTGAAAACTTCTTCATCACGTGGTGTCCATAATTTGATAACTTTAATGATGAGAGTGCGTAAATTTTCCAGTTGAAAAGTCTTCATGGCAAGCTTCTCTCCATTATAAGTATCAATGAAAAGATGGCGAACACCTGGAGGAATTTCTCCTGTCCATCCATCCTCAATTCTAAAGCAATCGTGTCCAGCGATCCTCTCTGCTAAATCATACATCAGATCATGCATTAAATAGTAGTCCTCACCGCAGGACTCCTTTCCCCCAAATTGCAGAAATGAGATTGACACAAGTTCATCAAAGTAATCCTGACCAACATCTTCCATTTCCTTCCCAGCATTAGTACTTCTTATAAACCCTTCTGCCACCCACAACTTAAGTAACACATTAAGTCTGAAATGATGTCCTCTGGGGAACATACTACAGTAAGCAAAGCATTGTCTAATCTGCTCATTAAGATGCTGGTAGCTCCATGATAGAGCTCCCATCGTCTCGTTCAGTAAGTCCTGATTTCTAGCTCTTCTCCAAAATTCAACATTTTTTCTTTTACGTAGTTGTCCTCCCACTGTACTGGCTGCTAGAGGTGACCTCTTAAGCTTTTCTGCAATGTGGGCCCCAACATTCCAGAGTGTGCTCCCAACTCCATCGTTTGCATTCCCATCTCCAAGTGCATAATACATGAATAGCTCAAGGAACATACTATCATCCAAGTCACTAATTGGAAAAGTGGCACATCTCACATCAGGACCAAGATCCGAGAAGGCATCTACATTTCGACTTGTCGCTAGGATCTTGCTTCCTCTCTTTCCAATCTTGAATGGAGAAAGTAATTGTGGTAGATTCTGCTCACCAACATCCTTGTTGCACCAGACATCATCTAGTACCAAGAAAAACCTTTTGCCACTCAGCTTATCCTTCAGTTCTCTTTGTAGCCTATCAAGACTATTAAGTTCACAATCATATCCTTCAATTGCCTCAAACATTTGCCTGTAAATGGCCTCGATGCTATGTTTTTGAGAGAGATAAACCCATAATAGAATGTCAAAATGGCCATCTTTTTTGGCTAGCTTGTCCTTTTCTTCCTGGGCATAAGCAAACTGTGCAAGGGTTGATTTCCCTGATCCACCTATGCCATGAATTCCAACAACAGAATAACATAGACCACTATTCATGTTTGTCTGAGCATGAGCTGCCTTCTCATGAAGCATTTCTATGATCTTGTCACGCTCCTCATCTCGACCAATTATCTTTACTGGGGAAGTTGCAGTGGTACATGCATTGGCTGCAATAGGTTGCCTCTCACCGCCCTTATTTACGGTGGGCAATTTCAGACATTCCAAAATTTGGTATGCTTCATTTATAACCTTTTCTATTTTCTCTAGGCTCCGCTTTAATTGCCTTTTGGACATACCAGTCTCCTGCAAAACAAAATCACACGCAAGGATCCATGTTTAATAACGGAAATAGGTAATAGGTGCGGCTAACATATTTTAGGGGAAATTTGTGACATCCCGCCAACATATCTGCAAGCTAAAGCTGAGTTGCACTTGCCTCCGTTAGCTGTAAGTAAGGTTGGAGCAGTGGGACAGACATATGTAAAAGTAGTCAAAAGAACAAATTTTCGAACATTTAATACAGCGAATTTTGAGTGCGAGAGAGAGAGATCTGAAAACAGCAGAGCTTGAGGATGGCAAACGACCTTATTTGTTAGGGGGGAGACGGCCAGGGACTGGACCTTCTGCTTCAGCAAATCCATGGTACTTGGAGGCCCGTCTGAGTTGAGCTCGTAATCTTGGACCTGCTTCTCGAGGCGATGATACTCAACACCATCCAAGATGTCTTCAGCCTCGTAGAAAGCAGTCTTAAGGTCCTCGAACAGCTGCTGGAGACGAACCCTGTGAGGGCTCTCCGCCACCATCTCCATCACCCGCTCCAGCAGTAAAATCTTGGGCTCAAGTTTTCGCAGCTTCTCCGATGCGTTGAAGCCGAGGAAGGAGGAGCATTTCTTGAAAAGGTCGGAGATGACCGGCGAGGCTACCCAGCCTACGGCTTTCAGGCCCCATCCTATGGCAGCAGCAGCAGTCACCGGATCCGCCATTAGAGGCTGCAAGTTGTTGAACGATCAGCTGAAAAGTGGTCACTAAGAGTACCCATGGAAATGAAAGCATACACTGGATTGGATCTATAGAGTCAAATCCGGTGGTAGATTTAGATTACCAAGGCCGGAAGCGGTGAGGGTCAAATCCGGCGGCTGAAGCAGGTCGGGGGAGGCGCTCGGCTGATGGGGGCTCGATTCCGTGGGAGGAGGAGGTAGGGGACGGCGCTCAAGCACTGGAGGAGGTTGCTGGAGTCGGCGTGCCTCGATTTCCGGCGGCGGCGCCGGAGCCGATGGGGTGCATTGCGGCCGAAACCTGTCACACATGTGTGGCCTTGGAAATGTTATCCCAAATTCCCAAGTACGTATTGGTTTTTTCTAAGATTCGTCAATTTTACATTAAATATCTAGTGAACCGTGCACTTAAATTACAAACCTTTTTAGCATTGCATCCGAGTAGAGATCTTTAAAATTACTCCCTCCGTCTTTTTTGACACTAGTTCACATTAGTAACTGCAGCCTGGGTTGCGGCGTCCGAACCCATCTGAGTCCAGATCCGGCCCAACCACTGCCGCCGCTGCCCGCTGGCCTTTGCGCCATACGTCGCCGCAAGCTCGCCGATCCTGGCCGCCGCCACCCCACGTCACTGCCGTTGAACGGCCACAGCGAGCGCCATCGCTGCGATCCCAAACTTTGGCTGAGGGGATCCGTCGCCGCCGCGCCACACAGGCTTTGACTTCCGACGGCAGCGGCGGTGGGAGGGGAGGACTTGGCACGGAGGAGGTCTGGAGATGGCCGGAGGGGGTCGCCCCGGTGCTACCCGGCGCGGCCGCATGGGAACGAGGGTTGCGGGAGCGAGGAATGTCCCTAGGACTGTAAACAGTTGGTCCATAAGCTGGTTTGGTGGAGCAGGGTTGGATGAAATACTGTAAGTATTGCTAAGTGGAGCTTGTTTCTTTTTGTGTATTTCGAATTTCGATCTGAATTTTTTAAGGGTTATCGACATATGCGTTGTGAACATCCATGATTTTGTTCAGAATTTTTTGACATATTTAAATTTAAATTGTGCAAGTTGGTAACATGGTAGCATGTAAGGACTGATATCACCTGATATTTCCCCTTGCCGTACGCGTGCAACGAGCGAGTAATCACACGAGACGTGCGTACAGTGTGGTGCGGAGGGACGACCAATTCTCCGTTGTCGCGTTTCGCCGGATTAATTCTTTCTTTCGTTTCCGACCTACTTTTTGTTTTCAGCAGCACGCTCTAGCTAGGGTGTTCCCTTCCGCAAAGCTCTTGCTACCGGAGCCGGTATCTACTGGTGGTTCTCCAATCAATAAAATCTTGCGACCTCAAAAGTTGTTAAGATTTGTATCTTTGTATTCCAATCTTTTCTTCATTTAAGCCACCGTATTTCACCAGCTTGGGAACACCCACGTGATTTGACTAGCTGCCCACCCACGTGATTCCAGCCACGCCTCTCACTTTACACATACGCACACACGTACAGAAGTACATACCCCACTTTTTCAAAAGATCGACCGCTCTCACTTTAAATTCATTTGAAATCTTTTAAAACACATATTTGAATTTTAAAACTTATTCCATTCATTTCAAATAAAACTTTGCTCAAATGAGTGAACTATAGTATTTCAATAGAGTTTTTGGGTGAAATATATTTGAAACGAGTGAAATATGTTTATTGAAATGATTGAAATATGTTTATTGAAATGAGTGACATATCAGTTTCGCAAGTGCGTAGTGAAATTAGTTTTGAAATATATCTTTTGTAATGAGTGAAAAAAGTTTTTTGAAACGAGTGAAATATAGTATTTCAATTGAGTGAGTGTAATGTGTTTTCTGAAATGAGTGAAATGTGTTTTCGAGTGAAATAAGTTTATTGAAACTGAAAAATTATATTTGTGAAGATGAGTAAGCAATATTCAAAAGAAACCTAGTTCAAAAGAAATATCTCGAACAAACCTATTTCATAAGAATTATGTGAAACAAACCTAAACCCGAAATATGTTTATTGAAATGTGTGAAATCAATTTTTATATGAGTGAAATATCAGTTTCGCGAGCGCTCGGTAAAATTAGTTTTGAAATATCTCTTTTGTAATGAGTGAACAAGGTTTTTTGAAATGAGTGAAATATATCTTTGGTAAATGAGTGTAATGTGTTTTCTGAAATATGTGAAATATATCTTTTACAAATGATTGTAATGCGTTTTCTGAATCTAGTGAAACGTGAAACCGACTGAAAGGTTTTCTGAAACTAGTGAAATGTGAAACTGACTGAAATGTGTGAAACGGTAAAATTCAAACTAGCCAAAGTGTATCCATGATTGATCTTGTTTTAAAGGTCTTGTCGCCCTAAATTCAAAAATATAAAAGTTTCAAAACTGAATATTTAGTTTAAAAGTTATCAGCCTTTACAAATATCACATGGAAAATAAAGTGAATTATTTAGTGTGTGCATGTAGCCCTCCTCTATCTGTGCTCTCTCACCCTGCCACCTGACAAAAGGTGCAGTTGTGGACCCCGTGCAGCCCTGTATATCTATTTGTATAAGATTCCTATTGCTAAAAGAGAGAAACAAAGGCATTGTGGGGTCTTTCAGCCACACCAATCTCAAAGCAATGTTTGCGGTTGATTCCCAACCGGTACATACCGGAACCGGCAAATTTACTTATTTGTGTTCCCTTCTGCTTTAATTCTTCTGCTAGTTAGAAAGAGAGTTCCTGTGTAAATCGACCGCTTAAGGGGGTGTTTGTTTCCAGGGACTTTTTGGTGTAGGGACTAGAAAAAGTCCCTCTTAGAGACTTTTTAACCAAACAGGAGGGACTACTAGGGACTAAAAGTTGCTTTTTGGGACTAAATGAAGAAGACTCTCAAGGAGAGTCTTTTTTGGGACTTTTTGGGACTTTTCCAACAATGCCCCTCCCTGCACCCATTGCCCCGCCGCCCCATGGTGTTGTTTGGTTGTTATTTTTCTGTATACTCGGGGTAACATGGTCATTTAATAACCTCTAGGGAGGGACTAGGGACTTTTTAGTCTCTGGAAACAAACAGGGAGGGACTTTTTAGGGACTAGGGACTTTTTAGTTGGGACTAGAAAAAGTCCTAGGACTTATAAACCAAACAGGGCCTAAACTCCAACGATAGGGAAGTTGATGGTTACGCTTACTAGTAGTCATTCCTACCGACGTGAGTGGAGAATATCTAGTCAAATGTGCATACTAATACGTGGATGACAAGACACCGTGTACTGGCTGGAGCACCGTGCTTCCCGCTGCATACTGTTAGGAATTAATTAAATACATTAATTAAGGGATAATCAATGCTTGTCTTTGTAAATATGCATCATCTTGATAAATAATACTCCTTGTATGTCTTTGCCTTTGAGAATGTTCATCATCTTCATCTTGAGAAATCCTTGTATAATCTTTAAAGTCTCCTCCAAAAACCCTATGGGAAAAATATGAGGAGAATAGTATAGATATGTTGCTAAAACTCCTTTAAACCCAGTGGGAAAAATAATAAGGAGAAAATGATGCAACATATAATGATTATTGTCTCGTGATAACTCATTTGAGAAAAACCTTTGTAGACTCATCTGTGAGTTTAGAGCACAATAAATATGTCTTGAGTACTTCCTTTAAAAACCCCGATAGGGAAAATAGAAAGTATGACATATGCTCTTTGAGAAGATATTGCCTCATTAAAAACCGTTATGAGAAACTTTGAGAGAAAACTCATAGGGGAAAAGAGTGCGATTATATATGCCATTGAAAACTCCCTTAAACCCAATGGAAAAAATATAAGGAGAAAATGATATGGCATATACAGACACTTGTGTTTATATTGTCTCGTTAAAAACCTTTTATGAGAAATCATTAGGAAAAAACTCATGAAGGGAAAAGAGTACAATATATGCAATCTGATGATTGTTAACAGGTTATAATTTGGGAGATTACTCCCCCTGAACTTTGCAAATCTGGAGGATTGTCTCATACCAATTCCATTGACATGATCATGACATTATGAATAATCTTTTGGGATTTTCAATATTTTCTTTGCAAATTGTTTCCTCAGTTTTCTATAATTCATGAGGATAAGTAATTTTTGAGCAATGTGCTTTATGATATTGCTCTTCATATAACCTGTAGGTATTGAGTAATACAAGTGGTAGCATCTTGATAAAATCAAGTTATGTGATTCTGATGAATTTCAACCACATGATTTTGAGTGTGGTTAATCATTCTACTGAGCCATGCATACTTTGCAATGCTTTTAGATAAAGTAATCATGTCAGAATGATAATTGGAAATAGCCGTTAAAGTCTATTTAGATGACTTCCATGAGAAGACTATTTCAATGAATTCAGTCATTGATATGGCATTGTTGGGATCAAATAAAGAGCCAATATCATTACAACATACCATGATCATATTTTGATTTTCCTAATGGAATTGTCCAAGATTTATGTGAGCTTGAGATATAAGTTGATATTTCTTATATCGACCATATACCTTTTGTTGGGGGTTGCACTCTGAACAAAGATAGCAAATATAGTGTCAAGCCTGACGTGGTTTACAATTATATGAGTGCTTTGACACTAGTGAGATATAGAACTTCAGGTCCTAGTATCACTTCATTATCACCCCTAGGTATGAATGGATTTCTACCTTATTAAAGGTAGTATGACCATACATGTCTTTTGTTGTTATGATATATCCACACGGAACTTCTCGTATATGTTTTGGATATATGTAGACTGATATGTATTCTTGATAGAATGCTCAAGTTGTAAACTTAAGCTAAATTTGGTTGAATCCAAATTTTCCTTCTTGGGATGATTTTGTGTATGTTTATGTCTTGTAGAGACATTGATGACGAAATCATCGATATACACTAAGGTGATGCAAGGAAATCAAATTTTGGGATTCCTTTATTAACACATAAATAATCATCATCCTTTGAGTAATCCTTTGAAGAAGGAACTCATCTAGTCGGTAGTACCATATGATTCACGACTATTTCGAGCCATAGATTGACTTATGAAGGTTTACACAATACATGTTGCGACTTGTTTTTTTTTTGGATTCGGAACTGTAAGCCCTTCAGGGACTTCAATATAGATTTCCGAAATGAGTGACTCATATGAGTATGTAGCCACTTCATCCATCAACTGCATGGTTAATATTATAATTATTATTGCCAATGATATTTAGTATCGAAACATAGTTCCACTCATACCAAGAGGGTATGTTACATCGTAATTGATGTCGGGTCTCTGCGTGAACCCTTTTGCTACAAGCCTCACTTTTTCACCACCTCATTGACTTTGTCTACGAACGAGAAGTTTTTAGTATTCCATATGGAAGATACTTATGAGGAGTAGGTATTGTTGCGGTAAATACCACTCGTCTGATGAGCGAGTGCTATTTTTCATTACTTGCTTCTTTTTATGTGAACCAATATGAGTGCAAGAGGCACTCTACCATGAATTTTGGTTCAGGGCCCAAAAGGTTTTAGCAATTTTGAGAAGAAATATATGTCAACAAATGTAGTCTTCTGTTATATGATTCTGGAGGAATCGATAAAATTTGTGGAAATGTATTTATTCCTTTTAACTCCTTGTGATTTCTTACAACAATGGAGTCAAGGTGTTTCGATTTCCCGGCAACAAAACATTTGTGCACATTTATGCCGGGCTTTAGATGATGAGCATCCTGTGAGGTGTCTTTCAAGTTGATGTTGAATTACATTTACTGGTTGAGGATTTGATTTTCTCTTTTTCCGCGGAAGCATATGCGAGATTATACCTCGTGTGGTCAGATTTCTCCCCCTGGTGCTCTCATTTGGGGAGAAGAGTGGTTTATTGGGTACCTCCACTCTTTCTGACACTTTACTGCAGGAATATAAAACTTAGTGACACCTTTGTCATCAGTAAATGTATGTGGCAGATTTGCAATGTGTTGCAAATATATGATTCTCTAAACATTTTGTTCAGATTCTTTGAGTACGTGGATATAAGGATTGAATGTCATTATACAAGGATTTCTCAAGATGAAGATGATGAACATTCTCAAAGGCAAAGACATACAAGGAGTATTATTTATCAAGATGATGCATATTTACAAAGACAAGCATTGATTAGGGGGAGTGTTAGGAATTAATTAAATACATTAATTAAGGGATAATCCCTGCTATGTCAGTTGCTTTAGTTTAGCAACTGCTCCTTGTAAACCGCCTTTGTACCGGGGTATATATATACCCAAATCTTCAATCAATGAGACAACGATTCCATCATTTGCTCTCCCTCTCTCCTTTTACTTTTAATACATACTAAGAGCCTGTTCGGATTCACTCTGCTCCGCAGCTCCGCTCCCGGAGCGGACGGAGTGGCGCCGAACGCTACAGTTCCTCGGAGTAGGAAAAGTGGAGTGGAGTCGGATTTAGTTTAATCCGACGGAGTGGCTAATTCCTAGCTCCGCGGGCGACTCCCTATGACCTCCCACCCGATCCAAATTTCTCTCTCTCACATAGTTGTGTGACTTCCCGACCATTGAACCCACTAGCGTTGTTCCCTGCACCCTTCCGGCCGGAACCACCCACTAGCGCTGTTCCCTACACCCTTCTGACCGTGTATGGAGCGGAGTTAGTTGCCGAACGTGTTATCAACTCCCAATTTGGCGGGAGGAGCCATCAGACCAGGAGCGGGGGGGGGGGGGATCTGAAGGAGAGGAGGGGATCCGAACACGCTCTAATACGTGGACGACAGTACCCCTGTCTACTGGCTCACAAACTCCCTGCTGCTTCCTGCTTGTTCCTCTTCCTTCCTCTCTGCCGTCACATGAGGGTGTTGATCGCACCCCCTCCGCCACCGCTGTCGAGCACTCCTCGTCTTCTCCGGCCTCAGTCGACCTGCCCTATCGTACTAGGACTTTGGATTCATCATCTCGTAGGTACCAAACTTCTTGTTGGCTCCATTATATTTTTTTCCACTGGTCTAATCCAAGTTCTGTTGTAGTAGTATACTAGTATTTTCCTTCTCTACACCCCATGTATCCAGTTTGGTGCGGATTTGGTTGCTGCTTGCATGGTTGCGTTTCACTGAGGTGGTGGTGGGGTGTGGGGGGGACTGATAGGGTCATAGGAAGAATATCATACAGAAACCAACGTTCAAAGAAAACTTTATGAAAATCATGTTCAAAAGTTCCAAAATGATCTGGAAAAAATGTTGGATGTTAAAAGGATAATGTTCTATTATCATGTGAAACTTCAAGTAAAAACACGCTACGGTATGCGAGCTATGAAAAAGACAAATTCAGCAATGAATAGTGATGCATGGTTGCGTTTTACTGAGGTGGTGGTGGTGTGTGTGTGTGTGTGGGGGGGCTGATAGGGTCATAGGAAGAATATCATACAGAAACCAACGTTCAAAGAAAACTTTATGAAAATCATGTTCAAAAGTTCCAAAATGATCTGGAAAAAATGTTGGATGTTAAAAGGATAATGTTCTATCATCATGTGAAACTTCAAGTAAAAACACGCTACGGTATGCGAGCTATGAAAAAGACAAATTCAGCAATGAATAGTGATGCATGGTTGCGTTTCACTGAGGTGGTGGTGGTGTGTGTGTGTGGGGGGGGGCTGATAGGGTCATAGGAAGAATATCATACAGAAACCAACGTTCAAAGAAAACTTTATGAAAATCATGTTCAAAAGTTCCAAAATGATCTGGAAAAAATGTTGGATGTTAAAACGATAATGTTCTATTATCATGTGAAACTTCAAGTAAAAAACACGCTACGGTATGCGAGCTATGAAAAAGATAAATTCATCAATGAATAGTGACATTACTGCTCGACGCTATTCAATGCTGATTTTATTTTTTTCATAGCTCACATCCCGTAATGTGTTTGAATTTGAAATTTTGCATGGCAATAGAACATCACCCCCCTTAACATCCCTTATTTTTTGAAACTTTAAAACATCGTTTTCGCGTGGTTTTCACTAAATGTTGGTTTCCATATGGTATTCTCCCGAGACTGGTACGGGTTTAATTTGTTTCTTTTTTCTAGACTAGAGGTTCTATATGAATTAGCAGGGCTCTTCTTATCTGCGCTACGTTTTGGTAAATTGCTTCTTCAGCAGCAGAGGCAATGGGGACATGTAAGTTGATCGTAATGGTCGAACTTGCTCGTGGCCTGATTCCCAGGGATGGGCATGGTTCTCCCAGTGCCTATGTCGAGCTTTGGTTTGATGGCCAACGGATCCGCACGACTATCAAGGAGGAGGATCGAAACCCAGTGTGGAACGAGAGCTTTTGGTTTGACGTGTCGTCGGATCCATCTAATATTATCGAAAAAGGCTTTCGCCTTGCTTTATATATAAAGCAACCATCATCAACAGCCCGGTACAGACGCACACCACCACAACACACGCACACACCCAAGGCAAGGTACATAGGCGCTGAGCGCAGTAACACCACCCCTAGCACTACAAGAGCAACCGGGGACCTCAACCGTGAACACGCCACCGCGAAGAGATGAAGCCGCATACGACGAACCGTGGGCTCCAAGGCACGCCTTCAGGAAGGTTACGACACCGGAGAGCCACCACCGCCTGATCCAAGGATCAGAGTTTCCCCTGGAGCAACACGAGGGGCAATGAGAGCCGCAACGACGCCTTCAAGAAGGGAACGAGCTTCGCCGCCGCCGGTCCGTCCGAAGATAGAACAGGTTTTCACCCCGGCCAATACGCACCGCCACCGAACGCCACACCCCGGCTACCACACCGCCCACGCGGCCATGGCCACCGGGCAGCACCGAGCCACGGGCTCCTCCCATGAGCACCGCGCTACCACCACCAAAACCGCCGCCCCGACATCCAAGACCTTGACACCACCTCACCCGAGATCCGCCGCTACCCCAACCAAAGATACGAGCGGAAAGGCCCCGCCTTTCGCACCCCTGGGCGGCCCCCAGCGCCGAGACCCAATAGGCACTAGTAGAAAACTGACCTTTCATCCGGAGCACTAGCTCCGGTCGGATTTGGGCCCGGGACTAATGTGAGCATTAGTCCCGGTTCCAACGGCTAGGAGCAGACGGGGGCACGGCCAGGATTAGTCCAGGTTCAAATGGGACCTCTAGTCCCGGTTGGTGATACCAACCGGGACTAAAGGGGTTGCGACAGGCTGGGGCCCTTGCGAGCCTCTTTAGTCCCGGTTGGTATCACCCACCGGGACTAAAGATAGACCTTTAGTCCCAGTTGGTATATCCAACCGGGACTAAAGTCTTCCCTATATAAAGCTGCCCCATCCAGTCCGAGTCCAAGCTTTCTCTCCTCTCTGTTTCCTTCCCCAAGCTCGACTTCATCCTCCATTTTTGCCAAGATTTGTCAAGATTGGCGGCACCCCATCTATCCAAGGGTTCTAAAAGGTTAGCAACTTCATCCTTTCATCTCTCATTGCTAGTTTAGCTCGTTTCATGCTCTATAAGTATAGTGATTTGTGGGTTTTAGTTTGGGAGTAATTATGTGGGAGTTTATTTGATTTATATGCAATTTGAGCTCAAATTAACTTCTTAGTTTGCATATGTGTAGGTGTGGTTTACTTAGTGCCTTCCCGTCCCCGTCCTCACCGCCGTCGATCGCCCGCGCCGTCCCGTCGCCGGCACCACCTTGGTGAGCCTCTTGTTCTTATCCTTTTTGTAAAAAAAAATCTTATTTGTATGATTTAGATAGTTACTTGTATAATTTTCTTACTTGTATGATTGTTTGTTATATATAGTGCCATGGTTTTGATATCTGTCCCCGTCGGCCCTCGTCCGGTCTATGATTCGGATGTGGTATATTATCTTTTATAACTATTTGTTTCATTTCATGTTCATGACAATTATGCCCATCAAGTTGACATAGATATTTTTATCTAGGAGGTATGTGAACCGGAAATTGCAACCGACCCTCTTGTCGAGAAGTTAAACTTAGTTGAAAAAGAAAATGATTATTTGAAAGAAAAATTGAAAAGAATTGAAGAAGAGAAGATGAAATTGGTTGTATGTTGCCGATGTCGTCGATGATCACAAGATCAAGATGGATGCAATGCGCTTGAAGATTAGAAAGATTAGAAAATATGCCATTAATAAAGAGGCTTGGTATCATTATGCTGTTGGATCAATTATTACCTTAGTTGCGATTTTGATCGCATTTGTTGTTGCATTTAAATGCTTTAGATAGTTGTATATTGTTTTATGAGAAGTATGTATGAACTTTATGTATATATTTTTGCAGTAATAACATTTGGTCACTACTCTACTTTTGTTTTAATGTGATGAACTTGTATTAATTTGGTCACTTCGATGTTGTGTAATGAAGATGAGCCGGCAATGGATGTACGATGGCCGACGCTCACCCGAGTTCATTAATGGCTTGCATAATTTTATGCGTGTCGCTGAGGCAAACAAGCGGAATGGTTTTATGTGGTTTCCATGTGGTGTCTGTAAGAATAATAAGGATTACTCTACCTCAAAAATCCTTCACAACCACCTGCTTCAGTCCGGTTTCATGTCCGGCTATAACTGTTGGACCAAGCACGGAGAAAGAGGGGTTTGATACGTCTCCATCGTATCTACTTTTCCAAACTCTTTTGCCCTTGTTTTGGACTCTAATTTGCAGGATTTGAATGGAACTAACCCGGACTGACGCTGTTTTCAGCAGAATTGCCTTGGTGTTATTTTTGTGCAGAAATAAAAGTTCTCGGATTGACCTGAAAATTTACGGAGAATATTTTTGGGATTAATAAAAAATACTGGCGAAAGAATCAACCAGAGGGGGTCCACCACCTGGCCACAAGCCAGGGGGCGCCCCCCCTAGGGCCCGCCCCCTGTCTTGTGGGCCTCCTGGAGCTCCTCCGACCTCGTTTCCAACTCTATATATTCCTATTCGTGGAGAAAAAAATAGAGGAGAAGAGTTCATCGCGTTTTACGATACGGAGCCGCCACCACCTCCTGTTCTTCCTCGGGAGGGCAGATCTGGGGTCCGTTTTGGGCTCCGGAGAGGGGAAATCGACGCCGTCGTCATCACCAACCATCCTTCATCACCAATTTCATGATGCTCCCCGCCGTTCGTGAGCAATCCCATCGTAGGCTTGCTGGACGGTGATGGGTTGGATGAGATATACCATGTAATCGAATTAGTTTTGTTAGGGTTTGATCCCTAGTATCCACTATGTTCTGAGATTGATGTTGCTATGACTTTGCTATGTTTAATGCTTGTCACTAGGGCCCGAGTGCCATGATTTCAGATCTGAACCTATTATGTTTTCATGAATATATATGTGTTCTTGATCCTATCTTGCAAGTTGTAGACACCTATTACGAGTTATGATCCGCATCCCCCAGGGTGACAATAACTGGGATTCTTTCCGGTGATTACCGTAGTTTGAGGAGTTCATGTATTCACTAAGTGCTAATGCTTTGGTCCGGTTCTCTATTAAAAGGAGGCCTTAATATCCCTTAGTTTCCATTAGGACCCCGCTGCCACGAGAGGGTAGGACAAAAGATGTCATGCAAGTTCTTTTCCATAAGCACGTATGACTATATATGGAATACATGCCTACATTACATTGATGAATTGGAGCTAGTTCTGTGTCACCCTATGTTATAACCGTTGCATGATGAATGCCATCTGACATAATTATCCATCACTGATCCATTGCCTACGAGCTTTTCACATATTGATCTTTGCTAAGTTACTTTTCCGTTGCTACTGTTACAATCACTACAAAACTGCTACTGTCGCTTTGCCATCGTTACCGTTACTTCCATACTGCTTTGCTACTGAATACTTTGCTGCAGATACTAAGTCTTTCAGGTGTGGTTGAATTGACAACTCAGCTGCTAATACTCGAGAATATTCTTTGGCTCCCCTTGTGTCGAATCAATAAATTTGGGTTGAATACTCTACCCTCGAAAACTGTTGCGATCCCCTATACTTGTGGGTTATCAAGACCTTTTTCTGGCGCCGTTGCGGGGAGCATAGCTCTATTCTCTGAGTCACTTGGGATTTATATCTGTTGATCACTATGAAGAATTTGAAAGATGCTAAAACCAAGATCTACCCCTCTACTACGAGGAGAGGTAAGGAACTGCCATCTAGCTCTGCACTTGATTCACCTTCTGTTATGAGTAAACTTGCGACACCACCACCTGCTATTGATTCTGATATGTCGCAAGTAGTTGATGATTCCACTTCTGCTATGCAGGATGCTTATGATGATACTTTGCTTGATACTACTGTGCCACTGGGTGAATTTCTTGATGAAAAAATTGCTAGAGTCAATGCTGCAACTGATGATATTTCTGAAACTGATGAAATTATTGAAACTGAACACTTTGAGACACCCGCTAGACCTAGCTCTCCTAGATATGAATTGCCTGATATACCTAAGGGTTATGTTATGGAGGGAGAGGTAGCTAGGGACTTTCTTGCTTGTAAAGATAGAGATGATCTTAAGAAATTACTATGCAAGTGGAAAGAAAAATCGTTGAATGCTAGAATGCAATATGATCCTAAGTTTGCTACTTCACCTATCTTTGTTACTGATAAGGATTATGAATTCTCTGTCGATCCTGATTTAATTACTTTGGTTGAATCTGATCATTTCCATGGTTATGAATCTGAAACTGTTGTGGCACATCTTACTAAATTGAATGATATAGCCACCCTATTTACTCATGAGGAAAAAAATTCGTTATTACTATATTCTTAAGTTGTTTCCTTTCTCATTAAAGGGTGATGCTAAGATATGGTTTAATTCTATTGCTCCTGGTTGTGTGCGTAGTCCCCAGGATATGATATATTACTTCTCTGAAAAATATTTTCCTGCCCATAAGAAACAAGCTGCCTTGCAGGAAATATTTAACTTTGTGCAAATTGAAGAAGAGAGTCTCCCACAAGCTTGGGAGAGGCTTCTCCAATTACTTAATGCTTTGCCTGACCATCCTCTCAAGAAAAACGAAATACTTGATATCTTTTATAATGGACTAACCGATGCTTCTAGGGACCACCTAGATAGTTGTGCTGGTTGTGTTTTCAGGGAACGAACTGTTGAACAAGCTGAACTACTATTGAATAATATATTGAGCAATGATAATGATTGGTCTATTCCCGAACCACCTCCAAAGCCAACTCCGAAGAAAAGAGGTATTCTATTTCTCAGTCCTGAAGATATGCAAGAGGCAAAGAAATCTATGAAAGAAAAAGGTATTAAAGCTGAAGATGTTAAGAATCTACCACCTATTGAAGAAATACATGGTCTTGATACCCCGACACAGGTAGTAGAGGTAAATTCCCTCCGTAGATTTGATGAAGGTGATATTCCTTATAATAAGTCTGCTAGCCAATGCTTGGATGAGTTTGATAACTTTATTGTTAAGCAAGAAAATTTCAATGCTTATGTTAGTAGACAATTGAAACATAATGCTTACATGCTTGATCGCTTAGGTGATTATATGAGTAGAACTGTTAATGATCTTAAGCTTATTAGTAAACATGCTTCCATGGTAACTACTCAAGTAGAACAAGTACTTAAGGCACAAAATGATTTGCTTAATGAGATGATTGGTAAAAACAATGATCATTCTGTTAGAGTTGTGACTAGAGGTGGTAAAATGACTCTGGAACCTTTGTATCCTGAGGGCCATCCTAAGAGAATTGAGCAAGATTCTCAGAGAATTAATACTGATACACCTAGGCGTCCCAGTAATAAAAGGAAAAAGAATGACGATAGGACTTTGCATGCTGCTAATGAACCTGTTATAGATACTCATGAAAACCCAAATGATATTTCTATTTCAGATGCTGAGACACAATCTGGTAATGAACATGAGCCTAGTGATAATATTAATAATGATGTTCATGTTGATGCTCAACCTAGTAAGGATAATGATGTGGAGATTGAACCTGCTGTTGGTCTTGATAACCCACAACCTAAGAACAAAAGATATGATAAAAGAGACTTCGTTGCTAGGAAGCATGGTAGAGAAAGAGAACCTTGGGTTCAGAAACCCATGCCCTTTCCTCCTAAGCCATCCAAGAAAAAGGATGATGAGGATTTTGAGCGCTTTGTTGAAATGCTTAGACCTGTCTTTTTGCGTATGCGCCTGACTGATATTCTGAAAATGTCTCCTTATGCTAAGTATATGAAAGATATTGTGACAAATAAAAGAAAGATACCGGAAGCTGAGATTTCCACCATGCTTGCTAATTATACCTTTAAGGGTGGAATACCAAAGAAACTAGGAGATCCCGGAGTACCTACTATACCATGCTCTATTAAAGGAAACTATGTTAAAACTGCTTTATGTGACCTTGGAGCTGGTGTTAGTGTTATGCCTTTTTCTTTGTATCGTAGACTTGATTTGAATAAGTTGACACCTACTGAAATCTCTTTGCAAATGGCTGATAAATCAACTGCTTTACCCATCGGTATTTGTGAGGATGTGCCCGTCGTAGTTGCAAATGTTACTATCCTAACGGACTTTGTTATTCTTGATATTCCCGAGGACAACAGTATGTCGATCATCCTTGGTAGACCCTTTTTGAATACTGCAGGGGCTATTATTGATTGCAACAAGGGCAATGTCACTTTTCATGTTAATGGTAATGAGCATACGGTACACTTTCTGAAGAAACAACCTCAAGTTCATAGTATCAATTCCATTGAAAAAAATTCAACGATTATTATTGGAGACTTTGAATTCCCTCTCCCTACTGCAAAAAGGAAATATGATATACTTATTGTTGGGGACATGCATATCCCCATTGAGGTAACCTAGTGTTATTCGAAAATTCTCCGGTTCCGTGTCATTCGAAAAAAGTTTGTCAATAAGACTTGATCAACCTTATTGATGGATTCTTTTTGATGAGCATGAGATGGATGAATTTAGAAAGCACAACCTTCTGTACCCAACTTTTATTTTCTGTTCTTTAGATTTAATTTAGTAAAAATGCCATTATTTTTCTGTTTTCTGATTTATCCGTGCAATAGAAAAATGACCTGAAAATAAAAGTTCTCAGAATTCCCTGAAAATTTAGTATGATTTTTTCTGGAATATTTAAGAATTTTTGGCACTGAGAACACATCAGGGGGCTGCACCAGTGGGCCACAAGCCTGCAGGGCGCGCCCACCCCCCTGGGCACGCCCCCCTGGCTTGTGGGTCCCACGTGGGGCCCCCTCACTTATTCCAGCACCCATCCACTTCGTCTTCCTCCAGAAAAAATCCCACCATTGCTCAAACCCGTGTTCTAGCTCATCTTGCTGCCATTTTCGATCTCCTTGCTCAAAGCTCCATTTGCAAAACTGTTTTGAGGGATTGTTCTTCGGTATGTGACTCCTCCAATGGTCCAATTAGTTTTTGTTCTAGTGCCTTATATATTGGAAATTTTTGTTGCTGTGGTGACCTTGTTTTTGAGCTTGCATGTCAAATTTGTACGGTCCCAAGTAGTTTTGATGCATGATATAGCCTCTAGGCACTTGTGGGAGTAGTTGCTATAAGTTTTGTTGAGTTTTGTTCACTTTTATTGTGAGTCACTAAAAATTTCAGAAATTTTTCAGAGAAAAAAGATGTTGAGGAGAATATACCAAGGTGGTTCCTCGAGCAAGAAGACCCCGAGACTCGCAATACATGAGCCCGACTTTGAACCACCAAGGGAAGCTCAAGTGCGGCCTTGTGAATGGCCGTCGGATCAATTCATGGTCCATGCCGGATTCAAGGAAGAATTTTATGCGTACATACGAAATGATGGCCTTGAAGATTTCGTCTCAGACCAATGCAAGCAACATTATCAACTCACTGATTCCTTCGTGCGGAGGTTTGAATTTTCATCTAGGCGTAATACGCATTCCGTTCTATTTAGTCTTTATGATGAATCTTATACTATGGACCTAGATGATTTTAACTGTGCATGCAAAATTCCACAATGGGGCAGCCATAGTGATCCTCACAAAACTGAATATAATGATTTTTTTGCTAGCATCACTGTGGGAGAAACTAGAAACATTACCCAGGCTACCTTGGGGAGCATTCACTTTCCCGCCATACATTATTTTGCTCTCTTCATAGGCAGATGTATTAACGGTAAACATGATCATAGCCACCTTTGCGTACCTGATCTTAGTATTCTTAAGAGTGCGGTCATGGGTGATAGACGATATAACTTGGGAGCTATTATTGCTAGGAGGCTACATAAAAATGCTAAGGATGGAGATTTCTTTGGTGGGATTTATGCCACCTGGGTAGCTAATTATCTTAGGGTACCCATAAGGGAGAATGATATTGAGTTACCACCTGCTTTTCTTGATTAGGAGGCTGTGGTGCGCTACCAGTTTCTTGAGAGAAACGAACAATCCCTCCTGTACCGACTAATTTTTGACAGACAGCGTGCTGTCCATATTACCCTTCCTGCTCCTGCCTTCTTTAACTTTCAGGAAAAACGAAGACACTTTATAACCAGAGAGGAGGCAAACGAGTACGAAAGAGAGGCGGAAGCCGCTCGCCTCCACGCTGCAGCCGCTCAGGCAGTAGCTGCCGCAGCCCAGTACAACCCGAACTATGACTTTGGATATTATCCGGGCCAGCCATGGCCCTAGACCAACTTAGGCTAAAAGCCTAAGCTTGGGGGAGTACGTATTTCTCACCGACATTACATTCATGTTCACACACTCATCTTAGTAGTCGGTGCTTATACTTTTTCATTGTACCATCCATGGTAGTTTATTTCTTCTTTTCGCTTTCTTCTTGTGTGTTTAATTAACCTTGAGAAAAATCGAAAAAAAATAGTTCTAGCTTTACCTTCTAGTTTGTTTAGTTGAATCGTTAAAAGAAAACCCAAAAGGATTTCTCGTTCTTCTTTTGCTTGTTGGGAGCTTTCCCGTGTAAATAGTTTTCCTTTCTTCTTTGGGTCGTAAGGAGAAGACCACGATGAAATGTTGAGTGGCTCTCATATGCATTATTGTTTATCTATCAGAGAGCCCATATTGCCTTGCCTTCTCCTTTGAGTTATTGTTTGCAGATTCCAGCTTAGTCCAATGCACGTGCACTCTTATTATTATTCACACCGTTCGGTCGTGCAAGTGAAAGGCAATAATGACGATATATGGTGAAGTGGTTGAGATGGAGAAAAGCTGGTACGAACTCGACCTATTTTGTTTTTGTAAATATGATTAGCTCATCGTTCTGGATTCAGCTCATTATGGATGAAACATGTTTGCAATGAAAATTAGAGATTATAGTTACTCACGCCATGCTTAATTAGCTAAGAGTGTATAATGGTTTGTCTTGAGTGCCAACATGCATTTTAAAATGGTTGTGATGCAGTATGATAGGATGGTATCCTCCTCTGAATGATTCAAGTGGCTTGACTTGGCACATGTTCACGCATGTAGTTGAAACAAAACTAACATAGCCTCCACGATGTTTATGTTCATGGTGATTTATATCCTACTCATGCTTGCATTCAATGTTGGTTAATCTCAAAGCATTTTTATGACTGTTGTCGCTCTCTAGTTGGTCGCTTCCCAGTCTTTTGCTAGCCTTCACTTGTACTAAGCGGGAATACTGCTTGTGCATCCATCTCCATAAACCCAAAGTTGTTCCATATGAGTCCACCATACCTACCTATATACGGTATTTACCTGCCGTTCCAAGTAAATTTGCATGTGCCAAACTCTAAATCTTCAAATAGTACTCTATTTTGTATGCCCGAATCGCTCATGTAGTGACTAGGGGCTGTCAGTATCTTCCATGCTAGGTGGGTTATTCTCACGATACGTGTCGATTCACTATCATTCACGAGAAAGTGGCTGGTATTCGGGATGCCCAGTTCCATGCTCAAAAATCAAATCAAAATTTAATGAAACAAAACTCCCCCAGGATTGTTGTTTGTATGGACGGTACCCGTGGATTCGGCTCGCCGTGGAGTGTGATTGATTGGTGGAGGGGGAGTAAAAACTTTACTATTCTGTTTGGGAACCGCCTATAATGTGTCTAGTGATACGTCTCCATTGTATCTATAATTTTTGATTGTTTCATGCCAATATTCTACAACTTTCATATACTTTTGGCAACTTTTTATACTATTTTTGGGACTAACATATTGATGCAGTGCCCGGTGCCAGTTCCTGTTTGTTGCATGTTTTTTGTTTCGCAGAAAATCCATATCAAACGAAGTCCAAACGGGATAAAAACTTACGAAGATTTTTTTGGAATATATGTGAATTTTGGGAAGTGGAATCAACAGAAGGCGGTGCCCGAGGGGCCCACAAGCCATAGGGGCGCGCCCTGGGGGGTAGGGCGCGCCAGGGTGGCTTGTGGTCACCCCGTAAGGCGGTTGGGGCCCTTCTTTCTCCGCAAGAAAGCTAATATCCGGATAAAAATCGTGTTAAAATTTCAGCCCAATCGGAGTTACGGATCTCCGGGAATTTAAGAAATGGTGAAAGGCCAGAATCTGGAAGGCAGAAACAGAAGGAAACAGAGAGAGAGATCCAATCTCGGAGGGGCTCTCGCCCCTCCGCCGCCATGGAAGCCAGAAACAGAAGGAAACAAAGAGAGAGATCCAATCTCGGAGGGGCTCTTGCCCCTCCGCCTCCATGGAAGCCAAGGACCAGAGGGGAAACCCTCCTCCCATCTAGGGGGAGGTCAAGGAAGAAGAAGAAGGAGGGGGGATCTCTCCCCCTCTCTCCCGGTGGCACCGGAACGCCGCCGGGGCCATCATCGTGACGGCGATCTACACCAACAACTTTGCCGCCATCATCACCAACTCTCTCTCCCTCTATGCAGCGGTTCAACACCTCATCTCCCCGCTGTAATCTCTACTTAAACATGGTGCTCAACGCTATATATTATTTGCCAATGATGTATGGCTATCCTATGATGTTTGAGTAGATCCGTTTTGTCCTATGGGTTGATTGATGATCATGATTGGTTTGAGTTGCATGTTTTATTATTGGTGCTGTCCTATGGTGCTCTCCGTGTCGCGCAAGCGTGAGGGATCCCCGCTATAGGGTTTGCAATATGTTTATGATTCGCTTATGGTGGGTGGCGTGAGTGACGGAAGCACAGACCCGAGTAAGTAGGTTGTTTACGTATGGGAGTAAAGAGGACTTGATACCTTATAATGCTATGGTTGGGTTTTACCTTAATGATCTTTAGTAGTTGCGGATGCTTGCTAGAGTTCCAATCATAAGTGCATATGATCCAAGTAGAGAAAGTATGTTAGCTTATGCCTCTCCCTCATATAAAATTGCAATAATGATTACCGGTCTAGTTATCGATTGCCTAGGGACAAATAACTTTCTTGTGACAAAAAGCTCTCTACTAAGACTAACTTAGTTGTTTCTTCATCTAAACAGCCCCTAGATTTTATTTACGTGTTCTTTATTATCTTGCAAACCTATCCCGTTACACCTACAAAGTACTTCTAGTTTCATACTTGTTCTAGGTAAAGCGAACGTTAAGCGTGCGTAGAGTTGTATCGGTGGTCGATAGAACTTGAGGGAATATTTGTTCTACCTTTAGCTCCTCGTTGGGTTCGACACTCTTACTTATCGAGAAAGGCTACAACTGATCCCCTATACTTGCGGGTTATCATCTAGCATGGAAGATACCGAGATCTCTTGGTTGTTATGTTGACAATGAAAGCATACCGCTCAAAATTATTATTCATCCCTGTTTTAAAAGCTCGAGCTCTGGCACCTCTGTAAATCAATGCTTCCCTCTGCGAAGGGCCTATCTATTTTACTTTACTGTTGAGTCATCCTCCTCTTATAAAAAGCACCAGTTAGAGAGCACCACCGTCATTTGTATGCTTTGTTATTAATTGATATTGAGTATGATTGTGACTGGATCTCTTTTACCATGAATTACAATGTCTAGTCAGTCCTTGTTCTTCATAAGTGCTCTGCATTTATGTTTTGCTGTCTCAGAAAGGGCTAGCGAGATACCATTATATCACATTGCATCATGATTGTTTTGATAAAACTGTTGTCATCCGAGACTTATTATTATTGCTCGCTAGTTGGTTATGCCATTGATATGAGTAAATGTGAGACCTAAATGTTATTGTGAATGTGGTTAGTCTATAATCTTTGCTGAAAATCTGAACATCAGTTAGACATATTTGCAACAACAAGATCAAACAGAGTTTGTAAAAAAATTTCTTTATCACTTTCAGTTTGTCAACTGAATTGCTTGAGGACAAGCAGTGGGTTAAGATTGGGGGAGTTGATACGTCTCCATCGTATCTACTTTTCCAAACTCTTTTGCCCTTGTTTTGGACTCTAATTTGCAGGATTTGAATGGAACTAACCCGGACTCACGCTGTTTTCAGCAGAATTGCCTTGGTGTTATTTTTGTGCAGAAATAAAAGTTCTCGGATTGACCTGAAAATTTACGGAGAATATTTTTGGAATTAATAAATAAAAAATACTGGCGAAAGAATCAACCGGAGGGGGTCCACCACCTGGCCACAAGCCAGGGGGCGCCTGCAGGGTAACGCAGCAGAAAACAAAATTTTTGACCTACGCACCAGCCCAGGATCACTATGGAGACTGCATACAAGGTTTGATCTGTTTCGTTACCGACTCGTAGCGCAGCGGAAGTAGAGTCGATGACGATCGGCGGTGCAGATCCCCACAGCTAGGATTTACAACCTCCCAACCGTGAGGATGTATACCCTCATCCGCCCCCGGACAGCCCTCCGGGAGGCGTCGGACAGTCCCTCGGACGGTGTCGCGGACAGCCCTTCTGGAGGACCTTCGAAACTCAAACGGTCACTCGGACATTCGGGAGGACCCTCGAAACTAAGACGATCACTTGGACAGCCCTTCGGGAGGACCCTCGGAACAATGTTTCTTCAGCGAAAAGCAACCAAAACGGTTCTGGCTGCTCCGGAACATTTCCGGTTTTTGTCCCGAAAAATTCCCAGAAGTTTCCAGAACACTTCTGGCATCCTCCAAGAATTTCCAGGCATGTGCCAGAACCAATTTGACTTAATGGAATACCCTGAAACAACTTTTCAGTTTCACCGGAACTATTCCGGTGTTCTCTCCGGAACGTTTCCGTTTCGTCCGAAACTTTTTCGATGATTTTCTCTCAGACTCCCCGTCTAGTATTCAGCAGATAGACGACCCTTAAGCGTGTGACCCTATAGGTTCGGTGAAGTATAGACATGACCGGAACTCTTGCCGATCAATTATCAACATCGGAGCCGTGGACACCCATATTGACCCCTATACCCACACGAATGAATATTCGAGTGAACCTCCAGTTGCCGTGTGCTATTCCTGTTGCTTCACGATATGTTACAAATACCCGAGATGAGACATGTTGGCATCCCCGCGGATCAACAACTTGTCCACTATGCCAGTTACCTCGTTACCGGTATTGTTCTCTTTTCTCGTTCCCGTGTTCCGGCATCCCCGTGATCAAATCACAAAGTGTCTGGCCAGACGATGATGGATACCGTAACACCGAGAGGGCCCAGAGATATCTCCATCGTCGGAGGAGCAAATCCCAATCTTGAGCTATCGAGTTACTTGACATACTTTTCCATGAACCCGTAAGCCGCCGTAATAGCCACCCATTTACAGATGACGTTTAACAAACCCCAAAGTTCATGAAGCAAGCATGAAGAAACTCGATACTCTCATGGTCTAAGGAATTATGCAAATGTTAACCATATCTGTGTTATTAACCATTAACTAGTGACGGTTGTATCTCATAGCATAACATCAATTCAGGTCGATTCAACACAAGTGTTCTACCAACATTGCGCCCTCAAAATTGCCGGCATAGCCATGCCCATGATCAGGAAAACAGGATCATCATGCAATACTTGAGCCAGTCTTAGAGGCCAGACTAGGAATACATTTTACCGTTTATTATTCCACACGTGCATATGAGTCTTCCTGCGAGCCTCGTGGTTATTGTAGACTCGAGAACCATAGCAGTTATAGCATGGAACATAAACATAATTATGAACAGGGAGATAATCCATAACATTTATTATTGCCTCTAGGGCATATCTCCTACAGCGCCCCCCCCCCCTAGGATGCGCCCCTGTCTTGTGGGCCCCCTGGAGCTCCTCCGACCTCTTTTCCAACTCTATATTCCTATTCGTGGAGAAAAAAATAGAGGAGAAGAGTTCATCACGTTTTACGATATGGAGCCACCGCCACCTCCTGTTCTTCCTCGGGAGGGCAGATCTGTGGTCCGTTTTGGGCTCTGGAGAGGGGAAATCGACGCCGTCGTCATCACCAAACATCCTTCATCACCAATTTCATGATGCTCTCCGCCGTTCGTGAGTAATCCCATCATAGGCTTGCTGGACGGTGATGGGTTGGATGAGATTTACCATGTAATCGAGTTAGTTTTGTTAGGGTTTGATCCCTAGTATCCACTATGTTCTGAGATTGATGTTGCTATGACTTTGCTATGCTTAATGCTTGTCACTAGGGCCTGAGTGCCATGATTTCAGATCTGAACCTATTATGTTTTCATGAATATATATGTGTTCTTGATCCTATCTTGCAAGTTGTAGACACCTATTACGAGTTTTGATCCGCATCCCCCAGGGTGACAATAACTGGGATTATTTCTGGTGATTACCGTAGTTTGAGGAGTTCATGTATTCACTAAGTGCTAATGCTTTGGTCCGGTTCTCTATTAAAATGAGGCCTTAATATCCCTTAGTTTCCATTAGGACCCCGCTGCCACGGGAGGGTAGGACAAAAGATGCCATTCAAGTTCTTTTCCATAAGCACGTATGACTATATATGGAATACATGCCTACATTACATTGATGAATTGGAGCTAGTACTGTGTCACCCTATGTTATAACCGTTGCATGATGAATGCCATCCGACATAATTATCCATCACTGATCCATTGCCTACGAGCTTTTCACATATTGATCTTTGCTAAGTTACTTTTCCGTTGCTACTGTTACAATCACTACAAAACTGCTACTGTCGCTTTGCCATCGTTACCGTTACTTCCATACTGCTTTGCTACTGAATACTTTGCTGCAGATACTAAGTCTTTCAGGTGTGGTTGGATTGACAACTCAGCTGCTAATACTCGAGAATACTCTTTGGCTCCCCTTGTGTCGAATCAATAAATTTGGGTTGAATACTCTACCCTCGAAAACTGTTGCGATCCCCTATACTTGTGGGTTATCAGGGTTATAATGGAAGACAATGAAGAAGAAGAGGATGATGACAACTATCCTAGGTTCCCTAAATACGATGGTACTACAATGGGGGGAAGCTGAAGAAGACGCATCAGATGAGCCCGCTGATGATCTTGGTCGGGCCATTGTTGATGCAAAGAGAAACTGCGAAAGTAAAAAGGAGAGGTTGAAGTTGGAGCGCATGTTAGAGGATCACAAAAAATTGTTGTACCCAAATTTCGAAGATGACAAGAAAAAGCTAGGTACCACACTGGAATTGCTGCAATGGAAGGTAGAGAATGGTGTATCTTACAAGGGATTTGAAAAGTTGCTGATAATGATAAAGAAGATGCTTCCAAAGGATAACGAATTGCCCGCCGGTACGTACGAAGCAAAGAAGGTTGTCTGCCCTCTAGGATTAGAGGTGCAGAAGATACATGCATGCCCTAATGACTGCATCCTCTACCGCGGTGAGGAGTATGAGAATTTGAATGCATGCCCGGTATGCGGTGCATTGCGCTATAAGATCAGCCGCGATGACCCTGGTGATGTTGAGGGTGAACGCCCCAGGAAGAGGGTTCCTGCCAAGGTGATGTGGTATGCTCCTATAATACCACGGTTGAAACGTTTGTTCCAAAACAAAGAGTGTTGGGGAACGTTGCATGGGAAACAAAAATTTTCCTACGCACACGCAAGATCTATCCATGGTGATGAGCATCTACGAGAGGAAGAGTGAATCTACATACCCTTGTAGATCGCTAAGCGGAAGCGTTAATAAACGCGGTTGATGTAGTCGAACGTCTTCGCGATCCAAATCGCCGAGCGTCCCGCGATCCAATCACGATCCTTCCGATCTAGTGCCGAACGGACGGCACCTCCGCGTTCAACACACGTACGGCTTGATGACGCCTTCACCTCCTCGATCCAGCGAGCGATGGTGAAGTAGTGGTTGAGTTCCAGCAGCACGACGGCGTGGTGATGGTGGTGAGGAACAATCTCTGCAGGGCTTCGCCAAGCGCTACGGGGATTATGACGGAGGAACTAGAGGGTTAGGGTTGCCGCACACGGCTTGGGGAAATCTTGATGTATCCCGTGTGCTAGCCCTGCCCCTCTATTTATATGTTGAGCCTTGGGGTCTAAACTTGGAGTAAAAGCCTCCTCCAGGTCGGTTTTGCCCGCACAAGGTCGGTTTGGCCCGCAGGGAAAGAGTCCAACTCGGATCCCTGCCGAACCGTGCACAGCCGCACACAAGCGGTAGTACCGCTTCACACAAGCGGTAGTACCGCTTGGGCGGTAGTACCGCTTCACACAAGCGGTAGTACCGCTTGGGCGGTAGTACCGCTTCACACAAGCGGTAGTACCGCTTACGCGGCAGCAAAACTACTTTTTGCACTTTCCAATACCTTGTGGGCTTTTATCCCTTGGCCCATATAAAGTGTTGCTGTACCCGAACACTTCGGCAAACATCCGGAACCCCTTCCGGTGAACTCTGGAACTCTTCCGGAGATCGAAACACTATTATCACATATATCAATCTTTACCTCCGGACTCTTCCGGAGATCCTCGTCATGTCCGGGATTTTATCCGAGACTTCCGAACAACTTTCGGTCACCAACATAATAACTCAATTATACTAATCATCACCAAACGTTAAGTGTGTAGACCCTGCGGGTTCGAGAACTATGTAGACATGACCGAGACACCTCTACGGCCAATAACCAATAGCGGGACCTGGATGCCCATATTGGCTCCTACATATTCTACGAAGATCTTTATCGGTCGAACCTCTATGTCAAGGATTCAGTTAATCCCGTATGCTGTTCCCTTTGTTCTTCGGTATGTTACTTGCCCGAGATTCGATCGTCGGTATCACTATACCTAGTTCAATCTCGTTACCGGCAAGTCTCTTTACTCGTTCCGTAATACAAGATCCTGTGGCTAACTCTTTAGTCACTTTGCTTGCAAGGCTCAATGTGATGTTGTATTACCGAGTGGGCCCTGAGATACCTCTCCGTCACACGGAGTAACAAATCCCAGTCTTGATCCATGCCAACCCAACAGACACCCTCGGAGATACCTGTAGAGCACCTTTATAGTCACCCAGTTACGTTGCGACGTTTGATACACACAAGGTATTCCTCCGGTGTCAGTGAGTTGCATGATCTCATGGTCAAAGGAACAGATACTTGACATGCAGAAAACAATAGCAATAAACTGACACGATCAAATGCTACGTTTACAGTTTGGGTCTTGTCCATCACATCATTCTCCTAATGATGTGATCCCGTTATCAAATGACATCTTATGTCCATGGCTAGGAAACCTTAACCATCTTTGATCAACAAGCTAGTCAACTAGAGGCTTACTAGGGACACAGTGTTGTCTATGTACCCACACATGTATTTGAGTTTCCAATCAATACAATTATAGCATGGATAATAAACGATTATCATCAACAAGGAAATATAATAATAACCAATTTATTATTGCCTCTAGGGCATATTTCCAACAGTCTCCCACTTGCACTAGAGTCAATAATCTAGTTCACATCACTATGTGATTTACATTGTAATGAATCGAACACCCATGCAGTTCTGGTGTTGTTCATGTTTAGCCCTTGGAAGAGGTTTAGTCATCGGATCTGCAACATTCAGATCCGTGTGTACTTTGCAAATATTTATGTCGTCCTCCTTGATGTAATCGCGGATGGAATTAAAACGTCGCTTTATGTGTCTGGTCCTTTTGTGAAATCTTGGTTCCTTGGCTAGAGCAATGGCACCAGTATTATCACAAAACAGAGTCATTGGATTAAGTGCACTAGGCACTACTCCAAGATCTGTCATGAACTCCTTCATCCAGACACCTTCCTTCGCCGCCTCCGAGGCAGCGATGTACTCCGCTTCGCATGTAGAATCTGCTACCACGCTTTGCTTGGAACTGCACCAGCTAACCGCACCCCCATTAAGAATAAATACGTATCCGGTTTGCGACTTAGAGTCATCCGGATCAGTGTCAAAGCTTGCATCGACGTAACCCTTTACGACGAGCTCTTGATCACCTCCATAAACGAGAAACATGTCCTTAGTCCTTTTCAGGTACTTCAGGATATTCTTGACCGCCGTCCAGTGTTCCATTCCTGGATCACCTTGAAACCTTCCGACCATACTTATGGCAAGGCTGACATCGGGTCTTGTGCACAGCATTGCATACATGATAGAGCCTATGGCTGAAGCATAGGGGATGACACTCATCTTTTCTCTATCTTCTGCAGTCACTGGGCATTGAGTCTTACTCAACTTCACACCTTGCAAAACAGGCAAGAACCCCTTCTTGGACTGATCCATTTTGAACTTCTTCAAAATCTTATCAAGGTATGTGCTTTGTGAAAGTCCTATTAAGCGTCTTGATCTATCTCTATAGATCTTGATGCCTAATATGAAAGCAGCTTCTCCTAGGTCCTTCATTGAAAAACTCTTGTTCAAATATTCCTTTACGCTTTCCAGCATTTCTATATTGTTTCCAATCAGCAATATGTCATCCACATATAATATTAGAAACGCTATAGAGCTCCCACTCACTTTCTTGTAAATACAAGCTTCTCCGTAAACTTGTATAAACTCGAACGCTTTGATCACCTCATCAAAACGAAGATTCCAACTCCGAGATGCTTGCACCAGTCCATAAATGGATCGCTGGAGTTTGCAAACTTTGTCAGCATTCTCTGGATCAACAAAACCTTCTGGTTGCATCATATACAACTCTTCCTTAAGGTAACCGTTAAGGAACGCTGTTTTGACATCCATCTGCCAAATTTCATAATCGAAAAAGGCAGCTATTGCTAACATGATTCTGACGGACTTAAGCATCGCTACGGGTGAGAAGGTCTCATCGTAGTCAACTCCTTGAACTTGTGAAAAACCCTTTGCCACAAGTCGAGCTTTATAGACGGTGACATTACCGTCCGCGTCCGTCTTCCTCTTAAAGATCCATTTGTTCTGAATGGCCTTACGCCCTTCAGGTAATACTTCCAAAGTCCATACTTTGTTTTCATACATGGATCCCATCTCGGACTTCATGGCCTCTAACCATTTCTCGGAATCCGGGCCCATCATCGCTTCTCCATAGCTCGTAGGTTCATCGTTGTCTAACAACATGACCTCTAAGACAGGGTTGCCGTACCACTCGGGAGCAGTACGCGTCCTTGTCGACCTACGAGGTTCGATAGCAACTTGATTCAAAGCTTCATGATCATCATCATTAACTTCCTCTTCAGCTAATGTAGGCTCCACAGAAACAACTTTCTGCGCTGCGCTACTCTCAGGTTGAAGTAAAGGTTCAACAACCTCATCAAGTTCTATCTTCCTCCCACTCAATTCTTTCGAGAGAAACTCTTTCTCAAGAAATGTTCTGTTTTTAGCGACAAACACTTTGCCCTCGGATCTGAGGTAGAAGGTATACCCAATTGTCTCTTTTGGGTATCCTATGAAGACGCATTTCTCCGCTTTGGGTTCCATCTTTTCAGGCTGAAGCTTTTTGACATAAGCATCACATCCCCAAACTTTAAGAAACGACAGCTTTGGCTTCTTGTCAAACCAAAGTTCATATGGCGTTGTCTCAACGGATTTCGATGGTGCCCTATTTAAAGTGAATGCAGCTGTCTCTAATGCATAACCCCAAAACGATAGTGGCAAATCGGCAAGAGACATCATAGATCGCACCATATCCAATAAGGTTCGATTACGACGTTCGGACACACCATTACGCTGTGGTGTTCCAGGCGGTGTCAATTGTGAAACAATTCCACACTGTCTTAAGTGACAGCCAAACTCATAACTCAGATATTCTCCCCCTCGATCAGATCGTAGGAATTTAATCTTCTTGTTACGATGATTCTCAACTTCACTCTGAAATTGTTTGAACTTTTCAAATGTTTCAGACTTGTGTTTCATTAAGTAAATATACCCATATCTACTTAAGTCATCAGTGAAGGTGAGAAAGTAACGATAACCACCGCGCGCCTCAATACTCATCGGACCGCACACATCAGTATGTATGATTTCCAATAAGTCACTTGCCCGTTCCATTGTTCCAGAGAACGGCGTTTTAGTCATCTTGCCCATGAGGCATGGCTCACATGTGTCAAGTGATTCAAAATCAAGTGACTCCAAAAGTCCATCAGCATGGAGCTTCTTCATGCGTTTTACGCCAATATGACCTAAACGGCAGTGCCACAAGAAAGTGGTATTATCATTATCAATTCTACATCTTTTGGCATCAATGTTATGAACATGTGTATCATTACTATCGAGATTCAATAAGAATAAACCCCTCACATCGGGTGCATGACCATAAAAGATATTACTCATATAAATAGAACAACCATTATTCTCTGATTTAAATGAGTAACCGTCTCGCAATAAACAAGATCCAGATATAATGTTCATGCTTAACGCAGGCACCAAATAACACTTATTTAGGTTCATCACTAATCCCGACGGTAATCGAAGAGCGAGCGTGCCGACGGCGATCACATCAACCTTGGAACCATTTCCCACGCGCATCGTCACTTCGTCCTTTGCCAGCCTCCGTCTATTCCGCAGTTCCTGTTTTGAGTTGCAAATATGAGCAACCGCACCGGTATCAAATACCCAGGCACTACAACGAGAGTTGGTAAGGTACACATCAATAACATGTATATCATATATACCTTGTTTGTTGTTGGCCGCCTTCTTGTCAGCCAAATACTTGGGGCAATTCCGCTTCCAGTGTCCAGTTCCCTTGCAATGAAAACACACAGTTTCTGGTTTGGGTCCAGCCTTGGGTTTCTTCACGAGAGGAGCAACTGCTTTGCCACTCTGCTTGGAGTTACCCTTCTTACCCTTGCCATTTTTCTTGAAACTAGTGGTTTTATTGACCATCAACACTTGATGCTCCTTCTGAATTTCAGACTCAGCGGCTTTCAGCATCGCAAACAGCTCGGCAACTGACTTGTTCATCCCGTGCATGTTATAGTTCAACACGAAGCTCTTGTAGCTAGGTGGCAATGATTGAAGAACTCTGTCAGTGATAGCCTCTGGCGGAAGGGGCATCCCTAACTCAGCCAGACGGGTGGAGTACCCAGACATTCTGAGCACGTG
Organism: Elymus sibiricus; assembly: GCA_039707655.1. Taxonomy (NCBI): domain Eukaryota; kingdom Viridiplantae; phylum Streptophyta; class Magnoliopsida; order Poales; family Poaceae; genus Elymus; species Elymus sibiricus. Next base: position 538,903,783 of record CM077665.1, on the reverse strand, counting down.
ATCACTGATAGACCCGTTCTCCTCCATCTTGCAAGCATAGAACTTATCGGAGATCTCATATCTCTCGATCCGGGCATTCTTCTGAAAGATAAACTTCAATTCCTGGAACATCTCATATGCTCCATGACGTTCAAAACGTCTTTGAAGTCCCGGTTCTAAGCCATACAACATTGCACATTGAACTATTGAGTAATCATCAGAACGAGCCTGCCAGGCGTTCACAACGTCTAGAGACTCAACTGGAGCAGGTGGATCACCAAGCGGTGCATCAAGGACATAAGCCTTCTGGGAAGCCGTAAGGATAATCCTTAGATTACGGGCCCAGTCCACAAAGTTACTTCCATCATCTTTCAACTTAGCTTTCTCTAGGAACGCATTAAAATTCAGGGGTGCTACTGCGCGAGCCATGATCTACAACATAAATATAGCAAAGACAACTTAGACTATTGTTCTAGATAATGAGTTTAGTTAATCATATTACTTAAAAAAACTCCCACTCAAATTGACATCCCTCCGGTCATTCGAGTGTAACATGATCCAAATCCACCAACTCAAGTCCGATCATCACGTGAGTTGAGGTGGTTTCAATGGTGAACATCTTCATGTTGATCATATCTACTATATGACTCATGTTCGACCTTTCGGTCTCTTGTGTTCCGAGGCCATGTCTGTACATGCTAGGCTCGTCAAGTTTAACCCGAGTGTTCCGCACGTGCAACATGGCTTACACCCGTTGTATGCGAACGTAGAGTCTATCACACCCGATCATCACGGCGTGTCTCGAAACGACGAACTTTCGCAACGGTGCACACTTGGGGAGAACACAATTTATCTTGAAATTTAAGTGAGGGATCACCTTATAATGCTACCGTCATCCTAAGCAAAATAAGATGCATAAAAGGATTAACATCACATGCAAATCATAAGTGACATGATATGGCCATGAACTTGTGCTTTTGATCTCCATCTCCAAAGCACCGGCATGATCTCCATCGTCACTGGCATGACACCATGATCTCCATCATCTTGATCTCCATCAACGTGTCGCCATGAGGTTGTCGCGCCGACTGTTGCTTCCACGACTATTGCTAACGTTTAGCGATAAAGTAAAGCATTACATAGCGCTTAATGATTGACACGCAGGTCATACAATAATTAAAGACAACTCTATGGCTCCTGCCAGTTGCCGTACTCATCGACATGCAAGTCGTGATATTCTATACAAAACATGACCATCTCATACATCACATATATCTCATCATGTAATTGGCCATATCACATCACAACATACCCTGCAAAAACAAGTTAGACGTCCTCTAATTGTTGTTGCAAATTTTACGTGGCTGCTACGGGTTTGCAAGAACCGTTCTTACCTACGCAAAACCACAACGTGGTGTAGTGATTGCTTTTTGATCTTCTAAAAGAACCCTCTTCATTGAAATCGATTCAACTAAAGTGAGAGAGACAGACACCCGCTAGCCATCTTTATGCAACGAAGTTACATGTCAGTTGAAGGAACCTGTCTCGCGTAAGTGTACGCGTAATGTCGGTCCGGGCCGCTTCATCTCACAGTACCGCCGAATCAAATATCAACTAGTAACGGCAAGCAATATGTATACATCCACGCCCACAACTCGTTTGTGTTCTACTCGAGATCTCATCTACGCATAGACCTAGCTCATGATGCCACTGTTGGGGAACGTTGCATGGGAAACAAAAATTTTCCTACGCACACGCAAGATCTATCCATGGTGATGAGCATCTACGAGAGGGAGAGTGAATCTACATACCCTTGTAGATCGCTAAGCGGAAGCGTTAATAAACGCGGTTGATGTAGTCGAACGTCTTCGCGATCCAAATCGCCGAGCGTCCCGCGATCCAATCACGATCCTTCCGATCTAGTGCCGAACGGACGGCACCTCCGCGTTCAACACACGTACGGCTTGATGACGCCTTCACCTCCTCGATCCAGCGAGCGATGGTGAAGTAGTGGTTGAGTTCCAGCAGCACGACGGCGTGGTGATGGTGGTGAGGAACAATCTCTGCAGGGCTTCGCCAAGCGCTACGGGGATTATGACGGAGGAACTAGAGGGTTAGGGTTGCCGCACACGGCTTGGGGAAATCTTGATGTATCCCGTGTGCTAGCCCTGCCCCTCTATTTATATGTTGAGCCTTGGGGTCTAAACTTGGAGTAAAAGCCTCCTCCAGGTCGGTTTTGCCCGCACAAGGTCGGTTTGGCCCGCAGGGAAAGAGTCCAACTCGGATCCCTGCCGAACCGTGCACAGCCGCACACAAGCGGTAGTACCGCTTCACACAAGCGGTAGTACCGCTTGGGCGGTAGTACCGCTTCACACAAGCGGTAGTACCGCTTGGGCGGTAGTACCGCTTCACACAAGCGGTAGTACCGCTTACGCGGCAGCAAAACTACTTTTTGCACTTTCCAATACCTTGTGGGCTTTTATCCCTTGGCCCATATAAAGTGTTGCTGTACCCGAACACTTCGGCAAACATCCGGAACCCCTTCCGATGAACTCTGGAACTCTTCCGGAGATCGAAACACTATTATCACATATATCAATCTTTACCTCCGGACTCTTCCGGAGATCCTCGTCATGTCCGGGATTTTATCCGAGACTTCCGAACAACTTTCGGTCACCAACATAATAACTCAATTATACTAATCGTCACCAAACGTTAAGTGTGTAGACCCTGCGGGTTCGAGAACTATGTAGACATGACCGAGACACCTCTACGATCAATAACCAATAGCGGGACCTGGATGCCCATATTGGCTCCTACATATTCTACGAAGATCTTTATCGGTCGAACCTCTATGTCAAGGATTCAGTTAATCCCGTATGCTGTTCCCTTTGTTCTTCGGTATGTTACTTGCCCGAGATTCGATCGTCGGTATCACTATACCTAGTTCAATCTCGTTACCGGCAAGTCTCTTTACTCGTTCCGTAATACAAGATCCTGTGGCTAACTCTTTAGTCACTTTGCTTGCAAGGCTCAATGTGATGTTGTATTACCGAGTGGGCCCTGAGATACCTCTCCGTCACACGGAGTAACAAATCCCAGTCTTGATCCATGCCAACCCAACAGACACCCTCGGAGATACCTGTAGAGCACCTTTATAGTCACCCAGTTACGTTGCGACGTTTGATACACACAAGGTATTCCTCCGGTGTCAGTGAGTTGCATGATCTCATGGTCAAAGGAACAGATACTTGACATGCAGAAAACAATAGCAATAAACTGACACGATCAAATGCTACGTTTACAGTTTGGGTCTTGTCCATCACATCATTCTCCTAATGATGTGATCCCGTTATCAAATGACATCTTATGTCCATGGCTAGGAAACCTTAACCATCTTTGATCAACAAGCTAGTCAACTAGAGGCTTACTAGGGACACAGTGTTGTCTATGTACCCACACATGTATTTGAGTTTCCAATCAATACAATTATAGCATGGATAATAAACGATTATCATCAACAAGGAAATATAATAATAACCAATTTATTATTGCCTCTAGGGCATATTTCCAACAAAGAGCATGCCAAGTTGTTGCGATGGCACAAAGAAGACCGTAAGAAAGACGCGATGTTGAGAGTACCCGCTGATGGTTCGCAGTGGAGAAAAATCGAGAGAGAGTTCCCGGACTTTGCAGATGATGCAAGGAACTTATGGTTAGGTCTAAGTACAGAGGGCATGAATCCTTTTGGGGAGCAGAGCTGCAGTCATAGCACCTGGCCTGTGACTCTATGTATCTACAACCTTCCTCCTTGGTTGTGCATGAAGCGGAAGTTCATTATGATGCCAGTGCTCATCCAAGCCCCTAAGCAACCCGGCAACGACATTGGTGTGTGATACGTCTCCAACGTATCTATAATTTTTGATTGTTCCATGCTATTATATTATCTGTTTTGGATGTTTTATAAGCATTAATATGGTATTTTATATTATTTTTGGGACTAACCTATTAATCTAGAGCCTAGTGCCAGTTTCTGTTTTTTCCTTGTTTTTGAGTATTGCAGATAAGGAATATTAAACGGAGTCCAAACGGAATAAAATCTTTGGAATGATTTTTCTTGGACCAGAAGAAACCCAACAGACTTGGAGATGAAGGCAGGAGACCTGCCGTGGAGTCACAAGCCACCAGGGCGCGCCCTAGGGGGGGGCGCCCCCTTGGCTTGTGGCCCCACGGCAGCCCTCCTAACCCTATTCTTCGGCCTATAAATTCCCAAATATTCCCTGGATACCAAAAAGAGCCACGAAAATACTTTTCCGCCGCCGGAAGCCTCTGTTCCCATGAGATCCAATCTTGGAGCCTTTTCCGGTAATCTGCCGGAGGGGCATTCGATCACGGAGGGCATCTACATCAACTCCATTGCCCCTCCGATGATGCGTGAGTAGTTTACCACAGACCTTCGGGTCCATAGCTAGTAGCTAGATGGCTTCTTCTCTCTCTTTGTTCTTCAATACCATGTTCTTCATGATCTTCATGGAGATCTATCCGATGTAATACTCTTTTGCGGTGTGTTTGTCGAGATCCGATGAATTGTGGGTTTATGATCAGCTTATCTATGAATATTCTTTGAATCTTCTCTGAATTCTTATATGCATGATTTCATATCTTTGCAAGTCTCTTCGAGTTATTGATTTGGTTTGGCCAACTAGATTGGTAATTCTTGCAATGGGAGAAGTGCTTAGTTTTGGGTTCAATCTTGCGGTGTCCTCACCCAGTGACAAAGTAGGGGTAGCGAGGCACGTATTTGTATTGTTTCCATCGAGGATAAAAAGATGGGGTTTTCATCATATTGCTTGAGTTTATCCCTCTACATCATGTCATCTTACCTAATGCGTTACTCTATTCTTCATGAACTTAATACTCTAGATGCAGGCAGGAGTCGGTCGATGTGTGGAGTAATAGTAGTAGATGCAGAATCGTTTCGGTCTACTTGACACGGACGTGATGCCTATATGCATAATCATTGCCTTGGATATCGTCATAACTATGCGCTTTTCTATCAATTGCTCGACAGTAATTTGTTCACTCACCGTATTATTTTCCTTCATGAGAGAAGCCTCTAGTGAAACCTATGGCCCCCGGGTCTATTTTCCATATTATATTTTCAGATCTATAAACCAAAAATACCAAAAATACCTCGCTGCATTATTTTACTTTTCGTTCTAGCAATCTTTTATATCTATCTCTATCAGATCTCATCCTTGCAAATAACCGTCAAGGGATTGACAACCCCTTTTAGCGTTGGGTGCAAGAGTTTGATTGTTTGTGTAGGTGCGAAGATTGGGGACTTGCTTGTATCTCCTACTGGATTGATACCTTGGTTCTTAACAACTGAGGGAAATACTTATCTACTTTGCTGCATCACCTTTTCCTCTTCAAGGGAAAACCAACGCAAGCTCAAGAAGTAGCAAGAAGGATTTATGGCGCCGTTGCCGGGGAGATCTACATCAAGCCTACCAAGTACCCATCACAAACTCATCTCTTGCATTTACATTATTTGCCATTTGCCTCTCGTTTTCCTCTCCCCCACTTCTAAAACAATTTTCAGAAAAACCAAAAAGATTTGCCTTTTTATTCGCCCGTCTTCCGTTCGTCTTTCCGGTTGCTTTTCGTTTGCTTGTGTGCTAGATTGCTTGCTTTGTCACGATGACTCAAGAGAATACCAAGTTGTGTGACTTCTCCAATACTAATAATAATGATTTTATTAGTACTCCGATTGCTCCCGCCACTAGTGCGGAATCTTATGAAATTAATGTTGCTTTGCTTAATCTTGTTATGAAAGAACAATTTTACGGCCTTCCGAGTGAAGATGCCGCATCCCATTTAAATACTTTCGTTGAGTTGTGTGATATGCAAAAGAAGAAATATGTGGATAATGATATTGTTAAATTGAAGCTATTTCCGTTCTCACTACGAGATCATGCTAAAACTTGGTTTCCATCTTTGCCTAAAAATAGTATTGATTCATGGAATAAGTGTAAAGATGCTTTTATTTCCAAGTACTTTCCGCTCGCTAAGATCATCTCCCTTAGGAACGATATAATGAATTTTGAGCAACTTGATCATGAGCATGTAGCACAATCATGGGAGAGGATGAAACTAATGATTAGAAATTGCCCCGCGCATGGTTTGAGTTTATGGATGATTATACAAATTTTCTATGTGGGATTGAATTTTGCTTCTAGAAATCTTTTAGATTCCGCCGTGGGTGGTACTTTTATGGAAATCACATTAGGAGAAGCTACTAAACTCCTAGATAATATTATGGCAAATTACTCTCAATGGCATACCGAAAGATCTCCTACTAGTAAAAAAGTGCATGCTATTGAAGAAATAAATACTTTGAGTGAAAAGATGGATGAATTGATGAAATTGTTTGCTAGTAAGAGTGCTCCTATTGATCCTAATGATATGCCTTTGTCTTCTTTGATTGGAAATAATAATGAATCTATGGATGTGAATTTTGTTGGTAGGAACAATTTTGGTAATAACGCGTATAGAGGTAATTTCAATCCTAGGCTGTTCCCTAGTAATTCCTCTAATAATTATGTTAATTCCTACAACAATTCTTATGGAAATTATAATAAGATGCCCTCTGATCTTGAGAATAATATTAAAGAATTTATTAGCTCGCAAAAAGGTTTCAATGCTATGATTGAAGAAAAATTGCTCAAGATTGATGATTTGGCTAGGAACGTTGATAGAATTTCTCTTGAGATTGATTCTTTGAAAATTAGATCTATTCCACCCAAGCATGATATTAATGAGTCTTTAAAGGCTATGAGAATTTCTATTGATGAGTGTAAGGAAAGAACCGCTAGAATACGTGCTAAGCGTGAATGGCTTGAAAAAGTGTGTTGTCGTGATAATAATGATGAAGATCTTAAAGTGATTGATGTGACTCCTATTAAATCCTTGTTTTCTAATATAAATCTTGATAAGGATGGGACTGGAGATAAGTCAACTTTAGTTAAAAGGCGTCCCAATGATTCGGAGTTTATAGATCTTAATGCTAAGATTGATAAAAGTGGGATTGAAGAGGTCAAAATTTTAAATAGCAATGAACCCACTCTTTTGGATTTCAAAGACTTTAATTATGATAGTTGTTCTTTGATTGATTGTGTTTCCTTGTTGCAATCCATGTTGAATTCTCCGCATGCTTATAATCAAAATAAAGCTTTTACTAAACATATCGTTGATGCTATGATGAAATCTTTTGAAGAAAAACTTGAGTTGGAAGTTTCTATACCTAGGAAGCTTTATGATGAGTGGGAACCTACTATTAAGATTAAGATTAAAGATTATGAGTGCCATAATTTGTGTGATTTGGGTGCTAGCGTTTCCACGATTCCAAAAACTTTATGTGATGTGCTAGGTTTCCGTGAATTTGATGATTGCTCTTTAAATTTACATCTAGCGGATTCCACCATTAAGAAACCTATGGGAACGATTAATGGTGTTCTTATTGTTTCAAATAGGAATTATGTGCCCGTAGATTTCATTGTTCTTGATATAGATTGCAATCCTACATGTCCTATTATTCTTGGTAGACCTTTCCTTAGAACGATTGGTGCAATTATTGATATAAAGGAAGGAAATATTAGATTCCAATTTCCATTAAGGAAAGGCATGGAGCACTTTCCTAGAAATAAAATAAAATTACCTTATGAATCTATTATGAGAGCCACTTATGGATTGCATACCAAAGATGACAATACCTAGATCTATTGCGTTATGCCTAGCTAGGGGCGTTAAACAATAGCGCTTGTTGGGAGGCAACCCAATTTTATTTTTTATGCTTTTGTTTTTGCTTCTGTTTTTGAGTGTTTTACATATTATTACCTCTGTAGTAATTGTGTCTTCTTGTTTAAATTAGTGTTTGAGCCAAGTAAGACCTTCGGGATGGTCTACGGTGTTTGTGATTTGATTTTGCTGAAAAACAGAAACTTTTGCTCTCAGTCCAGGAATTTTGTAAATTCACTGGAACGTGCTTTTGATCTGAAATTTTTAAACAAGATTGATTTACAAATTTCCCTGATTGTCCTAATTTTTCAGAATTGTTGGAGTTACAGAATTATTCGAAGTCTATAGATTGCTACAGACTGTTCGGTTTTAGACAGATTCTATTTTCTTTGTGTTGTTTGCTTATTTTGATGTATCTATGGGTTGTATCGGGGGGTATGAACCATGGAGAAGTTGGAATACAGTAGATATTACACCAATATAAATAAACAATGAGTTCACAACAGTACCTAAAGTGGTGATTTATTTTTCTTATACTAACGGATCTCATGAGTTTTCTGTTGAGTTTTGTGTTGTGAAGTTTTCAAGTGTTGGGTAAAGATTTGATGGACTATGGAATAAGGAGTGGCAAGAGCCTAAGCTTGGGGATGCCCAAGGCACCCCAAGCCATATTCAAGGATACCAAAAAGCCTAAGCTTGGGGATGCCCCGGAAGGCATCCCCTCTTTCGTCTTCAATCCATCGGTAAATTTACTTGAGGCTATATTTTTATTCACCACATGATATGTGTTTTGCTTGGAGCGTCTTGTGTGATATGAGTCTTTGCTTTTTAGTTTGCCACAATCATCCTTGCTGCACACATCTTTTGAGTGGGACACGCATTAATCGTGAATTTATTAGAATACTCTATGTGCTTCACTTATATCGTTTGAGCTAGGCAATGTTGCTCTAGTGCTTCACTTATATCTTTTTAGAGCACGGTGGTGTTTTATTTTATAGAAATTATTGAACTCTCGTACCTCACTTATATTATTTTGAGAGTCTTTAAACAGCATGGTAATTGGTTCAGGTTATGAATTTAGTCCTAATATAATGGGCATCCAAGAGGGATATAGTAAAAACATTCATATTAAGTGCATTGAATACTATGAGAAGATTGATTCGTTGCATATAGTTTTGAGATGTAAAGATGGTAATATGAGAGTCATGCTAGTGAGTAATTGTGAATTGGTAGAAATACTTGTGTTAAAGTTTGTGATTCCCGTAGCATGCACATATGGTGAACCGTTATGTAACGAAGTCGGAGTATGATTTGTTTAATGATTGTCAACCTTTGTGTGAGGGTCGGGAGCGCGCGATGGTTAACTCCTACCAACCTCTCCCCTAGGAGCATGCTTCTAATACTTTGCTTCGATAACTAATAGAATAAGTATGTGAGTTCTTTATGACTAATGTTGAGTCCATGGATTATACGCACTCTCACCCTTCCACCTTTGCTAGCCTCTCTAGTACCGCGCAACTTTCGCCGGTGCATTAAACCCACCTTCCTCAAAACAGCCACCATATACTTTCCTCAAAACAGCCACCATACCTACCTATTATGGCATTTCCATAGCCATTCCGAGATATATTGCCATGCAACTTCCACTGTTCCGTTTTTCATGACACGCACCATCACTTTCATATTGCATATAGAGTCATATTTTGTTCTAGGTATCGAGTAATTTTTGAGTTGTAAGTAAATAAAAGTGTGATGATTTTCATTATTAGAGCATTTGTCCCGTGAGAGAAAAGGATGATGAAAGCTATGACTCCCTCACAAGTTGGGATGAGTCTCCGGACTTTACAAATAATAAAAGAGGCCAGCGAAGCCCAAAAAAAAGAGAGGCCAAAGATGCCCACCAAAATAAAAATAAAAAAATGAGAGAAAGAGAGAAGGGACAATGCTACTATCTTTTTCCACACTTGTGCTTCAAAGTAGCACCATGATCTTCATGATAAAGAGTCTCCTATTTTGCCACTTTCATATAACTAGTGGAATTTTTCATCTTATGCACAACCACTTAGTTTCTTTTTGAGCTTTCATACACTTATAGTTCTAGTGCGTTCGTTGCATGGCAATCCCTACTCACTCACATTGATATCTATTGATGGGCATCTCCATAGCCCGTTGATACACCTAGTTAATGTGAGACTATCTTCTCCTTTTTCCTCACAACCTCCACCATATTCTATTCCACCTATAGTGCTATATCCATGGCTCACGCTCATGTATTGCGTGAGAGTTGAAAAGGTTTGAGAACACAAAAGGTGTGAAACAATTGCTTGACTTGTCATCGGGGTTGTACATGATTTAGATACTTTGTGTGGGGAAGATGGAGCATAGCCAGACCATATGATTTTGTAGGGATAACTTTCTAAGGCCATGTTATTTCAAAAGGACGGAATTGCCTTGTTAGTATGCTTGAAGTATTACTGTTTTTATGTCAATATTAGACTTTTGTTTTGAATCTTATGGATCTGAATATTCATGCCACAATAAAGAATATTACATGGATAAATATGTTAGGTAGCATTCCACATCAAAAATTCTGTTTTTATCATTTACCTACTCGAGGACGAGCTGGAATTAAGCTTGGGGATGCTTGATACATCTCCAACGTATCTATAATTTTTGATTGTTCCATGCTATTATATTATCTGTTTTGGATGTTTTATAAGCATTAATATGCTATTTTATATTATTTTTGGGACTAACCTATTAATCTAGAGCCTAGTGCCAGTTTCTGTTTTTTTCCTTGTTTTTGAGTATTGCAGATAAGGAATATTAAATGGATTCCAAACGGAATAAAATCTTTGGAATGATTTTTCTTGGACCAGAAGAAACCCAGCAGACTTGGAGATGAAGGTAGGAGACCTGCCGTGGAGTCACAAGCCACCAGGGCGCGCCCTAGGGGGGGCGCCCCCCTGGCTTGTGGCCCTACGGCAGCCCTCCTAACCCTATTCTTCGGCCTATAAATTCCCAAATATTCCCTGGATACCAAAAAGAGCCACGAAAATACTTTTCCGCCGCCGGAAGCCTCTGTTCCCGTGAGATCCAATCTTGGAGCCTTTTCCGGTAATCTGCCGGAGGGGGATTCGATCACGGAGGGCATCTACATCAACTCCATTGCCCCTCCGATGATGCGTGAGTAGTTTACCACAGACCTTCGGGTCCATAGCTAGTAGCTAGATGGCTTCTTCTCTCTCTTTGTTCTTCAATACCATGTTCTTCATGATCTTCATGGAGATCTATCCGATGTAATACTCTTTTGCGGTGTGTTTGTCGAGATCCGATGAATTGTGGGTTTATGATCAGCTTATCTATGAATATTATTTGAATCTTCTCTGAATTATTATATGCATGATTTCATATCTTTGCAAGTCTCTTCGAGTTATTGATTTGGTTTGGCCAACTAGATTGGTAATTCTTGCAATGGGAGAAGTGCTTAGTTTTGGGTTCAATCTTGCGGTGTCCTCACCCAGTGACAAAGTAGGGGTAGCGAGGCACGTATTTGTATTGTTGCGATCGAGGATAAAAAGATGGGGTTTTCATCATATTGCTTGAGTTTATCCCTCTACATCATGTCATCTTACCTAATGCGTTACTCTATTCTTCATGAACTTAATACTCTAGATGCAGGCAGGAGTCAGTCGATGTGTGGAGTAATAGTAGTAGATGCAGAATCGTTTCGGTCTACTTGATACGGACATGATGCCTATATGCATAATCATTGCCTTGGATATTGTCATAACTATGCGCTTTTCTATCAATTGCTCGACAGTAATTTGTTCACCCACCGTATTATTTTCCTTCATGAGAGAAGCCTCTAGTGAAACCTATGGCCCCCGGGTCTATTTTCCATATTATATTTTCAGATCTATAAACCAAAAATACCAAAAATACCTCGCTGCATTATTTTACTTTTCGTTCTAGCAATCTTTTATATCTATCTCTATCAGATCTCATCCTTGCAAATAACCGTGAAGGGATTGACAACCTCTTTTAGCGTTGGGTGCAAGAGTTTGATTGTTTGTGTAGGTGCAAAGATTGGGGACTTGCTTGTATCTCCTATTGGATTGATACCTTGGTTCTCAACAACTGAGGGAAATACTTATCTACTTTGCTGCATCACCCTTTCCTCTTCAAGGGAAAACCAACGCAAGCTCAAGAAGTAGCAGTGTGTACCTAAGGCCATTAGTTGAAGAAATTTTACAGTTGTGGGATAAAAAAGGTGTACATGTGTGGGATGAGCACAAACAGGAGGAATTTGACCTACGAGCGTTGCTGTTTGTAACCATCAATGATTGGCCTGCTCTTAGTAATCTTTCAGGACAGACAAACAAGGGATACAATGCATGCACGCACTGTTTAGATGAGACTGAAAGTATATATTTGGATAAATGTCAGAAGAATGTGTACCTGGGACATCGTCGATTTCTTCCGATCAGGCATCTCTTAAGAAAGAAAGGCAATCATTTGAAAGGTGAGGCAGATCATCGGAAGAAGCCTGACCACCGTACTGGTGATGATATATTTGATATGGTCAAGGATTTAAAAGTAATCTTTGGAAAGGGTCCTGGCGGACAATCTGTTCTGAATGACGCTAACGGACACGCACCCATGTGGAAGAAGAAATCTATATTTTGGGAGCTACCCTATTGGGAAGTCCTAGAGGTCCTCTCTGTAATCGACGTGATGCACGTGACGAAGAATCTTTGCGTGAACCTGCTAGGCTTCTTGGGCGTGTATGGGAAGACAAAAGATACACCGGAGGCACGGCAGGACCAGCAACGTATGAACGAAAAAGACGGCATGCATCCAAAGTAGTATCAAGGTCCTGCCAGCTACGCTCATACCAAAGAAGAGAAGGAAATCTTTTTTGAATGCCTGAGCAGTATGAAGGTCCCGTCTGGCTTCTCATCGAATATAAAGGGAATAATAAATATGTCAGAGAAAAAATTCCAAAACCTAAAATCTCATGACTGCCACGTGATTATGACGCAATTACTTCCGGTTGCATTGAGGGGGATTCTACCGGAAAATGTTCGAGTACCCATTGTGAAGCTATGTGCATTCCTCAATGCAATTTCTCAGAAGGTAATCGATCTAGAAATCCTACCAAGGTTATAGAATGATTTGGTCCAATGTTTTGTCAGTTTTGAGTTGGTGTTCCCACCATCCTTCTTCAATATTATGACACACGTCCTAGTTCACCTAGTCGAAGAGATTACCATTCTGGGTCATGTATTTCTACACAATATGTTCCCCTTTGAGAGGTTCACGGGAGTCTTAAAGAAATATGTTCATAACCGTGCTAGGCCAGACGGAAGCATCTCCAAGGGCTATGGAACAGAGGAGGTTATTGATTTTTGTGTTGACTTTATTCCTGACCTTAAGCCGATTAGTGTTCCTCAATCGTGGCATGAGGGGAGACTGAGTGGAAAAGGCACGCTAGGAAAGAAAGCAGTAATAAGTATGGACGGGCATTCTTTCACTCAAGCACACTACACAGTTCTACAAAATTCCACCTTGGTGGCTCCGTATATCGAGGAACACATGGATATTGTACGCTCCAAGAACCCGGAGCAGTCTGACTCCTGGATTAAACGTACACACATGGCGACTTTCGGCGGTTGGTTGCAAACACATCTCATGAATAACACCACTGTTGGAGATCAGCTGTACTTGTTGGCCAAGTCACCATCGTCGACTATATTGACTTTCAAAGGGTACGAGATAAATGGGAATACATTTTACACGATCGCCCAAGATAAAAAGAGCACCAACCAAAACAGTGGTGTCCGCTTTGATGCAACAAACAACAATGGGAAAAAGGACACATATTATGGTTACATAGAGGAGATATGGGAACTTGACTATCGACCTTCTTTTAAGGTCCCTTTGTGTCGGTGCAAATGGGTCAATCTGACAGGAGGCGGGGTAAAGGTAGACCCGCAGTACGGAATGACAATAGTGGATCTCAACAATCTTGGGTACACAAACGAACCATTCGTCCTAGCCAATGATGTGGCTCAGGTTTTCTATGTGAAGGACATATCTACCAAACCGAGAAAAAGAAAAAATAAGGAAGCGAATACATCATACGATGAGCCAAAGCGCCACATAGTTCTTTCAGGCAAAAGAAACATCGTGGGAGTGGAGGACAAGACAGACATGTCAGAAGATTATAATAAGTTTGATGAAATTCCTCCCTTCACAGTGAACACTGACCCAAGCATCCTGTTAAATGATGAAGATTCTCCATGGTTACGGCGCAATCATAAGCAAGGGACATACACGAAGAAAAAGTTTTATACCCCAATATCCCACTCTGGGATGTGACCGGCTTCACCGTCATCACTTTATCTCTAGTGAGTTTCCAGACTTATAGCTGGAAAGTCCCACTTCGGACAAACCGGAGGGAATCTTTGTAAGAGTTATGGTATATATGTGTTTTGGGTGTTCCTAGGGGTTACCCTAACACAACCATTTGGCATAACAGAACTGAAGTTATTTATTAAGTTATGAATTTTCAAAATTAGGAATTATTCCTGTCCTTTTAGTATTTTAATTATACAGAGGAGTTAATCAATGCAATTATGTCCAAACAAAATATGAATGTGTAGGTTATGTTAAGACAAACAATTTGACATCTTATTTGCTCCATTTGGCTTAACAGAACTGAAGATATGAATTTTTAAAGTTTAAAATAATGTCTTCAATTACTGTATTTAATTAATAAGTGCAAAATTAATTATGCAACTTCCTGTCAAAATGATACTAGTTGATAGAAATCTTCAAGATGAATCCACAGAAATTTGAATCAACTCATTTGGTTTAGTTTTCAAATTGTTATGCATTTTACAAGAATTAATTTCAATCTGTAAAATTGAATCTGTCAAATAATTTCTTCAAAATGAAAATTAATTGAAAGACACCTTTAGTCCCGGTTGCAACCACCAGCCGGGACTAAAGATTTCAGCTCCCGCGCGGAATTTTGGCCGCCGAAAAGGTTGGCCTTTAGTCCCGGTTCGTGGCTGGAGCCGGGACTAAAGGACCTTTAGTCCCGGTTCGTGGCTGGAGCCGGGACTAAAGGTCAGCTCCCGCGCGGAATTTTGGCCGCCGAAAGGTTGGCCTTTAGTCCCGGTTCGTGGCTGGAGCGGGGACTAAAGGTCGCGGGTATATAATTTCCGCGCCTTGGTGTCCCGGTGCCAGCCACCGCTCGGGAGAAGGAACAGAACCACGCGCGCCGCCAGGCTGCCGGATTTCATCGCCGTTCCGTCATCGTTCTCCGGCGATCCGCACCGCCGCCCTGCTCCCGCCCCGCCCCGGCCACTGCTCCTCCGCCGGCGCCTCCCTGCTCCGTCCCGGTCCCGCCCCCCTCCGCCCTTGCTCCGCCCCGACCCCGCCCTGCTCCCGCCGTCGCCTGCACCTGGTCTGCCGGCGCCCGCTGCTTCGGCCCCGCCCTCCTCCGCCCCAGCCTCGACCCCCATCCATGCTCCGTCCCTGCTCCGCCCCGGCAGGTGAAATCTATAAAATTGACCAATATTTTCGATGTTTCCGGTTGATTTCTACGTTGTTAGATGATAGTAAGCGATATTACGATTTGATAGTGCCTTTCGGTCAGTGTTGTACGTAGATCACAAGTATATCTGTATTGCTTCATACAATTAAAACTGAGCAGGTCTCTGCCTTTTTCAAATAATAAAGAAAAAAATTCCCCATGTTGCAAATGTAGCTCCAAACTTTCTCTTTTTTGTTTTCGAAGGACAATACACATCTCAGATCAGTGAGTTGCTTTGCACAATTTATTCCAGTGCCAGCCACCACCCAGGAAATACAGATCGAACCACACCGCCAGGCTGCCCTGATCCGCTCCGGTCCGGTGGTCATCCACGCCGCGAGAAGCCATCCCCGAGCTCGCTTCGACGCCCGCTGCAACCGCCGTGAGCTCCTGTTCCGTTTCCCCATCTCGCCGCGCTCGATTGCTCGCCGTAGCCACCGATTCGCCCAAGCCCGAGAGCTTCTTGCCACTGGTCATGTCGCTGTCGCCGCTAGAGCTAGCTAGGCTCGCGTCTGAGCACGTAGTCGTGCTCAGGAGGTCCCCAGGGAGCCGTAGCAGCTCCCAGCTCCTCCTATGGTGCCCTGTGGCCTCAGACCCGAGCTCCGTCGTCCGCCAAGGTCGTCGCCGGCGACGATTCAGGCCACGCCAGCCCCTGTGGCTTGTCCCTTTGGATGCGCGCGAGCGTGCACGTCGCGTAGATGTCCTCTGCCGTCGTTTTGGTCACCGGCGGAAGAATTCCGAGCCCCTCCGCCGTCTCTGGCCTCGCCGGCGGCTCAAGGTCGGTGAGCCCTGGCCATTTGACCAGGGGTTTGACCCCCTGGGTCAGAGACAGGTTGGGTCAGGCCCTGGTTAATTTTGGATTAGTCACTAATTTAATTAATTAGTTAAATTAACCTAATAAGCCACTAACATGTGGGACTAGCCCCTGACCCAGTAAATCATTTTTCTGTTATAGAAATAATCAGGAAAATCCAGAAAATGATTAAAACTTCAAAAATTCATATAAATTCAACCATAATTCAGATGGAAAAGATTTATATATGAAAAATGATCAGAAGAATCCAAAGAATCTATTTGTGCTATTCTCATGCATAATAGGGCAACCTAAATAGGAGAACTTGGACATTTTGCTTAAATGCAATATGTTACATAACATGTGGAGTTTGAATTTGAACCCTATGTTCAAAGCTACTCCATCTAACATCAATGATAGATGCATTAGCTCAAATACATCATATTGCCATGTCATGATCATGCATCATATTATTGCATTAGCTCAAATACATCATACAACTACAAGTCCTTAATTATATGTGGGTTTATTGAATGATTGTTTTTTCTTATTGAATGCATTCTAATTTAAATACTAAATTGTTTTATCTTTCTTCTGGATTAGTTAAGCTATGGACGATAGAGGCAGATACCATGAAGAGGAGATATTCAACATCATACGCTCCTCCCAAAACCAAGAGAATGAACAAGATGACGGCTCACAATTTCTGAACGACTCTGGTGAGGGACTTGAGCAAGAATAAAGAGACGAAGGGCAAACAAACAATGATGGCGAAGAAAATGTTAGACAATTATCAAAGTCCGGCGAGGTATATATATATTAAAGCCTCTGGTGATCATTAGATGTATTAATTGATTTATTTATATATATATATATATATATATATATATATATATATATATATATATATATATATATATTAACGAATCTTTTTTCTTTTAGCCCTCTGGATCGGGCAAATCTCCTAGAAGGGTACGAGGCCGGGCCAAAAAGTTAGGCGATGACATAAAGTTCAACATCGATGAAGTCGCAGAAGATGGCCAACCGATTGCTCCTGAACAGAATGCCCGTAAATTTATAAAGCAATGCGGAGTTCTTGTTAGGGACAACATCCCGATCACCATTCAAGAATGGAATAAGCCAAAAGGAAGATCGACGAGTTAGTTATGTCGACGAAAGATCGAAAAAATTGCTTTGGGATACGCTCATGTCACATTTCAACCTACCAGAGGGTCTTACAGATGGCAAACGGTTGAAAGTCAAGCAGTTTGCTCTTAAGAAGATGGCTACACAATTCCAGAGCTGGAAGAAAAGATTATACAATGACTACATCAAGGCAAAAAAGAAGACTCCAGAATTCACTGGAGCACTAGAGAAGATAAAAGATCACTGGGACGCATTTGTGGAGTACAAGGAGTCGGATGAAGCTCTGAAAAGGTCGAGAAAAAAATAAGATAAATGCTGAGAAAAAGAAGTATCACCATGTTCTGGGGACAGGTGGCTACAAGAAAGCCGTGCCTAAGTGGGAAGCAGCTGAGGCCAAGATGCTTGCTGAAGGGGTCATTCCAGCTACAGCGGATTGGCCCCAAAGGTCCAGGAATTGGTTTTATGCGCATGGAGGAAAGTTGGACCCAGCGACAGGGCAGATTATTATAAAGGCAGATCTTAAAACAACCTCGGACGCTTTACTTCAAGCAATAGAAGATGCTCGAAAGGGGTTGTTCCAGCCCGAGAGAGAGAGAACGACGAGCTTACACGCGCCCTCAAGAATCCTGAACACGGAGGACGAACACGAGGCAAAGGCGTTGTTCCGTGGGTTGAGGGGTTTTCGGAGTGAAACGACACTTATAGAAGCCGTCAGAGAAAAAAGAAGCAGGATGCAGACCGGCTTCAGAATATAGAAATATTGTTAAAGCGGCAGCATGAGCAACTGGACACAATTAGCCAGCAAAGGGCATCTCCGCGACAGGAGCAAGCAGATCCAGCATTGGATAGTACCGTTCCATCTATGCGGAAAAGCAGCGTGGGTTCCACGGGGGTCCGGACCGATGATGCACTGCTGGCTCGCTACCTCGTGGATGATATCAAAGAGAGGACAAATTGTGAGCTACACCAGAAAATGAAGAACATATCCATGAAGGTGGCGGTCGGCGTTGCTTTACCGAATGCACCTGAAGCAACCATCCATGGCAATCCGATTCCAGCTGGCTATGCTCGTGTCAAGGTGGATGAAGTTCTGCCGAGATATGACTCACTAGAGCTTGACATTCCTGGAGGTGAAGGGGAGGAGACACTGGGAGAAGTCATACATGGTGTCATTGTATGGAGAAAGGAATGCATCGTGTTTCCAAACTCGGCGCCAAGGCCACCGACTCCTCCGAGTAGCAATACACCTCTAAGTCCACCCCACCTCGAGAGGGAGCCCAGCGCGAGTCCATATCCATCTCCGCCGTGTCAGCCGACTCCAGCCCCTATGTGCCAGCAGGGCCAAAAGCGGAAGACCACCGCTCTGTCGACTAGTCCTATTCGGAAGAAAGGCAAAAAGAAGAAAGCCAACGATGAGCCTCCTGCCAAAAAGAAGTTAGCTTACGATATGACTGATGAGGAAACCAAAACGGTCGTGGTTTCCGAAGTGAAGTCCCATTTTTCACCGAAACCGCCCCCGCCGCCAAAGGAGATAATACCTACGAAAACCGTAGAGCACTTTGTGGGCTTTCTTGAGCGACCCCGGGCACATGTGGAGAATAGGCCATCAGACTATGACCGCTCTATTAGGAAGTCATATAAGGAACAAATACAACAGTCGAGACGTACAAGTAGTAATAAAAGCAGGAAAACAGTTCCCCAGCTCGGAGAACAGGCAATGCAATCAATCCCCCCGCTCAAGGTAACCGACACTGCTAGAAACATTGGTATCAGTGTTGATCAACTCCTAGGCACCGAGGAAATCCCCGTGGCCGATGTAGCATGGCAATATGTCCCCGGGAAAACTCTGGTCAGACCTGAGCAGGTCCCGCATCTATCAACACAAATGCGAAGATTGCATGAGTGGTACATGAAAGAAGTAAAGAACGGGCGAGTGATGCTCATGGTGAAAGTCAAGGAAGAGCATTACTTCTATGAAAACGAGCTATGCATTGAGTTTGACGAAAATTTTCAGTTATACAATCAAGACTCACTCGACAAATCTATCGTCAGTTGCTATTGTCTGTAAGTGATTTCTTTCTGTAATTTAAGTCTCTAGCTCAGCTCGTTCATTGCCTGTAATTATCCTCACTATATTATTTTGTACGCTATTATGCAGAATGAAGATTCTCGAATGCAAAAGAGATAGAATCTATGACATTGGGTTCGTTGACCCATATATCATTAATGAAAAACTGATACAAAACCACCCCCAAGACTTAGAGGATAACTTGCTAAGGTTTTTAAAGGCACAAAATACCAGAACACAAATACTATTTCCTTATAACTTCAAGTGAGTGTTACTGTCTTGTACTACAAATTCTATTTTGCTTACTCGATGTTAAGTGTAGTTGATGAGTTATGCCTGCATGCTTATATAAACGTGCACAGGTACCACTGGATCCTGCTAATCATTAAAGTTGACGATGAAACTATTGAAACCCTGGACTCACTACGTAAAGACCCTCAAGAAGACACCAGCGTGGTTATGATGCTCGACAGGTAATTTCAATCATTATCGCACTATATCGGCCTCTTTCGTTCATTTCCTGATATCAAGTAATTAATAACTATTTTATTCATTTTCTTTGCCGGGCAGGGTTTGGAAACGGTTCATCAATGATGTTGTCGGTGAATGGAAACCGGAGCTGCGTTGGCGACGGCCCAAGGTAATTAAGTAGTACTAGCTAGGTCCGCGCATCTCTTTAATTCTAGTTTCAATATCATTATCATGCTTGATTATTATCTGATTGAATTATATTCTCGCAAAGTGCATGAGGCAGAAACATGGGACTAATTTATGTGCATACTACGTTTGCGAGAACATTCGCATGACGACCGAATGGCGCAGAGATGTAAGACAACTTCAGGTACGTAAACAATATTCATAATTTTTTTATGATGATCTAATATATATATACACAACTAATATATTCATATTGATCTCCTTCTTCAAAGATGGAAGACATACGGGAGAAGCTCCTTCCAGATAACCGCATACGAGCAATTCAAGAGGAAATTGCAGGATTTTTGCTTACGGAGGTCATATCTAAAAGCGAAGAATACCATTGCCGCTAATGCCTGCATGTAATGACCTTCAAATTGTGAAAGAAATTGTATATACCAAATTATATTATATATGCATCAACATGTACAGTATGTAGTAGCGTAAAATATGTTTGAAATGAAAAAGACTTAAATGAAAAACACAAAATGAAAATGAAAAATAAACCATAAACCCTAAACCCTAAAACCCTTAACCCCAACATAAAAAAAAACACAAAATCCTTAGTCCCGATTGATGTCACCAACCGGGACTAAAGGTACTCCAGCCCCCGCCGCGAGCTCGCGGCCACGTGGAGGGACTTTAGTCCCGGGTTGTGGCCGGTTGGTGACCTGGGACTAAAGACCGTTTGCCCCGGATTGTTCGATCTTCTTCCCCTGCTCTCCGCTGTGAGTGACGGTGTGGGTCAAGGAGCACTCCTCTAGGCCATCTTCCACCCAAGCTTTACTCTTCGTCGGCTTCAGGTACTGTATGTACCGCCTCCTCTGCTTCAGCTTCAGCAACGAACGAGCAGCATTAACGTTTTTTCTTTCTCTTTTTCCCCTCCGGGTAGCGTTAACGATTGTCGCAAAGCTTATGCTCCCATCACCAGGGTATTTATTTATTTATTTTGACTATTGGTACCAGGAGATTTACAGTTTGCCTACGTCTCCATTTGGTGGGACTGTTTTAGTATTTAGTTAAATCAATTTTTGAGAAAAAGTACTTAACCTTTGGTGGAGTTAAAATTACAACCCCAACTCTCAATACCCTTTAAAACACCCCCGGTCGCTTAAATGAAAAGTTATCTTCTGTCCTGCTTCACATTAGGAGTATATTTTTGATATGATTTCCCATATGTTTTTGAAAATTCATAGGCTTTACCGCTATGGTCCTCCTACACTTCTACTTGCAGGCAATGGTCCTAACAGTGCTTTTCTTTTGTGCATTACGGTTTAGTAAATTGCCACATCGCCAGAGACAATGGCAGCACGTATGTTGGGCGTGGAGGTCGTAAGTGCCCGTGACCTGATGTAGTACAAGTATGGGCAAGGTTCTGCATACGCCTGTTGAGCTTGACTTTGAAGGTCAGCAGTTACGCACGATTATCAAGGAGAATGAACTGAACTCAGTGTGGAGCGAGCGCTTCTACTTCAACGTGTCGGATCCGTCTAGTATTCAAGAGCTAGTCCTTGAAGCACGTGTATACAAAGTTATAACAAGTCCAAACAAAGGTACCATGGCACATGTTTTTGGGCGGAACATGCGGAAACCGGGAAGACAAAGGGGACTACTCGCCCTCGAATTGAACCCCAGGCATAGGTTCGCCCTAATGTCCTCGAAAGCAAGGGAGGCCATCTCGATGTACGTGAGACGCCTGCCGGTGAGGTGAAGATCCGCCTCTTGCGCTCCTTCCAAATGTTTCATATGGCGTAGAGCAGGTAGCCGCTCCTCAGACATTTGACCTCATGTGACACTGCCGTGTGCAGCATGCTCTCCCACCATTCGTTGACCGTAGCGAACTGGTTGGCATGCGTTAAAACCTGATTTCCAGTACTAGTCCAGAGGCATAGCTGGTCCCACACTGCACGCGAGTACGGGCATTCCATGCACAAATGGTTTTCCGTTTCCGGGGCGTTGAGACAAAGCTGACAGGTGGGGTTATGGGGCCAACCCCTGATGGCCAGAAGGTCCGCCGTCAGGATTCTGTCATAAAGCACGAGCCAGGCAAAGAAGCAGCACTTTGGCTCAACGTGAGCCCGCCAAACCTTGCTGGTTTGGAAGCGGCTGTAGGACCCGACGAACTGCATACCGCCGAGCTAGAAGAGTATTCGTCGTTTGACGTCCACCACCAACTAATGGTGTCCTCGGTTACGGGGGGGTGAGGTTGATGGAGTCTTGCATGCTAGGAGTAGGGAGCTATTTTAACATGTTCCCTCCTACTTACCTCTCATATGAAAAGATGGGGTAGGAGGGAGCATGCTAAAGAAACACACAAATAATAAAAGGAAATAAACCAAAAAGGTACATGGTAGCAATGAGGACGTCAATGGTGGTACAAATTTTAGCTTTGCACTCACGCTCACAATAGAAGTACCTTCACGTCGATGCCTCGAGATATTTATTTTTCACTCCGTAGCAATACACAGGAATTTAGAGCATCTACAGCCAGACCTAGCAAATTCGGCTCCCTAAGAACATTTATAGCCGGGCCTAGCTAATCCAGCACCCTATACATCCGCGGATGCGTCCGGATGCGTCCGTGGAGAGGGCCCGGTCATCCCTCATTTGCGCCGGTGCAACCAAGTACCTCAAATCCATACTACACATGCAACACAAAAGCTACGTACTACTACGTATATAAACCTAGCCTACTTTTATTCATCGTCGGAGATGTAGACGACCTCCGTGCCGGCAGTGCCGAACGGACCCGCCTCCTAGTGGATGGCCACCTCCTACAGCTTCGGCTTCTCGTCGGACTCCAAGTCCGCGAAGAGTTCGTCCACCTCCGCCCATGCCTCGCGAAGGTAGCGGTGGTTTACCTCCACCTCCGCCTCCGAGCGGATGGAGTCGAGGATGGCCTGCTGCTCCGCCGCCTCCTCCGCTTGGGCGACCTCAAACTAGCCCGGCGCATCGGCCATGCCGAATCCGGCAGCTGAAGGCTCCGGATCTGCCTCGCCTTCCTCCTCCTCCGGCTCCGCGTCCTCCATGGCTGCGTTCGACGCCTGCGGCTCCATGTCCTCCTCCTCCTCCTGCTGCTCCTTCTCCTCCTCCAGCGAGTCCGGAGGCAGGCCGGCTGCAATCCGAGCTTCACGCCGGGCCCGGATCTCCTCAAGAAGCTCTAACCGACGCTCCGGAGTGAGCATTGCGTAAGTGGTGATCCGCTAGCTGCCAGGCCATGGCTGGAGGCGGACGGCGAGCTCCGAGCTGCGAGCGGATGGGGAGTGGCGGCACGGAGGGGAGGGGAAATGGGACTGTGGCTAAGGTTGTGGGTCGCCGTCCGGCTTAAATAGCCAGATTTGGCCCCTCGGGCGGCGTGCCGGAGCGACGTTCTCACCGGACCGCTGGGTTTCGACGGGTGTCCTCGTGGGTCCCGCATGTGAGTCCGACGTGGCGGTGCGTCCAGGCCTCCTCATATTCGCCCAGATATTGGCTGGATATGAGGTGTGCCGGTCAGCCCGTCCGTATAGGGCCGATATGAGGGATGCGGCCGGGTCAAGATTTTGCAACTGGTCACTGATCGGGCCGTCCGCCCGGATGTATAGGGAGCGTTTGAGGAGCCCGGTTGTAGATGCTCTAAACGTCCGCGGACTGTACGGGCGCGTCCGCTTTGAGCCCCTATTTGTTTGTGTCTACGGCCACGCCCCTCAAAATTGTCCTCCCCATTTCTTGACATTACATCAAACAGGTTACGTGCGCTGTCGCCGACACACGCTAGACACGCACTCAAAAAACCTTTGCGTTGCACACACACGCAGCCCGGCCAGAACACACACACGGACGCTGCACACACTCAACGTACTTGCTGCCAGCACGCCCGCGACGCCAGCACGCTGCGGCCAACATGCAAGCACGCTGCGGCGGCGGCCAGCCAGCACGGGCGCACGCGGCGGTTGCGAGCACCGCTGCGCACGCACGGGGGTGCGGCGGCGGCCAGTCCGCACGCCCGCACGCGGCTGAGGCTGTTGGAGTAATCCAAACTTTCCTGCGTGCTAGTATTAAAGTGTGTTTGGTTAGGATTAGTAAAAATGTGATCAACGTTGCCGGATCGTTAGCAGTAATAGTAGTGGAAGGCTTAGATTGAATCGGTTTGCTTTCCATACACATGTACGATCCGACTCGTAGTCTAGTTGGTTGTTTCCTAGTAGAGTTGTACGTGCTAAGCACGATCAGGTTTAGGAGTCAGGCCTTGCGCCTATATATATGTATCATCTAGTATCGTTTGTAAGCACCAGAAAAGCGAAAAGCAATAAAGAGATTATCACGAGGCACGACACGTGCCTCTGGCCATCTTCGTGTTGATGCGTTCGCGTGCGTGTGTTCTGGTCCCGGTGTTTGCGTAAGCTCCGGTGAGATATTGAGTGCTATAGCTAGTTCGTATACGCCAAGCTGAGTTGCGCGTACACGACTAGTCGAGCTGCAGCGTGATCGTGTGTTCGATCCTGTGGGTGAAAAGCCAACAATTGGTATCTAGAGCAAGGTGTGGAGGCTCCGCCGTCAGGTTGCGTCACAGTGGAGTTGAAGGATTCTTCGTCGCCGTCAAGTTGTGTCACGGACGACGGGAAATCAAGGAAGAGGATCATGTCGACTTCGAAGGCGAGTGGTGGTGGTGTGACCATCCAATATCCCATGCTTGATGGTGACAATTATGGGGTGTGGGCTGCGAAGATGAAGATCTTCATGCGTGCACGTGGAGTCTGGGCGGCGGTGGAAGGTGAAGACAAGGTCGAAGAGACAAAGGACCAAGAGGCTTTCGCCGCCATAGCCCAAGGTGTGTCTGATGCCGTTTTCATGACTATATCGGAGAAAGAGACGGCAAAGGAAGCTTGGCAAGAGCTCAAGGAGATGCATGCTGGAGATGATCGTGTCAAGAAGGCACGTGTTCAAGCTCTAAGGAGGGAGTTCGAGAGGATGAGCATGAAGGCGTCAGAAGGGGTTGGTGAATTTGCGTTAAAACTAACCTCCCTGGTTAATGAGATGCGAGCTCTCGGATCAAAGATGGAGGACATCGCGGTTGTGGAGAAGTTACTACGAGCCGTTCTTGACAAGTTTTTACCGATCGTTGGCACCATCGAGCAGTGGGGCGATGTGACAAAGATGTCGGTGATGGAGGTGATCGGGCGGCTAAAGACCTATGAGTTGACGTTGAAGGGACGTGAACGCGACCAAGAAGAGGAGCAGTTGATGTTCTTGCGTAATAAGGAGAAAGATAAGCAAAAGTACCGGAAGTTCGACAAATCTAAAGTTCGTTGCTACAATTGTCAAGACTATGGACACTATTCTCGAGAGTGTCCTAATCCGCGGAAGGAGGCAAAGAAGGAGCACGATGTTCTACAACTAGCTAAAGTGGGCATGGATGACGACCCAGGGTTGCTTTGATGAAGAAGCTGCTGCTGAAAATAAAATAAAAAAAGAGTCGCGTCGTTAGTTTTTGTTTGTGTCTGAGTCGTGAGTGTGTCTCGGCAAGAAGACGAAGGCCAGCGTGAAGATGGATGCGCACCAGTTAAGTTGAGTTCCTACATGAAAGGCTATGTGTTTAGTCTGCATGTAGCACGCTAAGATGTGGCGGCATGGACTGGTAATCCAGGTGATACGTTGGTTCCAAGTCAACAAGTCGAAAGTTTAGATTAGGGGGTGAATGTTGGAGTAATCCAAACTTTCCTGCGTGCTAGTATTAAAGTGTGTTTGGTTAGGATTAGTAAAAATGTGATCAACGTTGCCGGATCGTTAGCAGTAATAGTAGTGGAAGGATTAGATTGAATCGGTTTGCCTTTCCATACACATGTACGATTCGACTCGTAGTCTAGTTGGTTGTTTCCTAGTAGAGTTGTACGTGCTAAGCACGATCAGGTTTAGGAGTCAGGCCTTGCGCCTATATATATGTATCATCTAGTATCGTTTGTAAGCACCAGAAAAGCGAAAAGCAATAAAGAGATTATCACGAGGCACGACACGTGCCTCTGGCCATCTTCGTGTTGATGCGTTCGCGTGCGTGTGTTCTGGTCCCGGTGTTTGCGTAAGCTCCGGTGAGATATTGAGTGCTATAGCTAGTTCGTATACGCCGAGCTGAGTTGCGCGTACACGACTAGTCGAGCTGCAGCGTGATCGTGTGTTCGATCCTGTGGGTGAAAAGCCAATAGAGGCGGCCTGCACACACGCCAGCACGCGACGGATGCGGCGGCCTGCACGCACGCCAGCACGCGACGGATGCGGCGGCCAGCCAGCACGAGGCTGTGGCTGCACGCGGTGGGTGGGCGGCCAGCCCGCCAGCACGCAAGCCAGCGGCTTTAGCAGCCAGCACGCACACCCGCACGCCGCTACATGCGGTTGCGGCAGGCGGCAGCCAGCACGCACGCCAGCACGCATCTGCGGCTGCGGCAGCCAGCCAGCACACCCGCGGCTGCGGCTGCGGCCAGCACGCACACGCGGCGGCTACGCGCACGGCCAGCCAGCCAGCATGGCGGCGGCCTGCCAGCACAGCGAGCGCGAAGACGAGGCCAGCCAACACGGCATGGGGTGCGCGAGGTCGTCAGACGCTTCCCCCGCCGTCGTCAGTCGCCTCCTCCGCCCACGCCGTCATCGCCGCGAGGCACCGCCTCCTCCGCCCGTGCCGTTGCGTGCTCCACGCGACAGAGAGATGAGAGAGGAAGGAGGATTGGGTGGCTGCAGGTGGGACCGTGTGGGATGGCTATGATGTGGAGCGGGGTGCCCGGGCGTGTCCACAACTCCTCATATTGCCTCTAGACAACCGCGTAGCCAGGCTGAAGCCACGCCCCGGGCCAACAACACTAGCTGGTACAGTGCAAAACAGTGCCAAACAGTGACGTTATAGCTACAGTTAACGAAGGATTGACCAGCCACGCCCCGGGCCACGGCCTGGTAGCCTGGGCCTGGCTACGCCCCTGCCTCTAGATATGGTCTCGGTTTGAGGAATGCCTGTAAGTCCGGCCGTTTAGGAAAAAAGTGGGGATACCGTTGAGTCATCTTTTTTGACCGGGCATTGACCGGGCGAATGTTTCAGATGTTAATAGAGGGTCCGGCTGTAGATGCTCTTAGCTAGTTAAATTAATGAGGCGTGTGGAGATTCGCCGCTAGTAAAAACACAACGTTGTGATGCGGCCTTCACTAGCGGCTATATATATTTGTTGACGTGTTATGAGTGGAATTTTATCATAACCTGCATGTCGTGTTAAGGTGCAAGTGCCAAGTGTCATGGCAACTCCATTGCAGACCATCATGGCAGACGTGTATTGATCGATCGTGGTCGCCGGTGGTTGGTTGGTTGGTCTCTGCGTGCAGTGCTAGCAGATTGGATTATCGGTTTGGACTTTGTGCATGAGTAATGTTTAGTAGTCCGATCTCTTCCAATGCATTGGCGGTCAGGTGAGGTGCTAAGTGTATGAAAAGGCTTAGCAACTAATCTCTTCAATGCATACGTGTTTAGTTTTTGTAGCTAAGCCTCTTTTATTTAATTGTTTAGCAACTAAACTTCTTCATGTCTTGGTTGGTAGACATTTTGTATAGATCCATGTGCTTGGCATCATTTCTTTTTGGGATCATCAAAATGCTCCCTCTCCTCCTTAATTGCTTTGTCACATCAGTTTTTTGCCTATGTGGCATTCTTAGCACCTATACACCATGGAGCACTGGAAAGGGCCCAAGTCTCGCACGTATTTTAATAAAAAATTGACTGTTAATTTGATCAATAAAATATGAGTTATATGCAACAATAATTATATCACTGAAAACTTCTCTTGAGCGTGAATCTAATGATATACTTTGTGTAACATGTAACTAATAATTTTTTTGACCAAATAAATTGTCAAGGTTTTTATTAGAATGCGTGCGAGACTTATAAACCCAACCATACGGAGTACTAAGCTTTGACCCACGACAGATAAAAATAGTTGACTCGAAGTGGGGATTAGACCTCCCGTCGTGGGAGTATCATAGCACGTACCATGCAGCCCCATGCAATGCCAACTAGGTATATTGCAGAGTGTCATAGCATTTAATGAGGAAACAGAGCATACTAGTATCATATTAAATGATACCGTATTATATTAAATGAGCTGCTAAATGAGGCGATCTAAGATACTAATTTATGATATTATGCACTACGGAGTTAGTATCATTCAATAGTATCATATGCATGATACGTACTAGTATATATGATATTCCCACTACGATTAGCCTTAAAAAAGAATCCCTTTGAGAACCGAGCTGCGGCCCCCACCAAAATTGCATGCTCCCCTGTCGCTTTTCTCGTAGCATATTTGCGGGCCCCACCTAGACACCATGATTCATTTCCTTTGTAAATCACCGTAAAGCTCTCGCCTCTACTATCTGTTCTGACAAAATGATTGCAACGAACACACACTTATATGAAAACTTAAAAAAAAAGCATTGCAACAGAAAATCATGTATCTAACACTGCAGCAAAACATAAAATGCAGCCTTCCCACAAATAGATGAAATACGTTGCAACAGAAATTGTTTGAGATCACAAGAAAAAAACCTGACAATTCCAAACAATTAAAAAAAGCAAAAAATCAGAGCGTATATATGCAACAAATCTTAATTCATTGCAACAAAACCGTTAAAAAAAATGGTCGCAACATATGCAACATAACAAAAGTTAACTGGGGTGACGAAAAAAAAATACACAACGATGAAACCACTTTGCAACACTAGAACGCCTGTTTTTTAGGAAACGATTCTTTGCAGCAGCCCCAGCCGGCATTGCAGCGTCGCACGATCGGCTTTGTAGGACGGCGGTCCGGCTTTACAGTAGCAAAAAAGGGAGGTGGCCGGCTTGCAACATCATCGTGCGGCTTTGCAGCGTTGTGCGTCCGGCTTGCACGTCATGCAACCAGCTTTGCAGCACAAAAAAAGCGGTGACCGACCTTGCAGCGTCGTGCGTCAGATTGTAGCAATGACGCTGCAAGGCTTTGCAAAAAGAAAAAAAAAGCGGCGGCCGCTTGCAGCACTGGAGTGCTTCCGGCTTGCAGCAGCGAGCGGCTGACCTTGCAGTGTCGCGCGTCCGGCTTGCAGCAGCGAGCGGCTGACCTTGCAGTGTCGCGCGTCCGGCTTGCATCATCGGCGGCTGGATTTGCAGCGACGCCCGGCCGACGTTGCGCGTGGATCAATCTGATCGTTTTCCTAGGTAAAACAATTTTGTTGTATACTTTTTTGTTGTTGCATTGGTTTATTTTCTGTTGGATAAGTTCTAAATTTATTACCAGGTTCTAATTAGAACAGGGGCATGACGTAAGGCCAGGCCAGCGGTGGGTGGGTTGGCTGGCAAAGCGATCGATCGGTGCGCGTGATCAGTGGGGGGAAAAGAATCGTTTCCCCCCCCAAAAAAAATCCCCTTTCCCCTTTCCCCTCTCTCTCTATCTCTCTCTGTGTTCTGTACTTCTGTTCGTCGTCCTGCCCCGGCATGATTTCTTTCCTCCATCGCTCGCTCTACTGGACTGGACTGGACTGGTGAGCAAACCAAACTTGCTTCAAGATTTCCGAGATTTGCAAGAGTAGCGCGGCTTTGCTTGGTTCGAGAACTAGCTCGTCCAGAGATTTATTTATTTTTGTCCTGGTGTTTTTTTCGCTGCAAAGAATCCTCTTCTCTTCAATTCGATCCTGCCTGTGGCGGATCTGTTAATTTGCGAGCTGATTGGTGGAGGGAGGAGTAATAGCAATCAGTTTGTTGGGTCCGCCCGGCCCGCCTACAGCTACAGCTATTGTATGTTTTTTTTTAAAAGTAGTACTGTATGTTTGTATGTTATATGGGACGCTTATTCAGCCGACCTCCTTCCCAAACCATCTGCGACTGCCTCAGTCTTAGAGCGTCTCCACTCTCCAGCGTATCATCTAAAAACGGTCATCTATATCTTCGTTCAATAACAAAAGATAGATCTGTGACTTTAGTTTAGGGAGCATAAGATAGATCTGGGAGAGCACAAGTTAACTCTGCATAATAACAACAGTTAACTGTACCAGGGGATTTAACCAAATGTCGTCTACCTGTAGCTGTAGACATACATAGACAAAGTTCACCATTAGGTAACCCCTAAATACAATTGCCGCAATCTTAGTTCGTCTATGTCTCCATTTGGTTAAACATTTAGTTGAATCAACACTTAACCTGTGCTCCTTTACGTCAGGAGTATCTCTCTCTTCTATATGGTGGTTTCGCAAGCAAATGTCGTTTATTTTATTAAATTTTGTTAGACACGTACACGGTTTTGAAAATTCAGAGGCTTTAGTTCAGCAGCCAATTCATGGAACCCTACTTAATTGCAACTTGTAAGCAATGGTGTGGCGCACTGGTGCTAACAGTGTTTTTCCTTTTTCTTTTGTGCAGCACGGTTTAGTTCGTAGATTGTGACATTGACGGAGACAATGGCGACTTGTAAGTTGGGCGTGGAGGTCGTAAGTGCTCATGGCCTGAGGCGCCAGGACGGGCAAGGTATCAGTCCCTATGTCGTGCTTAGATTTGATCGTCGGCCTTTCCGCACAGCTACCAAGAAGAATGATCCGAACCCAGTGTGGAACGAGCGCTTCTACATCGACGTGTCCGATCCATCTAAACTTCCCACGCTATTTCTTAAAGCGACTATACACCACGACGCAGGATCCAAAAACGATTGGCGTGGCAAAACCATAATTCAAGGGACCTCGTTCGTGCCCCTCCCGGATGCCGTCGTCGTGGATTATCCATTGAAGAGATTCAAGAAGTTAGCGCCTATACAAGGGAAATTGCGTCTGAAAGTATACATCGTTGTTGAGGCCTCCATCAGAGCTTCAGATCCTCTTACGGCAATGGACAGTGCCATATGCTCCATATTGCGGGGTGAGAGTTCACCAGAGGATATTCCTTTCCAATGCTTGAAAGAAATCACGAATAACTTCTCTGATGACCGAGTACTTGGACAGGGTGGTTCTAGTGTGGTATACAAGGTAAGATTACGGCATATCATTCTCTGTATTTTATTTTATCTTGTTTAAGACTTATCTATGTTTGTCTTCCAAAAATATGCAACTAGAGTTGATCCAAAAACCTATATCCGTACTAATAGGATGACTTCAAACAGGGAGTGCTGCACAATGGGAAAATGATTGCTGTGAAGAAGATTGTGTCATCATTAAGACCGGGCCTGCAAAAGCAGTTTGAGAATGAGGTTCACCATCTCATGATGCTTAAGCACCCCAATATAGTGCGATTTGTAGGTTACTGCTATGAAACACGGTGTGAGTGTTTAGAGTACAATGGGAAACATGTTTTTGCAGAGACAGCGGAAAAGTTACTTTGCTTGGAGTATCTGCCCAAGGGAAGCCTTAATAATTATCTATCAGGTACGGCATTCAATATGGCATGTTGTTTCTCGGTTTCATCTTTATTTGAGATTGCAGTTTGTGAGGTTTGAGCTTTGCTCCTAAAAACTGTATTTTATCCACATATACCAAATGTTGTAACGGATAAATATGTTGTGCGGATATCAATCAATAATGGACAAATGAGAACAAACAGTAGAATTTTGTAGCCCTTTCATATATGGATATATTATCTAGAGAACAACAATAATATATTTTCACGTTACATCTATCAGAGTGCTCTTTTCTGGTCACAAATGCAGATGAATCTTCTGGCCTTGATTGGAGCACACGCTACAATATAATCAAAGGGATTTGCTATGGTCTACGTTACGTTCATGCCGAAATTGATAAGCCTATTACTCACTTGGACCTTAAACCCGCAAACATATTATTGGATGACAATAAGGTACCGAAAGTTACAGACTTCGGTCTGTCAAGACTGCTTGATGAACAAACTATTTGCACTGCATCGCGTGCTGGAACATTGTGAGTCAATGCCACCTTTTAATCCATTACTTTTTATTCATAAGAAAGATGTGTTTTCTTTACAATCACCCAAATTATATTCGTGTTGTGATTCAGGGGTTACATGGCACCAGAATTCCTACACAGAGGTACACTTACACCAAAGTCAGACATATTCAGTGTGGGTGTAATAATCTTGGAGGTAGTAACAGGACACAAGGACTACCCGATCGTTGTTACTAAAACATCTTCGGACGACTTTATCGAACTTGTAAGGAAATTTTGTCTCGCATTTCAAAATGGAGGTCTTTCTTTCACAGACACGATGTTGTATTTTACGTTTTGCACACTAACATTCTAGATGTTTGTTCTGGTCTCACAGAAGCTCAAGAAATGGAGAAATGTGTTACAGAGATCACCAGGTTATGGATCCCTAAAAATAGACTGCGAACAGATAAAGAGATGCCTCCAGGTAGGTATAATCTGCGTGAATCCCGACCGCACCAAGAGGCCTCCGATAACGGAGGTTATCAGTATGCTGCAAGGATCGAAAAGTATCGACTGTGATATTAGCGATGTATTTCAACAGATGTATATCTAGTATATGGGCCGGGACATTGCATTCATATGTAGTGCAGTGAGCCGATGCATTGACACTTGTAAGGGTGGGTAGACCGATGCAGATCATGACCTGGTGGTGATCTGCGGCATGGTGAGCCGGTGCGTCGACCCTGATTCAATGTGTTTATCACAATTTGGGCGTGGAGGCTCTGCAATACAATCCTGCTCCTAGTCTGATATGATGGTACTGAGCCTTGTTCTGCCTTTGGTTGTGCTAGACTGATGGTGTGGTGAGTTTGGACCTGGGTGTCGCCACTGTGTTTGCGTAATCTGAATAAAAGAGTGAAATGATGCCCGTGATACTCAGTTCAATGGTGTAGTGTACTTGCAAATCATCCGAAGTGCTCACTGTTTCTTCGGGTGCTCTTTTCTGAGCCTTTCGAGCAAGCAGTACACTGACTCTAGTGAGTTTTGAACCTTGGACAGTACCCACTCGAGCGTCCGTCGTATAACACACAAATGCGCTTGTCAGGGTGCAGGCGGATGCGGGCGTCCGCAGGCCCGCTTCGGCAGCGCCGCGTAAACTCTGCCCGTAGAGTCCGCTACGACCGCATTAGCGTGCACAACCAAGTCATACTCTCACGCATCTGCAGCATGGTCACGCCGTGATACTGAAACCATGGGCAACAAGGGGATTGGGACCTCCTCATCTTGGAGGTTGAAATAAAGAGGCGGAGGGGCTCGGCGCCAAGCCGACGGGCAGGCGGAGATCAACCCAAGAACACCTCGACGCACACTGGAGACATGTGGCTGCGTGCACCATATGATGCAGAGGCCGGGTGTGTTAACCTCCTTTTCGTAAAAAAAAAAGAAAAACATGTGAAATTGGGATCTTCAGCTCCGGCCGCTAAAGTCGGCGACTTGTGATGGGTGGAGCAAAGAAAATCATTGCCAGTTTGCCTATCCCTCGACGCGAAACCAGCTTCTAGAAGAGAAAGATGTGGAAAATATAGAACATAGAATATTTCGGTGTATAAGCGAGACCCACCGGTCAGAAATTATGTCAACGGAATCAAATGATGAATTAGAACTTACTGTAACGGATTACATCAATTGTTGGTGTTTTGTGCAACAAACCCGTAGAATAGGTGTCTCTGTAAAATTGACCCTAATAGTTGGTGGTTCCTCTACCTACCCATCAAAAGAATTTAAAACAAAGAAAGGAAAAAGTGGCAGACACATGCAATGCAGCGCCCATAACTGGTAGGGCCCGCACACGTGGGAGGTAGTCATAGCTGGGACCTGGTAAGAGACGTGGAAAGCGACGGCACAATTTATCAATTTCGTTAGGGCAGCTCCAATCTAAAATCCCAAACGCACAACCCGGATACGTCCAAACGTATTCGTGGACACCCCTCCAGCGGTCCGAACGTGTCCGTGGACATCCCTCCAGTGGCCAGACATTTAACCCTAGTTCTCAAAATTCCCCTACTTACCCGCCCCCCTCTTTTTTTTGATAAGTCGAATTTTATCAATTTGCAACAATCAAAAGGAATTCAACGATACATATAACACTTCCAAATAATTGAAAGGTAAATTGTGCATGACAAACAATTCAACATGTCAACAATTCAAACAAAATTCATAATCCAAATGAATCAATGACCATTGCTATTTGCAAACCACGCACTGATGCCGCTATGCATTCGGCGAACCCAAACCGCCGCATCGTCATCCAAGTCGTTGGCCTTGAGGAACATGACCTTGGACTCCTCACACATCGTCTCAAGTGCAAGGCTCTTCTCCTCAATTTCAACCTTTTTTCTTGCATCTCCGTGAATTCTTTAAATCTCAGCTCCTTTTTTTTCCTTGAGTTCATTTCTTTTGGCACTTGCCATCTCTTTTTTGTCCATGATGTCCTCCCACTTCTCCGACATTTGGCTAGCCGCCCCATTGCGCTTTGCCCTCTCGATCTCCCACTTCTCCCCCCTCGCCCTTGGCACATGGGTTGCCGGTGCAAGCCCCCCTCCAACTCCAGCTCCACTTGTTGCACCATCTTCATCCACTTGGGAGCTTGAGCCACTTTTGGCGTTGACGGTCTTGAGTGAATTGGCCAAATCACTCCATTTGCTTTGGCCATTCAACTTCAGCCAACCATGATGCATGGTAAATGCCTTGCCCTCGTTATGCTTGTACAATGCCGCCGCCAAGTTGGGATAGCAAATGAATCACATGATGAACAAATTGCAACATAGAGCAAGTAAATCATATGATGAACTTTGTAGGAAGCAAAACTTACGTAATCGACCACACCGATGCCACATTCCTGATTTGGGCATATGCACCACAATATTTGTTTGCCGATTCTTGGATTGCATACCACCGATGATTGAGAGAGTTCTCACTCCGATCATCAATTCTCGCCACATCAAACGGTGTGTAGTTCTTCATTTCATGAAAGAACTCATGCACCTTCCTACAAAAGGTTGCCCCCTTGCTCGGCACCTTGAAATGGATCAACGCTTGTATTCAACCATGTCAAGCACAACAACTTGTCCTCCTTCGTCATGTGTGCGGCTCTTCTATTCGCTTTCCTTGTTTCTGCATCGGGCACCGGGGAGTATTGATCTTCCACCCCTCCGGACGATTTACCTTCGTTGATCATAGACATCAACATCTCTTCCGCCGTCGAGCTTGGAGGGGGGCATTCTGCCGAACAGGATGCGGGCGTCTGCAGAGACATCGTCTTCTGGCGGTGTCCGCTGCGGGATGAGCTGCGGCGACTCGATGAAGTTGTAACCGGAGTTGACGCGGACGGTGAACTAAGGAGGACTAGACTGGGAGGAGGTCGCGGTGGACTACGAGGTCGGGCCGTATTGGGAGATTGGGATAGCACGGGAGGCTGCGTGTGCTAGCACCATCGTCACGACGGCGGTGCAGGCAGCAGGAGCTTTCGCTCGCGCCGCCGCACCGACATCTCAGGCCTTCTTGTTGGTGCGGCACTTTTGGCATTGGATGCTCTCCGAATTCGGCCCGGTGGCGGCCGAAAGCGGCGGATTTGAAGGCACTTCGAAGATGTTGGACAGGGATAGGTCCATTGCGATGGTGTCGGCATCCGATCGAGGTGGTGTCGTGGCAACGGCGGCGTCTGAGGTGTGTGTGGCAGCGGCGTCAGAGTCCGGGAGCGGGAAGAAAGAGTGGAGGAGGAGGGGTGGATTGTGGGACAGGGAGGGGTCCGGGTGGGGCCGGGCCGTCGGATCTGACGTGGTGGACAGTCCGGACTCCCCTACTCATAGTCATAGGATTTTCAGAATTGTACCGCGTTCGCGCACCCTTTTTGCCTGTTTTTGCCAGAATCCCAAAGGAGCAGGAGATTATGAGCATTGATTAGCAAATGCCTATTTCTGGGTGAAAATCATGGTAATTGACATCATAATAACCTACCATACAAAGAGAAGACCAAGTGGGAAGAAAACCAGCCGCGCAAGGCTGTCCAGAAGAGAAGACGGCGTGTAGTACGAGCATCGCCCGCTCGTACCGTGGTTCCTACCGTATGACGCCGCCTCCCCCTGGTCAACTATTTCTACTCCGTATGATCGGATCTCGGATACGACGAATAGAGAGGCCAGAACCAAGAAACAGAAGCAGAAAACCTCACCTCCGGAAAGGATCCAGAGGGGGAATAGGCAGAAGGGCACCACCACGCCATCACCTCGATCAAGGAGATTACGACATCCACCATCGTCATCATCATCATCATCATCTTCATACATGTCCTCGACATCGACTTCTCCATCCATCTCATTGTAGTACCGAACCCTAGTGTGGATTCATACGTGTGTTGCATTAATCATTCATCAGTTATTGCCATGAACACCATGATGATGTTTATTGTCTCTATGTCCGAGTAATCCCCTAGTTCTCGGGGATATGGAGGAACCCTATTATGTGTATGAACTGAACACCGATAAGATACATGATTCTCCTTATATGTTGTGATTAACTAACCTTCATGATGTTGTATGAAGTCGACCTCACAACATTTGCCTTAATGGACATGATGGATGTTACTATCACTCGGGAGCTGGGAACAGGAGGTACTGTGGTGACAGAAGCTACCTCCCTCCATCGCGAACCTTTGGTAAGGGGAATAACGAAGAC
This sequence comes from Elymus sibiricus, assembly GCA_039707655.1. Classification (NCBI taxonomy): domain Eukaryota; kingdom Viridiplantae; phylum Streptophyta; class Magnoliopsida; order Poales; family Poaceae; genus Elymus; species Elymus sibiricus. Next base: position 538,867,093 of record CM077665.1, on the reverse strand, counting down.
CCCAAAGCCTTAAACCGTGTCCACGGGGAGACCCTTAATCATCGTTGCCTTCACCCGACAGGTGAAGGGATGGTGGCGGCGTGCATGATACATAGCTGTTGCAGTATGCACGTATCTTTATTTGGCTCCGCCCACATAGAAAACTGTTGGGGAACGTTGCATGGGAAACAAAAATTTTCCTACGCACACATAAGATCTATCCATGGTGATGAGCATCTACGAGAGGGAGAGTGAATCTACATACCCTTGTAGATCGCTAAGCGGAAGCGTTAATAAACGCGGTTGATGTAGTCGAACGTCTTCGCGATCCAAATCGCCGAGCGTCCCGCGATCCAATCACGATCCTTCCGATCTAGTGCCGAACGGACGGCACCTCCGCGTTCAACACACGTACGGCTTGATGACGCCTTCACCTCCTCGATCCAGCGAAAGATGGTGAAGTAGTGGTTGAGTTCCAGCAGCACGACGGCGTGGTGATGGTGGTGAGGAACAATCTCTGCAGGGCTTCGCCAAGCGCTACGGAGATTATGACGGAGGAACTAGAGGGTTAGGGTTGCCGCACACGGCTTGGGGAAATCTTGATGTGTCACGTGTGCTAGCCCTGCCCCTCTATTTATATGTTGAGCCTTGGGGTCCAAACTTGGAGTAAAAGGCTCTTCCAAGTCGGTTTTGCCCGCACAAGGTCGGTTTGGCCCGCAGGGAAAGAGTCCAACTCGGATCCCTGCCGAACCGTGCACAGCCGCACACAAGCGGTAGTACCGCTTCACACAAGCGGTAGTACCGCTTGGGCGGTAGTACCGCTTCACACAAGCGGTAGTACCGCTCGGGCGGTAGTACCGCTTCACACAAGCGGTAGTACCGCTTACGCGGCAGCAAAACTACTTTTGCGCTTTCCAATACCTCGTGGGCTTTATCCCTTTGGCCCATATAAAGTGTTGCTGCACCCGAACACTTCGGTAAACATCCGGAACCCATTCCGGTGAACTCTGGAACTCTTCCGGAGATCGAAACACTATTATCACATATATCAATCTTTACCTCCGGACTCTTCCGGAGATCCTCGTCATGTCCGGGATCTTATCCGGGACTCCGAACAACTTTCGGTCACCAACATAATAACTCAATTATACTAATCGTCACCAAACGTTAAGTGTGTAGACCCTGCGGGTTCGAGAACTATGTAGACATGACCGAGACACCTCTACGGCCAATAACCAATAGCGGGACCTGGATGCCCATATTGGCTCCTACATATTCTACGAAGATCTTTATCGGTCGAACCTCTATGTCAAGGATTCAGTTAATCCCGTATGCTGTTCCCTTTGTTCTTCGGTATGTTACTTGCCCGAGATTCGATCGTCGGTATCACTATACCTAGTTCAATCTCGTTACCGGCAAGTCTCTTTACTCGTTCCGTAATACAAGATCTCGTGGCTAACACTTTAGTCACATTGCTTGCAAGGCTCAATGTGATGTTGTATTACCGAGTGGGCCCTGAGATACCTCTCCGTCACACGGAGTAACAAATCCCAGTCTTGATCCATGCCAACCCAACAGACACCCTCGGAGATACCTGTAGAGCACCTTTATAGTCACCCAGTTACGTTGCGACGTTTGATACACACAAGGTATTCCTCCGGTGTCAGTGAGTTGCATGATCTCATGGTCAAAGGAACAGATACTTGACATGCAGAAAACAATAGCAATAAACTGACACGATCAAATGCTACGTTTACAGTTTGGGTCTTGTCCATCACATCATTCTCCTAATGATGTGATCCCGTTATCAAATGACATCTCATGTCCATGGCTAGGAAACCTTAACCATCTTTGATCAACAAGCTAGTCAACTAGAGGCTTACTAGGGACACAGTGTTGTCTATGTACCCACACATGTATTTGAGTTTCCAATCAATACAATTATAGCATGGATAATAAACAATTATCATTAACAAGGAAATATAATAATAACCAATTTATTATTGCCTCTAGGGCATATTTCCAACAGTCTCCCACTTGCACTAGAGTCAATAATCTAGTTCACATCACTATGTGATTTACATTGTAATGAATCGAACACCCATGCAGTTCTGGTGTTGTTCATGTTTAGCCTTTGGAAGAGGTTTAGTCATCGGATCTGCAACATTTAGATCCGTGTGTACTTTGCAAATATTTATGTCGTCCTCCTTGATGTAATCGCGGATGGAATTGAAACGTCGCTTTATGTGTCTGGTCCTCTTGTGAAATCTTGGTTCCTTGGCTAGAGCAATGGCACCAGTATTATCACAAAACAGAGTCATTGGGTTAAGTGCACTAGGCACTACTCCAAGATCTGTCATGAACTCCTTCATCCAGACACCTTCCTTCGCCGCCTCCGAGGCAGCGATGTACTCCGCTTCGCATGTAGAATCTGCTACCACGCTTTGCTTGGAACTGCACCAGCTAACCGCACCCCCATTAAGAATAAATACGTATCCGGTTTGCGACTTAGAGTCATCCGGATCAGTGTCAAAGCTTGCATCGACGTAACCCTTTACGACGAGCTCTTGATCACCTCCATAAACGAGAAACATGTCCTTAGTCCTTTTCAGGTATTTCAGGATATTCTTGACCGTCGTCCAGTGTTCCATTCCTGGATCACTTTGAAACCTTCCGACCATACTTATGGCAAGGCTGACATCGGGTCTTGTGCACAGCATTGCATACATGATAGAGCCTATGGCCGAAGCATAGGGGATGACACTCATCTTTTCTCTATCTTCTGCAGTCACTGGGCATTGAGTCTTACTCAACTTCACACCTTGTAAAACAGGCAAGAACCCCTTCTTGGACTGATCCATTTTGAACTTCTTCAAAATCTTATCAAGGTATGTGCTTTGTGAAAGTCCTATTAAGCGTCTTGATCTATCTCTATAGATCTTTATGCCTAATATGAAAGCAGCTTCTCCTAGGTCCTTCATTGAAAAACTCTTGTTCAAATATTCCTTTACGCTTTCCAGCATTTCTATATTGTTTCCAATCAGCAATATGTCATCCACATATAATATTAGAAACGCTATAGAGCTCCCACTCACTTTCTTGTAAATACAAGCTTCTCCGTAAACTTGTATAAACTCGAACGCTTTGATCACTTCATCAAAGCGAAGATTCCAACTCCGAGATGCTTGCACCAGTCCATAAATGGATCGCTGGAGTTTGCAAACTTTGTCAGCATTCTCTGGATCGACAAAACCTTCTGGTTGCATCATATACAACTCTTCCTTAAGGTAACCGTTAAGGAACGCTGTTTTGACATCCATTTGCCAAATTTCATAATCGAAAAAGGCAGCTATTGCTAACATGATTCTGACGGACTTAAGCATCGCTACGGGTGAGAAGGTCTCATCGTAGTCAACTCCTTGAACTTGTGAAAAACCCTTTGCCACAAGTCGAGCTTTACAGACGGTGACATTACCGTCCGCGTCCGTCTTCCTCTTAAAGATCCATTTGTTCTGAATGGCCTTACGCCCTTCAGGTAATACTTCCAAAGTCCATACTTTGTTTTCATACATGGATCCCATCTCGGATTTCATGGCCTCTAACCACTTCTCGGAATCCGGGCCCATCATCGCTTCTCCATAGCTCGTAGGTTCATCGTTGTTTAACAACATGACCTCTAAGACAGGGTTGCCGTACCACTCAGGAGTAGTACGCGTCCTTGTCGACCTACGAGGTTCGATAGCAACTTGATCCAAAGCTTCATGATCATCATCATTAACTTCCTCTTCAGCTAATGTAGGCTCCACAGAAACAACTTTCTGCGCTGCGCTACTCTCAGGTTGAAGTAAAGGTTCAACAACCTCATCAAGTTCTATCTTCCTCCCACTCAATTCTTTCGAGAGAAACTCTTTCTCAAGAAATGTTCCGTTTTTAGCGACAAACATTTTGCCTTCGGATCTGAGATAGAAGGTATACCCAACTGTCTCTTTTGGGTATCCTATGAAGACGCATTTCTCCGCTTTGGGTTCCAGCTTTTCAGGCTGAAGCTTTTTGACATAAGCATCACATCCCCAAACTTTAAGAAACGACAGCTTTGGCTTCTTGCCAAACCAAAGTTCATATGGCGTCGTCTCAACGGATTTCGATGGTGCCCTATTTAAAGTGAATGCAGCTGTCTCTAATGCATAACCCCAAAACGATAGTGGCAAATCGGCAAGAGACATCATAGATCGCACCATATCCAATAAGGTACGATTACGACGTTCGGACACACCATTACGCTGTGGTGTTCCAGGCGGTGTTAATTGTGAAACAATTCCACACTGTCTTAAGTGACTGCCAAACTCATAACTCAGATATTCTCCTCCTCGATCAGATCGTAGGAATTTAATCTTCTTGTTACGATGATTCTCAACTTCACTCTGAAATTGTTTGAACTTTTCAAATGTTTCAGACTTGTGTTTCATTAAGTAAATATACCCATATCTACTTAAGTCATCAGTGAAGGTGAGAAAGTAACGATAACCACCGCGCGCCTCAATGCTCATCGGACCGCACACATCAGTATGTATGATTTCCAATAAGTCACTTGCCCGTTCCATTATTCCAGAGAACGGCGTTTTAGTCATCTTGCCTATGAGGCATGGCTCACATGTGTCAAGTGATTCAAAATCAAGTGACTCCAAAAGTCCATCAGCATGGAGCTTCCTCATGCGTTTTACGCCAATATGACCTAAACGGCAGTGCCACAAGAAAGTGGTATTATCATTATCAATTCTACATCTTTTGGCATCAATGTTATGAATATGTGTATCATTACTATCAAGATTCAATAAGAATAAACCCCTCACATTGGGTGCATGACCATAAAAGATATTACTCATATAAATAGAACAACCATTATTCTCTGATTTAAATGAGTAACCGTCTCGCAATAAACAAGATCCAGATATAATGTTCATGCTTAACGCAGGCACCAAATAACACTTATTTAGGTTCATCACTAATCCCGACGGTAATCGAAGAGCGAGCGTGCCGACGGCGATCACATCAACCTTGGAACCATTTCCCACGCGCATCGTCACTTCGTCCTTTGCCAGCCTCCGTCTATTCCGCAGTTCCTGTTTTGAGTTGCAAATATGAGCAACCGCACCGGTATCAAATACCCAGGCACTACAACGAGAGTTGGTAAGGTACACATCAATAACATGTATATCATATATACCTTGTTTGTTTTTGGCCGCCTTCTTGTCAGCCAAATACTTGGGGCAATTCCGCTTCCAGTGTCCAGTTCCCTTGCAATGAAAACACACAGTTTCTGGTTTGGGTCCAGCCTTGGGTTTGTTCACGAGAGGAGCAACTGCTTTGCCACTCTTCTTGGAGTTACCCTTCTTACCCTTGCCATTTTTCTTGAAACTAGTGGTTTTATTGACCATCAACACTTGATACTCCTTCTGAATTTCAGACTCAGCGATTTTCAGCATCGCAAACAGCTCGGCGACTGACTTGTTCATCCCGTGCATGTTATAGTTCAACACGAAGCTCTTGTAGCTAGGTGGCAATGATTGAAGAACTCTGTCAGTGATAGCCTCTGGCGGAAGGGGCATCCCTAACTCAGCCAGACGGGTGGAGTACTCAGACATTCTGAGCACGTGATCACTGATAGACCCGTTCTCCTCCATCTTGCAAGCATAGAACTTATCGGAGATCTCATATCTCTCGATCCGGGCATTCTTCTGAAAGATAAACTTCAACTCCTGGAACATCTCATATGCTCCATGACGTTCAAAACGTCTTTTAAGTCCCGGTTCTAAGCCATACAACATTGCACATTGAACTATTGAGTAATCATCAGAACGAGCCTGCCAGGCGTTCACAACGTCTAGAGACTCAACTGGAGCGGGTGGATCACCAAGCGGTGCATCAAGGACATAAGCCTTCTGGGAAGCCGTAAGGATAATCCTTAGATTACGGGCCCAGTCCACAAAGTTACTTCCATCATCTTTCAACTTAGCTTTCTCTAGGAACGCATTAAAATTCAGGGGTGCTACTGCGCGAGCCATGATCTACAACATAAATATAGCAAAGACAACTTAGACTATTGTTCTTAGATAATGAGTTTAGTTAATCATATTTTAAAAAACTCCCACTCAAATTGACATCCCTCCGATCATTCGAGTGTAACATGATCCAAATCCACCAACTCAAGTCCGATCATCACGTGAGTTGAGGTGGTTTCAATGGTGAACATCTTCATGTTGATCATATCTACTATATGACTCATGTTCGACCTTTCGGTCTCTTGTGTTCCGAGGCCATGTCTGTACATGCTAGGCTCGTCAAGTTTAACCCGAGTGTTCCGCACGTGTAACATGGCTTACACCCGTTGTATGCGAACGTAGAGTCTATCACACCCGATCGTCACGGCGTGTCTCGAAACGACGAACTTTCGCAACGGTGCACACTTGGGGAGAACACAATTTTATCTTGAAATTTAAGTGAGGGATCACCTTATAATGCTACCGTCGTCCTAAGCAAAATAAGATGCATAAAAGGATTAACATCACATGCAAATCATAAGTGACATGATATGGCCATGAACTTGTGCTTTTGATCTCCATCTCCAAAGCACCGGCATGATCTCCATCGTCACCGGCATGACACCATGATCTCCATCATCTTGATCTCCATCAACGTGTCGCCATAAGGTTGTCGCGCCGACTGTTGCTTCCACGACTATTGCTAACGTTTAGCGATAAAGTAAAGCATTACATAGCGCTTAATGATTGACACGCAGGTCATACAATAATTAAAGACAACTCTATGGCTCCTGCCAGTTGCCATATTCATCGACATGCAAGTCGTGATATTCTATACAACACATGATCATCTCATACATCACATATATCTCATCATGTAATTGGCCATATCACATCACAACATACCCTGCAAAAACAAGTTAGACGTCCTCTAATTGTTGTTGCAAATTTTACGTGGCTGCTATGGGTTTGCAAGAACCGTTCTTACCTACGCAAAACCACAACGTGGTGTAGTGATTGCTTTTTGATCTTCTAAAAGAACCCTCTTCATTGAAATCGATTCAACTAAAGTGAGAGAGACAGACACCCGCTAGCCATCTTTATGCAACGAAGTTACATGTTAGTTGAAGGAACCTGTCTCGCGTAAGTGTACGCGTAATGTCGGTCCGGGCCGCTTCATCTCACAGTACCGCCGAATCAAATATCAACTAGTAACGGCAAGCAATATGTATACACCCACGCCCACAACTCGTTTGTGTTCTACTCGAGATCTCATCTACGCATAGACCTAGCTCATGATGCCACTGTTGGGGAACGTTGCATGGGAAACAAAATTTTTCCTACGCACACATAAGATCTATCCATGGTGATGAGCATCTACGAGAGGGAGAGTGAATCTACATACCCTTGTAGATCGCTAAGCGGAAGCGTTAATAAACGCGGTTGATGTAGTCGAACGTCTTCGCGATCCAAATCGCCGAGCGTCCCGCGATCCAATCACGATCCTTCCGATCTAGTGCCGAACGGACGGCACCTCCGCGTTCAACACACGTACGGCTTGATGACGCCTTCACCTCCTCGATCCAGCGAGCGATGGTGAAGTAGTGGTTGAGTTCCAGCAGCACGACGGCGTGGTGATGGTGGTGAGGAACAATCTCTGCAGGGCTTCGCCAAGCGCTATGGAGATTATGACGGAGGAACTAGAGGGTTAGGGTTGCCGCACACGGCTTGGGGAAATCTTGATGTGTCACGTGTGCTAGCCCTGCCCCTCTATTTATATGTTGAGCCTTGGGGTCCAAACTTGGAGTAAAAGGCTCTTCCAAGTCGGTTTTGCCCGCACAAGGTCGGTTTGGCCCGCAGGGAAAGAGTCCAACTCGGATCCCTGCCGAACCGTGCACAGCCGCACACAAGCGGTAGTACCGCTTCACACAAGCGGTAGTACCGCTTGGGCGGTAGTACCGCTTCACACAAGCGGTAGTACCGCTCGGGCGGTAGTACCGCTTCACACAAGCGGTAGTACCGCTTACGCGGCAGCAAAACTACTTTTGCGCTTTCCAATACCTCGTCGGCTTTATCCCTTTGGCCCATATAAAGTGTTGCTGCACCCGAACACTTCGGTAAACATCCGGAACCCATTCCGGTGAACTCTGGAACTCTTCCGGAGATCGAAACACTATTATCACATATATCAATCTTTACCTCCGGACTCTTCCGGAGATCCTCGTCATGTCCGGGATCTTATCCGGGACTCCGAACAACTTTCGGTCACCAACATAATAACTCAATTATACTAATCGTCACCAAACGTTAAGTGTGTAGACCCTGCGGGTTCGAGAACTATGTAGACATGACTGAGACACCTCTACGGCCAATAACCAATAGCGGGACCTGGATGCCCATATTGGCTCCTACATATTCTACGAAGATCTTTATCGGTCGAACCTCTATGTCAAGGATTCAGTTAATCCCGTATGCTGTTCCCTTTGTTCTTCGGTATGTTACTTGCCCGAGATTCGATCGTCGGTATCACTATACCTAGTTCAATCTCGTTACCGGCAAGTCTCTTTACTCGTTCCGTAATACAAGATCTCGTGGCTAACACTTTAGTCACATTGCTTGCAAGGCTCAATGTGATGTTGTATTACCGAGTGGGCCCTGAGATACCTCTCCGTCACACGGAGTAACAAATCCCAGTCTTGATCCATGCCAACCCAACAGACACCCTCGGAGATACCTGTAGAGCACCTTTATAGTCACCCAGTTACGTTGCGACGTTTGATACACACAAGGTATTCCTCCGGTGTCAGTGAGTTGCATGATCTCATGGTCAAAGGAACAGATACTTGACATGCAGAAAACAATAGCAATAAACTGACACGATCAAATGCTACGTTTACAGTTTGGGTCTTGTCCATCACATCATTCTCCTAATGATGTGATCCCGTTATCAAATGACATCTCATGTCCATGGCTAGGAAACCTTAACCATCTTTGATCAACAAGCTAGTCAACTAGAGGCTTACTAGGGACACAGTGTTGTCTATGTACCCACACATGTATTTGAGTTTCCAATCAATACAATTATAGCATGGATAATAAACAATTATCATTAACAAGGAAATATAATAATAACCAATTTATTATTGCCTCTAGGGCATATTTCCAACAAAAACATATAACGTGAATTAGTTATAGGAACCTAGGATTGTGCTTTTGCATAATTAAGTAGCATGCATACTAGTGGTGAATCCGTACTCCCTGATAATGCCTTAGCCCTATTGCAGTTTCCATCACTTTCATTTACTCTCCCGTTCTTTATTAGTTTTCTAGCGTACTTTAATTCTTGTCAAAACACTCTTGAAATATTTTCACCTTCACATCGCTTTTGCTTTGGACCAAAGATAACTTGCAAGCACTTTGCAGTAAACCTCTATAAGAGGCAAGGACTATTTCCTAAGCTTTTTATGGGATCGATACTTTTACTTCGAAAAGGCTACAACTGTATGTTGTGTACTTGCAAGATATCATGTCTCAAAAACTAGCGGGTGCGAAGAAGATGAGAAGACAACGAGCGAGAGGAAGACGAAGAGAAATGGGCACAGAGTAAATGGTTATCACCGTGCCCCTTTATCTTATAAGAGAAGGCAGTTGGACGGAGCGACGCCTCCTTTCTGGTGCCCGTTGGGCAAAAAACGGTCCAATCAATGCGACACCTCATCTTTGGAGCCCGTTTAATTGAAAAAGGCTTAATAATCGGCGCGACGTTTCATTCCCGGTGCCCGTTTGACCAAGGATACCCTGGACAACGTGACTCTTCACACTCCAGCGCTTGTTTGACTTTGGGTTTCAACGGTTGACCCCCGGGGGCCCGCAACATCTTGGATACACCCAAATAAATAGCAACTGTAGTGCACCTCCAGCGGGCCACTAGTCGGGAACCGAACCACTCGGGACCTGAGCACTACAGTCTGAGGGTTCCGATGATTGACCATTCATGGTTCCACAACCACTCGGATACACCCGAGTGAAGGGCATCTTGGTGCACCTCTAGTGGGCCACTAGCCAGACACCGAACGACTCGGGACCGAAGCACCATAGCTTGTGTTCTGGTTCTGACATAGATTCCGAGGGTATTCGCCAGAGGGACGCTAGCCTGACCCAAACCACTCATGAAAACTTGATACCACTCGGGAACCGATCCGGATTCATGGTATGCCCTACGCTGAGTCACTAGCCATTCTCCATCTGCTAGAAATGACTGGATACCATCAGGACTTACCCATTATTAGCTCACCTGCCATGATATTCCCACCCTTTGGGTCAATATTACTCGGCTTATCATTTTTATTCCACAGGAGTTCTATGAGTCCCTCACAATCTCCATGCAAGCACCAAGAAGGCGTGCTCAAGCAAACACCACTCGAGAAACTTGCCCAAGGGAGGAGGCTGAAGCACTCAGTTCAGGCAGAGGAAGTAGCAGCCAGATCGTGAAGGAGTCGGGGGCCACTGACGATGACATAACACTCGGGTATAGTCAAGGAGGATAAAGTCGACCCTCTGGACACAGGGTTGGCCGGGCCGACCACTCGGAATCCACCTACTACACGGGGGCGCATCATCAACTTGGAATACAAGATACGATATGTATCTACCCGGAATCCCCGGGTTCTAGTTGTAACCGACTAGGAATCTTACCTGTAAACCAATCCGGGCTCTTGTAACCCTACTCGCGGCCATCTATATAAGGCGGGGAAGGGATACCCCGATTGGTACACTTAGACATAAGCTCATACCTTCACACCTCAAACCCTAGCAACCTCAAGAACTTCTCTCGAGGCCATGCCATCTCATACGGCGATACAAGCAATACAATCCACCAAACACAGGAAGTAGGGTATTACCTCCTCCCGAGGGCGTGAACCTGTATAAACCTTGTGTCCCGTGTGCACCCTTATTCATTATTGCCGGAACAATACACCGACAGTGGTCCCCCGCCAGCTCGCATCAACCATCAGTCTTCGTCGCAACAATGCAGACTGCCCCTCTCAACAGCGATGGTACCACCCACAGAATCGCTGGACAACCTTGTAGCAGGGCCGGACACCCCCTCACCGTAGCGATGGTGCTTGCTTGCAGCGTCGGTGCAGCCTCCCGAAACAGGGTCGGCTGCCCCTCGCTGTTGGGGAACGCGACAGAAAACAAAAAAACTCGGTACTGCGAGCACGCCCAGGATCACTATGGAGATGCATACATGGTTTGATCTGATCATTACCGACTCGTAGCGCAGCGGAAGTAGAGTCGATGAAGATCAGTGGTGCAGATCCCCGCAGCTAGGATTTACAACATCCCAACCGCGAGGATGTTCTCCTCCTCTGGACAGCCCTTCGGGAGGCGGTCGGATAGTCCCTCGGACGATGTCACGGACAGCCCTTCGGGAAGACCCTCGAAGCTCGAACGGTAACTCGGACAGCCCTCCGGGAGGACCCTCGAACAGCCCCTCGGGCAAAAGATCAAAACTACGACCTCTCTACAGGGTTGCACACATACAGTGTCAGCTATCCGGCAGGGCTTTGCCGTCCAGAACTAGTTCCTGCCGGAACCCAGACAGCCTTTCGGCTCTACGAAACTATTTCGCGGGGAGGGAGAGAGAAGGCCAGATCATGCATGGCATTGTATGTGAGAAGAGTGTGAGAGTGGAGAGTGCATCTCCACCTCTATTTATAGGAAAACCCAAGGGGTGGGGTGGCACTTGAAATACCCAAAAGACCCTTCACAAGGGCATAAAGGGAAAACAAGTGGGGCAAGTGAGGGCACCATGGTGGGGACCACCTTGGCCGTCCACCCCTCCTAGGGCTTCCCAAATGGGTGCCCTAATCCTTCCATGTCATCCCCTTGAGATATTTTGTGGAAGATCAACTTCCAACCATAAGCATAAATGCATTTTCACTATTCACGAAACCAATTTTTCGTGACCGATAAATCCAAAAATATTTCTATGGGTCCTAGAATAATTCCAGTACCCACTAAAACAATTCTCGACACGTTCCGAAACATTTTCCGATCAGTGATATTCATCTGTGAAAAGCAACCAAAGCGGTTCCGGCAGTCCGGAACATTTCCGGTTTTTGTCTCCGAAAAATCCCAGAAGTTACCAGAACAATTCTGGTACCCTCCAATAATTTCCAGGCGGGTGCCACAACCAATTTGACTTAATGGTATACTCCGAAACAACTTTTTGGTTTTACCGAAACTCTTCCGGTGTTCTCTCTCCGGAACTCTTCCGTTGTCCCCGAAACTTTTTCGTTGATTTTCTCTCAGACTCCTTGTCTAGTATTCAGCAGATAGATGACCCTTAAGCATGTGACCCTATAGGTTCGGTGAAGCATAGACATGAGCGGAACACTTTTCGATCAATGATCAACATCGGAGCCGTGGACACCCATATTGACCCCTATACCCACACGAATAAATATTCGAGTGAACCATTAGTTTGCCGTGTGCTATTCCTATTGCTTCACGATATGATACAAACACCCGAGGTGAGACTTGTCGGCATCCCCATGGATCAACACTTGTCCACTATGCCAGTTACCTCGTTACCGGTTTTGTTCTCCTTTCTCGTTTCCGTGTAACGACATCCCTGTGATCAAATCACATTGTGTCTGGCCAGACGATGATGGATACCGTAACACTGAGTGGGCCCATGAATATCTCTCCATCGTCGGAGGAGCAAATCCCAATCTTGAGCTGCCAAGTTACTTGTCATACTTTTCCGTGAACCCGTAAGCCGCCGTAATAGCCACCCTGTTACATATGACGTTTAACAAACCCCAAAGTTCACGAAGCAAGTACGAAGGAACTCGATACTCTCATGGTCTAAGGAATTATGCAAACGTTAACTATCTCTGTGTTATTAACCATTAACTTGTGACGAATGTATCTCATAGCATAACATCAATGCGGGTCGATTCAACACAAATGTTCTTCTAACATTGTGCCCTCAAAATTGCCGGCATAGCCATGCCCATGATCAGGAAAATAGGATCATCATGCAATACTCGAGCTAGTCATAGAGGCATAACTAGGAATACAATTTTCCGTTTATTATACCACACGTGCAAATGAGTTTCCCTCCGTGCCTCGTGGTTATTGTAGACACGGGAATCATTGCAGTTATAGCATGTAACATAAACATTCATTACAAGCTTGGAGATACAAAATAACTGTTATTACTGCCTCTAGGGCATATCTCCTATAGACTCCCACTTGCACTAGAGTCATAATCCAGTTACATGGCTTCCCTAACACCGATGGCTATCCGGTGTTGCTCATGCTTTGCTCGTGGTAGAGGCTTTGTCATCGGGTCTGACACGTTCAGATCTGTGTGAACTTTGCGTACTTTCACTAAACCCTCTTCGACATGATATCGAATGAGTTTATATTGGCGTTGAATATGCCTTGTCTTATGGTGCGAACTTGGCTCCCTTGCCTGAGCCACGTCGGCACTATTATCACAACAGATCTCCACCGGGTCCAGCGCACTTGGGACCACACCAAGGTCTTCAAGAAACTACTTGATCCAGACTGCCTCTTTGGAGGCTTCTGAAGCTGCAACATATTTTGCCGCCGTCGTAGAATCCGCCACAGTCTTTTGTTTGGAACTTTTCCAGTCAACTGCGCCACCGTTCAACATGAAAACATAGCCGGATTGAGATTTGAAGTCATCTGGGTCAGTATTGAAGCCTGCATCAGTGTAACCACTTACAATGAGCTCTTCATCACCTCCGTACACAAGGAGTAAATCCTTGGTCCTTCTGAGGTACTTAAGAATATTTTTGACTGCGGCCCAGTGTTCCAATCCTGGATCACTTTGGTACCTGCTGCTAACACTTAGCGCATAGGAAACATCTGGTCTTGTACATAGCATGGCATACATAATAGAACCAACTGCCGAAGCATATGGAACATCATTCATTTGTACTCGCTCGTCGAGAGTCCGAGGACACTGATTCTTGCTCAGTACTGTGCCAGGTGACATTGGGAGTAGGCCTTTCTTGGCGTTCTCCATGTTGAACCTTTTCAACACCTTGTCAATGTACATGCTTTGGCTAAGCGCTATTAGGCGTTTTGATCTATCCCTATAAATCCTAATGACCAATACATATGCCGCTTCGCCTAAGTCTTTCATTAAAAAACTCTTCTTCAATGATTCTTTTATTTCGTTAAGAAAATTCACGTCATTTCCAATCAACAATATCTCATCCACATACAAGATTAGAAATGCTTTTGCGCTCCCACTAAACTTCTTGTAGACACAAGACTCTTCGTCATTCCTGATGAAGCCAAACTGTTTGATCACTTCATCAAAACGAATGTTCCAGCTCCTTGCTGCTTGCTTCAGACCATAAATGACCTTCTGAAGCTTGCATACCTTTCCAGCATCCTTATGAACGACAAAACCTTCAGGCTGTATCATGTATACATCTTCTTTGAGATTTCCATTTAGGAAAGCCGTTTTGACGTCCATCTGCCATATTTCATAATCGAAATAAGCAGCAATTGCTAGTAATATCCGAACAGACCTAAGCATAGCTACGGGCGAGAAAGTCTCGTCGTAGTCCTCTCCTGGAACTTGCGTGAACCCTTTCGTGACAAGTCTAGCTTTGTGGATTGTAATGTTACCATCCGCGTCTGTCTTTCTTTTGAAAATCCATTTACAACCAATGGGCTTTACGCCCTCTGGAAGTTCTTCCAAGTTCCAAACTTGGTTTTCGTACATGGATTCCATCTCGGATCTCATGGCTTTGTGCCATTCCCTTGAGCTGGGCCCCGCCATCGCTTCCTTGTAGTGCGCAGGTTCATCGTCTTCAAGAATGAATATTTCATTATGAAACCACTCAGGTGGCTGGATAGCCCTACTTGATCTGCGCGGTTCAGTTACAACCCTGTCTGAAGTTACCACATCATATGCGACGACTTCCGGCTCGGTTGTAGGGATAATTTGCGGAATTGCTTCCGGTTCCTTAGCCATATGAACGGTTGCCGAAGATTCACTAATCTCATTTGTACTGTCCTCCCACTTACTTCTTTAGCGAGAAACCCTTTCTCGAGAAAGACTCCATTTCTAGCGACAAACACTTTGTGCTCGGAGGGAAGATAGAAGGAATACCCAATGGTCTCATTGGGATAACCTACAAAGTAGCATTTGTCTGCTTTGGGATCGAGTTTGGTTGGCTGTAAACGTTTTACGTATGCCTCACAACCCCAAATCTTGAGATGCGACACAATGGGTTTCTTCCCATACCATAATTCAAATGGCGTCGTCTCAACAGACTTAGACGGTGCTCTGTTTAATGTATAAGCGGCAGTGAGTAGTGCGTGACCCCAAAAAGATATTGGAAGATCTGTAAGAGACATCATCGACCTTACCATGTCTAACAGGGTTTGGTTACGTCGTTCCGACACCCCGTTTTGATGTGGAGTTTCGGGAGGCGTAAGCTGTGAAACGATTCCACGGTCACTCAGATGTTGGCTAAACTCATGACTAAGATATTCGCCCCCACGATCTGATCGCAGAAACTTAATCCTTTCGTGACGATGATTTTCTACCTCATTCTGAAATTCTTTGAACTTTTCAAAGGTTTCCGACTTATGCTTCATCAAGTAGATATAGCCATACCGACTTAAATCATCAGTAAAAGTCACGAAGTAAAAATACCCACCCCGTGCGGCCGTGTTCATTGGACCACATACATCACTATGTATTATTTCCAATAATTCACCCGCCCGTTCAGGATGATCCGTGAACGGCGTCTTGGTCATTTTTCCCATCAAGCAAGCCTCACATGTGTCAAATGATTCAAAATCAAAAGACGGTAAAACTCCATCTTTATGGAGTCTTTGCATGCGTTTCTTTCCGATGTGGCCAAGACGACAATGCCACAAGTATGTGGTGGTGGTATCAGCCTTCTTAAGGCATTTAGCATTCACATTAAAGACATCATTTCCACATTCAAGATTCAGTATGAAAAGGCCCCCAACAATGGGTGCAAATCCATAAAACATATCCTTACAATAAAGTGAACAACCATTGTTCTCAGACTTGTAGTAGTACCCATCGTGCACTAAACATGATCCAGAGATAATGTTTCTACACAATGTTGGAACAAAATAACAGTTACTTAGTTCTAAGGTAAATCCTGAAGGGAGACGTAGAGGCATAATGCCGACGGCTTGAGCGGTGATCCCAGCACCGTTCCCGACGCGCATCACGACTTCATTCTTTGCCAGCTTGCGCACCTCCTGAAGCCCATGTATCGAGTTGTAAATGTGAGCAACCGATCCGGTATCAAATACCCAAGACTTAGAATTTTCGCTAGCAAGCAAAACGTCAATGACATTAACTTGTATAACAGTTATACCTTTCTTCTTATCAGCCAGGTACTTCTTGCAGTTTCTCTTCCAGTGTCCTGTGCCTTTGCAGTAGAAGCACTCAGTTTCAGCCTTGGCTCCGCCCTTAGAGCTGCTTCGGGAGCCGGTCTTACCGGCGCCCTTGCGTTTCTTGGGCTTGCCTTTCTTTTTGAAACTGGCGGTTTTATTCACAAGCAACACTTGCTTGCGATTTTTCCGCAGTCCTCCTTCAGGAGTTTTCAGCATGGCAAGCACCTCATTAGGTGTTTTGTCCATCCCATTCATGTTGTAGTTCATGATAAAACCGTCGTAAGACGGGGGGAGTGAACCGAGCAACATGTCCATAACATGCTCTGGCGGAAGTGGAAATTCCAGGGTTTTAAGCCTTTTAGCGTAGCCAATCATATTGACCACGTGCTCGCCAACTGAACTGCCCTCAGCCATCTTGGTCTCCGTCATGATTTTCATGATATCACAACGTTCAGACCGTGCACTATTCTTGTACAGAGCATCCAACTCCTTGATCATATCAAGGGCGTTATGGAATTCAAAACGTTTTTGAACCTCTAGACTCATGCAAGACAGCATGAGGCACTGCACTAAGTTGAAATCATCATCCTTAGTGGCCCAGACATTTTGTTCATCTGCCGGGGTGGTTGCCGCCGGCTTAGGTGGAAGAGGTCCGTCAAGCACGTACGCTTTCTTAGCACTCCTGAGGACAATCCTCAGGGTACGGACCCAGTCCGCATAGTTGTTTCCATTTGCAGCTAACTTCTCTTTCTCTAACATCGGGCCTAAGTTGAACGGTGTGTTGGGAGCCATGTGATCTACAACGGTAAACACAAAATTCACTTTAGACATTGTTCATAATTAATTTAGCACTAGTGAATAAACAAATTTATTCTAAAGTGCGCTCCCACTCAAATCAATATCTATCAAAATTGATTATGAGTGATTCAAGATCCGCATTTCCATTCAACGCCATTGTTCGAGATGAACACTGATGGTGCGGACTTCAATTGGTAGGCAAACTTGCCAATCACATCTCCATGTGACTCTTGTTCATCTTTCGATGCGTGTGTTCCGAGCTCAGGACGATCCTTCCATGAACGTCAAGATAACCAAGTGATCTTGCTGCGAGGTCTGACCTCACCCGCCTTACACCCATACAATCATTCGTACCCATGTAGATCATGGCGCACCTCGAAAGGAAGGATGATGTGACGGTGCTACACTTGGGAGAACACTAACTACTTGATATTTTTGTGAGAGATCACCCTAATAAAAGCGACTACCGCGCAATCAAAAGGGTGCATCATAAGGGATAAACATCTTAGGCAATTCATAATAGCATGATATGGTATAGCCCCTTCAGACGGAGAAGTCAAGTAATTCTTCATCTTCGGCATTCACGTCGGTGTTCACCTTCGCGAAGATTGCCACCACCTTGTCGATGCACCAGATAATATTGCTATCTCCATAGCGGATAAAATAAATGCATTACTTAAGGTTGACACGCAGGTCATTAAAGTGACAATCATATGGCTCTAGCCATCATGTCGAATCATGACACACAGGTCATGTTAATTTACATTATATAGTCATCTCATACATAATCAAATCGAATATGAGCATTGCTATACCACATCTCATGCACATCCTGCAAAACCAAGTTAGACGCCTCTAATCGGTTTATGCAAAATTTTATTTTACGTGGCTTCTAAGGTTTTGACTTAAACCGCAGCTACCAACGTTCATCATCAAGTATGATTATTCAAGTTGCTAGATTAACTTTCCAGGGTGTATGAAACACGAGATAATAAAATCTTGAGCCCCATACTAAACTTCGTCATACGCATGACCCCCGTGCAGATCACATCTGCATTGCCCTTTCGTCTGCGAAACATCCATCTTTCTCAACTATGGTGGAACCCAAAGACACTGAAGCACTTCGTTGATCTGTCAATCAGCATACTCAGGAGCAGCATGAAAGGATCGCGGATTGCCAGAACTTTGTCAGATTCCACCATGCCGTCAAGATCAGGACTACGCAAATTCACGGGAAGCAACAAGAATATCGGGTAATAGATCTCATCTACTACCCGCACAAATAATTTTCAGCAATAGATCTCATCTACTACAAAATTATACTATGCAATACCCATACATCTCATGTATTCTAGATCGTAACCTGCATCTACGCATAGCCTGGGTCATGATGCCACTATTGGGGAACGCAATAGAAAACAAAAAAATTCGGTACTGCGAGCACGCCCAGGATCACTATGGAGATGCATACAAGGTTTGATCTGATCATTACCGACTCGTAGCGCAGCGGAAGTAGAGTCGATGAAGATCAGTGGTGCAGATCCCCGCAGCTAGGATTTACAACCTCCCAACTGAGAGGATGTTCTCCTCCTCCGGACAGCCCTTCGGGAGGCGGTCGGACATTCCCTCGGACGATGTCACGGACAGCCCTTTGGGAAGACCCTCGAAGCTCGAACGGTAACTCGGACAGACCTCCGGGAGGACCCTCAAACAGCCCCTCAGGCAAAAGATCGAAACTACGACCTCTCTACAGGGTAGCACACATACGGTGTCAGCTATCCGGCAGGGCTTCGCCGTCCAGAACTAGTTCCTGCCAGAACCCAGACAGCCTTTCGGCTCTACGAAACTATTTCGCGGGGAGGGAGAGAGAAGGCCAGATCATGCATGGCATTGTATGTGAGAAGAGTGTGAGAGTGGAGAGTGCATCTCCACCTCTATTTATAGGAAAACCCAAGGGGTGGGGTGGCACTTGAAATACCCAAAAGACCCTTCACAAGGGCATAAAGGGAAAACAAGTGGGGCAAGTGAGGGCACCATGGTGGGGCCCACCTTGGCCGTCCACCCCTCCTAGGGCTGCCCAAATGGGTGCCCTAATCCTTCCATGTCATCCCCTTGAGATATTTTGTGGAAGATCAACTTCCAACCATAACCATAAATGCATTTTCACTATTCACGAAACCAATTTTTCGTGACCGATAAATCCGAAAATATTTCTATGGGTCCTAGAATAATTCCAGTACCCACTAAAACAATTCTCGACACGTTTCGAAACATTTTCAGATCAGTGATA
Source organism: Elymus sibiricus (assembly GCA_039707655.1). Classification (NCBI taxonomy): domain Eukaryota; kingdom Viridiplantae; phylum Streptophyta; class Magnoliopsida; order Poales; family Poaceae; genus Elymus; species Elymus sibiricus. The sequence goes on along the minus strand of CM077665.1, from coordinate 538,847,548 downwards.
TTCATCTGTGAAAGCAACCAAAGCGGTTCCGGCAGTCCGGAACATTTCCGGTTTTTGTCTTCGAAAAATCCCGGAGGTTACCAGAACAATTCTGGTACCCTCCAATAATTTCCAGGCGGGTGCCACAACCAATTTGACTTAATGGTATACTCCGAAACAACTTTTCGGTTTTACCGAAACTCTTCCGTTGTTCTCTCTCCGGAACTCTTCCATTGTCCCCGAAACTTTTTCGGTGATTTTCTCTCAGACTCCTTGTCTAGTTTTCAGCAGATAGATGACCCTTAAGCGTGTGACCCTATAGGCTCGGTGAAGCATAGACATGAGCGGAACACTTTTCGATCAATGATCAACATCGGAGCCGTGGACACCCATATTGACCCCTATACCCACACGAATAAATATTCGAGTGAACCATTAGTTTGCCGTGTGCTATTCCTGTTGCTTCGCGATATGATACAAACACCCGAGGTGAGACTTGTCGGCATCCCCATGGATCAACACTTGTCCATTATGCTAGTTACCTCGTTACCGGTTTTGTTCTCCTTTCTCGTTTCCGTGTAACGGCATCCCTGTGATCAAATCACATTGTGTCTGGCCAGACGATGATGGATACCGTAACACCGAGAGGGCCCATGAATATCTCTCCATCGTCGGAGGAGCAAATCCCAATCTTGAGCTACCAAGTTACTTGTCATACTTTTCCGTGAACCCGTAAGCCGCCGTAATAGCCACCCTGTTACAGATGACGTTTAACAAACCCCAAAGTTCACGAAGCAAGTACGAAGGAACTTGATACTCTCATGGTCTAAGGAATTATGCAAACGTTAACTATCTCCGTGTTATTAACCATTAACTTGTGACGAATGTATCTCATAGCATAACATCAATGCGGGTCGATTCAACACAAATGTTCTTCTAACATTGTGCCCTCAAAATTGCTGGCATAGCCATGCCCATGATCAAGAAAATAGGATCATCATGCAATAATCGAGCTAGTCATAGAGGCATAACTAGGAATACAATTTTCCGTTTATTATACCACACGTGCAAATGAGTTTCCCTCCGTGCCTCGTGGTTATTGTAGACATGGGAATCATTGCAGTTATAGCATGGAACATAAACATTCATTACAAACTTGGAGATACAAAATAACTGTTATTACTGCCTCTAGGGCATATCTCCTACACTCGCAGCAGCGGTGGTGCCCGCTAATAGCATTGTCGGTCGCCCCCTCGCTCCTCCTCCTCCCCTGAACATACCCCTACCCATGGCTCACGCAAAAACCTGGCGTCGCTCCGCCATGAGCTTCGGTTGCCGCCGAAGAAGACCCTTGTTGCTGCAGCTCGCGCCTCTGACACGACAGTGTGGTCGTTGATGTCTACTACACAACTTTATTCTTGTAGACTCGTGTTGGGCCTCCAAGCGCAGAGTTTTGTAGGACAGTAGCAATTTTCCCTCAAGTGGATAACCTAAGGTTTATCAATCCGTGGGAGGTGTAGGATGAAGATGGTCTCTCTCAAGCAACCCTGCAATCAAATACAAGAAATCTCTTGTGTCCCCAACACACCCAATACAATGGAAAATTGTATAGGTGCACCGGTTCGGCGAAGAGACGGTGATACAAGTGCAATATGGATGGTAGATATAGGTTTTTGTAATCTGAAATTATAAAAACCGCAAGGTAGCAAGTGGCAAACAACGAGCAAAACGTTGTATAAATGCTTGGAAATAAGGCCTAGGGTTCATACTTTCACTAGTGCAATCTCTCAACAATACTAACATAATAGAATCATATGATCATCCGTCAACATGCAACAAAGAATCACTCCAAAGTTCATATCTAGCAGAGAACATGAGATGAAATTGTTATAGGTAGTAGAACCACCTCAAAGTTACCCTTTCCGATCAATCTATTGGGCTGTTCCTATAGGTGTCACAAACAGCCCTAGAGTTAGTACCAAAATAACACCTATGATACATATCAATCAACCCTAATGTCACCTAGATACTCCAATGTCACCACAAGTATCCGTGGGTTAATTATTCGATATGCATCAAACAATTTCAGATTCATCATATTCAATCCAACACAAAGAATTTCAAAGAGTACCCCAAGATTTCTATCGGAGAACATAGTATGAAAACATGCAATCAACCCCTATGCATAGATCCCCAAGGGCACCGAAATCCGCAAGTTGATGCCATAACATATATCAAGTGAATCAATAGAATACCCCATTGTCACTACGGGTATTCGCATGCAAGACATACATCAAGTGTTCTCAAATTCAATCCGACATAACGAGATCTCAAAGGGAAAGATTCAATTCATCGCATCAAGATAGCAAGGGAAGAACATCATATGATCCAACTATATTAACAAGGCTCGTGTTACATCAAGATCGTGACATCTCAAGAACACGAGAGAGAGAGATTGAACACATAGCTACTGGTACATACCCTCAGCCCCGAGGGTGAACTACTCTCTCCTCATCATGGCCTCCACCGGGATGATGAAGATGGCCACCGGTGATGATTTCCCCTCTCCAGCAGGGTACTGGAAAGGCTCCAGACGGGTATTTCTTCGATACCGAGAGTTGCGGCGGCGGAGCGGAAGTTCTAGGTTAACTTCTGGGGGTTTGGGTATTTATAGGATTTTTCAGCGTTGGAATCACGCAAAAAGGAGTTACGTGGGGACCACGAGCTAACAGGGCGCCACCGGGGGCTGGGCCGCGCCCTGTTGGCTCGTGCCTCCATGGAAGCCCTCCTCTGGTGGTTCTTCGCTCCAATGTTGCTCATATGTTCCAGAAAAAATCATAAAAAAGTTTCGGGCGATTCCGAGAACTTTCATTTTCTGCACAGAAACAACACCACGGTAATTCTGCTGAAAACAGCGTTAGTCCGGGTTAGTTCTAAATAAATCATATAAAGTGCATCAATACCATATAAAAGTATTGTAAACATAGACAAATATGGCATGAATACTTCATAAATTATCGATACGTTGGAGACGTATCAGTCATCCGCCGGCTCGCATCAACTATCAGTCTTCATCGCAGCAACGCTGTCTGCCCCTCGCAGCTGCGGTCGTGCCACCCACAACATCAACGGACGGCCTCACGGCAGGGCCGACTGTCCCCTCACAACAGCGATGGTGCCCGCTCGCAGCGCCCCCCACCCCACTGGCTCGCAGCAACGCTTCCTGCGTCGCCAGTCACAACAACGACAGCCGGCCTTGCAGCGCAGGGGCTCCGGCTCGCAACAACCATCATTGGCTCCCACTTGCGCATCAAAAAAATAGCAGCGACGCTGGATTTGCAGCAACATCGTGGTAGCTTGCTGAAGGAGGAAGAGGAAGAGCGCGCGACGAGATCAGTAGGCGGCGACATAGAGAAGCGAGAGAGAGGTGAGGAGGGGATGTGCTCAGGGGAGAAGAAGAATGAACTAGATGGATCTCGTGGTAGGGATAAGACAATAAGGCAGGAGGAGATAACGACGCGCGCGGCCCCACGGGGGCACATGGCTAGCGCGTCATCGCCTCACCTATTCTTTTTTGAGAAATACGGTACCGACGCAGACGCACACTCACTCCTATGAACGCACGCACGCACACCTTACCCCTCCGAGCTAGTGACTGAGTCGGCAGATCTTGAGATTGACGAAGTTGTCACAGACACTACATAGTCGACGGGCACGTCATACCACTGAAAGAATAGCACCGAAAATCCTGAAATAAATTCAAAAAATATGCGAGCATCCGTGCCAAATCTAGGAGTTAAACTAGACCGGTTAGCTTCACCGTACCATATATCTATACGTCTATATATATATATATATATATATATATATATATATATATATATATATATATATATATATATATGACTACTTTTCTGTACTCCTGGGTGTATGTACTCCCATATTCAATATACCTCATATACACATTGATTATACCTCTTTACCATTTTCAATATACTTCATTAAATATTCTAAGATACCCCAATACGAGTTTTGTGGAAAAAATATTATTTGCGACGTAATTTTTGTAATATACCTTTTTCATGTACGAACAAATCAGTATATACGTAAACCTTTAAAAATATGTAGACTCACATGATTTTTTTCGTAAAACTCATTTTGGGGTATCTACTAATTATTAATGAAGTATATTAAAAATAATAAAGAGGTATAAAATATTCATCTATGTGATATATGAGCGATGAGAGTACGTACTCCCAGGAGTACATAGCCATTTTCCTATATATATATATATATATATATATATATATATATATATATATATATATATATATATATATATATATATTTATATATATATATGATATATTATATTATATACTATATATACTTATATATTATATATATATTATTACTATATTTATTATATACTAATATATATATATATACTTATATATATATATATATATATATATATATATATATATATTATATATATATATATATATACTAATATAAAGTAAGGTGATATTCTTGGTTTCGTCCCGCTTAGATAATTTTGTAATATAAAATATAGGTGAGGTGGTACTAATAATTCGGATACGCAACCTCGTCTGGGCCGTGTCCATGTAGCCTTAGCTAGCAGCGCTGCTTCGGTCTGGGCCGTGTCCACGTAGCATTAGCTAGCAGCGCTGCTTCGGTCTGGGCCGTGTCCTCGTTATTACGCCTACCGATTGGGCCTGACTACCATGTGTCCATTATAAAAAAAAAAGCTCAGTGTAAAGTTTGAGCTTTCAGAAAAGAAAGAACATAGGATTTCTAAAGGGGAAAAGCTTCTCATCAGCCGGCGGATACGGCATCTGCATCGACCGCCTCGTGCAACTGACACGTGCCCCCACACAGCTGTCCCACCTTCCATCCTTATCCTTATCTCGGAACGTCTCACAACCACTAATCTTCGTCTCCATGAATCAATTCCATCCCACGAGCCGTTGCTGCAGCTACAAGCGGGAGGTTATGCCGCAAGCTAGCTCGGATGCGGTGGAGTAACTGCAGCTTGCGGCCGTCAGCTGCTTCCACCATGGCCGTCGGCCGCCACGGGGCACCCGAGCAAGGCACGGTCGTTGCCGACTTCCTCCATGACATCCTTGCCCATCACCGGCTGTCTCCTTGAAATTCCAACAACGAAGTTGTAAACCGTGATGGCGAATGATGGTTGCTGCTACGACATGGGCCGGCAATGGCGGTAGCGTTTCTGCAACTTCATCTTTGTTGCATTTTTTCTGCAACTTCATCTTTGTTGTAATTTTTTCTGCAACTTCATCTGTGTTGCAATTTTTTTCTGTAACTTCATCTTTGTGGCAATTTTTTCTGCAACTTTATCTGTGTTGCAAAAATTTCTTCCACAATAACATTTATGTTGCAAAAAATGAAAAAAAAACTGCAACATCACCTCTGTTGCAAAAATATTTTTGCAACAAGACCATTGTTGCAAAAATATTTCGCAATAAGACATCTGCAACGTGACCTCTGATGCAAATGTTTCTGCAACATTACCTTTGTTGCAGAAGTGAACAACGTCGCTCGGCCGCTGGATGGCACACGATCTGACGGCTCGCGACCCGGCTGATCTTTTAAAAAGATCAGCCGACGGACGCGTAGCACGCCCCTTTTCTTTAGAAAAAGAACTTATATTTAATACTTTCCCCTAAATAAAAATACTTAGACTCCACATAATCTCGTTCGCCCATGTTGAATATAAACCCCTATAGTCCCACCTCGATGGTTTAAATATAATCCTATCAATTTATATAGGTAGGTAAATTTCTTGTAACATCAACCAGTAGCTTCCGGAGTCAACAAATAAAGGACGATAACAAAGGTATAAAAATCCCAGAAAGGGGGATTGCACAAGCAAGCAGGACGGGAATTGAAAGAATCAATCAAAGAACCGCGGGAAAGGCAACGGGGAGGAAGTTTACGGGGTACACGTGCGGGATGAGACGGCGGCCACGTGTGCGGAGCAGAGTATGAAGGCCGCAAAGGCAATGGGGAGGAAGTTTACGGGGTACACGTGCGGGATGAGACGGCGGCCACGTGTGCGGAGCAGAGTATGAAGGCCGCTCTGTCAGAGGAACTGAGGAGGAGGGTCGCCCGCGAGATCCCGTGGATCATCGTGCTCCGACGCGGCCGGACCACGCGGGCGGGAAGGAGGGGAAGCTGCGGTGTGCTGGTGCCCGCTCCCGATCCAGAGTAGAAGATGAATAGGGATCAGAGGAGAGAGAGACGCGAGCTGCCGACGGAGAGAGATAAGGCTGGGCTGGACGGTGGGAAGCCAGGATGTGTGTCGCTGAGCGACGTGGATGAAATTGACCAGTTTCCTTTTTTCTACTCCTCACCCACAAGACTTTCTTGCACCTTTCTTTGAAGGATACATACTTGGACCTAACTTTGTACGTACACATGTTGTGGAGAACAAACGAAAGGCTATACGGCGAACTTAATTTTTGCACGATGGACCTAACCGGAAAAGCCAAGACTATGCCCATATACATGCATCAACAAACATATGTACTTATACATCGTTTATGTATGTCGTAAAGCTTATAATATAAATTAACAAAGTCACAATTAATGCCCCGCCGTTCCATGGGTACATTGTCAAAATCAATATCAAATATTCCACAATCGTTTGTAAGATAAAAAATACCTACACAATTGTCGTGGCACGTCGAGGTTATGACGATGTTCAGATGAATCAGACATTTCAGTCCACTATAAAAACAATTTTAATAGGTGCACATGCAAACAAATAGAACAACTCTATCTTATAAATTTTAAATAGGATTGCAAGAAAATTAGTAATTTTGTTTTCGTAAGAGCTGCACATGAAATAATTTTCTCAATAATATTCTATGAAACTGGTAGTTAAATTTCATAACAAAACTTTATTTGATGTATAAAATTCAGAATAACAAGTAAGGAATAGCATCGATTTTCTACAGATTTAGTATGCAACTCACAAGAAAATGCACTATAATATAATTATATACACTTTTCCCCTAAACAAGAATTATATATACTTTTTGACATAGTGTAGGAAATTAGCATAGCATAAAACCGATTAGGTGATAGTTTCTCTGTTTTCTGTATTCCCACTTATATGAACAAAAAGCGTACATAAGAATTCACACCTTGATGACAATTGTCCAGTCCAACAATGCAGGTCTTTTTAGAGTATCTTCACCGTTAATGTCGATGTCAATAAGTTTGTTTTGCATAGAAAATAATTAGATAGTACTATAAGAATATATTGAATACAAATCTATCACTAGTAGAAAAAGGCCCATTTGTCCCGGTTCCGGAGGCCCATTTGTCCCGGTTCTGGAACCGGGACTAAACGGTCGGGACTAAAGCCCAAAACCTTTAGTCCCGGTTTGCTTACGAACCGGGACCAAAGGCCCTCCACGTGGCCGCTGCGGGGAGCCCAGGCAGGAGGACCTTTAGTCCCGGTTGGTAACACCAACCGGGACCAAAAGGCATCCACGCGTCAGCATCTGGCAGGAGCTCGGGTTATTGTTTTTTTTTAAAGGGGGGGGGGGGGCTTAGGGGGTTTTGTAGGGTTAATTTAGGGGTTTCATATTGTGTTAGCTAGCTAATAGAGAGAAGTGTCATCTCTTTCTCCGTGCTTGGTCGACGCTAGCTACTATAGAGAGAACTCGACACGCTAGCTAGTAAGCAAATGAAGGAACCATTAAGTACATAAGATCGTCATGAACATATACAGAGAGAAGTGATCGACCTCTCTTTCTCCGAGAGATTGGTCGAACAACAAGTTTTCGTATATCTATTCGACGCTACTACATATATACAATATAACATCTTTTACAATCCCTAACATCATGTACCTAAGATCCAATCACAAATTCGCATGGTATTATCCGTCTTTAGGTATGACGTGATCAAGAAAGAATCCCGCCAATTCCTCTTGAATTGCTCGTATGCGATCATGTGGTAGGAATTCATCCCGCATCTGCCAGATCTAATTTAAAGAAGGGGGTCAATACATGCATATATATGAATAAAACTCAACACAATTGATGGTAATATATAAAATAAAATTGTGAATATTATTTACGTACTTCAAATTGTTTGTCAGAGAAGCCCCGCTCAGAGGTCGAGTGGCGAATGAACTCGCATACGTAGTATGCACATAAAGAAGTCCCTTCTTTCTGGTACAAGCACTTTACGAGAATAGAGTTCAATCAAACTGATAAGCAAGCATGGTAATGATATATTGATGAAAATTTGAATCAATTAGAGATGCGCGAAACTAGCTAGTACTACTTACTTTGGGGTGCGTAAATCGCAACTCTTTGTTTAGACCGGGAACCTTTCGGGTGAACTTCTTCCAAACCCTGCGAGGCAAAGAAAATGATTACTTGATATCAGGAAATTAACGAATGTTGCATGCCGATATGGTCCCGGTATTGACTGAACTTACTTCTTGAGCATTGCAGTCATGTCCGCATAATTCTCGGGATCTTTACGTCTCGAGTCTAAGACAGTTACTAATGCCCCGTCAAGCTTAATGGATAGTAGAATAAAGTGGTAACTGCGCACGCATATATAACTCATCAATTACATTACTTAACCTCGAGTAAGCGAAACCGAGTATACAGAGAAGACAGCAACACTCACTTGAAGTTGTAAGGAAAGAGTATTTCCCTTTTGTTTTGATGTATAAGGAACGACTTTAGCAAGTTCTCCTCGGTCTCTTTGATTGAGTTTCGTACCGTCCATTCATTTACGGCATCTGGGCTTATGAACCCAACGTCGAAGATTCCTAGTTTTTTGCATTCGACGATCTTCAATCTGCATAATATAGTGGGGATAATTATATATACATGCAATGAACGAGCTGAGCTAGAGACTTAACTATAGAAGTAATACTTACAGACAGTAGGCAGTCATGAGTTGTTTGTCGAGGGCCAGTTGATTGTATAACTGAAATAACTCCACAAATTCAACAGGCATCACGGGAAGTCCAATGAATTTGTGCTCTGGTTTCACTGCCATATACATAGTGTCTCTCCCAGACTCCCTGCAGGTTTTCATGTACCACTCATGCAATTTGTACATCATCGTTGTTAGAGGAGGATGATCAGGTTTGACGAGAGGCTTCCCGTGCACGTATTCATATTCTTCTTTTGTTACCTCAGCCGTTTGAAAAATTACATCATCCCCCAAGTAATCACCAGGATTGGTACCGGGCACCATCCCCGGATGATTAGCGACGATATCGCTAGACACCTTGAGCGGGGGGCACGATTGCTTCTCCTGTTCGCCGAGCTGGGGAATTGTTTTCCCACTTCTTCGTTCTGCTAACCTTGCATCACTAGAAGTACTTCCCGACCGCCGCGCTTCTTCATATGTCTTTTTAATAATCCGGACATAGTTGGAATCCGGCGGAGGCGGTGGTGGTCGCTTCACGACATCGATAGTGCGCTTCACTTTCACCGGATCTAGCTTCTCCTTCGAAGGTGGAGTTTTCTTTGCAAAATGGTCCCTCAGTTGGGCACGACATATCTCCTCGTTTTCAGACTCGGTCCTCTCATATGGTAACTTTTCCAGAGGCTTGAGACATGGACCGTATCTGAATTGCCTCCCGCCTCTGCTTGTACTGCTAGCCGCCGGAGCGGCGGCGTCTCTCTTCCGTCATTGCTTACGAGGTGGAGAAGGAGGCGGAGTGCTCCGACGCGCCGGAGGAGCCGGAGCGGCGGCGTCTGTCTTCCGCCGTTGCCGACGAGGCTGAGGAGGAGGCGGACTGCTCCGACGTGCCGGAGTAGGCGAAGGAGGAGGCGGAGTGCCCTCACGCGTCGGAGGAGCCGGAGAAGGAGGTGGGGTGCCCTGATCACTCGCCGGAGGAGGAGGAGGAGGAGGCGGAGTGCCCTGACTCGCCGAAGGAGGAGGAGGAGGCGGAGGCGTACAGTTTGGAAGCTTGATGTACTCCTTCTGCCATAGACATGTACTCCTCAGGGCACGAACCAGCCGATTCTTCCCTTCACCTGTAGAGTGGTCAAGCTCGAGCTCCTCAAATCCCTCCATTACTTCATCCACCATCACAACAGCATAGCCATGTGGAATCGGACGGCAGTGAAAAGTTCCGTTGGGTTGAGGAGGTGCAACAGAGCCGACAACCGCCAATAAAGTGAGGTTCCGGCATTTTGTCATAAGCTCGCAATGTTGAGCCTCCGTGATAGTATCCACGGGGTAGCTAGGAGACGTGAAGTCAGGCTGAACGGGCTCCGTGGAAGCGACGCTGCTTCTTCGCTGAGATGGCGGGGTAGCTTCTGGGGTAGCTTCGTGCCGCTGAGATGGTTGGCCGGCAGCTCGCTCGCTCTCAGCTTCCTCTAGCTTTTGTAGTCTTACATTGAGCTTCTGCATTTCGCTCAACTCCGCTTTCTTCTTTCTCTCCCGGCTTCTGTAACCGCCTGCGTCGGGAAACCCAACCTTCCACGGAACGGAGCCTGTTGTGCCTCGTGTTCGTCCAGGGTGCTCAGCATTCCCTAGGGCCTCAGTCAGCTCGTCCTTCTCTCTGTCGGGAATGAACGTCCCTTCCTGCGCTGCGGTGATATACTCCTGAAGCTTCGTGACGGGTATTGCAAGTTGCTCGTCCGTCCAACGGCACTTCCCTGTTTCAGGGTCCAAAGTTCCCCCAACCCCGAAGAACCAAGTCCTTGAACGGTCTGGCCAGTTCAATGTCTGTGGTTCGACCCCTTTAGCAATCAGGTCATTCTCAGCTTTGTCCCACAACGGCCGGGCTTTGAGGTAGCCACCTGACCCCGTGTGATGGTGATACTGCTTCTTTGCAGCGTTGTTCTTGTTTGTCTCTGACATTTTCTTACTCTTGTCCGATGTCTTGTAGGCCACAAATGCGGGCCAGTGATCTCTTATCTTCTCAAATCGGCCGGTGAATTCTGGAGTCTTCCCTTTGTCGACAAACTTTGATTTCAACTCATTCTTCCACCTCCTGAATAGATCTGCCATCTTCTTAAGAGCACACGCCTTGACCAGTGGCTCTATAACTGGCTTATTCGGATCCTCCTCTGGCGGTAGGGTGAAATTTGCCTTCAGCGCGGTCCAAAGATCATCTTTCTGTCTATCGGTGACATAATCACCTTCAGGGGCGCCGTCCTTAGGCTTATTCCATTGCTTGATGCTGATCGGGATGTTGTCCCTAACAATAGCTCCGCACTGAGCAGAAAATGCGTCCTTGGTCCGCTTGGGTTCAATCGGATGGCCATCGTGCGCGAGTGCTGTGATCGTGAACCTTTCATCCTTGCGCAACCTCTTCTTCGGGCCTCGTCTCGTTACCGAAGTTTGGCTCGATCCGGAGGGCTATAAAAGAAGAAAGAAGAGTTAATATATGTACATACCAAAACAATTAATGCATCAATTAGCTAGTCACCACAGGCTTAATTAATATATATACCTCGCCGGACTTTGCAACAACTCCCTCCTCCGTTCGGTCACCGGAGCCGTCATCATGGTCTCCATCTTCCTCCGGCATTCGGTCACCGGAGCCATCATGATCATATCCTTCCTCCTCCATTGTTTGATCACCGGAGCCGTCATCCTCTCCTTCCAGACCATCGGTGTCGTTGAGAAACGACAAGATATCACGTCCGCCGAGGATTATGTCCCCCAACAACTGTTCTTGTTCTTCGTCTCTTTGTTCCATAGTTTCTGCAAATATTACAACATGGCAATTAATATACAAACATGAATGTCCGACGTCCGGACCGCCTCTCTCATGAATGTCCGACGTCCGGACCGCCTCTCTCATGAATGTCAAACAAGGGATTCTCTTAACCTTTAAGGGATTTAATTAACAAAATGGCGCCATTCTGAATGTGCAGAAAATGGTCCATATTTTTCCTGATCTCATCTACCCTTCTATATGTCACGTTGTCTAGTGTCAAAGGATTCAAGAAAACCATGGCTTCATCATTAGCCGGAAGTAACAGGCGCATAATGGTACGAAGCTCTCCAAAATTGTTTTGGAACGGAGTCCCGGATAGGATAATTAATTAGCTTTTTGGTACGAAGTTCCGCAAGAGCCTTCCGAATATCGCTATTTGGAAGGCCTTTGCTGAAATTCGTACCAAAAAGCGAATTATTCTATCCGGAACTCCGTTCCAAAACAGCTTTGAAGAGCTTCGTAGCATCATACGCATGTTACTTCCGGCTAATGATGAAGCCATGGATTTCTTCAATACTTTGACAAACAACGTGACATATAGAAGAATATATATATAGATGAGATCAGAAAAAAATTGGATCAACTTGTGCACATCCATAATGGGGGCATTCTTGATAAATCTATGTCAAAACTCAAACTTTGACATGTGATCAAATATTGTTGCATATGTCAAAATTCAAACTTTGACATATGATCAAACTTTGACATATGATAAAATGATACATAGACTTGTTCGGGCGAGAGGGGGTTGATCGACGTCCCCCCTCATGTCGAAGTTACCGGAGTTTTCTTCTAGTGGTTTGGGTGGCCTCGAGAGATTGTCGGGTAGGGGCGGGAGGGGGTAGGAGATCGACAACGCTTTTTTTCTAGGGTTTGGGTGGCCTCGAGAGTTGGTCGCCCGGTATATCGAGAGGGGGGTGAAAATTTTACCTTAGTAACTTAGAAAAAAATATTATCGGGGAGGGGGTATATCGACAACGCTTTTTTTCTAGGGTTTGGGTGGCCTCGAGAGTTGGTCGCCCGGTATATCGAGAGGGGGGTGAACATTTTACCTTAGTAACTTAGAAAAAAAATGTTATCGGGGAGGGGGTATATCGACCCCCCCTCATGTCGAAGTTATCGGGGAGGGGGTATATCGACCACCCCCCCCCCCTCATGTCGAAGTTATCGGGGAGGGGGTATATCGACAACGACATACATACATGGAAAAAAATGCTATCCGTCTATACATACATAGCCACATACATATATACATGAAAAAAAAATGCTATGAAAAAAATACATATATGAACAAAAAAATGCTATGAACAAAAAAATTAATACACATATGAACAAAAAAAATACATATATGAACAAAAACATGCTCTGAACAAATAAATTAATACATATATGAACATCCATACATACATATAGCCACATACATATATACATTATATATATATGAACAAAAAATTCATCATATAAAAAATGAACAAAAAAATGATATGAACAGAGCCGGGGCGGCGGCGGCTCACAGCGGGGGCGGCCGGCGAGGGCGACGGCGGGGGCGGCGAGGGTGTCGGCGACGGCGACGGCGGGGGCGGGCCGGGGCAGGGGCGTGGCCGGGCGCGCTCGGGGGCGGCGGACGGCGTCGGCTGGCGGGGGCGACAGCGGGGGCGGCGCGCAAGGGAGCCGGCGACGGCGTCGGCTGGCGAGGGCGATGGCGGGGGCGGCGCACGAGGGAGCCGGCGACGACGGCGACGGTGGGGGCAGGCCGGGGCGCATGGGCGCGGCCGGGCGCGCTCGGGGGCGGCGGACGGCGTCGGCGTGGGCTCGGGGGTGGGACAGGGGCACGGGCGACGGCGACGGCGTCGGGGCAGCCCGGCGGCGTCGAGGAGGTCGGCGTCGTCGGGGGGAACTGCGAGATGAAAATGAAAATTTTCACAAGTGCTGCTTATATACACACAGCATCTCCAACCGGGACCAAAGGTCTCTTTTCAGCAGCCCAAAGGGCGGGAAGCAGAGACCTTTGGTCCCGGTTGGTGGCACGAACCGGGACCAAAGGTAGGCATTGGTCCCGGTTGGTGGCACCAACCGGGACCAATGGCCTGCGCCTGGCACAGCCGCGGTGCGGTTGGATGTTTAGTCCCACCTCTCTAGCTGAGAGGCTTCGGCACTTGTTTATAAGCGCGGCTGCGCCATCTCTCTCGAACTCCTCTGAACTCCAGGCTTGCGGGCCTAATCTCACACTGCTATGCCTGTTGGCCTACTGGGCCTGTTGCGGGCCTTAATCCTGGCCCAACTAGCTGGGTTCCTAGTCGTATTCAGGCCGTGGTGGCCCAGTAGGTGGCATTTTTTTTCTTCTGTTTTTTTGTTTTCTTTTTTGCTTTATTTATTTATTTTGTTTCTACTTACAGCTAAATACTTACAGTTTTTCAGTGATTCTTTTTGCTTTTAGGTCACAAAAATTATAAACTTTCGGTTAGTGCCATTAGTTTTCAAATTTGAATAGTTTAAATTTGAATTCTTTTAAATTTGTGTGAATCACTAGTTTGTGAATAACTTTACTATAAAAATAGATTTTCGAGTGATTCTTTTTCCTGCTATTTAATATTACTGTGTTTTATCATTGTATTCAATTTGGTAATTTTTAGGTTATTTTAAATGTCCGTTTGAATCAAAAACAGATTTTGTTATTTTAGTTTGCTATTAAAGTTTCTAACAAAAAAAATTCTTTATGAAAATTCTTTTTGCTATTAATGTTTTGAACAAAAAATACTTTGATAATTTTAGTTGCATAAATTTTATATAATTTTAGTTTCAAAAATACTAGAGGTTTATAGAATTTTAGTTTCAAAAATGTCCGTTTTTTGAGCTAAATGACCCTGAAATTGAAAAGCACTTCAAATGAACTGTGAAAAGGTTGAAAGTTCGCATGGTATCATCAATTCACCCACATAGCATGTGCTAAAAAGTTGAGAGGATTACGGCGAAAACTGGATGCACTTCGTGTACAAAATGGACAATCTCTTTCGAAGTACTAGGGTTTCGGACGAAAACTCATCTGTTACAAAGGGATTTCATTTTTCTTGAACTTATTTGAACTCCAGACTTTTTGTGTGTTCAAAATGCACCATTCAAAGCCACATCATAAATTTTCAACCCTTTCTGACTTCATTTGGTATTTTTCATTCATTTACTGATTTTTTTGAGCTAAATGACCCTGAAATTGAAAAGCACTACAAATGAACTCTGAAAAGGTTGAATGTTGGCATGGTATCATCATTTCACCCACATAGCATGTTATAAAAAGTTGAGAGGGTTACGGCAAAAACTGGATGCACTTCGTGTACAAAATGAACAATCTCTTTCGAAGTATCAGGGTTTCGGACGAAAACTCATCTGTTACAAAGGGATTTCATTTTTCTTGAACTTATTTGAACTCCAGACTTTTTGTGTGTTCAAAATGCACCATTCAAAGCCACATCATAAATTTTCAACCCTTTCTGACTTCATTTGGTATTTTTCATGCATTTACTGATTTTTTTGAGCTAAATGACCCTGAAATTGAAAAGCACTACAAATGAACTCTGAAAAGGTTGATAGTTGGCATGGTATCATCATTTCACCCACATAGCATGTTATAAAAAGTTGAGAGGGTTACGGCAAAAACTGGATGCACTTCGTGTACAAAACGGACAATCTCTTTCGAAGTATTAGGGTTTCATACGAAAACTCATCTGTTACAAAAGGCATTTCATTTCTTCACATGTAACTGCATTGATATAGTTGTGGAGAGAAAGTCTTCACTTTTTCTTCGCTTGTGTCCTTTTGGTTGGTGCTCTTTTGATCTTGGGCGATCGTGTAAAATGTATTCCCATTTATCTCGTACCCTTTGTAAGTCAATACAGTCGAAGATGGTCCCCTGGCCAACGAGTACAACTCATCAGAAACAGTGTTGTCACCCATGAGACGTGTTTGCAACCAACTACCGAAAGTCCTGATGTGTTCATATGTAATCCAGTCGTCACACTGCTCCGGGTGTTTGTAGCGCAGAATATTCTTGTGTTCATCGACATACGGGGTCACCAAGGTAGAATTCTGTAGAACTGTGTAGTGTGCTTGAGACCAAGAATGCCCGTCCCTACATATTATTGAGTCCGCTCCTAGCGTGCCTTTTCTAGTCAGTCTCCCCTCATACCGCGATTGAGGGAGACCAATCTTCTTAAGGTCAGGAATGAAGTCAACACAAAACCCAATGACATCCTCTGTTTGATGGCCCATGGAGATGCTTGCTTCTGGCCTAGCGTGGTTACGAACATATTTCTTTAAGACTCCCATGAACCTCTCAAAGGGGAACATATTGTGTAGAAATACAGGGCCCAGAACGACAATCTCGTCGACTAGATGAACTAGGACGTGCGTCATGATATTGAAGAAGGACGGTGGGAACACTAGCTCGAAACTAACAAGACATTGCACCAAATCACTCCTTAACCTTGGCAGGATTTCTGGATCGATCACCTTCTGAGAGATTGCATTGAGGAATGCACATAGCTTCACAATGGCTAATCGAACGTTTTTCGGTAGAAGCCCCTCAATGCAACCGGAAGCAGTTGCGTCATAATCACGTGGCAGTCATGAGACTTTAGGTTCTGGAACTTTTTCTCTGCCATATTTATTATTCCCTTTATATTCGACGAGAAGCCAGACGGGACCTTCATACTGAGCAGGCATTCAAAGAAGATTTCCTTCTCTTCTTTGGTAAGAGCGTAGCTGGCAGGACCTTCATACTGCTTTGGATGCATGCCGTCTTTTTCATGCACACGTTGCTGTTCCTCCCCTTTCCAAAGATTACTTGTAAATCATTGACCATATCAAGTATGTGATCACCAGTACGGAGGGCGGGCTTCTTCTGGTGATCTGCCTCACCTTTGAAATGCTTTCCTTTCTTTCGACATTGATGGTTGGTCCAAAGAAATCGACGATGCCCCAGGTATACATTCTTCCTGCATTTGTCCAAATATATACTGTCGGTGTCATCTAAAAAGTGTGTGCATGCTTGGTATCCCTTGTTTGTCTGTCCTGAAAGGTTGCTGAGAGCAGGCCAATCGTTGATGGTTACAAACAGCAACGCATGTAGGTCAAATTCCTCCTGTTCGTTCTCATCCCACACACGTACACCTCTTCCATTCCATAGCTGTAAAAGTTCATCAACTAATGGCCTTAGGTATACATCAATGTCATTGCCGGGTTGCTTAGGGCCTTGGATGAGCACTGGCATCATAATGAACTTCCGCTTCATGCACAACCAAGGAGGAATGTTATACATACATAGAGTCACAGGCCATGTGCTATGCTTGCTGCTCTGATCCCCAAAAGGATTAACGCCATCTGCACTTAAACCAAACCATACGTTCCTCGGGTCACCTGTAAAGTCGCTTCACTTTCTCTCGATCTTTCTCCACTGCGACCTGTCGGCGGGTGCTCTCAACTTCCCGTCTTTCTTACGGTCTTTTATGTGCCATTGCATCAACTCGGCATGCTTTTTGTTTCTGAACAGACGTTTCAACCGTGGTATTATAGGAGCATACCACATCACCTTGGCAGGAACCCTCTTCCCGGTGCGCTGGCCCTCAACATCACCAGGGTCATCTCTTCTGATCTTATACCGCAATGCATGTATCTTCTGCACCTCCAATCCTAGAGGGCATATAACCTTCTTTGCTTCGTACGTACTGTCGGGCAATTCGTTATCCTTTGGAAGCTTCTTCTTCATTATTTTCAGTAGCGAACTAAATCCCTTGTCAGATACACCATTGTCTGCCTTCCATTGCAGCAATTCCAGTGTGGTACCGAGCTTTCTGTTGTCATCTTCGCAATTTGGGTACAACCCTTTTTTGTGATCCTCTAACATGCGATCGAACTTCAACTTCTCCCTTTCACTTTCGCATTCTCTCTGTGCATCAATAATGACCCGGCGACGATCATCATTGGGCACATCGTCTGGTTCCTCTTGATCTTCAGCTTCCCCCATTGAAGCATCACCGTATTCAGGGGGCGGGTAGTTGTCATCATCCTCTTCTTCTTCGTTGTCTTCCATCATAACCCCTCTTTCTCCGTGCTTGGTCCAAACATTATAGTGTGGCATAAAACCCTTCTCAAGCAGGTGGAAGTGAAGGGTTTTAGAGTTGGAGAAAGCCTTCGTATTCTCACAGACAGTACATGGACAATGCATAAAACCATTCTGCTTGTTTGCCTCAGCCCCTTTGAGAAAATTATGCAGGCCCTTAATATACTCGGAGGTGCGTCGGTCACCGTACATCCATTGCCGGTTCATCTGCGTGCGTTATATAATAAAGTGTATTAAAAACCAAATTAATAGAAATTCATCATCACATTAAAGCCAAAGTACAGTAGTGATCAAAATAAATACATAACGTTCATACATAGTTCTCATTATTGAACAACATATAGCTCTCTAGAGCATCTA
This sequence comes from Elymus sibiricus, assembly GCA_039707655.1. Classification (NCBI taxonomy): domain Eukaryota; kingdom Viridiplantae; phylum Streptophyta; class Magnoliopsida; order Poales; family Poaceae; genus Elymus; species Elymus sibiricus. The sequence continues at coordinate 538,829,333 of CM077665.1, read as the reverse complement.
ATTAAAACATACATTGAAACTATAAAATTTAAATGCAACAACAAATGCGATCATAACCGCAACTAAGGTACCAATTGATCCAACGGCATAATGATACCAAGCCTCAGTATGAATGGCATATTTTCTAATCTTTCTAATCTTCAAGCGCATTGCATCCATCTTGATCTTGTGATCGTCGACGACATCGGCAACATGCAACTCCAACTTCATCTTCTCCTCTTCAACTCTTTGTAATTTTTCTTTCAAGTAATTGTTTTCTTTTTCAACCAAATTTAACTTCTCGACAAGAATTTCTATGTTGGTTGGAATTTCCGGTTCACATACCTCCTAGATTAAAAAAATCTATGTCACGTTGGTTGGCATAATTGTCATAAACACTAAATAAAACAAATAGTTATAAAAGATAATATATACCACATCCGAATCATAGAGAGGACAAGGGCCGACGGAGGCGGATACCAAAACCATCGCACTATATAATAACAAACAATAATAAAAGTAAGAAAATTACACAAGTATCTATCTAAATCATACAAGTAAGAACTTTTTTCTTTTAGAAAGAAGATACGAAGAAGAGGCTAACCACGGTGGTGCCGGCGCCGAGATGGGCGCGGGCGATCGACGACGGTGAGGACGGGGACGGGACAGGACGGACCGCCAAACCTAGACAAATCTTGAGGAAAATGGAGCTTGGACAAGGAGCTTCGAGAGGAGAAAGCTTAAGTGTGGCTCGGGCATTTCAGCGAACACCTCACGTGCATAGGAGGTGAGCTAGAGCACCAAAAAGCTCTCCCAACGGCCGGCCAAAAAAACAGAGCAGTGTACTGCTCTGCTCGCGGGCAGGGGGTATATATAGGCCGACCATTGGTCCCGGTTTGTGGCTGGAACCGGGACTAAATGACATCATTTGGTCCCGGTTCCAGCCACAAACCGGGACCAATGGTTGTGGGCCAGGAGCGAGGCCCATTGGTCCCGGTTCGTGTCTGGAACCGGGACCAAAGGGGTCAGACGAACCGGGACCAATGGCCCACGAGGCCCGGCCGGCGCCCTGGCCTCACGAACCGGGACCAATGCCCCCATTGGTACCGGTTCGTGAGTGAACCGGGATTAATGGCATTTCAGGCTTGGACCAAAGCCCTGTTTTCTACTAGTGTATTGACATAAATTTGTCATGGCCACTTTCGGCGAGGGCAGAAAGGAAGATAAACAACAACACGGGTGGGGCATCTTGTTAAAGTAAAGGATATCGACATGTGTACAGTTTGTGGGAGGGTAGTCTCGAGCCATGCTTGTTAGGGTTAGGGGCATATTATTTCTTTCTTCCATTGTAATGCACGGGCATATGCAGATTCAACTCATGTTATATGTTATGCAATTAGAGAACTAAAGGAGGAAAAGAGATGATGGGAAGCAGGATAAGCGGCGACAAGGATGGGATGCCATGTTAAAATAGAGGATGTGGGCCAGAGTCTGTATGGTAGGGGAAGGAATGGGAAAGGATGTGTGATATTTTTTTTCTCCCGTTGCAACGCAAGGGCCCATGTCCTAGTCTCTATCTCTACCTAATAATAAAGCATCTATTGCTTCTGCCCGCTCACCGTCGTGGCATTTTTGCAAAAAATATCCTATACTTTATGGAAATCAACCTGCAGTACTGATGAAGTCACCCCGAACAGTTATGAGCGATGGAAAAAAAACACCCAGCGCACAACCCACGACCCTAACTCCAAATCGCATCTCTAGCGCGCCGCCGGCCCCTGTCACGCCGCCGCGCACCCCTGCCCCGGCGCCGCGCGCCGCCAGCCCCCACCGCCGCCCCACCGCCACGCGCCGCCGGCCCCCGCCCCCGCGCGCCTACCCCGCCGGCGCTCCTACCACTACTCCAAGTGCCCAGGGGCAGAGCCAGGATTTAGGCATAGGGGGGGGGGGGGGGCAGATAGTGATGAATCGGAATTTTTTTTATGTGCCTCATATACTACCCAATAATTTTATATTCAAGTATCCATTCACATTTAACTTTGCATAGACACACAATTTTATTTTATTTTGCAATTGGAGTATGTCTAGCGATAGCTAGTATTTGTCAATAATTCCACATACACGTCAATAAGACAAAGTTGATAAATACTACTTCCTCCGTTCCTAAATATAAGTCTTTCTAGAAATTTCACTATTGAACTACATACGGATGTATGTAGACATATTTTAGAGTGTAGATTCACTCATTTTGCTTCGTATGTAGTCCCCTATTGAAATGTCTAAAAAGACTTATATTTAGGAACGGAGGGAGTACATGACATGTCTTGCTACAAAACGCTGCCATATGAAAATTTAGGATATAGGAAGAAGAAGAATCATGTATAATCAAGTGGTTAGCTTTTAGCTTGCATTTTTATAGTCCTGAATGGCAAATCATCACTAATTTTGTTAGAAAATTTTATTGTTCTGTTGGCAAAAATATACTGATGTTGCCAGAATTACCTAGACAATTAAACCCTTCCCATCGTCCTCTGTACCGCTAGGTCGAAGTAGATCGGCGAATCATCGTTGGAAGGCACGAGACACCCATCACTGTTTGCGGATGGTCGACGAAGCATTCATGGGTCCGAGCTTTCGAACAATTGCAGGACCCTAGTGCCGCGACGCATCACAAATCAAACAACTAAAAAAAAAATTAAGGTCTGATGTAGAAGCTCAACACGATACAAGATGAGAATTAAGAGAGATTAGTAGATAGTGTGATGCATTAACCTTGCCTAGTTTATTGGCTGCAGGCTGAAGAATTGATAAATGAAGCAGCATGCATCGCCTAATGAATCAGATCTTAAGAACTAAGAAGGGATAGCAGAGGCGGACAGACGGCAAAGTCATAGACGACAGCGGCGCATCGCTCATCCACGCACGCGCTAATCACGGAAGATAATGGCTAGCGCCAGGAGACTTTATCGGAGGCAATCGTCCAATCTGGAGTTGTCATGGAGTTGAAAAAGAGTAGCTGCTGGGCTTGTGCGTGGGCCTTTTTCCCTTCTTCAATATTCACGTAAAGATAGGGGGGAGGCCAAGTACGTTGTGCCTGCAAATCAGATCGATAATTAACCGCTGCCTATTCAGTGTTTGCTCGATCATTAGGGGGGGCCAGGCCCCCTTGTCTCCGCCACTGCCACCGGGCCAACCTCCCGGAGCTGCAACGCAAGGTGCTGTGCAGCTCGTCGCGTGGATACCTGGTGCTGGTGGACGAGACAGCCTCCGTGACGCTGCTCAACCCATTCACCGGCGCCACGGTCGCGCTCCTGCAGGCCAACAACAAAGTCGAGGCGCCGCTGCCTTTCCCGTGGGGCGGCTGTTGACCGCGGCATTTTTTTTAATTCTGCTAAAAAGTTTGCCGAGTGCCAGCTTAAAAGAACGGGAAAGTGTTTAAATCGACCGGCTGATCTATCACGCGCGTAAGCCGCGTCTAACGCTTGCCACGCGTCGTGGTGGGCCCGCGCATCACAGCTCCCACCCCCGTCGTCCTTATCCCAACTGAGCATCGCACGTCTTTCTTCATGTACACCATGCGCTGACCACAAACCGCTCCACACTTAGAGCATCTCCAGCCGTTGCCCCCCCCCAGGGACCCGAAATAGCGCCGCCTGGGGGCGAGCCGGCGCTAAAATCGGCCTGGGGGGCTCGACGTCCCAGTCGCGCCCCCAGGGTTCGGCCCATAGCGTATGCAAATTTTAAACATTCCATTTCCCGCTGCTTAAAAAACGACGTGGGTTCGGCGATCATGCCACAGTTCGGCGCATGCCATCGGCCGGCGATCGCCACAGGTTCGGCGATCAAAACATGCCAATAGTTCGGCGTACAAAAAATACGGGGGGACGCGCGTGGAACTCCTCAAACGGCCAGCTCCCCGTCGTCTGCCGGAGCTGTCGGCGTGGGTGAGGTCGGCGTAGTTGTCGGCGTGGGCGAGGTCGGCGTAGCGGGCACGTCCAACGTCGGGGACGCGGGCGGGGGGCTCGGCGGCGGCGTGGGCGGTGCCGAGGGCTGCGCCGGCATGCGGTTGAGGATGAGGTCGCGCTCCGCCAGGTACCACGCCTTGACCAGCGGGTCCATGTCCGCCGTGACGCCTCCCATGAGGGACGCCAGGTCGGTATTGCGCTTCTTCGCGGCGACGTTGGTCCTGAGGAGGTCGAGCTTTGCGTCCTGCTTCGTCAATAGCGCCGACCACCTCGCCTCCGTCTTCTCCTCCCTCAGGGCAGAGAGGGTCTTTGCATCGGCGATGCACTGCTCGATCGACGCCTGCAGGCGCTCGGCAGCTGGCGCGTCGTTCCTGGCCTTCTTCGCCTTCTTGTTCCCGTCTGGCCGCCCTTCTGCCGCCCCAGGAACAGGCGCGACCGGGCTGAGCGAGCCGTCCTTGTTGGCGAGCTGATGCCGAACCTCGGCCCATTTCTCGCAGGACTCGATCCGCGTGAACACATGGAGGAACTTGAAGTCGAAGCCGGCGTCCCGGCGAAACAAGTCGAACATCCGCACCATCTGCGCCCAAAAAAGAACTGTTCGGCGGCAAAGGAGGGCGCAGGCCAAGTGTTCGACGAAAGGAAGAGGGCGAACATACCTGCTGCTCGACGCTCGCGCCGCTCTCTGGGCGAGCATGGACCTGTTCCTGGATGCCATGCCACTTGTTGCACGCCGTTTGAATGCCCCCCAATGGTTGGACATGGCCTTGGTGCCGCGGTCCATGTACGTGCCGGTGAACTCTGGGTCGACCAACTTGCGCTCGTCGAAAGCCGCCTTGATCCTCTTCCAGTACGTCTCGGTGTTCTGGTTCGCGCCGGTGATCGGGTCCATGCTGAACAGCTTCCATGCTTCGGTGAGGCACACGTCCTCCACCGACGTCCACTTGATGCGGGGCTCGCCCGGCTTGCCGTTGGCCGATCTCGTCTTCTTCTTCTTTTTCCCTTTGCCCTTCGCCGGCGCGGGCACCGGCTCTTCCTCCTCAATCTCCTCCTCCTCCTCCTCCTCCTCCTCCTCGGGGTCGACCTCGTCGTCGTCCATGTCGCCGGTGTCCTCCGCCTGCGCACCAAACCCGGGGCACGAGGCGGCCGCGGTGGAGCCGGTGTTGATGATGTCCTCCATCTCGGCCTCGGCGTTGCCGTACTGTGGCGCCGCGCCGGGGCGCGAAAGGAAGAGGGCCACGCCGAGCCGTAGCAGACGAGCCAGAGTACGTCGGCGAGGGCACGTAGCCGTACTGGGCGTTGGGGTGGCCGGTGGAGAAGGCGGAGGGCGTGCGCGGGAAGGTAATGTTGGGGTTGAATCCGCCAAGGGCGTCGCCGTCGACGTACTCCGGCGAGGGCGCGTACCCGCACGCCGGCGAAGGAAAGGTCGGCGAAGGAAAGTGCGGGTCGCCGGAGCCTTGGGGGAACGGGCCCGCCGGCTGCCGCCCCGGGAAGATCGGGCGGTGAGACGACACCTCCTGCTCAACCGCCGCCGCCGCCACCGCCGCGTCCCGGGCTTTCTTCATGAGGAGCCTGTTACGGCGATCGGTGGTCACCGCCTCCCTCCGCTCGACGTCGGCCTTCCACTCGGCGTTTGTCAACCCCGGCGGTTTTGCCATCGGCGCACGGGCCCTGCGCGGCTTGGCGACGGCGGGGGCGGTGGCTTGGCGAGGGGCGGCGTACTTCTTCGGCGGCATGGCGGCGAAGGAAGGGAAATGGAGGGAAATGGAGAGGAGGACCGGGGGCGAAACGACGGGATAGAGGGAAAAGGAGGGGGAAGTGGCGGGAAGTGGCAGCCGCTCTCGCTGACACCTCGGCCCCACTCGCCTTTTCGCTTCAGCCGGCGCGCCCAGGAGACCCTCAGCGCCTTGGGTTCGGCCTGGGTTCGCCGGCCCAAAAAAGGGCCCCAACCGGCGAAAATCGGCGTCTTGGGGCCGCGACTGGGAATTTTTTCGCCCGCCGGCGATGAAAAAGGGGCCTGGGGGGGGTCCTTTGGGGCCACGGCTGGAGATGCTCTTATCTCTTAAATCTCGTCCTTTTTTTTGCAGGGTATCTCTTAAATCTCGTCGGTGCAACCGGAGAATCTCGCCGGGGGTGCTGCAATCGGCGTCCCCAACACCATGGACTGGTGCAATCGGCGCCCGCAACACTAGGGGTTGCTGCAATCCCGTGCTGAACGGCGGCTGATGTCGCCGACGTTGCCACCGCACAGCTCCATGGTGCTGCCCGTCGCCAGCGGAGCTGCAGTGCAACACGCGCGTGGGCGGCGTGGCTGCAATGCAACGGGCGTGGCGCTATGCGTCGGCCGCCGGAGCTGCAGTGCAACACGCGCGTGGGCGGCGGGGTTGCAATGCAACGGGCGTGGCGCTATGCGTCGGCCGCCGGAGCTGCAGTGCAACATGCGCGTGGGCGGCGGGGCTGCAATGTAACGGGCGTGGCGCTATGCGTCGGCCGCCCGAGCTGCAGTGCCACACGCCGGTGGGCGGCAGAGCTGCAGTGCAACGTTCGGTCCGCCGACGGAGGGTTGCGGCTGCTGCGGTTTAGCTTTCAACATTGACCAATCGAACGGTTCGTGAGTGACAGATCAAGTGGCTCAGGACCCGACTGATTTCTCCAGGAAATCAGTCGGTTGGTTTGTAGCAGCGGCCTAAAAGAACTCACCAAACGTTTGCCGAGTGCCGGCGCGAAAGATCTCGACAAACCTAGGTGCCCCGTGGCATGGCCGTTACTAGCGCCGTTCCATCTACATCATTAGTTTGCCGAGTACCCTTTTTCTGGGCTAGGCAAAGGTCTTTGCCTTTTCGCAAAAAAAAAAAAAAAAAAAAAAAAAAGGTCTTTGCCGAGTACCCACTGAAAAAAAACTAGGCAGGCAGGGGGTTCTGCAATGCTGCTCCGCCAGTCTGATGTGATATCGAACCTAGCTTGTTCTGCCTCTCATAGTCTGGTGTCATGATGATATAAACCTTGATCTGCCTTGGATTGTGCTAGCGTGGCGAGTGTGATGGGGGCAGTGTGTGTGCGTGCGCGCTAATTATTCCACCATGCGCAACGAGCTCAAGGAATCACTGTTGTTGCTCTCCTGAACCTCGGATAGCTAGCGAGGTACTAGTACTAGTGCTTAACTCTCCCCATCGTCACAGGCTCACAGTACTGACATGGATGGATCGAAGCGATGATCACGCCTTCCCTTCGACCTTCCTGTTCAAAAAAGTGTTGCCCCGCGCCGCTGCTTTCAAAAAAGAAGAGAAAAGTGTTGCCCCGCTTTATTCTAGTATATCCAAGTTTCCCTCTTTCCCCTCCCTCACAAGGTCACATCACACCATCGACTCCTCTGCCCTCGACCGACGCGTTTCGTCCTCCTCCGGCCTCCGCTCCACTGGACCGTCGCCGGCGGATCCGGGTTCCGGATCGACCGAATCCTTGCTGGTGGGTGGCCACACCCACACGAATTGAGGTGTTTGTCCGACTCCAGAATCCCGTACGAGCTGTGTCAATCTGATCCAGAGTGTTTGGTTTTGAATCGATGCAGGAATCAGGAGGCGGAGCCTGGCCCGGGATCAGGGGAACAGGCGATCCGACTTGCGGATCTGTCGCCTGCCCAGCGAGGGCTTGGCATGTTCTAGGATCGTCGTCGAGCTTCCCGCGGGTCGCTTCTCCCGACGCCATCGATCCACAGCGCCGAGGTCTGTCCGGAGGAGATGGAGTACGAGGAGGAGGTGCAGGAGTACGAGGACGAGTACGAGGAGATGCAGGAGTACGAGGAGATGCAGGAGTACGAGTACGAGGAGGTGATGGACGAGCACGAGTACGAGGAGATGGAGGAGATGGTGGAGTACGAGGACGAGTATGAGGACGAGGAGGAGATGGTCGAGGTGACGCGGGAGATGCTGAGGAGGATGATGACGATGATCGACGGTGTAACACCATGCTCTCCAGATCTTCGTCTTCCCAGTAACCTGGAAACCATACTATGGGATGAGAGCTTGAGACCACACGATGTACCGCTGCAAGAATTAAAACAGATCACAGATAACTTCTCTGACAACCGAATACTTGGCCAAGGTGGTTTTGGTGTGGTATACAAGGTAAATCATCGATTACTACCCCAAGGTTGTCTGTATTTCTTTTGTTTCATACCTATCTCTGTCCGCCTGTAATTACACTTGATCCAAAAACTCAAACAGGGAGTGCTGCCAAACGGGGAAATGATTGCCGTGAAGAAAATTATGTCGTCACTAATGCCAAACCAGCAGAAACAATTCGAGAGCGAGGTGTATCATCTTATGATGCTCAAGCACCCCAATATAGTGCGATTCGTAGGCTACTGCTACGAGATAAAAAATGAATGCTTAGAGCACGATGGGAAATACGTTTTCGCGCAGATGGCAGAAAAGTTACTTTGCTTTGAGTATCTGCCCAAGGGAAGCCTTGACAAGTATCTATCAGGTACGACATTTAGTGTTGTATGTTGTTTCTCGGTTTGAGATTCTAGTTCGTGAGGTTTATGCTTTGCTCCGAAGAACTATATTTTGATCAAATATACCAAGTGTTACAAAGGATAAACATGTACTGCTCATATGAATCTATAATGGACAACGAGAACATACATCAGATTTTTTTCATACCTGGATATATTATCTTGAGAACAACCATAATAGATTTTCAGCTAACATCTGTCCAATGCTTTCCTTTTTGTTGCAAATGCAGATGAATCTTCTGGACTTGATTGGAGCACACGCTATAAAATAATTGATGGGATTTGTAATGGTTTATGGCACCTTCACGAGCAAATTGAGAAGCCTATTATTCACTTGGACCTAAAACCTGCCAACATATTGCTCGATGACGGCATGGTTCCGAAAATAACAGACTTTGGTCTGTCAAGACTACTTGATCAACAAGAAACTAATTGCACTTCATCTCGTATTGGAACATTGTAAGTTAATGCCACTTTTTAATACTGTACATTCTAGTAATAAGAAATATGTGTTCTCATTGTGATCATTTTAACACTTTGAAATTGCGTTCATGTTGTGATTCAGTGGTTACATGGCAAAAGAATTTTTAGAAAACGGTACAATTACACCAAAGCTAGACATATTCAGTTTGGGTGTAATAATCCTGGAGGTAATAACAGGACACAGGGAATACCCAGACGTTACTACAACACCTTCAGATGACTTTATCAAGCTTGTAAGGAGATTCTGTCATGCATTTCGAGATGGAGGTCTTCGTTTCATAGACACATTGTTGCATTTCACCTTTTGCAAGCTAACGTTCTATCTACATGCTTGTTCTGTTGTCACAGACGCTTGAGAAATGGAGAAATGTGTTGCAAAGGTCGGCTAGTTACGGATCTCTTGAAACAGATTGCGAACAAATAAAGAGATGCCTCCGGGTGGGGCTAATCTGCGTGGATACTGACCGCACCAAGAGGCCCCCGGTAGCGAAGGTTATCAGGATGCTCCAAGGATTGGAAAGTATCGACTGCGATATTAGCAACGAGGTGGCAGCATAATCAGCAGGCCAGGTATGATCATTTGCTAGTCCTTTCCTCGTCTTTTTAGGGGTGCATCTCAGTATCTGTATATCTAATGCTTGAAGACCTTGCATTCATATATATGTAGTGCGGCGGACCTTGCAGCCCAGCGGTTGCCGAAGCGCGTGACGCTTAACAGTGGCCGGTCTGACTGACTTGTAATTTCGTGTTACGGTTTGAGTGTGGGGGCTCCTAGGCCGATACTTGTATGATGGTACTGAACCCTGTATGTGTTTGTATGATAGTGCTGGACTGATCTGCTCTGCTCGTGTGGTGAATGTAGTTATTTGGCATAGTCTATTTGCCCGTCATTCATAATTTCATCTGGATAAGCAAGCAGCGCACTGACTCCAATGAGTTTCGAACCGTAACTGGAGTGAGTTTGTTTGTGCTTACTTATTTCTGCCGGTTGTGCAAAGAGAATCCATAGTACAGATGCGCGTAATTTAACGATTTACTGCAGCCACATCTGTAACGTTACTCGGGTGATTTATTTATTCCGATGGACGAGGGCTGCACTTCCTTGTCAAATGATTTATTTACAGTCGGTGATCACGCACGCCAGCACACATGGCGTTGGCGGGCCGTGCTCCTTCCTGTTCAAAAAAAGGGTTGCCGCGTGTGCTGCTCTGCTTTACTGTATCCGAGCACCACACCATTGACCATTCTCTCCGTCGAGACAGCAGAGCACTCCTCTGCCCGCGTTCCTTCCCTCTCCGGCCTACGCTCTACTGTACCGGACCGGCGCTGGCGGATCCGGGCTCCAGACTGCCGACTCCTTGCCGCCGGCCACACCCACCCACACGAAGCGAGGCGTTTGCTAGCCTCCAGGATTCCACACGAGCTGTATGTATTGATCTGGTCCAGTGTGCTTTTTTTTCCGCTTTTTTTTCGAATCGATCCAGGAACCAGGAGCAAGCGGTGGGGTACTCTACAGCTCTAGCTAGGATCCGGGTTTCTTTCTTCTCGCTTCTCCCGACGCCGCCATCAATCCACTGTGCCCAGGTGATCTGTCCAGAGGAGATGGACGACAACGCTTATTGGCCGGTGCATTGATCTTGGCCGGCGTGGCTCTCCCGCCCCAGCCCGACTCCGGCAGCAACCCGTACAGCATCATGGTGACCAAATTCGGCCGCCACGTGAGAAAACTGGAGGAGCACGCGGCGACAAACCACTCCGACCCCGGCGCCAATCATATAATTTCAGGCAACATCGTTCTCAACATGCTCTTCTTCTAGTTACAAATGTAGACGAATCTTCCGGACTTGACTGGAGCAAATGCTACAATATGATCGAGAGGATTTTCTATGGTTTATGCCACCTTCACGAGCAAATGGATAAGCCTATTATTCACCTGGATTTGAAACTACAAACATATTGCTCGACAACAATATGGTATAAAAAATTACAGACTTTGGTCCATCAAGACTGCTTGATCAATAACAAACTATTTGCACTTCATCTCGTGGTGGAATATTGCCACTTTTTAGTACCATACATCTTAGTCTTTAGGGTCAATTTAACACTTCAAAATTGTATTCGTGTTGTGATTCAGTGGTTACATGGCACTAGAGTCCCTGCATGGAGGTACGATTACACCAAAGTCAGACATATTCAGTTTAGGTGTAATAATCTTAGTCCACGAGTTAAGGTATCTGAGTGGCAGCCTCTACTTGCTATATCAAAGCTGAACTCCAATCCAGTTTATGTTACGGAAGATTTTGCTCCCAAGGTACTGCATGCTTTTACCTGCATACTACTAATACTTCTCTGGAGCTTATCTTTCAGATAAATCCACTCTCTAAGTTGGTGAAATTAACAATAGCTGGTCGACTTTGAATGCTGGAAAATGTTGTTTTTGAAGCTCAAGAAGGCGCTCGGCCACTTCAACAAAAAAAGCCTCTTTCCCAAGCCGGGACTCTTCCGAGGATAAGCACGCGGACATCCAAGGCAACACACTTGCCTTCTGAGTGATTTTACTCAAAGATTGCATAAGAATAAAATGAAATAACAATATATCATCTCACTAACTGAAGAAGTCTGCAGCGAAAGTTGAAACTGCTCATTCTGATTCTCCAATTTTTTTGTAGGCTATAAAGCACCTCCAGCAACCTGAGATAGGGAAGCTGGTGGACCCCGAGTGATCTGGAGAGTGGAAAGCCGGTGCAGCGACTCTGACCCGTTCAAGAGGCCCTCGAGGCAGATCATCGCGCGGGCCATCCTTGAGGAGTCGTCCCTGGCGTGGGCGGAGCTCGCCCTGTCGTCGTAGCACACGCCTCACCTCATTCCGCTGTAGATTTTCGTCAATGCTAACATTGATCTCTTGCACGCCACCTTCTCCACCTTCTTGGCTCTACTTATACATTGGTTGCTGAAGTGGGCAAGTGGGCGGGCTGGGTTTAGCTCAGATTCTCGTATAACGTTTGCCCATTTCGATCGACGTGTAATTATGTGTCGGTTAGTTACAGTTTGTGTGTGGGGGCTTGGAAATGCAATGCCGCTCCTAATCTGATATGATGCTGAACCTCGTTCTGCGTTTGTTTGTGCTGGACAAGTCCCTGGAGTTGAGCCCATAATGTTGGTAAAATCCTCAGAGACTACTTGGACCTCCTGGTGACTTAGCTTTGGAAGGCTTATTAGCATACCAGAATCTGAAGAAAGCATAGATAGATTAACAACCAATATATATAAAATCAACTTGTCCAATATTCTATTTGTATGATAAACTTGACACTAACCAATCAATACTGCCATCTTTGTATGATCAACACTTCCCGGTCCTTGAAGCATATTTATATTTTTCATTATTTCAGGCCTTTCTGCGAGTGTAGTTGAGCTAACAATGTTGGTAGAATCTTCACATGCTAATACATCCTCCTCATGACTTATATTTGGCAAAATTTCCAACATATCAGAACCTTAAGAAAGCATGAATGAAGACATTACCAAAAATATATGGAAAGATAACTAATCAAAGTCATGGAATATTCTATTTTTAATGATAAACTTAATACTGACCAATCAATACCGGTGTATCAGTACTTCCAAAATATACTGCTATTGGCGCTTCATTGCCAATGCTGCAGTCAATGTCTTTTGGTTCTTGAAGCATATTCATTATTTCCATTATTGGAGGTCTTTTTATGCGGTCAGGATTCACACATATTAGACCTATCTGAATGCATGTTTTTATTTGTTGGCACTGTACTTCAAGGGAGCTATACCCAGGTGCTCTAGATAAGGTATTTCTCCATTTCTTAAGTGACTGTCAAAACAGATCAAATACGAATGTTAATGCACTATGCAACATCTTCTCTTCGAAAAAGAACCTTTGTCCTGAAATGTGGAACAAGATTTGCTTACAAGCTGGATAAAGTCATCCGAGGATGTTCCAATGTTTGGGTAATCCCTGCGTCCCGTTATTATCTCCAAGATTATTACACCTAACTAAATATATCCGACTTTAGTGTAATTGTACCTCCATGTAGAAATTCTGGTGCCATGTAACAACTGAATCGCAACACGAACATAAATTTGAAGTGTTGAAGCGACCGTAAGGAAAAACACATTTTTCTTATGACTTTTTTTGGATTAAGAAGTAGAGTTAACTCACAATGTTCCATCGCGAGATGTAGTGTGAATAGTTTGTTGATCAAGCATTCTTGACAGACCGAAATCTGTAATTTTGGGCTCCATACTGTTATCTACCAATATGTTGGCAGGTTTTAGATCCAGGTGTATCATAGGATTATCAATTTGCTCATGAAGGTGACGTAAACCATTGCAAACCCCCTTGATTATTTTGTAGCGTGTGCTCCAATCTAGCCCAGAAGATTCATCTGCATTCGTAACCAAGAGATCATTCTGATAGTGTTGCCTTGGAATTCTACTGTATGTTCTCGGTTTTCCATTATTGATCCGTTCGAATGCACTTAGTATATGTGATAAAATACCTTTTTGACGATCTATGCTCAAAGCTCACAACCTACAATCCTAAACAGAGATGAACACAGAAAGAACACCCCATGTGGAATGCGATACCTGATAGATGGCTATTAAGGCTTCCTTTTGGCAGATATTCCAAGCAAATCAACCTTTCCGCCTGCTCTGCAAAAACATATTTCCCATTGTACTCTAAACATACATTCTGTATTTCATAGCAGTAGCCTACACATCGCACTATATTGGGGTGCTTAAGCGTCATAAGATGATAAACTTCATTCTCAAACTGCTCCTGCAGGCCTGGCATTAATGTTGATACAATCTTCTTCACAGCAATCATCTCCCCATTTTGCAGCACCCCCTGCTTAAAGTTGATCTCCCATTAACTACTATGCAAGGATATGAGATTTTCGGAACTAGTATAGTTAAAATATATACGAAAGGCACACAAAGATAAATTTCAAACAATAGAAAACATATGCTATAATATTACCTTATATACTATGCCAACAACACCTTGGCCAAGTATTCGCTCACGAGAGAAGTTATTTGTGATCTTTTTCAGATATTGTAGTGGCATATTGCGCGGTTTTGAACTCTGATCTTGTAATATGCTTTCCAGGATATTCAAACTACTACCTATCGGCACAAAATGGTGTGAAGCTATGATGTATACTCTCAGAACCAATGTCCCTTCCGCATGCGACCGCATCCGGCGCTTCTTGAGCACATAATGATTGCCAACGGCATGATGGATGGGCACAAATGAGGTCCCGTCGATTCTGACCTTCCCAAGGTCGAAGGACCTGGAGCCGTCATTGGATTTTCCGACATTGTAAACATATGCATGAAGAGCTAGCTCGGGAAGACGTGGCGGATAGGACACGTCGAAGCAAAAGCGCTCGTTCCACACTGGGTTCAGTGTTTTTTCCTTGATGGTTGTGCAGAACCGTTGACCATCAAATTTAAGATCTACACATGCGCTCGCGGATCCTTTACCGTACTTGGGGGACAGTCCGTGCGCACTTGCCACCTCCACGACCAACTTGTATGTCACCATTATCTCCAGTGATGTTGCAATTTACCGGACCGGACTTACTGCAGAAATGAGAAAGACCACCATTTCTTACCACAAGTATAAAGGTGTGCAACCAAAATATCTTCCGAAAGATTGTCCTAATTTAAGCCAAAACTCGTTATCATAACTCAGAAGATGTGCAACTGAAACATGTTGCGAAAGATACTCCTAATATAAGCCAAAACTCATTATCATAATCATACTCAAAAGATGTGCAACCTAAACATCTTGGGAAACCATATCAAAGGACACTCCTAATATCAAAACTGCAATATCATATTGAAGTGCAAAGTGCACTGATCCACTCCCTTTTAACTTTTAATTCAGTGAAATCAAAACCAGTGTCAAACAAGGACATGCAGGATGACTTAACTTCTGATTTCACTAGATATCAAAACAAACCCTGCTCAGTTTGATTCTTTTAAGTTTCTCCCCTCCGTTGGTAGATTCGGGGGAATTCTGACTGCCTGGTGTTCTAACCAATTCAAAGGGGAATTAGTTTTCCAAAATGACTTTGCTATCTCAGTTTTGCTGCAATCTACTACTTGTGGCAGTTGCTGGACTCTCACAAATGTTTATGCTCCTTGCCAAGATGCCAGAAAATTAGAATTCCTACATTGGCTTAATGGTGTTCAAATCCCAACTGAGGCTGATTGGTTACTGGTGGGTGATTTTAATCTCATTAGGAGCATCGCTGATAGAAATAAACCAGGGGGCATCATATCAGAAATATTACAGTTCAGTGAAGTCATTAGTGACCTAGGTTTGGTTGAAATACCTTTGAAGGGTAGAAGATTTACATGGAGCAATATGCAGGATTGTCCTCTACTGGAAAGATTGGATTGATTCTTTACTTCCCCTTCCTGGACTGAGTCCTATCCTAATACCCTGGCTTACCCAATGGCAATGATAACTTCAGATCACATTCCTTGTGTTATTAACATTCAAACCTCTATGCCCAAATGTAACATGTTCAGATTTGAAAATTGGTGGATGGAGCATGAAAACTTTTTGCCAATGGTTGAGCTCGTTTGGCAAAATTCTATTCACTTTGCAGATGCTGCTAAGAGGATTAATGCCAAATTTAAAATTCTGAGAAAACATTTAAAGACTTGGGCAAAAAATCTGTCACCATTGAAGCAAGAGATTGCAGATGCTAATAGTGTTATTGGCATGCTAGATTATGTGGAAAACAGTCGGCACCTTACTCCCAATGAGCATTTGTTGAGGAATGATCTTAAGGATCATCTCACCTCTCTTCTTCACAAACAAAAATTGTACTGGCAGCAGAGGGGGAAAATCAAATGGGTCACACTTGGTAGTGAAAATTCAAAGTTTTTCCATGCTTGTGCCACTGTTCAACACAGAAGAAATTCCATTGCCAGTCTTCAGTCACCTGATGGCATAGTCCTACAAGAGCACAATGAAAAAGCAGCACATCTGTTGCACTCCTTTAAGGAAAGGTTAGGCACTACTGAGCACACAAGCATTCCCACAGATCTGCTTGGTCTTCTGTCAGCCCATCCAGACCTCAGCAAGCTAGAGGAGCCCTTCTCTACAAAGGAAATAGATGCAGTTGTGGCAGATCTTCCTTCAAATAAGTCGCCAGGTCCAGATGGTTTCAATACAGACTTCATTAAGAAATGCTGGAATTCTTTATGCCACTGATTGAAAGAATTTTAAGGAGGCTAAGTTATTGCTCTCAATTCTTAAGTTATGATGGAAGGCTCTTAATGGTTAATGCAGTACTCTCCTCACTGCCTACTTTCCTGATGAGCTGTCTCAAACTATACAAAGGTACTATCACTGAAGCAAACAAATACAGAAGGCATTGTTTTTGGAGAGGTAAAGATCTAGAAAAGAAAAATCCTCCACTTGCTGCCTGGGATATGATTTGTAGACCTAAGGATCAGGGAGGCTTGGGGATTATTGATCTGGAACTGCAAAATGATAGTCTGCTTCTGAAAATGTTGCACAAGTTTTATAATTGTCTAGACATCCCATGGGTGCAGCTAGTGTGGGAATCTTACTATCAGCAAGGGATCCTCCCGGATATACCTGCCCACAAATATAAGCAATTTGCAGTCTGCCTTCCTGTTTCTGGGCATACCATTTTAACATGGTCTGATCCCTGGATTGGTACCCCTTTGGTCTCATCCTGGCCACACTTATCTTCATTCGTCAAGAATCCTAATATGTCTTTGCAGCACACTCTCCAGGTGCAGGACTACTCCACTCTGTTCAATCTACCTCTATCTGAGGAAGCTTATATCCAATTTCAAGATATGCAGTAGCTCTTTCAACAAATCAACCCTAGTGCTGGCACAGACATTTGGCAATTCCCTAAAGGAGCTAAGGAATTTAAGGTGTCCAACGCATACAAGCTCTTGGTTGGACAGCATCCCACCTTACCAGCCACTCATTGGATGTGGAAAGCATGCAGTCAATTAAGGCATAAGATTTTCTTCTGGTTGCTTCTCATGAATAGGTTGAGTACCAGAGAACTTCTGCAAAGAAAATCCTTCTTTCTTGAAGATTACACATGTGTTATGTGCAATGATGCTACCATTGAATCGAGAGATCATCTCTTCTTCAGTTGCAGATTTGCTCAACACTGCTGGAGATACCTATGCCCAAATTGGAACCCGGCGGATCGAGATATACAGGTCCAAATCTCAAATTTGCGCGCCCAAATAAGCTTGCCATTCGCAATGGATATCATCGTTCATGTTGCATGAGCAATTTGGAACACCAGAAATGATTATATCTTCAAGCACATTCCCCCAAGCCTATATGCCTGCAGAAAAAGAATGAAGACTGAGCTTCAATGGTTGGTGCACAGAGCTACACGAAAATCATTTGCTGCTTTACCTCAATGGGTGCAAGACTTCAGATAATTCTGTTTTTGTATATTAGTAGGCTGCTACTATTTTTTTTGTTGTTATTTCTTTGTTTTCCACTTCTGGGTTTTCATCCAGAGTGGTTGTTGTATGTCCTGATTTGTATAGCTTTTTCTAGCTTTTCTTTCTTTTTTGGACTATTGGACTTCTGTATTATTTATTTAAAATTTAATAAAAATACGCAGCAGAGTCCTGCTGTTTCCCTCAAAAATAAATAAATCAATAATCGCTCTACTCAGTGAGTGCGGTGTTTCGGAGACATACGACAGCTGAGGCGTATCCCAGCATACAGTAGAACAGTACTCCCTCCATTCCATAATCCTTGGCGTGATTTTAATTCAAATTTAAACTATAACCACGACAAAAAATATGAAACGGAGGGAATACCATAGATGATGCACGGAGGACCTTCTTTTTGTTTTGTGAAAAAGTTAGCTGCAAATATTTCTCCAACAAGCGGTAGCAAAACCGCGGGACGGAGTGCAGTGAAGAGAAGGAATATCTTGAGTTAAAGGAAAAGATTAAACCTTCGATCAAAGTTCGGATATGATGAGGCGGCCAGTCCCGCAGAGAAGGTCGAGGCAGCAGGAGAAGGAAGGAGGGAGACGATGATGACGACGACGACGACGACTGGGAGAGGAGAATGAGGCAAGGTCCGCTGCTTCGGTGAAGTTAATTAAGGAGCCGGCCGGGCTGCAAGGGGAGCTCGGCGGAGGTCTCGAGGCGAAGAGCTTGTACTAATTAACTTAAACGGCAAGAGAACTTTCCAATCGTGGCCAAGTTTAACGATTTCGTGGCATGACAAATGACAATGGATAAATTTGGGCACTTTTTCCTGTCCGGCCTGCAGGTCACACCGAGTGGGAGCAAAAAACGGCCGGCAGCTGAGTCAAACGTATAGCCACTGAGCATCAAATATAGTATTACCTCCGTCCCAAACTAGATGATAAATCTGGCATGGTCCAAACCATTGAAGACGTGAGTGCCGGCCAAGCTTGTGAATGGATAAGCGAGCAAGCAATGCACTGACTCCAGTGAGTTTCAAAACCTTGGACAGGTGCTCTAGCTCGCGTGAGTTAGGGCAACTCGGCGATACACATTTTGTACCGCGCGCGCGTTGTCCTCCCCTGGCAATGTCAGGCCAGTACACTACGACCCCATGGATTTCGACCCCCCCCCCCCCCCCCCCCCCCCGCGCCCCCCGTCCTTGCAGCCGCCACCCCACTTTCGTCCTCTTCGCCACCCCGACGGCACCACCTAGCTGCCACCATCGACGGTGTAGCCAGCAACCCGCACCCTACAAGCCTACACCCCTTCAACCAGGGCCGTCGCCGCCCTCGGCACACCATCACCATAGGACGTTAATTTTGACGACCTTGCTCCCGAAACCGGACATGACGGGAGTGTTCACTGATTGAGACTCATCCACGCCCGCGACCATCACCGCCCACAAGGTGTTCGGTCGTTTGCCCGACCTGTTTGTAAGGTACAAATTCATAACTTTGAAGGATCATGGTAGATAGCTCGGATGAGTTTTTTTACAATAACATCATCTGTTCATCATCGTCCCAAGAATCTCCGACATTGAAAGTGATGTTTTGGTTGTTACACTTCTCGTTAATGAACATATTTCAAAGCAATGACCATTATTGTACAAGGGTCGGTAAAGGGCCATGCTGTTGGTGAACGTTGCATGGGAAACAATTTTTTTTTCTTACGCACACGCAAGATCTATCCATGGTGATGAGCATCTATGAGAGGGAGAGTTGGATCTACATACCCTTATAGATCGCTAAGCGGAAGCGTTAAGAAACGCGATTGATGCAGTCGAACGTCTTCACGATCCAATCACGATCCGTCCCGCGAACTCCGATCTAGTGCCGAACGGACGGTACCTCTGCGTTCAACACACGTACGGCTTGATGATGCCTTCACCTCCTCGATCCAGCGAGCGATGGTGAAGTAGTAGCTCGAGTCCTCCGGCGGCACGATGGCGTGGCGGCGGTGGTGGTGGAGGAATTTCAGCAGAGCTTCGCTAAGCGCTACGCGGAGAAGAAGAACGAGGGAGAGGGAGGGCAGTGCCACGACATAGATGGGGTACGGCTGCCCTCTTTCTCCCTCCCTATATATAGGGGGGAAGGGAGGAGGGGGGCGCCCCTAGGGGGGCGGCGGCGGCCACCATATGTGGCGCCCCCTAAGGAAACCCTAGGGAGGCTTGGCCCCCAAGCCACCTAGTGGCGGCCCCCTAGGTGGGCTCCCCCACCCTTGGCCGAAGTGGGCTGGGGTTTGGGTGGCGCCCAGCCCCCTTGTGGGCTGGTGCGCCCCCTCACCTTGGCCCATGAGGCCCCCAACACTTGCCGGGCCCCCCCCGAAACACCTTTCGGTACTCCGTCAATTTCCCGGTACCTCCCGGAACACTTCCGGAACTTGATTCCCTTCGTCCTATATATCAATATTCACCTCCGGACCATTCCAGAGTTCCTCGTCATGTCCGGGATCTCATCCGGGACTCCGAACAACCTTCGGTAACCACCATAATGACTCAACTATACTTATATCGTCACCAAACGTTAAGTGTGTAGACCCTGCGGGTTCGAGAACTATGCAGAATTGACCGAGACACCTCTACGGTCAATAACCAATAGCGGGACCTGGATGCCCATATTGGCTCCTACATATTCTACGAAGATCTTTATCGGTCGAACCACGATGTCAAGGATTCATACAATCCCGTATGCAGTTCCGTTTGTCCATCGGTATGTTACTTGCCCGAGATTCGATCGTCGGTATCTCCATACCTAGTTCAATCTCGTTACCGGCAAGTCTCTTTACTCGTTCCGTAATACAAGATCCCGTGGCGAACTCATTGTTCACATTGCTTGCAAGCTCATTGTGATGTTGTATTACCGAGTGGGCCCTGAGATACCTCTCCGTCATACGGAGTGACAAATCCCAGTCTCGATCCATGCCAACGCAACAGACACCCTCGAAGATACCTGTAGAGCATCTTTCTAGTCACCCAGTTACATTGCGACGTTTGATACACACAAGGTTCTCCTCTAGTGTCAGTGAGTTGCATGATCTCACGGTCATAGAAACATATACTTGACATGCAGAAAATGATAGCAATAAACTTGACACGATCATATGCTACGTTCATAGTTTGGGTCTTGTCCATCACATCATTCTCCCAATGATGTGATCCCGTTATCAAATGACATCTCATGTCCATGGCCAGGAAACCTTGACCATCTTTGATCAACGAGCTAGTCTACTAGAGGCATACTAGGGACACAGTGTTTGTCTATATACCCACACATGTATTTGAGTTTCCAATCAATACAATTATAGCATGGATAATAAACGATTATCATGAACAAGGAAATATAATAATAACTAACTTATTATTGCCTCTAGGGCATATTTCCAACAGTCTCCCACTTGCACTAGAGTCAATAATCTAGTTCACATCATCATGTGATTAACACTTACATCACCATGTGATTAGCACTTACATCATCATGTGATTAACAACCAATGAGTTCTGGGGTTTGATCATGTTTTGCTTGTGAGAGAGGTTTTAGTCAACGGGTCTGTAACAATCAGATCTGTGTGTACTTTGCAACTCTCTATACTGTAGATGTTGCTACCACGCTTCACTTGAAGCTATTCCAAATGGTTACCCCACTATACGTATCCGGATTGCTACTCTGAGTCGTCCGGATTGGTGTTAAAGCTTGCATCGACGTAACTCTTTACGAAGAACTCTTTATCACCTCCATCATCGAGAAACATCTCCTTAGTTCTCTAGTTACTAAGGATAACTTTGACCGCTGTCCAGTGATCCACTCCTGGATCACTTTAGTACCCCTTGACAGACTCATGGCAAGGCACACATCAGGTGCGGTACACAGCATGGCATACTATATAGAGCCTATGGCTAATGGCATAGGGGACGACCTTCGTCCTTTCTCTTTCTTCTGCCGTGGTCAGGTTTTGAGTCTTACTCAACTTCACACCTTACAAATCAGGCAAGAACTCCTTTTTGACTGATCCATTTTGAACTCTTTTCAAAAACTTGGTAAGGTATGTTCTCATTGAAAGTCTTATCAAGCGTCTTGATCTATCTCTATAGATCTTGATGCCCAATATACTAGTAGCTTTATCCGGGTCTTCCTTTGAAAAACTCTTTTCAAACAACCCTTTATGCTTTCCAGAAATTCTACATTATTTCCGATCAACAATATGTCAACCACATATTCATATCAGAAATTTTATAGTGCTCCCACTCACTTTCTTGTAAATACAAGTTTCTCATAAACCTTTGTATAAACTCAAAAACTTTGATCACCTCATCAAAGCGTATATTCCAACTCCGAGATGCTTGCTCCAGTCCATAGAACGATCGCTGAAGCTTGCATACCTTTTAGCATCCTTAGGATCGACAAAACCTTCTGGTTGTATCACATACAACCTTTCCTCAAGGAAACGATGTTTTGACATGCATCTGCCAGATTTCATAATCGAAAAATGCAGCAACTGCTAACATAATTCCAACAGACTTTAGCATCGCTACGGGTGAGAGAGTCTCATCGTAGTCAAGTCCTTGAACTTGTCAGAAACCTTTTCGCGACAAGTCGAGCTTTATAAATGGTGACATTTACCATTAGCGTCTGTCCTCCTCATAAAAGTCCATTTGTACTCAACGAACTACCGTTCAACGGGCAAGTCTTACCAAAGTCCATACTTGGTTTTCATACATGGATCCTATCTCGGATTTCATGGCTCCCAGCCATTTGTTGGAATCCGGGCCCACCATCGCTTCTTCATAGTTCGTAGGCTCATCGTTGTCTAATAACATGATTTCCAAGACATGATCACCGTACCACTCAGGGCAGTACGTATCCGTGTCTACCTACAACGTTCGGTAGTAACTTGATCCGAAGTTTCATGATCATCATCATTAGCTTCCTCTTCAATTGGCATAGGCACCGCAGAAACATCTTTCTGCGTTGTGCTACCATCCAACTGAAGTGACGGTTCAACAAGCTCATCAAGTTCTACTTTCCTCCCACTCAATTCTTTCGAAAGAAACTTTTTCTCGAGAAAGGACCCGTTCTTAGCAACAAATACTTTGTGCTTGGATCTGAGATAGAAGGTATACCCAATGTCTCCTTAGGGTATTCTATGAAGATGCATTTGTCCGCTTTGGGTTCGAGCTCATTAGGTGAAAACCTTTTTCACATAAGCGTCGCAGCCCCAAACATTAAGAAATGACAGCTTAGATTTTTGCCAAACCATAATTCATACGGTGTCATCTCAACGGACTTTAGATGGTGCCCTATTAAAGTGAATGTAGTTGTCTCTAATGCATAACCCAAAAACGATAGTGGAAAAACGATAAGAGACATCATAGTATGCACCATATCTAATAGGGCACGACTACGACGTTCAGACACACCATCACTCTATGGTGTTCCAGGCGGTGTGAGCTGTGAAACAATTTCCACATTGTCTTAAGTTGCATACCAAACTCGTAACTCAGATATTCACCTCCACGATCATATCGCAGACATCTTATTTTCTTGTCACGATGATCTTCAACTTCACTCTAAAACTGCTTAAACCTTTCAAATGTTTCAGACTTGTGTTTCATTAAGTAAATATCCCCATATCTACTCAAATCATCAGTGAAGGTAAGAAAATAATGATATCCACTGCGTGTTTCAACACTCATTGGAACACATACATCAACATGTATCAATTCCAATAAGTCACTAGCCCGCTCCATCATACCGGTAAACGGGGTCTTAGTCATCTTACCCAAGAGGCATGGTTCACATGTCTCAACCGATTCAAAATCGAGTGAGTCAAAAGGTCCATTAGTATGGAGCTTCTTCATGCGCTTTACACCAATATGACCTTCGCGGCAGTGCCACAAGTATGTGGTACTATCATTACTAACTTTGTATCATTTGGCATCAATATTATAAATATGTGTATTACTACGATCGAGATTTAATAAACCATTCACCTTGGGTGCATGACCATTGAAGGTATTATTCATGTAAACAGAATAACCATTATTCTCTAACTTAAATGAATAACCGTATTGCAATAAACACGATCTAATCATGTTCATGCTCAACGCAAACACCAAATAACATTTATTTAGGTTCAACACTAATCCCGAAGGTAGAGTGAGCGTGCGATGGTGATCATATCAACCTTGGAAACACTTCCAACACGCATCGTCACCTCGCCCTTAGTTAGTCTCCGTTTATTCCGTAGCTTTTATTTCGAGTTACTAACATTTAGCAACTGAATCGGTATCTAATACCCAAGTGCTAATAGGTGTACTTAGTAAGGTACACATCAATAACACGTATATCAAATATACTTCTGTCGACGTTGCCAGCCTTCTTATCTACCAAGTATCTAGGGTAGTTCCGCTCCAGTGACCGTTCCCCTCATAATAGAAGCACTTAGTCTCAGGTTTGGGTTTAACATTGGGTTTCTTCACTCGAGCAGCATCTGGCTTGCTAATCATGAAGTTTCCCTTCTTGCCCTTGCCTTTCTCGAAACTAGTGGTTTTACCAACCATCAACACTTGATGCTCCTTCTTGATTTCTACCTTCGCGGTGTCGAACATCGCGCATTGCTCATGGGATCATCCATCCCTGGCATGTTATAGTTCATCACGAAGCTCTAGTAGCTTGGTGGCAGTGACTTGGAGAACTATATCAATCACTATCTTATCTGGAAGATCAACTCCCACTCGATTCAAGCGATTGTAGCACTCAGACAATCTGAGCACATGCTCACTGATTGAGCTATTCTCCTTCATCTTGCAGGCAAATAATCTTTGTTGGAGGTCTCATACCTCTCAACACGGGCACGAGCCTGAAATCCAATTTCAGCTCTTGGAACATCTCATATGTTCCGCGACGTTCAAAACGTCTTTGGAGCCTAAATTCTAAGTTGTAATGCATGACACACTGAACTATCAAGTAGTCATCACAACGTGCCTGTCAGACGTTCACAACATCCACATACTACGCTGGAGGGGGTGGCGCACCAAACGGCGCATCAAGGACATAAGCCTTCTGTGCAGCAACGAGGACAATCCTCAGTTTACGGAGCCAGTCCGCATAATTGCTACTACCATCTTTCAACTTACTTTTTCTCTAGGAACGTATCAATAAAACAGGGGAGCTACAACGCGAGCTATCTACAACATAATTTGCAAAGACACTTTAGACTATGTTCATGATAATGAGTTCAATTAATCATATTACCTAAGAACTCCCACTCAAATTGACATCCCTCCAGTTATTCGAGTATTACATGATCCAAATTCACCAACCCAAGTCCGATCATCACGTGAGATGGGGTGGTTTCAATGGTGAACATCTTCATGTTGATCATATCTACTATATGACTCATGTTCAACCTTTCGGTCTCTTGTGTTCCGAGGCCATGTCTGTACATGCTAGGCTCGTGAAGTTTAACCCGAGTGTTACGCATGTGCAACACTGGCTTGCACCCGTTGTATGCGAACGTAGAGTCTATCACAACCGATCATCACGTGGTGCTTCGAAACGACGAACTTTCGCAACGGCGCACACTCGGGGAGAACACAATTTTATCTTGAAATTTTAGTGAGGGATCACCTTATAATGCTACCACCGTCCTAAGCAAAACAAGGTGCATAAAAGGATTAACATCACATGCAATTCATAAGTGACATGATATGGCCATGAACTTATGCTTTTGATCTCCATCTCCATCGTCAGTGGCATGACACCATGATCTCCATCGTCACTGGCATGACACCATGATCTCCATCATCTTGATCTCCATCAACGTGTCGCCATCGGGGTTGTCGCGCCAACCATGCTTCTACTACTATTGCTACCGTTTAGCGATAAAGTAAAGCATTACATAGCGTTTAAAGATTGACACGCAGGTCATACAATAATTAAAGACAACCCTATGGCTCCTGCCGGTTGCCATACTCAACGACATGCAAGTCGTGATAATCTATACAAAACATGATCATCTCATACATCACATATATATCATCATGTATTTGGCCATATCACATCACAACATACCCTGCAAAAACAAGTTAGACGTCCTCTAATTGTTGTTGCATGTTTTACGTGGCTGCTACGGGTATTCTAGCAAGAACGATTCTTACCTACGCAAAACCACAACGGTGATATGAAAATTGCTATTCAACCTTCTACAAGGACCACCTCAATCAAATCCGATCCAACTAAAGTGGGAGAGACAGACACCCGCCAGCTATCTTTATACAACAAGTTGCATGTTAGCGATGGAACCGGTCTCTCGTAAGCGTACGAGTAAGGTTGGTCCGAGCCGCTTCATCCCACAATACCGCTGAATCAAGAAAAGACTAAGGGAGGAAGCAATCTGAACATCAACGCCCACAAACTCATTTGTGTTCTACTCAATATCTCATCTACGCATAGACCTAGCTCTGATACCACTGTTGGTGAACGTTGCATGGGAAACAAAAAAAAATTCCTACGCACACGCAAGATCTAGCCATGGTGACGAGCATCTATGAGAGGGAGAGTTGGATCTACATACCCTTGTAGATCGCTAAGCGGAAGCGTTAAGAAACGCGGTTGATGTAGTCAAACGTCTTCGCGATCCAATCATGATCCGTCCCGCGAACTCCGATCTAGTGCCGAACGGACGGCACCTCCGCGTTCAACACACGTACGGCTTGATGCCGCCTTCACCTCCTCGATCCAGCGAGCGATGGTGAAGTAGTAGTTCGAGTCCTCCGGCGGCACGATGGCGTGGCGGCGGTGGTGGTGGAGGAATTTCAGTAGAGCTTCGCTAAGCGCTACGCGGAGAAGAAGAAGAACGAGGGAGAGGGAGGGCAGCGCCACGGCATAGATGGGGTACGGCTGCCCTCTTTCTCCCTCCCTATATATATGGGGGAAGGGAGGAGGGGGGTGCACCTAGGGTTTCCCCTAGGGGGGGCGGCGGCGGCCACCAGATGTGGCGCCCCCTAGGGAAACCCTAGGGAGGCTTGGCCCCCAAGCCACCTAGTGGCGGCCCCCTAGGTGGGCTCCCCCACCCTTGGCCGAAGTGGGATGGGGTTTGGGTGGCGCCCAGCCCCCTTGTGGGCTGGTGCACCCCCTCACCTTGGCCCATGAGGCCCCCAACACTTGCCGGGCCCCCCCCGAAACACCTTTCGGTACTTCGTCAATTTTCCGGTACCTCCCGGAATACTTCCGGAACTTGATTCCCTTCGTCCTATATATCAATCTTCACCTCCAGACCATTCCGGAGTTCCTCGTCACGTCCGGGATCTCATCCGGGACTCCGAACAACCTTAGGTAACCACCATAATGACTCAACTATAGTTATATCGTCACCAAACGTTAAGTGTGTAGACCCTGCGAGTTCGAGAACTATGCAGACATGACCGAGACACCTCTATGGTCAATAACCAATAGCGGGACCTGGATGCCCATATTGGCTCCTAGATATTCTATGAAGATCTTTATCGGTCGAACCACGATGTCAAGGATTCAGGCAATCCCGTATGCAGTTCCCTTTGTCCATCGGTATGTTACTTGCCCGAGATTCGATCGTTGGTATCTCCATACCTAGTTCAATCTCGTTACCGGCAAGTCTCTTTACTCGTTCCATAATACAAGATCCCGTGGCCAACTCACTGGTCACATTGCTTGCAAGCTCATTGTGATGTTGTATTACCGAGTGGGCCCTGAGATACCTCTCCGTCATACGGAGTGACAAATCCCAGTCTCGATCCATGCCAACTCAACATACACCCTCGGAGATACCTGTAGAGCATCTTTATAGTCACCCAGTTACGTTGCGACGTTTGATACACACAAGGTTCTCCTCCGGTGTCAGTGAGTTGCATGATCTCATGGTCATAGGAACATATACTTGACATGCAGAAAACGATAGCAATAAACTTGACACGATCATATGCTATGTTCATAGTTTGGGTCTTGTCCATCACATCATTCTCCCAATGATGTGATTCCGTTATCAGATGACATCTCATGTCCATGGCCAGGAAACTTTGACCATCTTTGATCAACGAGCTAGTCTACTAGAGGCATACTAGGGACACAGTGTTTGTCTACATACCCACACATGTATTTGAGTTTCCAATCAATACAATTATAGCATGGATAATAAACGATTATCATGAACAAGGAAATATAATAATAACTAACTTATTATTGCCTCTAGGGCATATGTCGAACACATGCATCTGCATTGGATCGTAATAGAGAAGGGGGCTATATCCAACTCTCTAACGATTATTTCCATCACACAAATCCACTATTCCCTGCCAATCTTTTCCGGCAACGCTTCCAGATGACGAGACCATTGTTCAATCGTATTTGAGAGGGATTGATGGGCTATGATGATTACTTCAAATGCAAGCCAGATGCCAATGGTAAGAATGGCTTCTCCTCTTATCAGGAATGCATGCAGCTGTTCGGATGCTTGCATATGGAGTTTTTGGCGATCTTGTTGGTGAGTACATGCATAAGTGAGTCCACATGCCTTGAGTCAATGTAAAAGTTCTACAAAGTTGTGGTTCAGGTGTTTGACCCAGAGTACTTGAGAGAACCAAATGTTGAGGATATAACCCGGTTGTTATCGCTCAATGCTTTGAGAGGCTTTCCGGGATGCTTGGAAGCATCGATTGTATGCACTGAGAGTGGAAGAACTGTCAATGTGCTTGGTAGTGGCAATATATAGGACATGTTGGAGAGTGCACGGTCATACTTGAAGCTATGGCATCACAATCTGTGAATTTGACGCTCTTGTTTTGGCATGCCAGGTTCTCAAAATGATATCAACGTGTTTCAACGCTCTCCGGTGTTCTCGAGGCTTTCAGAAGGCAATTCCCCAGAGGTCAACTATGAGATCAATGGCCATCCATACAACAAGGTATACTACCTACATGATGGTGTCTATCATCTATGAAGACAATCTCCAATCCCCAAGGAGAGAAGAGGGCTAGGTTTGACAAAGAACAAGAGAGTGCTAGAAAGGATATGAAGTGTGCTTTTGGTGTGCTCCAATCTTTCTAGGCTATTGTTCGGTACCCTGCTAGAACATGGAGCAGTGGTACCATGTGGACGGTGATAACTGCTTGTGTGATCATGCACAACATGATCGTAGAGTATGAACGTGATGACATAATCTATGACCAATGGTGAGAGTACCAGGGTGATTGGTTGAGCTCGGAGGCGAAGCGGTAATTTGAACAGTTCCTCCAATTTCATCATGAAATGCGTGATCGGACAACTCATATTCAACTTCATAATGATTTGATGTAGTATGTGTGGACTCACGTACGGAAACCAGTAGTTCCTTTTCTTCCATTTTATTTGCTACAATTTTTAAATTCATTTGGTTGTAAACTATGTGATTTTTATTCATGTGGTTGTAAACTATGTGACTTATTCGTTTAATCATGTGCAATATTTCATTTATTACAATTAAGATTTGTATAGAATGGCAAAAATGATAAATCGATAAAAAACCCGAACATAGCAGACCAAAAGGACGCGTCGTTGGGTGCCATGGCCAGGAAAGGGCAGATAATGGCCGGACGCCTAACCGCATGGCCACCTAAAACGGACTAAAAGGGACATATTTTGTGTCCGTATGGGTCACCCCATGTTCCATTCATGATAACATTGTTATTGACGATAGTTGGGTCACTATGGAAAATGACCAACTAGATAGCTTCTGCAACTTTTTGTTCAGTTTAGTGTTAAATTAAATCTATACTTGCACATTTTATCTTGCAATTTATAATGTGTTAATAGGATTATACGAATGATGATATTTCTTTGGTTGTTTTGTTCAAATACACTGAGCTCAAGATGTACCTAAATTGTGTTGATTCAAATTATCCTGAACTCAGGATGTACTAACGTGCTTAAATTGTGATGAGATATTGATTTCCAGTCATGCAAAATTATGTTGCTGCTAGGAAAAACTGCTGCTAAATTATTCCCTTGTAGCAACTTTGTCTCATATTTATCAGGCAACTTTTACAATTCTGTGGCAACGATATAAGGGGAGTTTGTTACATTGTAAAGATTGGATTTTTAAATTTTCTACATCATGTTATATCAGTATGACAAACCCTGCCTACCAAACATAAATTTTAAACAAAGAGGATTGTGGATGGAGGGGTTTTGAGGAGATTGGGTGGAAGGAAGGGATTCAACCAATCCCCCCCCCCTCCCCCCCCCCCCCCCCCCCCCCCCCCCCCCAAACCTCCTCAATACACTTCTACCAAACAAAGACTTAGGGGTATAGGTGCCTCAAAAAATATTGGCTACAGGTATAAAAAAAAGGTCCACGGATATGACTCATCTAAAATGTACTGTCTCACTGCAGAAGCAGCAGAACTAGAAGAAATGAAAACCAACTTTGCTCAATTTTAAAAGGTCAGGGAATTTTCTAGATAGACAGGACAAATGAGCACCAAGAACTTTTACAGCGTTATCTTCAATACAATAACCTTAAGGTGCACCATCAGGTGATTGCCCAAAGGTAATGGTGGACAAATACAAAGGTTCGAGAATGTGTGACAGCAGTGCACCTGTAGTGGAGTACATGCATAAATTCATGACAGTCCATAGAGTAAGAAAATCGAACACTTGATCAGGTGATCGTGAAGACTTTAGAGCCAAAAACACAACTGGAAAACAAATTGGTTGCCATTAAAAGTTGTCTGCACCATATATCGACATACATCACATGACTAGTACCATCAAAATGTCAAAATAAGCGATCTTACATTGTCACAATATGAATCTGCAAATGATTCTGGAAAACAAACCTTGAATCCCAACGACACACCAGTGCGTAATTTTGTCAAAACAGCTCAATGACAATTTTGTATCACCACGCCCTGGCTTCCTCTAAACGAAACAAACATCTGATACGCAAAGCAGTACGCCGATCAAAAAATATGTAACGAATTAGAAACATCGCAAAAAAATGCTAAGATGTATTATCAGGAACAAATGCTAAGATGTATTATCAGGAATGCAGGAGATAATTCAGCTTTGGAAGAACAACATCAAAAAATCATGTGGTATATACAAGGGAGCTGGGTGATATAGAGATGCAGCTGATGCCCGTCCTTGTTGAGCCTCCACCGCCCATCAGGGCCAGAGGCATCCAGCCAACTTGGCAGGTTGTTCGTGCCGACCACGGCATAGATGAGGCGGAGGAGCGTGCAGCGGGCGACGACCTCGGTGTGGGCCTCATGGACGAGGTCGTCGCAAGGCCCGAGGCGTGCTGCGCCGAGGCACTTGGTGCCGGTGGCCAGGGAGAGGACGGTGGGGTTCAGAGCAGGAAGGCGGCGAGGACGGTGGACTCGGGCCCCTGCGGCTTACCCTTCTTGGGGAGAGCATAGTACTGGCGAAGGGTGGCCGAGGAGGCGGCCTCGGCCCACAGGACGCGTCTTGCGGCTTCGGCAAGGAGAAGGGCATTTAGGCAAGACAATGACTCTGGTCCAGAGGTTACGACCTACAGAGTTCAACAAACAATGATTCAGTGAATAATAATCAGAATTAGAGTATTTCTTATGGATCCAACCAGGGAAACCTCAAGAGACAAAAAATACCAAGCTGGTATTTTCTGAACTTATTTATATGGTAGAGAATTCTCATGTGTAGACCGGACGGATGCTATTAGGTCAAAGTGTCAAACTAGTCAATTCAGGCAAGCACACATCTTTTATTTTTACCTTTTTTTTTAATCAGGCTTGCTCACATCATAACTGGAAATTACCACAAGCTTCAGGAAATATATAAATTCAGCATTCATCATTCCACACTATTACAAACCATAGGGAGCTAGTCAATTCAGGGTTCATCACTCCAAGATATTACAATACAGGAAACTAATTTATCTACTCCAAGATATTTACAGTACATAAATTCAGCACTTAACATTCAATGATTTCGCAAACAATAGGAAACGAGTAGTTTCGGTGTTCATCGACTTCGGGCATGGCATTCTGCACCGTTCTTGCTGTATGACAGGATCGGTAGACAGCACTATTCAGTCCCAGATAACCCGGTATCAAAGAACCAAGCACATGCGCATAGACGACCAACGTGTTCAGAACTTCAGATGCTGGAAACATTGTCATCAAATTGTACACCTGGTTTTTTGGCAGGTTAGCCAAGGAATTTAATATACTACATAAGCAGAACTAGTAATGGCTCGTTCTTATGGAACATACATATATAGCGATGTTTTCCAGAAGACACAATGGGAAAAGTAAGCATCATGGGGATCTATATGGTGTACCTCTCAATCTCTCATGCAGTTACTAGGTCCAATTTTTTTCTTCTGAATGTGCTGAATCTTTTGCCAGTTTAGATCTCCAATTGTTTCACATGATCTCGTGAGCACCTCATTGCAGCGCTTGAGTTCAAACTCTTCAAGGGACCGGGGCAGTTCTGGAAGAGACTGGATATTCGGGCAATCAACCATGGACAGTTTCGTGAGGGCATGGGGCAGCACTGGAAGAGACTGAATATTCGGGCAATAATCCATGGACAACTCCTCAAGGGACTGGGGCAGTACTGTAGGAGACTGAATACTCTTACAATATTTGATGGACAGTTTCTTGAGTGACTGGGGCAGGACTGGAAGAGACTGGATATTCTGACATAATTCAATGGACAGTTCCTCGAGTGATTTCAGGCACACCATGTTATCTGGTAAGGTCACCCAAATGCATGCCGAAAGAGATAGGGCACGAAGTAGAGTGAAGACCTCAAAAACGGGAGCTTAAGTACTTGCAGGCACTTTAAGCCACCGTTCTGCCTACCCACCATCCAATTAGGGTATCTCACTCCATTGTACCCGCCGAGTTCCAGTTTTTCAAGTTCCTTCGGAGGGCATAGACCCTCAAGCACCTGTACTTCAACTTCTGGATTGCAGCTCTCCTGATCACAATCCCAGCATAGTTCTAGCTCGGTGAGTCGCTCCTTATTTTTGACGAAAAGGCAGGGCCACTGCTTTTCATTGCGAGTAGGAGAAATAAATAGTTACAAAAAACAAGATTTCAGAAGGGGGGGAATGGGGTTAGAGATACATCAGAAGTACATCAGTCTGGCTCTAGGGGTCGCTCTACAAGAGCCATTGCACGCTTTCGTCCAGCATCTACCCAGTCCCTCGCTTCTACCTGAATCTTCTGATACACTTGTGTGGGGAGACAAGAACTATTTCTGAATGTTCGGTCATTTCTTTCTTTCCAAAGATTCCACCATACCAGGGCCAAAATTGATCTCCAAGATTTCGCTTTTTCCTTTCTCATGGAAGAATTTGTACGCTGCCACCAACTTACAAGGGAATCATCATCGGCTGCTGCCATACTAGAGCTCATATTCAGCTTGCAGATTGTCAGGTGCCACACTTCCTTCGCATAAGAACAAGAAGTAAGTAGGTGGGCAGCAGTTTCAGGTTCTTGTAGACAGAGCACACGCTGTGGGTTATGGGGCCATCCTCGCCTAGCAAGGTTGTCTGCCGTTAGACATCGATCTTGCGCAGCTAGCGAGACGAAAAACTGGCATTTTGGCGGGGCATCCGAGCTCCAGGAGAGCTTCGCATATGGTGGTTTAATGTTGGCAGTCAGGGTGGCAGCATAGGCCGAGCTGGAGGAGAACTGGCCGTTGTTAGTCCAGCGCCAGGTGAGCGAATCGTCATGAGTCTGAGTGAGCTGGATCGACTGCAAATCATTCCAAAGGGTTATGAATTGGGCGATGGCATGTTGAGTTAGGTTTCCCTTGAAATGTCTCATCCCCTTTCCATCAGCAAGGGCACACCTGATGGATATTGTTTTGATCGTGCATTGGCTGAAAAGCTCAGGGAACCTCCTCGAGAAACTTTCTCTTTGATACCAAGGGTCTGTCCAGAATTTTGTGTTGGCGCCGTTTCCAATGTTAAACTGCACCGATGCCTCAAAGAGAGCTCTGACCGAGGTGCTGATTGGTAGAGGCAAGCCGAACCAAGGCCTATCAGGTTCCATCCACGATAGCCAAAGCCATCTGCCTCTCATTGCCTCGCTCTTTTGGGTTAAACAGGGGATTCCAAGCCCCCCAAGCTTCTTGGGCAAGCAAACCTGGTTCCAATTGACTAGACATTTTCCCCCAGTTGCCTCATCTTTATTTGCCCATAGGAATCCTCTGCAGCCCTTGTTAAACTTTTTGACTACCCACTTAGGGGGCTCAATGGCTAAAATCTGAAAGATAGGCAAAGCATATAAAACCGAGGTGATCAGGGCAAGTCTGCCAGCAGTGGGGAGCATTAATTTGATCCATCCCGAGGTGTTCCGCTTGAGTTTGTCAAAGATAGGTTGATAGTGAATTTTCTGGAGTCTTGTAAAGCTTAGGGGCATCCCAAGATAAGTGACAGGGAACTCCTTGATTGGGCATTGCAGAATCATGGCCAGCTGATGGATATCAATGTTATCACACCGGATGTGGCATAAATTGCTTTTGCTGAAGTTAGTCCAGAGGCCGGATGCATTTCCAAATACTTCCAAGATCTTCTTCACCGCTGTGATTTCCTGTGAGTTGGGATTGACAAAGATCATCACATCATCGGCATAGAGGGAGGCTCGCAATGTCGGTAGGTTTCTTCCAAAAGAAGGCAATATTTGGGCAGAGACAGCACTCCTCATCAAAGCATCCAGGATGTCCATAACTAGCACAAATAGAAGCGGAGACAACGGGTCGCCCTGCCGTAGGCCCTTTCGGTGCATAATTATGTCAGTGAGCTCCCCATTGACAAGGACTCTGGTTGAAGACGAGGCGAGCATGGAGGCGATCGAGTTCCTCCAAGTCTGGCTGAATCCTTTGGCAGCAAGGACCTCCAACAAAAATTCCCAAGATACACTATCAAATGCCTTTTCGATGTCTATCTTGAGCATAATGGATGGAATCTTCTTCAAGTAGAGGGACCTGACCATGCCTTTGACAAACATAAAGTTGTCGTGAATTGCTCTTCCTTTGATGAAAGCACTTTGCGAAGGCAATACTAATTCCTTCAGCCTTGGTTGCAGTCTTCGTGCAAGAATTTTCATGATTAGCTTTGCAAAGAAGGTGAGCAGACTTATAGGCCTATAATCCTTGGCTTCAGCAGCATCGGCCCTTTTCCTGATGAGAATCAACGTGGCATTATTTAGGCTAGCAAGGTTTGCATTGTCCATCCCCTCAAAAGCTTTGATTGCACACATTATGTCATTCTTTATGATATCCCAACAATTCTGAAAAAATAGTGCGGTGTAACCATCGGGACCGGGTGCTTTTCTGGGGTTCAGATCCATAACAGCAGCTCTCACTTAGTCTTCCGAGAAGGGTCCGTCAATACTGCTCAAGTTAATCGGGTTGATGCCAAGAGCAGCAAAGTTTATGCAGCAGCCTCTCTGAGTTCTGGAACCCATAACCGAGGAGAAATGCTCCCAAACAGCGTGCAATTTGTCTTCTTGGCTAGTAACTACTGCCCCCTTGTGCAGCAAATTGAGCACAAAATTCTTTTGTTGTCTTGCCGAAGCTTTTGCTTGGAAGAAGGAAGTGTTAGCATCTCCATCTCTCAACCAATCAATTCTAGAGCGTTGTCTGCTGTGAGCACACTGAACAACAGCAATACCAAGCAAATTCATCTTTAAGGCTGCCCTTAACCGTCTCTCCCTGTCGGACAGATCCCTTTCATCTAGGGCGACGTCCAACCGTCCAATAAGCTCACTAGAAATTGCCGCACGGAGCTTGAGGTCTCCGATGTGAGCAGTGCTCCACTTTCTTAAGGCTCTGGCCATTCTTGTGAGCTTGCAGTGTAGCCGTAGGTATGGGTCTGAGCAATTGGTTGGTTGCGCCCAACAGTCAAGTACTAGTTGATTGAACCCCTCAAAATTTACCCAATAATTGTCAAATCTGAAGTGTCTCGGAGGCTGGAAAGAAACATCAGTGGAGAGCAGCAATGGGCAGTGATCAGATAGGTCTGTGGCAAGTGCAGCAAGTAAACAACAAGGGTGTGTTGTCATCCACGGATCATTATAGAGCACCCTGTCCAGCTTCACTTTTGTTGCAATTTGTTGTTTGTTGTTCGTTTGTCATCCACTGAGTGCACTGATAAAGGTCCTTGGTAAAATTAGACTGTGTGATTTGCCGATCCTGTAAGTAAGGTGACGTATATGCTTGACACCAATAGGTTCTAAGAAATTGACATGCCAAGTCAAACCAAAATTCACGTTCAGTACCCGCAATTTTTGCAGCCTCATGATTATATTCTTGAAAACTTCTTCATCACGTGGTGTCCATAATTTGATAACTTTAATGATGAGAGTGCGTAAATTTTTCAGTTGAAAAGTCTTCATGGCAAGCTTCTCTCCATTATAAGTATCAATGAAAAGATGGCGAACACCTGGAGGAATTTCTCCTGTCCATCCATCCCCAATTCTAAAGCAATCGTGTCCAGAGATCCTCTCTGCTAAATCATACATCAGATCATGCATTAAATATTAGTCCTCACCACAGAACTCCTTTCCCCCAAATTGCAAAAATGAGATTGACGCAAGTTCATCAAAGTAATCCTGACCAACATCTTCCATTTCCTTCCCAGCAATAGTACTTCTTATAAACCCTTCTGCCACCCACAACTTAACTAACACATTACGTCTGAAATGATGTCCTCTGGGGAACATACTACAGTAAGCAAAGCATTGTCTAATCTGCTCATTAAGATGCTGGTAGCTCCATGATAGAGCTCCCATCGTCTCGTTCAATAAGTCCTGATCTCTAGCTCTTCTCCAAAACTCAACATTTTTTCTTTTACGGAGTTGTCCTCCCACTGTACTGGCTGCTAGAGGTGACCTCTTAAGCTTTTCTGCAATGTGGGCCCCAATATTCCAGAGTGTGTTCCCAACTCCATCGTTTGCATTCCCATCTCCAAGTGCATAATACATGAATAGCTCAAGGAACATACTATCATCCAAGTCACTAACTGGAAAATTGGCACATCTCACATCAGGACCAAGATCCGAGAAGGCATCTACATTTCGATTTGTCGCTTGGATCTTGCTTCCTCTCTTTCCAATCTTGAATGGAGAAAGTAATTGTGGTAGATTCTGCTCACCAACATCCTTGTTGGTTGTTGCACCAGACATCATCTAGTACCAAGAAAAACCTTTTGCCACTCAGCTTATCCTTCAGTTCTCTTTGTAGCCTATCAAGACTATTAAGTTCACAATCATATCCTTCAATTGCCTCAAACATTTGCCTGTAAATGGCCTCGATGCTATGTTTTTGAGAGAGATAAACCCATAATAGAATGTCGAAATGGCCATCTTTTTCGGCTAGCTTGTCCTTTTCTTCCTGGGCATAAGCAAACTGTGCAAGGGTTGATTTCCCTGATCCACCTATGCCATGAATTCCAACAACAGAATAACATAGACCCCTATTCATGTTTGCCTGAGCATGAGCTGCCTTCTCATGAAGCATTTCTATGATCTTGTCACGCTCCTCATCTCGACCAATTATCTTTACTGGGGAAGTTGCAGTGGTACATGCATTGGCTGCAATAGGTTGCCTCTCACCGCCCTTATTTACGGTGGGCAATTTCAGACATTCCAAAATTTGGTATGCTTCATTTATAACCTTTTCTATTTTCTCTAGGCTCCGCTTTAATTGCCTTTTGGACATACCAGTCTCCTGCAAAACAAAATCACACGCAAGGATCCATGTTTAATAACGGAAATAGGACAATGTTTTAAATAGCGGGCTATGATAAATAGCGGCGGACCTCCAAATAGGCTATAGCAGGCTATAGCGGGCTTTTTGTACATGAGACCATTTAACGGCACCCTTCTGAAAAGGCTATAGCGAAGCTATAGCGGGCTATTTAAAACTATGAAATAGGTGTGGCTAACATATTTTAGGGGAAATTTGTGACATCCCGCCAACATATCTGCAAGCTAAAGCTGAGTTGCACTTGCCTCCGTTAGCATTAAGTAAGGTTGGAGCAGTGGGACAGACATATGTAAAAGTAGTCAAAAGAACAAATTTTCGAACATTTAATACAACGAATTTTGAGTGCGAGAGAGAGAGATCTGAAAACAGCAGAGCTTGAGGATGGCAAACGACCTTATTTGTTAAGGGGGAGACGGCCAGGGACTGGACCTTCTTCTTCAGCAAAGCCATGTGATGAGGTCGTCTACCCTGGGTAGGGTCACAAGGCTGACTTCTTGGCCCACCTAGGGACCCTCATCGATATTGAAACTCCAGAGATGGAAGTGCACTCGGACGCTCCTGAAGACACACTCGGATGCTCCTGAAGACACACTCGGACGGCCACGGCCACACTCGGTCAATAGGAACTCAATGGTTCGGGAGACGTAGCGTCGAGTATTATGAAGAGACGTCCGCTAGGATTAATCAATCATGCGTTACCGGTAACGCTCTAGTTAAAGAAGCGGTTCCTGTAACGTAGCTTTAACTAGCATTTATTGCGGCGCTCGGCTGGTGGTGGCGCACTCTATATAAGCCACCACCGGACGCCGTAGCAAGGTTTCGACACTTTTATTCTCATTCTCCCACATAAGCAAAAACAAACCAGCCCCCGGGCTCGAGACGTAGGGCTTTTACCACTTCCGAGTGGGGCTTGAACTCGTACACATCCGAATGAAACACCTGAGCCGTACCTAGACTTCGCCCCTCCATTCGTACCCCCTAGTACTATTGTCAGGGTCATTCCCACGACAGTTGGCGCCCACCGTGGGGCCGCGCATCTAGCGAATTCCGGCGCAGGTGGAATTTCCATTTTCTCGTTCGTCATGAACGCTTTCGGTGGCGAGATCCACTTCGGGTCCCTCAGCTTTGCCGTCGACGATTCG
The DNA here is from genome assembly GCA_039707655.1 of Elymus sibiricus. Classification (NCBI taxonomy): domain Eukaryota; kingdom Viridiplantae; phylum Streptophyta; class Magnoliopsida; order Poales; family Poaceae; genus Elymus; species Elymus sibiricus. The sequence continues at coordinate 538,790,929 of CM077665.1, read as the reverse complement.
GCGTGGCTGCAGGAGGCGCCGCTGGACGCTGAGGCACTGCCCACCCGCGGCGCAGTGCACTTTAGCGCGACGACGTTCGGGGTTCTCCTCCGACAACCATCTTCACCCTATTGACCGGCTTCACCGACTCGTCTTGCGGCTTCTCGCCGGCGCTCCGGGCGCTCTCGGCTGCAGCGCTGGATCAAGCACGCTGTGGCGGCCCATGCCGCAGGACAGCGAGTGGCTGCCCTCGAAGCTGATGAGCCAGTCCACTGCCTTTTCTCGTCTTCGGATGACGACTCCTCCGATGCTGCTGGTTTCGAGAGCAGCGGCGAAGTGGCGGAGGTCTTGATGGCCGGGCCGGCCCGAGACGCTGCCCCTTCGGGGCATTCGGCGGGAGACACCCGCGATCGGGACGGCGACCGCCGCAACGCCAGCTCCGATGGCTACGTTCCCCGACCCCTCACTCAGGAGCAGCAGGAGGAAATCAGGCGCAGAAACGACCAGGTTCTCCAGACGCCCATTGCGGGTAACACCCCCGAAGAGATAGCCCTGGAGGCCGCTCGCCAAGCTACTCTGGCTGAGCGCGAGCGTCTCGAGCGGCTGCAGGATTCACTCGACGAACGCGCGGCAAGGGAACTTCCCAGTTCCAGTCGTAGCCGCCGCCAGTTGACGTTCATGAAGGATCGCCCGTACACCATCCCGACGATGCGTACACCTTTGATGAATCTGGCCGCGGCCACTCGGATCGTAGATTCGATCTAGCCGTTCAATTCGGCGGCAGGCGAGGGCATTCGGCAAATCCAGGCTTTGCTGAAGACTGCCCTTCAACAGAACTCTGAGGTATCACAATCTCATCATCGGATCCATAATGAATCCACTCGGGCAGATAATGTGCAGTCGGCTCACAGTCCGCTCGCGCCAAGGAAAGACCCACGAACTCCTCCTCATCCGAGAGGCCCGTACGGAGGATGTGGACGCGACGACCGTGATTTCAGTCGGACTCCCCCTCCGAGGGGCGGTCCACGTGGCCAACGTACATATGACGGAGGCTACCCACTCGGGAGAAACCGCGAGCGGAGTCCTGTTCGGCAGAGAGGCTACGATGCCCGATCTGACATCACTCAGCGAGTGGTTGATCGAAACAGATATGACAGAGACCGGGCGAGCGGCTGGGGCGCTACCGGCCTTGGATGTTTCAGCAGATACATCCGAGAGGCAGAAATACCCCCCAATTACCGACTGGCAACCGGAATTGGAAAGTTCAATGGCGAATCCAAGCCAGAGACTTGGCTCGAAGATTATCGAGTCGCTGTCCAGATCGGCGGCGGCGATGATTTCGTTGCCATGAAACACCTTCCGCTCATGTTGGAAGGGTCCGCACGGGCGTGGCTAAATCAGTTGCCCGCCAACTGCATTTATTGTTGGGAAGACTTGGCCCGAGTGTTCGTCAAAACATTCGAAGGCACCTACAAGCGTCCGGGTGGACTGACGGAACTCCAGCACTGCGTTCAGAAGAACAATGAAACTCTCCGAGAGTACATTCAGCGCTGGACCACGTTGCATAACACCGTGGAAAATGTCACCGAGCATCAGGCCATGTGTGCCTTCAAGGCAGACACTCGGTATCAGGAGTTTCTTTTGAAGTTCGGTCGGTCTGGGGATCTGTCCCTCAGCCGGGCCATGGAGATTGCAAACAAGTACGCCAATGGCGAGGAAGAAGACCGCCTCCGTAGCGGCAATGCAAGAGCCGGCAACGCCCCTCAATCGGGAGGCAACGCCGGGAAAAATCAGAAGCGGAAGGCAGACGCCTCCGGCAAAGCGGAGGTCGCAGCCGTCCAAGGGCAAGGGCAAGGCAAGCCGAAGCCAAAGAAAAAGAAGAAAGAATGGACTCCCAAGAAGAAGTCCGAGTACAAATCCGACATTCTCGACCAACCGTGCCAAATTCATACCAAGACGGATGAAGAAGGCAATGTCGTGCTCCCAAAGCATACCACTCGGGAATGTCGTCTGCTCAAGCAGGAGATGGGCGCTGAGCCCTCGAGTGAGAAGGTCGATGTCGAAGATGAGGAAGATGCTTCCGAGTATCCGAAAGTCGACAAAGTCCTCAATGTGATCTTCGCCAATGTTGAGAGCAAGAGGCAGCTAAAGGTTATCAATCGGGAGGTTAATATGGCAGTTCCGACTGCTCCCAAGTACCTCAACTGGACGAAGACGCCTGTCACCTTCGACCAATCCGATCATCCGCCCCACATTGCCACCCCTGGGAGGCAAGCGCTGGTTGTTGACCCAGCGGTGGGTGGTGTCCGATTGCGCAAGGTCCTAATGGACGGAGGCAGCGGGCTTAATATCATATACGCCGACACGCTCAAGGCTATGGGCATCCCGATGTCCCGATTGAGCAAGAGCAACATGCATTTCCATGGGATCGTCCCTGGAAAGAAGGTAGAATCACTCGGCCAGATCGCTCTGGACGTAGTATTCGGCGGCGAGAAGAATTTCCGAAAGGAAAAGCTAACCTTTGAGGTGGTTGACTTCCGCAGTGCTTACCACGCCATCCTGGGTAGGCCCGCCTACGCACGTTTCATGGACAGGCCATGTTACGTCTATCTCAAGCTCAAGATGCCAGGACCTAAGAGTGTGATTACAGTCACTGGTGATCGGAAGGTCGCCGAAGAGTGCCCTCAGCAGGGCACAAAGATAGCCAATGAACAAGTGCTTGCAGTCGAGCTTGAAGGGTACAAGAAGGAAGTGGATACGGCTGATCTGCTCAGATCAAAGCGGCCGGCTTCAGAATCAGCTTTTCCAGTCAGCTGGCGAGACTAAGAAAGTTCATGTCCATCCGAGTGACCCGAGTGCCGCTCCGACGAACATCTCCACTTCACTCGGAGACAAATAGGAAGCCGAGCTCATCCAGTTCCTCCGTGAGAACTGGGACATCTTCGCATGGAAGCCGTCTGACATGCCTGGTGTTCCCAGGGAACTGGCTGAGCACCGACTCCGAACTGATCCCAAGGCCAAGCCAGTCAAGGAGTACTTGCGCCGATCCTCCATCGAGAAGCGCAAGGCGATTGGTCAAGAGATAGCTCGGCTCCTCGCCGCCGAGTTCATTCGCGAGATTTACCACTCCGAGTGGCTCGCGAATGTAGTCCTGGTGCCGAAGAAGGACAAGTCACTCCGTATGTGTATTGACTTCAAACATCTCAATCGGGCCTGCCCGAAGGATCATTTTCCTTTACCTCGGATAGATCAGATAGTAGACTCTACGGCCGGCTGCGAACGTCTGTCGTTCCTGGATGCGTACTCCGGGTACCACCAGATCCGAATGTACGGTCCTGATGAAATAAAAACAGCCTTCATCACCCCATTCGGATGTTTTCGCTACGTCACGATGCCATTCGGCTTGAAGAATGCTGGAGCCACTTTTTAGCCCATGATCCAGAAGTGCTTGCAAAAGCAAATCAGTCGGAACGTGGAGGCCTATATGGACGATATCGTAGTCAAGTCTAGGAAAGGTTCCGACCTCCTGACTGACCTCGCCGAAACCTTCGCGAACCTGCGGCGCTTTGGGATAAAGCTGAATCCAGCTAAGTGCACATTTGGAGTGCCAGCAGGAAAGTTACTCCGTTTCCTCGTTTCCGAACGAGGGATTGATGCCAATCTGGACAAAATCGGCGCCATAGTCCGAATGAAACAACCCGAGCGTTTGCACGACGTACAAAGGTTGACAGGATGTCTTGCGGCCCTGAGCCGATTCATTTCAAGACTCGGAGAGAAGGCACTTCCCCTCTACTGATTGATGAAGAAGTCCTACAAATTTGAGTGGACCAATGAAGCGCAAGCCGCGTTCGCAGAACTTAAGGCATTGCTTTCCACCCAGCCGGTGTTAGCTGCTCCGGGCAGCCAGGAACCTCTACTCCTGTACATTGCGGCGACCAGCCAGGTGGTGAGCACAGTCCTTGCGGTAGAGCACGAAGAGCCAGGAAAAGCATTCAAAGTGCAAAGACCCATATATTATATCTCAGAAGTGCTAACCCCTTCCAAGCAAAGGTACCCGCACTACCAAAAGCTGGTCTCTGGTATTTACCTGACTGCCAAAAAGGTGGTTCATTACTTCCAAGATCACTCGGTCACGGTCGTCAGCAGCGCTCCCCTGTCGGAGATCCTGCATAATAGGGACGCCGCCGGCCAAGTGGCAAAATGGGCAATCGAACTCCTTCCGCTGGAAATCAAGTTTGAAGCTAAGAAAGCAATCAAGTCCCAAGCATTGGTCGATTTTATGGCCGAGTCGATCGAACAGGAGCAACCAATTCCGAGTGTTCCCGAACACTGGACTATGTTCTTCGATGGATCCAAGATGCTCAATGGCTCGGGGGCTGGCTTGGTTCTTGTCTCTCCCAAAGGAGACCGGCTGAACTATGTCCTCCAAATCCATTTTGACTCATCAAATAATGAGGCCGAATATGAAGCCCTCCTGTACGGGCTCCGCATGGCCATATCACTCGGTATTCGTCGTTTGATGGTCTATGGCGACTCGGACCTCATTGTCAACCAGGTGATGAAGGAGTGGGACATTCGGAGTCCAGCAATGATCGGATACTACAACGCGGTCAGGAAGCTGGAGAAGAATTTTGAAGGCCTAGAATTGCATCACATTCCTCGCGCAAAGAATCAGGCAGCGGACGACTTGGCTAAGATTGGGTCCACTCGGCGAGAGGTCCCGAAAGACATATTCCTTGAGCATCTGCGCGCTCCAACAATCGCAGAAGATCCTTTCATAGAGGAGCCCCCGCAAGCAGTCGGTCCATCTGATCCGACTGAGGTTGAAGTTCCAGCTATAGTGGATCTGGTCCACGAAATGCTGGTAATCACTCCCGAGTGGACTCAACCCTATTTGGCATACTTGCTCAGACAAGAACTCCCCGAAGACGAAGAAGAAGCCCGTCGGATCGTCCGCCGATCCAAGTGGTTCGAAGTTATGGGAGACCAGTTGTACAAGAAAAGCACCACGGGAGTCACCCAAAAATGCATCTCCCCAGAGGAAGGGCTGCAAATTTTACATGAAATCCACTCGGGAACTTGTGGCCACCATGCATCCTCTCGGACTTTGGTCGCTAAAGCTTTCCGAGCGGGTTTTTATTGGCCCCGAGCCAATGAAGCAGCAAGGGACCTGGTGGACCTATGTGTTGGATGTCAGTTCTACAAGAATAAGTCCCACAAGCCAGCGTCCGCGCTCAAGACGATCCCGATCACTTGGCCGTTCGCAGTATGGGGTCTCGATATGGTCGGTCCCTTGCGGACTGGGTCGAGTTGCTTCACACATCTGCTCGTGGCAGTTGACAAGTTCATCAAATGGGTCGAAGCGAAGCCCATCAAGAGTTTGGATGCAGGCACTGCCGTCAGTTTCATTCGGCAAATCATTTTCAGATTCGGCATACCACATGATATTATCACAGATAATGGGAAGAACTTTGACTCGGAAGAGTTCCGCGAATTCTATTTCTCTCAAGGCACTCGGGTTAATTACGCCTCAGTGGCTCACCCGCAGTCGAATGGACAGGCAGAGCGCGCAAACAGAATGATTTTGCAAGGTCTGAAACCCCGATTGATGAGAGACCTGAAGTACGCTGCTGGAGCTTGGTTCGAAGAATTACCCTCTGTCTTATGGGGCATTCGGTCAACCCCAAACCGCTCTACGAAGCGTACGCCTTTCTTCATGGTGTACGGGTCAGAGGTTGTGTTGCCGAGTGATCTTCAGCACAATTCCCCCCGAGTGGAACTATATGATGAAGCTGAAGCCGAAGCCGCACGGCAAGACGGCCTCGACCTTCTAGAGGAAGAGAGGGAGCTGGCCCTCATCAGATCGACGCTCTATCAGCAAGATTTGAGGCGTTACCATGACAGACACGTCCAGGGCCGAGCCTTTCAGGAAGGAGACCTTGTCCTCCGACTGGATCAGCAGAGACCCCACAAGCTAGCGCCTCCGTGGCAAGGGCCGTATGCAATCTCCAAAGGCTTGCACAATGGAGTTTACATGCTTTACAATATCGAAGATGGGGTAGAAGAGCCTCGAACTTGTAACGCGGACCGGCTTCGCAAGTTCTACACCTAGATCATATCTACTTTAGTTTGTCATTCCAGTAATGAATCCGAGTGATCTTGATGAATAAAGTTTTGTTTCATTATATCTTGTTGACATTTGATTGCCACCCCTAGTGGGTGTAAAACACAAAACACTTAGCTGCAAACCTGATTTTGCCTAAGTATAAACTTTTCGAGTGGGACATCCTTCAGACTCGATTGTCAAGATGAACAGGACCATCATTGTTCGTCTAAGGACAAACTACTCCGAGTGAGGGTCTCGCCCGCGCTCGGGGGCTTAGCCGCGGCTCCGCATCGCCTAAGTTAGAAAACTTTTCGAGTGGGACATCCTCAACACTCGGTTGTCAAGATGAACAGGACCATCATTGTTCGTCTAAGGACAAACTACTCCGAGTGAGGGTCTTGCCCGCGCTCGGGGGCTTAGCCACGGCTCCGCGTCACCTAAGTTAGAAAACTTTTCGAGTGGGACATCCTCCACACTCGGTTGTCAAGATGAATAGGACCATCATTGTTCGTCTAAGGACAAACTACTCCGAGTGAGGGTCTCGCCCGCGCTCGGGGGCTTAGCCGCGGCTCCGCGTCACCTAAGTTAGAAAACTTTTCGAGTGGGACATCCTCCACACTCGGTTGTCAAGATGAACAGGACCATCATTGTTCGTCTAAGGACAAACTACTCCGAGTGAGGGTCTCGCCCGTGCTCGGGGGCTTAGCCGCGGCTCCGCGTCGCCTAAGTTAGAAAACTTTTCGAGTGGGACATTCTCCACACTCGGTTGTCAAGATGAACAGGACCATCATTGTTCGTCTAAAGACAAACTACTCCAAGTGAGGGTCTTGCCCACGCTCGGAGGCTTAGTCACGACTCCGCATCGCCTAAGTTAAAACTGTCTAGGGTGAGATGTTCTTCTCACTCGAACGACAAGATGGACAGGACCATCATCATTCACCAAAACTGTTCCGAGTACAGGTCTTGCCCACACTCAGGGACTTAGCCGCGACCCCGTTGAGGGAGTCCTGGATTAAGGGGTCCTCGGGGGGCCGACCTATTTCTTATGGGCCGGACTATATGGGCCGCTTGCCGAGCACTTGATTGATCGAAGACCCTATCTCCAGGAAGGAGGCTTCGAGGATCGTGGCTTATCCTCCAAGTTTAAAGTAGTGAATAGGCATGTTTATCCCTTCGACGTGTAACCGACCATGTGTAAACCCTAGGTACCCTCGGCGTCTATATAAGCCGAAGGGTTTTAGGTTGTAGAACAACAGAACTCATCTAGGGTTTTAGTCATACGATCTCGTGGTAGATCAAATCTGTAACACCCATATCGTCAATATAATCAAGCAGGACATAGGGTATTACCTCCATAGGAGGGCCCGAACCTGGGTAAAACGCTGTCCCCTTCGTCTCCTGTTACCATCGATTCTAGTCTCACAGCTCGGGACCCCCTACCCGAGATCCGCCGGTTTTCATACCGACATTGGTGCTTTCATTGAGAGTTCCGCTGTGATCGCCAGAAGGAATCGATGGCTCGCCTTGTCATCAACGAAGAGGTCCGTAACCCGGGAACTTTCGTCCCCGGACAGATCTTCGCTTTCGGCAGCATTGTGCTGCACACCGACCCGACTGGCCATCTAGGCCGTGTCGGAAGTTTCGCCCCTGATCAAGAGGTCAGATTCGGGAACTTAGAGTTCTCCGTAGACTCCCGGGGCAATCTATCGCTAACCGGGCTCGTAGTCTCGCCTGCCACGCCCGAAGACTCTGAGGCGTTAACCTCAGATCCATCTTTCGGCCCCTCCCGCGGGATCTACCCCAGCGAGGACCCGACTCTCAGTCCGGACCCGGTCATAGTGCCAGACGTCCGAACATCTATTCTCGCCGAACACTCTCCCCGCGCGGACATATCGGAGGTTAACTCTGGAAGCTCGGGGCGGGCCGACCCGATCTGGCTCTCGATACTCAACGAGGCCCTAGATCGGATCTCGTCGATGAAGATTACCGACGACCCAACACCGATCTGTTCTCAGATCGGGCTTCTAACGGGTCAGGACGAATTTTTTGTCCCACCAACCACCCACTTAGTAGCCACTGTCGAGGATTTAACTGACATGTTGGACTACGCCTCTGAGGAGGCAGATTATATGGATGAGGAGGATCACGCCCTCACCCCCGTTAACACCGGGCGATGGACTGCCACCTCCACATACGACGTCTACATGGTGGACACTCCGAAAAACGATGGCGACAAATCGGATGATGCGCCGTCAAGACGCCGAAAGCCGCATAAATGGTCAAAAGGAAAAAAGGGTAGAAAAGCTACCGATGGCACCGGGGACGGAGACACCCCGGAAGACCTCGGCGATCCCGAAATCGCCGAACACCCGTTAGAGGGTCAGGAGAGGCCCGAAGACCGGCGCAACCCCGATGATCCAGATGATCCCGAGGACGACGACTACCTCCGCTCTATCGAGGGGGAGGACAATGCGGAAGCCGATGACTTCGCCATCCCCGATAATCCTGCAGATCAGGAACTATTCAGACAACAGCTTATAGCCATGGCCCACAGCCTGAAAGCAAAAGAACGGCAGCTTAAGGCCGAACAAGACAACCTCAACGATCGATGGACGAGAGTCCTCTCGGCTGAGGAGGGATACTGTACCGGCCTATCGGACCAGCCTAAGAGTTATCCACGCAGAAGGCTGCTGCCACAATTCGACGACGAGCTCACTGATACGCCGTCTCCCAAACATACCCCATACGACAAGCCAGACCGCCCCCCTCGAGGACGAGACAGGATGGCTGATGACACCGGCTATAGGCCGACGATACCCCGTAGACGGGGAAAGGAGCCACTAGAGCCCGATGACAGGTTCGACCTGCGACACGACCTGGACGACAGAGCAGGTCGTATGCGATCCATCTACGGATCCAGAGCATACTCACCCGATAGACGGGAAGGGTACAGGCCCTGGTTCGACCGCAACAATGAAGGTCGGGAACGAAACCGAGCTAGGACAGACGCCGATCACCGGCGCGACATAGCTCGGGTTAGAGGCGCTGCCCACCCACTGTGCTTCACGGACGAGGTGATGCGGCATCAGTTCCTGGAAGGGTTTAAACCCGTAAACATAGAGCAATACGATGGGACAACTGACCCAACCGTATGGATCGAGGATTTCTCCTCCACATCCACATGGCGCGAGGAGATGACCTCCACGCCATCAAGTACTTACCCCTGAAGCTCAAGGGGCCAGCTCGGCACTGGCTAAATAGCCTCCCCGAAAACTCCATTGGGTGTTGGGAAGACCTAGAAGAGGCATTCCGATCTAACTTCCAGGGCACTTATGTTCGGCCGCCGGACTCCTCCGATCTAAGCAACGTCGTCCAGAAGCCAGGAGAGTCCGCGCGGCTATTCTGGAATCGTTTCTTGACCAAGAAAAACCAGATCGTAGACTGCCCGGACGCCGAAGCAATAGCCTCTTTCAGGCATAATATTCGGGATGAATGGCTGGCTCGTCAGCTCGGCCAGGACAAACCAAGGACAATGTCCGCCCTCACAGCACTCATGACCCGCTTTTGCGCGGGCGAGGATAACTGGCTCGCAAGACGTAGCCACAACCCCGAAGACCCCGGAACCTCCGAAGTTCGAGACGGAGACGGGAAACCAAAGCGCAACAAGAACAAGCGCCGGCACAATAACAGTGATGCCGATGACACGGTTGTTAACTCCGGCTTCCGCAACTCCCGGCCTGGGCAGCGGAAGAAGCCTCCTAAAGGCAAACACGATGGACCCACCCCGCTGGACAAAATCCTGGAGAGGCCTTGCCAGATCCACGGCACTCAAGAGAAGCCCGCCAACCACACCAACCGTAACTGTTGGGTCTTCAAACAGGCCGGCAAGCTCGCAACCGAGGACCAAGGCAAGAGCCCACGCAGCGAGGACGAGGATGAGCCTCGTGGTCCGATAGGTGGCAGACAAAAGAAATTCCCTCCAGAGATAAAAACGGTAAATATGATATACGCCACCCATATACCCAAGAAGGAGAGGAAGCTCGCCCTTCGGGATGTCTACGCCATAGAGCCTGTAGCCACGAAATATAACCCATGGTCGGCATACCCGATCACCTTCGACCGGCGTGACTACCCGACCAGTATCCGTCATGGGGGTTCGGCAGCCCTAGTCCTAGACCCGATCATAGACGGGTACCACCTCACTAAAGTCCTAATGGACGGAGGAAGTAGCCTCAATCTGATTTACTCAGATACGGTGAAAAAGATGGGCATAGATCCGTCAAGGATCAAGCCCAGCAACACTACCTTTAAAGGAGTAATCCCAGGCGTTGAAGCCCGGTGCATGGGCTCTGTAAGCCTAGAAGTAGTATTCGGCTCGCCCGATAACTTTCGAAGCGAGGACTTGATCTTCGACATCGTACCTTTCCGCAGCGGCTATCATGCCCTGCTCGTCCGTACAATGTTTGCTCGCTTTAACGCCGTCCCGCACTACGCATACCTCAAGCTCAAGATGCCCGGCACCAGGGGGGTCATTACAGTCAATGGCAACACAGAGCGCTCCCTCCGAACTGAGGAACATGCGTTGGCCCTGGCGGCCGAATTCCATTACACTGATGATCGGCAAGTACCGACATCTGCCGTAAAGGCACCCAAGGCTGGGAAGTAAGCTCGGGCTCAACCCGAAGTACCAGAACCTTCTTCTCCCCATAAATAGGGATTTTCCCCCCATCGCACGGCCCTAGAACCGGCAAAGTACGTGCCGAGGAGGCACAACTTCGCGCTTAAAATTCCATGGGCAGCGGTGGGGGAAAAATCATTAAATGGTAAGTGTTCGGCTGGACCGAACTATCACCATCAAAATGTCTTCGGACACACTACAGGTACCATAAAGTACCTGCTACGGCGTAAAGCTCATTCATATTCCGGCGACTTCTCAAGACTTTTCTCCAAAGTCCGCTCACCGAAAATTACACCCATCGTGGTATACAACCCCTTGGGAGACGCAGGAGCGGACAAGCGACAGGGCACATCGACGACGTCAGGTCACCTATCGAAGACCCTTAGTACAACCCCTCCTGTAAGGTTTATATTTCATTTTTAATACATGTAAACAGTTGTATCGGCAATTCGAATAATAAGAGTTGATGAGTAAAATACAGATGTATCTTGCATGATCGTTTCGCTGTTTTTGGCGCAATCTCTATTTTCCCTCTCTTCTTGCGAACCTGTTTGGTATACTATACGATGCAACCGGCTAATAGACCGGGGGCTCGAACTAAAAGAAAATCGCCTTAAGCACAACTGATTTTTGCATTCGGCGTCTTGGAATTCCGCTTTATATGCATTGGTTCCGAACTATGTCTTGGGTCAATAGTTGGGTTGCCCGGCTCCTGTGCTTGCCCCTTTATGTTCCGCTTGTTCGGCTAAAAGGCCAAAGGGAGAACCGCTGCGATTGTGCTTCTAGCTAGCCTGGTCAAGCATCTCAGCAGAGAAAGCCGAAAACTGACTGTCATGGTATGCGAGAACTGGTCTGTGAATCCGAGCTTGACTAAATCTCGTCAGAGATTATTCCGTGTCATACGATGGGTTTGGTATTAGTACAAACCATGTGATATAGGCTTCGGCCACGGCTCGTCCAGACATCACAAACACCTGGGGGCTAGTCATCAGCCCCCCGCACTCCTTTCTCGCGCCCCTACGGCTAAGTGAAAGCAATAAAGCATTATGGTCCGATTGCCTTGTCCGCCCCACACTACCGCCTTCGGGTACCGATAGTTCGGCTAAGGGTCACAGTGCGTTGGCAGAGACACCCCACGTAGTATCTACATGGGGGCTGAAGCCGACGACTCGCCGGTTTCAGTTTTAACGGCCACACAGGAGTTATAAAGGATGCAAAACGTATAAGACATGATAAACCATGCATCTTAAATATAAACGCGTTAAAGAGTCTTCGGACATATTACAACGCCTTTACTCATACACATTTTCTCTTGAACATTGTGCCTCTATTGCCCGAGCACCCTCCATTACGCCGGAGAAGTACGGCTCGGGGCGCCTATATGCTCTTTTCCGGTAGGCGGAGGAGCGGTGGCTATCTTAATTGGATCCAGCCCCGGCCAGTGCACCTTGGCCTTCGCAAAGGTCATCCAAGCTCCCTCGATGCAGGAAGATCGCCTTAGCGCGTCGATCCGGGACGAGGCGTCGCTCAGCTTCCGCACCAGGCCAAAGTAGCTGCCCGGCAACGGCTCATTGGGCCATAGCCGGATGCAGAGATCCTTCATGGCCGGCTCCGCTATCCGGTGTAGCTCCATCAGCTGCTTCAGCTGATCAACAAGGAGAGGAGAGCGCTCGGGGGCTTCCAACTGCGCCCAGAACAGCCGAGCTTCATCTCCATCTCCCCGCGAACCATAGAACTGGTTCGCGTCCGCTGCGCTCTTCTGAAGGTCCGAGCAGGCGCCTGAGGAACGCCATACTTGGGTAAGCAACTCGAACTTGCTATCCCCGTAGACACACTGCAATAAATATGGCTTACCATCCATTATAGCCTTGGCCTGGCTAACTTCCTCTTCAAAAGATTGTCTATCCACCCGCTCCTTTTGGAGGTCGGTTTTCAGGGTGGATAGTTCGGCCGCCTGCTCCTTGCCTTTCCGCTCAAGGTCTTCCCACTTTTGGCCGGCGTCCTTGAGCTCCTGTTGGATCTCCTCCACCCGAGCCTCGTGCTTGTCGCTGGTGGCTCTTAGGGCGGAAAGCGCGGTAGCCGCTTCTTTGGCCGTCGCCTTCTCCACCGCAGCCTCCTGCTTTGCCTTCTCAAGTTCGGCCTTGAGCTTCTCAATCTCCTTCGCCGAGGCTGCGTAAGCATTAAAACACATCAAACTTACTGCTTTGACAGTACGGCGATGATGAATTTGGATATTCTAGTCCGGCTTACCTTGCGCCTCGTTGAATCTCTTATTCAGAGCTTCGAGCTCATCTTCGGAGCTCTTGAGCTTCCGATTCAGCTCGTCCAGCTCGGTTGCATTAACAGCCGCTGCCGATGACGAAGCCTGTACACAAACAACCATATCAAGTTACGCGGGTTCACAACTTCCGAACTATCATAAATATGATCCTATGTCCGGTCCCCCTAAAGACTGTTAGACCATTCCGAACAAATACTGTTTTATACATAGTTCGGATAATGATCTATGCTTGACCCCCAGGTAAGTTTTTCCAAACTTACCTAGGGCTCGGGGGCTGCCGTGTATATAATCATAACTCAAATAAATTAATATTTCAAAGAACAGAGCATTACGTGGCTCACCTGAAAGCCCGTCAGGAGACCATTGAAGGCCCCCTTCAGTCCGCTGTCCACGGACTGAATGCTCTGCAATACCACACCCATAAGGGTGCGGTGCTCCCCGGAGATGGAGGCGCTTGACAGAGCCTCCCCCATTGTCGGCCACCCATTGGACGGTGGCGCCGGTGGGGATCGGTTGGCCCGATCCCCAACTGGAGATTGAACTGGTGCCTCCGGAGGCACGGTGCGCTCCGGAGACAACCTTGGAGGTGACTGGACATCTCCTCGTCCGGTCTCCTCAGTATCCGGGAGGGGCTTCTCCTCCCGGTCTTCAGCGACCGAGGTGTTAGCCTCGACCATGACGTCATCGCCCCCACCTCCAGTGTCCGGCTCCAAAGGAGCTTGCTGGGATGACACCTCCGCCGCATCCTTCACGGCGCCCGGAGGAGAAGGGTGCGACACAGTCCCGCTCCGAAACTTGATCGGTGGGGAGAACTCGCGGTGGGCTGCAAGTCAATAAGGCGCTCACATGTTAATCATATTCAAAACTCAGTGCTAATAGCTCAGGAAGTCTTCGGATCTTTACCGTCGAGCTGGGGGCTTGACCCTGAGATTCCTTCGCGGAACCCTCTCGAACTCCTCGGACTCGGTATCCGAGTCCGAACTGTCGTCGGACAGGACCACCTGTGTCCGGCGCGCTTTCTTCGGGGTGGGAGGAGGTATGTCCTCTGTGGCGTCCGATGACGCCGCCCTCTTTCTTGCGAGGGGGGAATCGCCTCCGCCCTCGCCCTCGCCTTCACCCTCGTGCTCCTCCTCTTGATTCGAGGAGGCGTGTGTTTCTTCGGACACAGCCCCTGGCTGGTCCCTGAAGCGCAGGCCATCTCGGCCTGGTTTCTTCTTCTTCTCTTTCTTTTCTGGCGCCTTGTAGGGCGCCACGACGAGCATCTCCGACAACAGCTGGGACCTAGGGTCTTCGGGCTGTGGAGCCGGGCACTTGATGCCCGTGGCCTTGTTCAACCATTCCTGCGAAAGTGATCGGAAAGCACTTAGGTTTTCTTCAGGAAATCAGAGCCGATCTAATGAAATTATGTCATACCTCGGAAGGGGGTTTATCGGCGCGCAGACTATGGCCCTCCTTCTTGGCTAGCCAGTTCTCCTGCGCCTTGAATAGCGCCTTCCATAGCTTCTCCCGTGTGGTGCGGAAGAGTTGACGAATTGTAGGCTCATCGTCAGTCCGATAAGTCCACATAGGAGAGCCCCGGCGCTGGCATGGGAGGATGCGCCGCCAAGCATAACCTAGACCACGTTGGTCAGCTCGACTCCGTCCTTGATCATGGAGGCTATGCCCCTCTGTAGGTCATCCACCTCGGTATCCGACCCCCAGACGAGGCCCTTTCGGACCCATGGGGTCAATATGGTCGGGGGGCCGGATCTGAATTCGGCAGGAACAGTTCCGCCCTCCTCCCTTGGCTCGGTGATGTAAAACCACTCTTTTTGCCAAGTCTTGATGGTGTCGATGAATGTCCCGGATGGCCATACGGCGCGTGGAAGCTTGCTGATGACCTCCCCGCCGCAGTCTTTGTGTGTGCTTGCGACGCACTTCGGCTTGATGTTGAAGATCTTGAGCCACAGTCTAAAGTGTGGTTCGATCCGCAAGAAGGCCTCGCAGACGATGATGAAGGCCGATATATGCATGAAAGAGTTTGGCGGGAGGTCGTGGAAGTCGAGTCCGTAGAAGAACATGAGGCCCCTCACGAAGGGGTGGAGCGGGAAGCTCAGTCCTTGGATGAAATGAGGAATGAAGACCACCCTCTCGCCTGGTTTGGGGGTGGGGATCACCTGGCCCTCCTCCGCGGCGCGGTGGAAGATATTGGCGGGGAGGTAGTCGGCGTCCTTGAGGTCCCGGATGTCCTGGTCTGTGACCGTGGAAGCCTCCCACTTGCCGCTGGCCATGGCTGAGGTCGGAGGAGAAAGGGTGGAAACCCTAGATCTGGGCTATGGAAGCTCAGGAGGTGGGGGAGCAGGGATGCGAATGGGGAGTGAGGTTAAGCCTTGGGGTTTTCTTTCCCTTTTTATTGGGCTTGTAGCCGGTTAGCCTCCCTCCACTGAGTCGAGAATCCCTCCGCTTCCCAAGACGTGCGTGCCGTTATACGCGCATGATTAAGCATATCCCGTGTGAAACGGAGCACGATCTGTGCATTGATGGGTCGTGCTGGTGAAAACGGCCTCGAACCGCGAATCGAGCTTTTGTGACTGGTTTAGCGGTCGTGGTGGGCCGTGACCTTTCATCTGAAAGGTCGTCAGGGAGCACTGTTTACTCCTTGACGTTTGGCCTTCAGGGCCGGGTTATACATGATGTTCGGACGATCTATGATCGGGAAAACTACACGTCGTTTGAGGCCGATCACTATTCGGAGAAAGGAACCCGCCTCGCAAGCCGAAGACTCTGATCATTTGAAGCAGCTGGAGCTTGGACCCTTGGCGTTGGAGGCTAGTTTGGGGGCTACTGAGGGAGTCCTAGATTAAGGGGTCCTTGGGGGGCCGACCTATTTCTTATGGGCCGGACTATATGGGCCGCTTGCCGAGCACTGGATTGATCGAAGACCCTGTCTCTAGGAAGGAGGCTTCGAGGATCGTGGCTTATCCTCCAAGTTTAAAGTAGTGAATAGGCATGTTTATCCCTTCGACGTGTAACCGACCATGTGTAAACCTAGGTACCCTCGGCGTCTATATAAGCCGAAGGGTTTTAGGTTGTAGAACAACATAACTCATCTAGGGTTTTAGTCATACGATCTCGTGGTAGATCAACTCTGTAACACCCATATCATCAATATAATCAAGCAGGACGTAGGGTATTACTTACATAGGAGGGCCCGAACCTGGGTAAAACGATGTCCCCTTAGTCTCCTGTTACCATCGATTCTAGTCTCACAGCTCGGGACCCCCTACCCGAGATCCGCCGGTTTTGACACCGACACCCGCGTCGCCTAAGTTAAAATTCATACCGAGTGCGAATATTATGCATACTCGAAACCCCATGCGCGATCCTGCAATCGCTCGAGTATAAAACACTCTAAGATCAAAGATCAAGTCAAGATAAGGCAAATCAAAACTGCATCGTTCAAAGCAGAAGTACGGACGATAGGAACCTCAGGCTCATTTAAAGGTCTTACGGATGCAGATACTACTCGGCATTCCGAGGCAAATGTTTAAAGAAGTTTTTAGCCCGATGATCACTCGGGGTTAGGCACTGCTTCGACGAACGTGTCCAGGACAAGGCTCTCTGCAATCCGGGTGGACGCCTCCATGAACATCTCCATGAAGTCTTGAATTTTGGCGTGCTTCCGATTGGCGACTTCCAAGGACTTCAGTTTCTTCTCATCCACTCCCTTGAAGTGGACCCGAACTAGTGAAAGAGCAATGTCAGCTCCGGCTCGGGCCGCTGACTTCTTCCAGATCTTCACTCGGTTCGGGACGTCCCTCACTCGGATAAGAGTAGATTCCAAGTCCTTGGAGGGTTCTTCGTCGGAGAAGAGTTCCTTTTCGATGTCCACGATGCCGGTACGGAGCCTCTTGATGAACAAAACCGCTTCGTCGACGCGTTCTTCTAGACGGAGAAAGGCCATGGCAGCACTATCCTTGAGCAGCTCTCGGGATGGATCTAGCTCTTTTTTGATCTTGTCGGTCTCCTCATCAATGTCGAAGCAGAATTTTGGGTTCAGCCGAACAAAAAAAAAGGAATCAGATTCAAGCAAATTTCATTCGGTTGTTCAGAAATACACATGGGTCATTCGAGAGAGTTTACCTTTGAGTTTTTCACTCACGGAATCGCCGAACTCCTCGACGAATTGCTCCAGCTCGGCCTTCTTGGCAATGATATGTTCAAGTTTGGTCTTCCATTCGACGAGTTCCTCCTTGGACTTCTTCACAGCGACCTCGAGGGTTTTCTTCTCCTCTTCTAGCTTCCCGACTGACTTCAGCTTCTCATCAGCCTCCTTGGCCTTCCGACTGGCCTCCTTCTGGGCTGCTGCCAGTTCCGTGTCCTTCTTCTCGAGGGCTGTCTTCATAGTCACTAAAGAAACAAAACTCTTCAGTCCCTCGACAAGATTACGATTTTCTCCGCGAAGATCTGACGAAGTAGACTCAGTCGGACAGGGAGAAAGAACAGAGACGGTAACAGTCGGTCAGGGAGAATAATACCTTCCAACGCATTCTTCTCTTGCTCCAGTCGGGTGCTCTTGGCCTTCTCAGCTTCAAGGTCGAGACGCAGGGTCATCACCTCCTCCTTCAGGGCATTGTAGTAGCTTCCGAGCTCACAAATGGACTACAAACGACAAATGGAAGAAAAATTATGATCAGGCAAAGACATATGATTCGTCAATCGGATACTACGTACAGATAATTCGGTTGGATTCCAAAACTCTAAGACTCCCGCCGACTGCTTCAGTCGACGGTAGCCTCTGGGACTACACCCAGTGGGTGCGCTCAGCGCGCCCCCACTGGAAAATTTAAGTTCAAGACACTTTTCTCGACGGCGGGACGGACATTTCTACGCTATTAGACTACCGCCGACTGCTTCAGTCGACGGCAGTCTCGGGGACTACACGCAGTGGCTGCGCTCAGCGCGCCCCCACTGGAAAGTCAACACCCAGTGGGTGTGCCCAGATGCAAACCCCCTCTGGTCTTAAACCATGGACAAATGGACCAAGATGCCGAATGAGGAAGGTACTTACGAGAGTACTTACTCGGACATCGCGTCGTACGCCGTCTTCAGTTTGTCGCACATCAGCTCCAGCTGGATCAGCGCCTCTTTACTCGCTCCCGTCTGGTCCTCTGGGACATGGTGTAGCGAGAAAATGGTGGTCTCACGAGGAGTCGGCATAAGAGTCGACGTGCCGGTTCCGAGTGCGACTCCAGCGCCCGAGCTGGTTCCCTGTGATGACGCCAAGGCACCGGCAAGTGATGGCTCCTGCATTACACCTTCTATGTTTGTAGTAGGATTTGGCAGATCAGCTTTGTCAACCACATCGAGGTCGATCACTTCAGTCGGAGCTACAAGTGTACAAAAATCATTAGGAAATGAGCAGAAGCAAAATCGCAACATATACGAGAGAAGTCTCGAAGTTTACCCTTCAAAGACGCCGCGTCTACTTCGGCTCGCTCCTTCTCCAGACTTTGGGGTTCAGGCGAAGTAGTTGAAGTATCAGCACTACAAAAGAAGCATTCGGATTTTAAAACTCACTCGGATAGATTTCAACAACAATCTTCGAGTGAAAGTTCTTACGCTGAAGCAACTGGGATGGTCATCTTGATCCTCGGAATGGGTACCGCCTTCTGGGGTTTTGTTGCAACAACTTTGGCTTGCTTCACGACCTTCTCGGGCGACGAAGCTAGTTCCGCACGACCACGCTTCGAATTACGGGTCAAGGGAGCATTGGCAGTCGGCTTGACAACATTCGACGCCTTCGGACCGCCGCCAGCGACCCCCGGGTCATGGCGTGACTTGGAGCAGGATTCAGGCACGCGGCCTTCCGAGCGCGAGGACTCCACCTCGTAGCTATCGTCCGAGTCCTCCTCATCGTCATCATCTTCTTCCTCTTCTTCTACTCCGGTCGAATCTCCCGCGAGGTTCGTATCACTCGCCACATCAATCGGACCTCGATTGACGACTAGAATCTCACTAATAAAGTCCACGAAAGCCTGCCGAATGGAGGATAAATCAATCAATCTGATATTCGGCAAGAACAACAATATCATTCTGATAACAGGTGGAACTCTGAAATTACCTCATTCGGCGGATTTTCCGATGAGAGCGGAAGCACCAACCTGCTCCCCCTGGGGTTATCTCGCGCTGGAGTGACTGCTTTGTTCTTGTATTCAACCGTCTCTGCATCAAGTTCTTCAGGGTGCGTCCGGGTGATGTCGTCTGCTCCGGTATATTCCCACATGGGGTGGACTCTAGCCTGCAATGGCTGGATCCTCCTCTGAAAGAAAACCTCGAGCAAGTCCAGTCCGTTGACGCCCTTCTGCACTAAGGCTACCAGAGCAATCACCAGGATGTCTACATCTACTTTCTATTCTTTGGTTACAGTCAGCCTGGGAAGTGACTGAATGCGTTCCGACGTGTACAGAGGAAGTCCTGGTTGATTTTCTCCGACTGGGATATCCTGGCAGTAGAACCAGTTCTCCTGCCAGCCCTTCACCGAGTCAGGAAAGGTGATCACTGGGAAGCAGACCTTGCCCCGTAGGTGGCTACCCAATCCCCCGCACAGTTGGACCATGTTGGTCTTATCCTCTGACCGAGTGGGTTTCTTCACGGTCATCACCCGACAAGTGAACAGGTGCTTAAACAAGCCCCAATGAGGGTGGCAGCCCAGAAAGTGCTCACACAAAGAAACGAAAGCAGCTAGGTACACCCTGGCATTGGGTGGAATGTGGTGAAGCTGAACACCGAAGAAATCCAAGAAGCGACGGAAAAACGGATGGGGCGGAAGGGAAAAACCTCGTTCGAGGTGAGTTACCAAGAGAACGCGCTCGTTCCCCCACGGCGAAGGATCGTCTTCGCCCGCCTCCGGTGATACGTCTCTAACGTATCTATAATTTTTGATTGTTCCATGCTATTATATTATCTATTTTGGATGTTTTATATGCATTAATCTGCTATTTTATATTATTTTTGGGACTAACCTAATAATCTAGAGCCTAGTGCCAGTTTTTGTTTTTTCCTTGTTTTTGAGTATTGCAGATAAGGAATATTAAACAGAGTCCAAACGGAATAAAATCTTCGGAATGATTTTTCTTGGACCAGAAGAAACCCAGCAGACTTGGAGATGAAGGCAGGAGACCTGCCGTGGAGTCACAAGCCACCAGGGCGCGCCCTAGGGCGGGCGGCGCACTCCCCTGGCTTGTGGCCCCACGGCAGCCCTCCTAACCCTATTCTTCGGCCTATAAATTCCCAAATATTCCCTGGATACCAAAAAGAGACACAAAAATACTTTTCCGCCGCCGGAAGCCTCTGTTCCCGTGAGATCCCATCTTGGAGCCTTTTCCGGTAATCTGCCGGAGGGGGATTCGATCACGGAGGGCATCTACATCAACTCCATTGCCCCTCCGATGATGCGTGAGTAGTTTACCACAGACCTTCGGGTCCATAGCTAGTAGCTAGATGGCTTCTTCTCTCTCTTTGTTCTTCAATACCATGTTCTTCATGATCTTCATGGAGATCTATCCGATGTCATACTCTTTTGCGGTGTGTTTGTCGAGATCCGATGAATTGTGGGTTTATGTTCAGCTTATCTATGAATATTATTTGAATCTTCTCTGAATTCTTATATGCATGATTTCATTTCTTTGCAAGTCTCTTCGAGTTATTGGTTTGGTTTGGCCAACTAGATTGGTAATTCTTGCAATGGGAGAAGTGCTTAGTTTTGGGTTCAATCTTGCGGTGTCCTCACCCAGTGACAAAGTAGGGGTAGCGAGGCACGTATTTGTATTGTTGCCATCGAGGATAAAAAGATGGGGTTTTCATCATATTGCTTGAGTTTATCCCTCTACATCATGTCATCTTACCTAATGCGTTACTCTGTTCTTCATGAACTTAATACTCTAGATGCAGGCAGGAGTCGGTCGATGTGTGGAGTAATAGTAGTAGATGCAAAATTGTTTCGGTCTACTTGACACGGACGTGATGCCTATATGCATAATCATTGCCTTGGATATCTTCATAATTATTCGCTTTTCTATCAACTAGCAAAGTGGCCCGCTCGATGCGCGGGCTATAACTTTAGGAAGTTTAATGATTAGACATATTATTTATTTTTTAAAGACAAATTGGGACAAAATATGATGATGTTTTAAATACGACTTTTGATAACATAGTTTGGTCTGAGATGTGTTTGCTTTTCTCATTTACTTAGAAACATATATGGCATCCATTCATCATTTAAGAATGCAAGGTTACATTGTTAAGATTTTAGCCTTCGGCGAACCAACCTGTGGTTGGATGGTTAGAGGGACTGTGGTATCCCCAGCCCACCAGGGTTCAAATCCTGGTGCTCGCATTTATTCCTGGATTTATTTCAGGATTTCTGGCGATGCGCATTCAGTGGGAGGAGACGTTCCCGTCGATGACGAGGTGCCTACGGTGACTTCGTAAATTTCAAGATGATATGCCGGCTCAGTCTCTCGGAGGTGCTCATAGGGGTAGGGTGTGCGTGCGTGCGTTCATAGGGGTGAGTGTATGCGCGTGTATATGAGCGCTTGCGTCTGTACTGTGTTCAAAAAAAAAAAATTTAGCCTTCGCCAAAGATATTATTTTGTTTCTCTAAGGATAAATGAGAACCAAATGTCATAACATTTAGAAATGTGAGTGTTTTTCCAACATATATGTATGTATATATGCACTAATCACGTATGTTTTTGTTATGCATATTGGAAGTTTGCTTAGGTGAAGGGGTGATAATGGTTCATTATGTGGTAGTTCGAGAAATCATTTTCATCTCAAAAGCGGTGGCCAAATTTGGTATTAGTTACCAGTCAAGATCTGGAGCGACAATGTTCATCACGGATGAAATGGTCCAGCTTGCCGAGGACGGACCACGGGTAAGAGAAACATGGAGCCGGCCAGGCCAGTTGCATTTGTCCATCAGCTTGACCTTCTGCTCGCAGTATCCAGAGTCTGGTGTCTAACATCAACTTTCCGCCATATGTGAGATTAATGGTCCCAGTGGGAATTCAAAGAACGTTGAAAAAGGAAACCTAAATATGAAACTAATTGGCAGCTCATGGATTCAGGCTCACTCACCCATCATCTATATCGTAGGCGCCACTAATTGAAACCTAGATCGACATGTCTGGTCTCTATCCTCGATTGATTACTGTTGAATATTAATTATAAAGTTTAGGTGCTGCCAAGTTTAGTATTACTTACCGATTGGTTTCCATGACGGCTCGTCCACTATAACGTCGCAACTGAACTTCTTGTCCTCAATCAAAAATTCGTCGGACGCGAGCTCTTGGCTGCTATGCTACCGATATAAACGTCTAAAATCTCCAATCAATATATTTGACAACAGAGTAGAGAATATCTGAGCAACCACTTGCAAATGTACAGCCAGAGTGAAAGGTTTGGGGCTAGGTTTGGCATAAGAAGGTTTCGGGCACACATACACGCATATATTAAGGACTTGCCTTCATACATTTTTCCAACACACACGTCATGCATGCATGCCTATATTAAGGGCATGGATGGGCATGCATGCATATATCTAGGACACACATGCACACGATTTTTTGTTCTAACTAATTGCATGCATGCATATAGGCATAGCGCAAACCAACGGGTCAGTGCATGTCTTTTTTTTTCCAACTGGATCAGCCCGCATCCATTTTTTATACAAACTGAAATCAGCACATGTCCTGTTTTTTTATTTGATCAGCGCACGTCTTACTATTTAAGACAGGATCAACGTGCATCCTCCTTTTTATCTCGAACTGGACTACTATTTAAAACTGGATCGGCGCACATCCTCATTTTTTTATCTCCAATGAGCGCACGTCCCACTACGATTCTATTTGATGATGGCATGTCCTTTTTCCTCTCCCTTTATATCAGGGTGAAGGGAGCGAAACGTTTTCTCCCACTACAATTATAATCGCATTGGTGGGTAATTTTTTAAATTTCAATCATATCCAATGTCCATAAAACTTTAGTCTATTAAATTAACGGTTAGATGTTTCTAATTTTTATGGTAATTTTTAGTTTATTTATGTTTTTTCTGGTTAACCCGTCAAATACTTTGGCCATAAAACTTTAGTCTATTAAACTAACGGTTAGATGTTCCTAATTTTGATGGTAATTTATAGTTTATTTATATTTTTTCTGAGATATGGTCGACGGTCGGCCGAGGGCGCTGAATTCTACGGTGATACTCACGGACATGCAAGTAGGTAAGGGGCATATTACTGAAGCGAGCTCCACTCCATGCGATTCCTTAACTATTAAAAGTCCGATCGGCTTCCGCTATGGTTATTGAGTTTTATGTGTCCACCTCATGTAAGGCTCTGGAACTGTACCTCAACATCCCTGCCCAAGAATTCTCAGTAGAGGCATTCTCTTCATCCTCCTCATTTGAAACTGAAGCGATGTCGTGTCCTCATCATGCAAGGCACTGGAACATCGGAATTCTGGGCGCCAAGGCATTCTCACCGTTCGGCCGTCTCCTTTCGTCCTAGTGACTGGAACCGCACCGCTATGTTCACCCCTAGGAATTCTCGGGTGAGGCATTCTTCTCGTTCTCATTGTGGTATGTGGAAGCAAGGTTGACCTTCGTCATCCCTGACCATGAATTTTTGGCCGAGGCAATCTCCAAGTACTCGTCTCATACCATCGCCCATTCAAGCGAGGCCCTTGCTGTGTCATGGCAGCGCTAAGGGGAATATGATTGACTCTTTTGTTTTATAGACTTGAGATTTAAGGGGTGCAAGAAAATTATCTAGGTCAGATGTGGGCTAAAGAGATTTTATATACTATATGCTTGTACACCCCTTGTGAACATTTTATCACGGCGATAAAATAAAGAAAAAATGATACTATACGGCACTGCAACCATCAATCGAATCCAATGTGTTGTGTTCCAGCCAACGGCCGGCGGCGAGAATCAATCAGGCCATGGTTGGTGTGTACGTGCGTGTGTGCTGTAACGTCAGTTTCAGGAGGATCGATCAGCAAGCGGTAGGCTAGCTTCGCACTGTTGTGTATGTCAGCCTAAAAGAACTTCGGAATTGCATCAATGTAGTTTCGTCATCGTCGTCGCATGTTGTCGGAAGCTGCCACGCAAGTTGATACAGACTCCATTATGAAAACGCATGTGATGCATGCATATCTGAAAGGCAATACACGGTGGCCTTCTTTTTTCCAATGAATGTATGCATGCATAAACCAAGGCATAGCTCACGTCCAGGCTGTCTTGTTTTTTCTAAACCAAGTCATTAGGTCTTTTAAACCGAGTCATCAGCC
Source organism: Elymus sibiricus (assembly GCA_039707655.1). Taxonomy (NCBI): domain Eukaryota; kingdom Viridiplantae; phylum Streptophyta; class Magnoliopsida; order Poales; family Poaceae; genus Elymus; species Elymus sibiricus. The sequence continues at coordinate 538,766,551 of CM077665.1, read as the reverse complement.
CCCACGTCCCTCGCTGCCCTTCTTTTTTATAATGGGATTGATTTACGAAACGTTTTCTCATCATAATGGCAGTGGTGGGTAATTTTTCATCTAAACATTATCTAATGGTTGTAAATTTTAGACTATTAAATAAACGGTTGGATGTTTCTAAATTTTATGGTAATTTCTATATTACTTATCTTTTTTCTGGGGAGCCCTTCAAATACTTTTTATATATAATAGATAGATTGCTCGACAGTAATTTGTTCACCCATCGTATTATTTTCCTTCATGAGAGAAGCCTCTAGTGAAACCTATGGCCCCGGGTCTATTTTCCATATTATATTTTCAGATCTATAAACCAAAAATACCAAAAATACTTCGCTGCAATCTTTTTACTTTTGTTTTACTTTTCGTTTTAGCAATCCTATCTATCTATCTCTATCAGATCTCATCCTTGCAAGTAACCGTGAAGGGATTGACAACCCCTTTATAGCGTTGGGTGCAAGTGTTTGATTATTTGTGTAGGTACATCTATTGGGGACTTGCTTGTATCTCCTACTGGATTGATACCTTGGTTCTCAACAACTGAGGGAAATACTTATCTACTTTGCTGCATCACCCTTTCCTCTTCAAGGGAAAACCAACGCATGCTCAAGAAGTAGCAAGAAGGATTTTTGGCGCCGTTGCCGGGGAGATCTACATCAAGCCTACCAAGTACCCATCACAAACTTATCTCTTGCATTTACATTATTTGCCTTTTGCCTCTAGTTTTCCTCTCCCCCACTTCTAAAACGATTTTCAGAAAATACCAAAAAGATTTGCCTTTTTATTCGCCCTTCTTCCGTTCGTCTTTTCGTTTGCTTTTCGTTTGCTTGTGTGCTAGATTGCTTGCTTTGTCACGATGTCTCAAGAGAATACCAAGTTGTGTGACTTTTCCAATACTAATAATAATGATTTTATTAGTACTCCGATTGCTCCCGCTACTAGTGCGGAATCATATGAAATTAATGCGACTTTGCTTAATCTTGTTATGAAAGAACAATTTTCCGGCCTTCCTAGTGAAGATGCCGCGTCCCATCTAAATACTTTCGTTGAATTGTGTGATATGCAAAATAAGAAAGATGTGGATAATTATATTGTTAAATTGAAGCTATTTCCGTTATCACTACGAGATCGTGCTAAAACTTGGTTTTCATCTTTGCCTAAAAATAGTATTGATTCATGGAATAAGTGTAAAGATGCTTTTATCTCCAAGTACTTTCCGCCCGTTAAGATCATCTCCCTTAGGAATGATATAATGAATTTTAAGCAACTTGATCATGAGCATGTTGCCCAATCTTGGGAGAGGATGAAACTAATGATTAGAAATTGCCCCGCGCATGGTTTGAGTTTATGGATGATTATACAAATTTTCTATGCGGGATTGAATTTGGCATCTAGGAATCTCTTAGATTCCGCCACGGGTGGTACTTTTATGGAAATCACATTAGGAGAAGCTACTAAACTCCTAGATAATATTATGGCAAATTACTCTCAATGGCATACCAAAAGATCTCCTACTAGTAAAAAAGTGCATGCTATTGAAGAAATAAATACTTTGAGTGATAAGATGGATGAATTAATGAAATTTTTTGCTAGTAAGAGTGCTCCTATTGATCCTAATGATATGCCTTTGTCTTCTTTGATTGGAAATAATAATGAATCTATGGATGTGAATTTTTTGGTAGGAACAATTTTGGTAATAACGCGTATAGAGGTAATTTCAATCCTAGGCCGTTTCCTAGTAATTCCTCTAATAATTATGGTAATTCCTACAACAACTCTGATGGAAATTATAATAAGATGCCCTCTGATCTTGAGAATAATATTAAAGAATTTATTAGTTCGCAAAAGGGTTTCAATGCTATGATTGAAGAAAAATTACTCAAGATTGATGATTTGGCTAGGAACGTTGATATAATTTCTCTTTAGATTGATTCTTTGAAAATTAGATCTATTCCACCCAAGCATGATATTAATGAGTCTTTAAAAGCTATGAGAATTTCTATTGATGAGTGTAAGGAAAGAACCGCTAGAATATGTGCTAAGCGTGAATGGCTTGAAAAAGTGTGTTCTCGTGATAATAATGATGAAGATCTTAAAGTGATTGATGTGACTCCTATTGAATCTTTGTTTTCTAATATAAATCTTGATAAAGATGGGACTGGAGATAATTCAACTTTAGTTAAAAGGCGTCCCAATGATTCGGAGTTTATAGATCTTAATGCTAAGATTGATAAAAGTGGGATTTAAGAGGTCAAAACTTTAAATAGCAATGAACCCACTCTTTTGGATTTCAAGGACTTTAATTATGATAGTTGTTCTTTGATTGATTGTATTTCCTTTTTGCAATCCATGTTGAATTCTCCTCATGCTTATAATCAAAACGAAGCTTTTACTAAACATATCGTGGATGCTATGATGAAATCTTTTGAAGAAAAACTTGAGTTGGAAGTTTCTATACCTAGGAAGCTTTATGATGAGCGGGAACCTACTATTAAGATTAAGATTAAAGATTATGAGTGCCATGCTTGTGTGATTTGGGTGCTAGCGTTTCCACGATTCTGAAAACTTTATGTGATGTGCTAGGTTTCCGTGAATTTGACGATTGCTCTTTAAATTTGCATCTAGCGGATTCCACTATAAAGAAACCTATGGGAAGGATTAATGATGTTCTTATTGCAAATATGAATTATGTGCCCGTAGATTTCATTGTTCTTGATATAAATTGCAATCCTACATGTCCTATTATTCTTGGTAGACCTTTCCTTACAATGATTGGTGCAATTATTGATATGAAGGAAGAAAATATTAGATTCCAATTTCCACTAAGGAAAGTCATGGAACACTTTCCTAGAAAGAAAATAAAATTACCTTATGAATCTATTATGACAGCTACTTATGGATTGCATACCAAAGATGACAATACGTAGATCTATTGCGTTGTGCCTAGCTAGGGGCGTTCAACAATAGCGCTTGTTGGGAGGCAACCCAATTTTATTTTTATGCTTTTGTTTTTGCTTTTATTTTTGAGTTTTCCACACATTATTACCTCTTTAGTAATTGTGTTTTCTTTTTTAATTTAGTGTTTGAGCCAAGTAAGACCTTTGGGATGGTCTACGGTGTTTGTGATTTGATTTTGCTGAAAAACAGAAACTTTTTCTCTCAGTCTAGGAATTTTTTAAACTCAATGGAACGTGCTTTTGATCTGAAATTTTTACAAAAGATTTATATACAAATTTTCCTGATTTTCCTAATTTTTCAGAATTTTTGGAGTTACAGAAGTATTCTAAGTCTACAGATTTCTACAGACTGTTCTGTTTTAAACAGATTCTGTTTTCTTTGTGTTGTTTGCTTATTTTGATGTATCTATGGGTTGTATCGGGGGGTATGAACCATGGAGAAGTTGGAATACAGTAGATATTACACCAATATAAATAAAGAATGAGTTCACAACAGTACCTAAAGTGGTGATTTATTTTTCTTATACTAACGGATCTCATGAGTTTTCTGTTGAGTTTTGTGTTGTGAGGTTTTCAAGTTTTGGGTAAAGATTTGATGGACTATGGAATAAGGAGTGGCAAGAGCCTAAGCTTGGGGATGCCCAAGGCACCCCAAGCCATATTCAAGTATACCAAAAAGCCTAAGCTTGGGGATGCCCCGGAAGGCATCCCCTCTTTCGTCTTCAATCCATCGGTAAATTTACTTGAGGCTATATTTTTATTCACCACATGATATGTGTTTTGCTTGGAGCGTCTTGTATGATATGAGCCTTTGCTTTTTAGTTTGCCACAATCATCCTTGCTGTACACATCTTTTTGAGGGGGACACGCATTAATCGTGAATTTATTAGAATACTCTATGTGCTTCACTTATATCTTTTGAGCTAGGCAATGTTGCTCTAGTGCTTCACTTATATCTTTTTAGAGCACGGTGGTGTTTTATTTTATAGAAATTATTGAACTCTCGTACCTCACTTATATTATTTTGAGAGTCTTTAAACAGCATGGTAATTGGTTTAGGTTATGAATTTAGTCCTAATATAATGGGCATCCAAGAGGGATATAATAAAAACTTTCATATAAAGTGCATTGAATACTATGAGAAGTTTGATTCCATGCATATAGTTTTGAGATATAAAGATGGTAATATGAGAGTCATGCTAGTGAGTAGTTGTGAATTGGAAGAAATACTTGTGTTAAAGTTTGTGATTCCCGTAGCATGCACGTATGGTGAACCGTTATGTAACGAAGTCGGAGCATGATTTGTTTAATGATTGTCAACCTTTGTGTGAGGGTCGGGAGCGCTCGATGGTTAACTCCTACCAACCTCTCCCCTAGGAGCATGCGTCTAATACTTTGCTTCGATAACTAATATACTTTTGCAATAAGTATGTGAGTTCTTTATGACTAATGTTGAGTCCATGGATTATACACACTCTCACCGTTCCACCTTTGCTAGACTCTCTAGTACCGTGCAACTTTCGCCGGTGCATCAAACCCACCTTCCTCAAAACAGCCACCATATATTTTCCTCAAAACAGCCACCATACCTACCTATTATGGCATTTCCATAGCCATTCCGAGATATATTGCCATGCAACTTCCACCGTTCCGTTTTTCATGACATGCACCATCATTTTCATATTGCCTTGCATTCGTAAGCATTCATATAGAGTCATATTTTGTTCTAGGTATCGAGTTGTAAGTAAATAAAAGTGTGATGATTTTCATTATTAGAGCATTTGTCCCGTGAGAGAAAAGGATGATGGAAACTATGAATCCCTCACAAGTTGGGATGAGTCTCCGGACTTTATAAATAATAAAAGAGGCCGATGAAGCCCAAAAAAAAAGTGGCCAAGGATGCCCACCAAAAAAAAAAGAAAGAAAAAGAAAGAAAAAAAATGAGAGAAAGAGAGAAGGGACAATGTTACTATCTTTTTCCACACTTGTGCTTCAAAGTAGCACCATGATCTTCATGACATAGAGTCTCCTATTTTCTCACTTTCATATAGCTAGTGGAATTTTTCATCATATGCATGACCACTTAGTTTCTTTTTGAGCTTTCATACACTTATAGCTCTAGTGCATCCGTTGCATGGCAATCCCTACTCACTCACATTGATATCTATTGATGGGCATCTCCATAGCCTGTTGATACGCCTAGTTGATGTGAGACTATCTTCTCCTTTTTCCTCACGACCTCCACCATATTCTATTCCACCTATAGTGCTATATCCATGGCTCACGCTCATGTATTGCGTGAGAGTTGAAAAGGTTTGAGAACATAAAAGGTGTGAAACAATTGCTTGACTTGTCATCGGGGTTGTGCATGATTTAGATACTTTGTGTGGGGAAGATGGAGCATAGCCAGAGCATATGATTTTGTAGGGATAACTTTCTAAGGCCATGCTATTTCGAAAGGACACGATTGCCTTGTTGGTATGCTCGAAGTATTACTGTTTTTATGTCAATATTAGACTTTTGTTTTGAATCTTATGGATCTGAATATTCATGCCACAATAAAGAATATTACATGGATAAATATGTTAGGTAGCATTCCACATCAAAAATTCTGTTTTTATCATTTACCTACTCGAGGACGAGCATGAATTAAGCTTGGGGATGCTTGATACGTCTCCAACGTATCTATAATTTTTGATTGTTCCATGCTATTATATTATCTGTTTTGGATGTTTTATATGCATTAATATGCTATTTTATATTATTTTTGGGACTAACCTATTAATCTAGAGCCTAGTGCCAGTTTTCTGTTTTTTCCTTGTTTTTGAGTATTGCAGATAAGGAATATTAAATGGAGTCCAAACGGAATAAAATCTTCGGAATGATTTTTCTTGGACCAGAAGAAACCCAGCTGACTTCGAGATGAAGGCAGGAGACCTGCCGTGGAGTCACAAGCCACCAGGGCGCGCCCTAGGGGGGGGCAGCGCGCCCCCCTGGCTTGTGGCCCCACGGCAGCCCTCCTAACCCTATTCTTCGGCCTATAAATTCCCAAATATTCCCTGGATACCAAAAAGAGCCAAGAAAATACTTTTCCGCCGCCGGAAGCCTCTGTTCCCGTGAGATCCCATCTTGGAGCCTTTTCCGGTAATCTGCCGGAGGGGGATTCGATCACGGAGGGCATCTACATCAACTCCATTGCCCCTCCGATGATGCGTGAGTAGTTTACCACAGACCTTCGGGTCCATAGCTAGTAGCTAGATGGCTTCTTCTCTCTCTTTGTTCTTCAATACCATGTTCTTCATGATCTTCATGGAGATCTATCCGATGTAATACTCTTTTGCGGTGTGTTTGTCGAGATCCGATGAATTGTGGTTTATGTTCAGCTTATCTATGAATATTATTTGAATCTTCTCTGAATTCTTATATGCATGATTTCATATCTTTGCAAGTCTCTTCGAGTTATTGGTTTGGTTTGGCCAACTAGATTGGTAATTCTTGCAATGGGAGAAGTGCTTAGTTTTGGGTTCAATCTTGCGGTGTCCTCACCCAGTGACAAAGTAGGGGTAGCGAGGCACGTATTTGTATTGTTGCCATCGAGGATAAAAAGATGGGGTTTTCATCATATTGCTTGAGTTTATCCCTCTACATCATGTCATCTTACCTAATGCGTTACTCTGTTCTTCATGAACTTAATACTCTAGATGCAGGCAGGAGTCGGTCGATGTGTGGAGTAATAGTAGTAGATGCAGAATCGTTTCGGTCTACTTGACACGAACATGATGCCTATATGCATAATCATTGCCTTGGATATCTTCATAATTATTCGCTTTTCTATCAATTGCTCGACAGTAATTTGTTCACTCACCATATTATTTTCCTTCATGAGAGAAGCCTCTAGTGAAACCTATGGCCCCGGGTCTATTTTCCATATTATATTTTCAGATCTATAAACCAAAAATACCAAAAATACTTCGCTGCAATCTTTTTACTTTTGTTTTATTTTTCGTTTTAGCAATCCTATCTATCTATCTTTATCAGATCTCATCCTTGCAAGTAACCGTGAAGGGATTGACAACCCCTTTATAGCGTTGGGTGCAAGTGTTTGATTATTTGTGTAGGTACATCTATTGGGGACTTGCTTGTATCTCCTACTGGATTGATACCTTGGTTATCAACAACTGAGGGAAATACTTATCTACTTTGCTGCATCACCCTTTCCTCTTCAAGGGAAAACCAACGCATGCTCAAGAAGTAGCATCCGGCAGCCGCCAGCTCCCTTTGGCCAGGAGACCCTGATCCTCCATCTCGAGCAACCGGGCCTCGGTGACCCGCGACACCATCCAGTCGCCTTGAGTCCATCCCGCCGGCGTTCCGGCGCTCGAGGAAGAACCGCGCGAGCCTTTCTTCGCCCGCTCGGCCTTTGCCGTCACCACGCGGCTCATCTCCGGCGATACTGTGCTCGGCTCGCGGCGAAGTTCTCTGCGGGGTGTGATAGCTGGCGTCGGAGAAGCCGATGGAAGGGAGGAGAAGTGATATCTGTTCCCCCCTCGCACAATGCCCTTGCTTCTTATAATAAAAATTTGGCAGAATCTGTGGCCGTCAATCCGCAAACGTAGGGAGATCCGCGGATCTACCGTTCAGGCTCTCAGAGACAAGTGGCGAAAATCGCACTGCGGTTATCGAGGCGTCGTACCCACTACCCCCAAATCTCGCGGAGTAACTGTTTCATCGCACGTCCGCGCGCGCTCTCTGCAATTTCGAACACGTGAAGACCTCTTCATGCCTTATAAGAGGAGAGCTCCGTGCTTCGGATCGCCTGGCGATCCATTTATAAACCGAATGACCAGGCAGTCTATAACGAGACACTCGGACGGAATAACTGAGCATTCGGATCGTTTCTCCAGAGAAACACTTCAATTACAGAGATAACATCGAATGTGCAAATTAAGTCATTCGGCCAAGGAATGATAATCCTGAATCCGTCAAGATTTGGATCCGGGTGAGAAATGATCCAGGTCATTTCTTGAAGCACCTCCGAAGTGTCGTTCACATTCCCGAATGTCAATCACCCGACCATTCAAACCTCACGAATTCGGGGGCTACTGATGAGGTCGTCTACCCTGGGTAGGGTCACAAGGCTGACTTCTTGGCCCACCTAGGGACCCTCATCGATATTGAAACTCCAGAGATGGAAGCACTAGTAGAAAACAGACCTTTTGTCCAATGCATTAGTCCCGGTTTGGTTTTGAACCGGCACTATTGTGACCATTAGTCGCGGTTCGGAACGGGCATCATTAGTCGCGGTTCGTTCCGGACCTTTAGTCCCGGTTCGTAACACGAACCGGGACTAAAGGGGTTGTGCCAGGCTGGTGTCAGCTGGGGCCCCCACGAGCCCCTTTAGTCCCGGTTTGTATCACCAACCGGGACTAAAGGCCCCCCCTTTAGTCCCGGTTGGTAACACCAACCGGGACTAAAGGGGTTGAGGCTTTATTCCCGGTTGGTGTCTCCAACCGGGACTAAAGGTTGGACCTTTAGTCCCGGTTGGAGACACCAACCGGGACTAAAGGGGTTCTGTTTTTTTTTTCTGTTTTTAGTTTCTGTTTTAAATTGCTTATATCTTATAAGATATTTGATGTTTTTGACTGATTCTTTTTGCATTAGATTCAAAATTTTGTCTAGTTTCAGTTTGTGCCATTAGTTTTCAAATTTGAATGGTTTAAATTTGAATTTGTTCAAATTTGCTTCAAACCCTAGATTGTGAATAACTTGAGTTTACAAATAGTTTTTAATTTAATTCTTTTTGCTCCTAGTCACGTGTTAGATTGTTGTCACAGTAAGATTTATTTGGTTATTTTTAGAATAATTTAAATTAGGATTTTAATTAAAACAATACTGTTTTGCTTATGTTGTTTTAGTCATTTAATTGTTGTTTTTTATTATTTTTAGTTAGTTCTTTCTGTAGATTTTAACATGTTGTAGTATGGTGCATATTGAATGCAGAAAAAGTCTGGAGTTGAAATAAGTTAAAAAAAATGAAATGCCTTTGTAACAGACGATTTTCGTCCGAAACCTTGATACTTCGAAGGAGATGGTCCAGTTTGTACACGAAGTGCATCCAGTTTTTGCCGTAACCCTCTCAACTTTGTAGCACATACTATCTGGGTGAAATGATGATACCATGCCAAGTTTTAACCTTTTCAGAGTTCATTTGTAGGGCTTTTCAATTTCAGGGTCATTTAGCTCAAAAAAAAAATCATTAAATGCATGAAAAATAGCAAATGAAGTTAGAAAGGGTTGAAATTTGAGGATGTGGCTTTGAATGGTGCATATTGAATGCAGAAAAAGTCTGGAGTTGAAATAAGTTAAAAAAAAATGAAATGCCTTTGTAACAGATGGGTTTTCGTCCGAAACCTTGATACTTCGAAGGAGATGGTCCAGTTTGTACACGAAGTGCATCAAGTTTTTGCCGTAACCCTCTCAACTTTTTAGCACAAGCTATGTAGGTGAAATGATGATACCATGCCAAGTTTCAACCTTTTCAGAGTTCATTTGTAGTGCTTTTCAATTTCAGGGTCATTTAGCTCAAAAAAATCATTAAATGCATGAAAATAGCAAATGAAGTTAGAAAGGGTTGACTCTGGCTTGGTTAACCTCAGTTGTGACTCTGGCTGGGACGGTGCTAGCAGATGTGTAGTCGACGGTATGATTGGATGGAGACCAACCCGGACTAAAGGGGTTCTGAAATTTTCAAACTCTACCCCCCCTCCCCTGTGGACCGCCTTTTTTAGTTTTGTAAAAAATAAAAAAAAATGATAAAATCTTCAAAAAAAAAATCCTTTGAGATGTAGTTAGGTTTTAGTGTCTAGTTGGTATAGAAATTTTGAAATATGAATTTTGACCTTTTTTGCAAAAAAAAAACGAAAAAAATGTAAAACGGCCATAACTTTTGCATACGACGTCGAAAAAAAAAGTTTAATATATAAAAAAAAACTAGAGAAAAATTGGGACTCGATTTCACCCGGGTTTACCCGGTGAAGTTTTCTCAGATTCTCAAAATTCCAAAAGGAAAAAAAGTTATTTCAAATAAAAAATAATAATTTTCAAAATTTTAAAAATTAATTCTCAATATTATTACTTATTTTATTTTCATTGAAATTCAATATTATTAGTACTTATTTTGTTTATTTTATTAATTGTTTAGAATTCAAAAAATTAAATCATGTGACATCAAGACCTAAGGGTTAACAGGATTGATAGCTTAAGATTGTCAGGAAAACAACAAGTGCAGACTTGGAAACTAGGGGAGATAGAACCTGAAAGTTAAGCGTGCTGGGGCTGGAGTAGTGAGAGGATGGATGACCGGTCGGGAAGTTAGACGATTTGGAATGAGTGTGGAGCAGTGAGGAGGGGTGATTAGGGATTAAATTATCAATGAATTCAAAGATTTGAAAATCAGAAAATAAAAAATAAAAAAATTCAAATAAAAAAATTCAATAAAAAATATCAAAAAAAAAATTCAAAAATTTTTGCTTTAGTCCCGGTTGACTAAAGGCTCCACCGGATTGTCCCAATTGGTAACACCAACCGGGACTAAAGGGAGCCTTTAGTCCCGGTTGGTGCTCCCTTTAGTCCCGGTTTGTAACACCAACCGGGACTAAAGGTCCTGCATCGCCCGTCCCAGACAGCGCCACGTGAAGGGCCTTTAGTGCCGGGCCGTGTTGAACCGGGACTAAAGGGGGGGGGGGGCTTTAGTCCCCACCCTTTAGTGCCGGTTGTAGAACCGGCACTAAAGGCCCTCCCAAACCGGGATTATAGCCCTGTTTTCCACTAGTGAAGTGCACTCGGACGCTCCTGAAGACACACTCGGACGCTCCTGAAGACACACTCGGACGGCCACTAGGATTAATCAATCATGCGTTACCGGTAACGCTCTAGTTAAAGCAGCAGTTCCTGTAACGTAGCTTTAACTAGCATTTATTGCGGCGCTCGGCTGGTGGTGGCGCACTCTATATAAGCCACCACCGGACGCCGTAGGAAGGTTCCGACACTTGTATTCTCATTCTCCCACATAAGCAAAAAACAAACCAGCCCCGGGCTCGAGACGTAGGGCTTTTACCACTTTCGAGTGGGGCCTGAACTCGTACACATCCGAGTGAAACACCTGAGCCGTAGCTAGACTTCGCCCCTCCATTCGTACCCCCTAGTACTATTGTCAGGTCATTCCCACGACACCATGGTACTTGGAGGCCCGTCTGAGTTGAGCTCGTAATCTTGGACCTGCTTCTCGAGGCGATGATACTCAACACCATCCAAGATGTCTTCAGCCTCGTAGAAAGCAGTCTTAAGGTCCTCGAACAGCTGCTGGAGGCGAACCCTGTGAGGACTCTCCGCCACCATCTCCATCACCCTCTCCAGCAGTAAAATCTTGGGCTCAAGTTTTCTCAGCTTCTCCGATGCGTTGAAGCCGAGGAAGGAGGAGCATTTCTTGAAAAGGTCGGAGATGACGGGCGAGGCGACCCAGCCCACGGCTTTCAGGCCCCATCCTATTCCTATGGCAGCAGCAGCAGTCGCCGGATCCGCCATCAAAAACTGCTGCAAGTTGCTGGACGATCAGCTGAAAACTGGTCACTGATAATACGCACGGAAATGAAAGCATGCACTGGAGTGGGTCTATAGAGTCAAATCCGGTGGTCGATTTTCCAAGGCCGGAAGCGGTGAGGGTCAAATCCGGCGGCTGAAGCAGGTCGGGGACGACACTCGGCTGATGGGGGCTTGACTCCGTGGGAGGAGGAGATAGGGACCGGCGCTCAAGCAATGGAGGAGGTTGCTGGAGTCGCAGTGACTCGATTTCCGGCGGCGGCGGTGGCCGGGACGATGGGGTGCATTGCGGCCGAAACCTGTCACACATGTGTGGCCTGGGAATGTTATCCCAAATTCCCGAGTATTGGTGTTTTCTGAGATCCGTCCATTTTACATCAAATACCTAGTGAAGTGTGCACTTAAATTACAGACCTTTTGAGACTCTTCCCTCCCTTCCCGCGAGCGGCCGGGGAGCTAACCCTAGCGCCGCCGGGCCGCGGTGTGAGAGCCTGGCCCAATAGAAATAATAAATTACTCAAATTTAAAATGATTTTTTTCGTAAGCCCGTTCGAAAAGAACTTTAAAATTAAGTATGTTTGGCTTGGAGCGATATGAGGATGGGTGACCAATCTAGAAGTTGGTCCCGGGGTGCGTATGAGTGATGACAAAGTCCGCAGGAAAGACTATAATTGGTTTGTGGGACGAGTCTTGATCATGCCAGGCCAGACGTAACGGTCGCGAACCGGTGGCTATGATCGGGGCTTTACATGCGGCCTCCCTCCCCTTTCCCTCCCCTCGCGTCGGGTTTCTCTCCCTCCGTTCGAAGCCGGCTGGTGCATGCCGCGGATTTTGGGTGGCGGAGGGCGCTTCAGCGTGGTGGCGAGCGTCTGGCCGCAGGCTCGTGACTGCGACGACTCGATCTGGCTCGGGCCTAAGCGGATCCTGGCGGCGGCGGCAACATATGCCTGGTGGATGCCGGCGGGTCCTCCAGCAGCTCCTGGAGATCACCTCGTGCCTCCGAGCGCGCGTGTGGAGACGGCTTCACGGCTGTGGGTCTGGTGGCGCCGCGCTTGTTTGGATCTGATGACGAGATCGATGCGGACGACGCGAGTTGGGCATCGACTTGATGTGGCTGTTGCTCCGACCATGGGTAGCAGCAAGGGAAGGTCCGGTACCTATGTAGTGGTCTCTTGGTGGCGCGCCAGCTACACGATAGCTCGGCGGCTCTGCCTGCGACGACAGTTGGCTTCTACTCTGGTGCCGGCTCATCTGCAGGCGGACTGCTTTGACCTTCGCTTCATCCCCCTCCCACGCCGTGCATGTGCTACTTTCATCGCAGGGCTGGTCCTCTCCTAGCCATCGTCCATCGTTGATGGATGACTTCGCCGCCAGGTGGTCCGCGGAGTCATCCTTGCCTCCCGTCGGTTGGTGGTGTACCACCGGGGAGCTCGTACTTTGCCCGGGAGGGGCGGGGTGGTGGTGGCTAGATCTGGCCGACCCAGGGTGGGTTTTGGTGCTAGGGGCCGTCCATGAGTTGTAAAAGAGGGCATTTTTCCTCTCATCTCTTTGTTCGCCGTAGCCGCACGTCTCGGGTGGTGTGGTGTCTGGGTCTTGGTGGTGGCCTTGATGGTGGGAGTCACAGGGCTTCTGGTCGGATCTCGTGGCTCGGGTGTGACCTGGCTGCCATGGTTGTGTGGGCGGCATGGTGGTCAGGGAGCGACGCTCGGTGGTCTTGCTGCGGCGAGCGACGGCTTCGTGTACCCCGTCTGGGTGATGAAGAGGGCTTGCCGGGGTGAAAACTCATTCTAGCCTTGTGAGGTCGACAACGGTCACATCTATGGTGTTGCTCCCTTTTTGAAGGTGTCGTCGCGATTGCTCTTCGTTCCCTTTGATGCTGTAGGGAAAACCTTGATCCCTGGATCGGGCGTTTGCGGCACTACGGTGTCGTATCCTTCCTAAATGCGTCGTCTTGGACCTCCTGGTGCGTCTTGCCCGGCTTCTCTTCGGTCAGGAGAGGGCCCTCATAGCTTCAAGCAGTGCTATCTCTTCCTACATGTAGTTTTTTTGAAGTAGTAGGGTGCTTATAGTTGTTCTTATCATTCTTGTATGTTGCCTTGAGTGTGTGTTGTGATGCTGAGTGGTGTGTGTTGAGTTGTGTACTTAATTGATCGTTGCTTTACATATAAAACAGGGCGTGAGTCTTTTGAGGTAATTACAGACCTTTTTAGCATTGCATCCGAGATCTTCAAAATTAGTTCGCACATTGATAAACTTTGAAAACTTTTTTTTGGACAAAAGTTATACTCTCAAAGTGAACTATGTGTGCTCTCGAACTGTATATTCCATATAGATGAAGCAAAAGCTGTGCTCACACAAGAAAGCAAACTCACGAGAGCACACATGTGCTTCCCTAGTGGAGCAACTGTTAATGTCACTATGGAGAAATTCTTTACAAGGGAGATACGTTAGTTTACGTTTATATACGAAAAATCAAGATCTAGCGATATAACGTAAGATCTTGCGAAATTGGAACAAATATTTGAAGCGCGTTCAAGTGATCCATTATCCCCGAATCTTGAAAGTAGAATGAGGATTTGAGTGAGTGTATACCAAGAATTCTTGGGGGAGTATGAGGTGTGTGTGCGCTTTAAGGGATGCCTCTTTGCAGATGTTACCCTAAACTCTCAAGATATTGGTGGACTTTCTCAACATGCTTGAGGGATGGCCTCACCGGCCGTGGATTTGAGGAGTGAGGCAGACATGGGAGCTAAGGGCATCTCCAATGCAGATCCTCAAACCGCCTGCAACCGTTCAAACCGCATGGTTCAGACGTGTTTTGCCATCCCTCCAACACGATCATGTTTCGGTTCACTCGACGGTCTGGACGTCATTTTTCGTGCAAATAAATAAGCCTATTCATGACCTAGTTCTAAAACCTGCGAACATATTGCTTGATGACGGTATGCTCGCAAAAATTACAGAGTTTGGAATTACAGACTTTGGTCTGTCAAGACTACTTGTCAAAAACAAATTATCCTCACTTCATCTCACGATTGAACATTGTAAGTTAATGCCGCTTTTAATACCATACATTCTAGTAGTCATAAGAACTACTAGATGACCCGTTGCGCCAATGGCACAAAGGGCGAGAGGGAGCCAAGTATTGTGAGAATATTCAGACACCTAAGTCTTTACTGCTAGTACATAGATGCTTAGTTACAATGTGATACGCAAGGAAAGTAGATAGGAAGAGGTACATTATATAGGTGGTATGAAGCAATGAACAACAACTACAGGTTAAGGAAGCTTCTCATAGATCTTCATACTGCTGCATCGATTTCATGAATCGATTTGTTCAATAGCCAAGAGCCAGGTCATAATTCTTTCAACAAAAAGGAAAGCAGGGAAGTGAAATTAGGTTAAATAGACTGAGCACAATGCATTATAAATATAGCAGTTTCTTATTCTCCATAACACAAAGGGAAGAGCACACTGGAAATTTCACAATACACACATGTATATTTCAAGACCAAGTAAATAGTACCTTTCAAAAGAGAAGGAGACATCAACAATCAATTATACCCTGCCTATGCAATCGACAAGATGGTGTACAGTTGAAAATAAACAGGAAGACTAAGATACTTCTTTGTAATCTGAATATTCAGGTAGAAAAACCACAATGGCAAAGGAGTTTAGACTTACCTACCAACATCATGGTCTACATACCCAATTGATTAACTATCACCATCATCATACACCCGAACAGTAAAGAGAGAAATTAGCGAAGAGGAACAAAGTCCATGCAAATATATAAAAAAAGGTATGCCCATGGACTCCAAAAAACTGATCAAGAAGAGGAAAACCCAGTACACCGATCAACCTCGCCCAGTAATGCATTTTTCAGATTTAGAACATACTTAGGAACTTTTTTTTTTTGAGAAACAGAACATACTTAGGAGCTACCCCATTGGGCTACCATTGTTGAAGTATCTTGATTCTTTCTATAACATAGTACGGTAAAAGGAAAGGCACAGACAAAGATTACACCCACAACACCAAAATTATATCAACCATGACCCATTGAATAAAAACCTTGTAAACTCTGAACCTTGTAAACTCTGAATAAAAACTGCACTCATTGGCCTTATAATCAAGTAAGGTAACATATATCTTTTCTTAGATAACACCTCAAACAGAACATTATATGTACATCTCACACTACAGAAAAAAGGACCATACTGTACACTAACTACATATGACCAGATTAGAAAGTTCACCATGCCGCAAAAACATTTAGCACCCATTTAAATATGGATTTGGGTTCATAGGTACACAAAGGGCAGTAATTATTGTGAAGCTAGAAAAAGAATGCTCCTACTATAAAAAATATATGCCATTTCATTTCAATTGTTTCTTTTGCTGCTGGATTAATTCTTTAAGAAGAACAATACTCAAAACGGTGGGCATTGCTTTTGTCTATTCAGCGAAGGTAAAGAACTGCATGTTTTGGTGGTTATATATTGATAATTAACCTGAGCAGGTTGTCGAGGTCAATATTAGTAGACGGTGCAGGACCTGGTGAAAACTGATCACATATTTCCTGAATGTCCATTGACTTGTGTTGTGACATGCATGAAACTGAAAACTGTTTTTAGTTGTGATTTTCCATTGTAAATGAGTACGGAGCAATCAACGAATTCCGGCGAAATAGAAGATCTACGTGACCAAATTTTCCTGCTCATCAGACTTTCTCTACTATGCCTTTTTTCGTGAACTACTAAATGACTCCTCTTGCTCCAAGCTCCCTTTTGTTGCCTTCTCGTTCACATCCTCGTTCAATTGAAACAAGCTTTCAATCAATATAATATCTGCAGGCACATTATATAATTCCTATATGGAAATTCATTTGCGGAAGACCTCCATTCAAACATGAGAAAAGCTTCTGGGCCCGTCCAAGATGGGATGGGAGAAAAAAAGCTAAAAAAATCTGGATTGTGCATTGGTCGGGATCTCCGTAACAAGTAGGTGAACGGTGATGATCAAAACCAGGAGAAAGATCTGAAAAAAGGGGACTTGGATAGGATTTTGACCACGATCAAAAGATAGGAGGGGTTCTCTTTCTTTCATCGCCGTCAAAAGCAAAGGCTACCAAAAAAACCTTTACTATCACGGAGATCGTTAAAGAAAACATGGATCCAAATGCCAAAGGGGAAAAATGGTGGAAAAGCTTCTCAAGGCCTCGTCCTCCTCACCGCGCAAGCATGGGAAAAACGTTATGTGCTATCGTTGCGGGGAGAAGGGTCATCTTGCGGAGATCTGCAGAAAAGAGGCGACCCGCTTCATTTGTGGCGCCTTCGGCCACAGATCCTTCTACTGTCCTAGGCGAGGGAAGCAAGGTAACCAAGTAATCCTCTTTCTTGTGCTTCAGCCCTATGAGGATATGGTGAGAAACGTGGAACATTTGAGAAAATGTGCTGTGTCGTTGAGGGGAAGAGCTTTTCTTTCGAAGGCATCTTTCTGAAGGAAGAGTGTCCCCTCCATTTGGATACAGTTTCTGATTGTTAGCTAGAATATATGGGTGTATTGTCATTCAAGTTCTATAGATGGTGTCTGTCTCACTATTTGTTTGAGTGCCTGAAGGCCCCTGGAGGAGTCGTTCTGTGAGTTGTATTCAAGCTCGCCCTTAGACCGAGTCAACTTAGCGATAAGAGTCAGCTACTTTGGCCTTGTCATTCGATTTGTTGCCATATAGATAGGTTGGAGTGCGGGTGGCCACTAACCCAACGAACGAACTTACGTGTAGGTGTGATCCTATCTGCTCTTCCACTATAGGACTAGAAATCCAGTACAACCATGTCCCTTTCTTAGGGGAAAAGCCCTCTTTGAAGGAGAATCCACTTCTGAGCACCAAAGGCGGGCATCCGACGTCACCAAAAAGAAGGAGAAAGGCATTCAGGCACCGCAAATCCAAGAAACTCCGAATACAGGCCGGCACGAAAAGTGAAATGACCAAAGGGATTGGGGCTGTTTCGGCACCAAAAAAAGTGTCACTATGCTAAACACATCGAATATCCGTCTCTTTATGTGGGAGCGAACCATCTTCGCTTACGGGTCTACCGATCCTATAGCTCCGATATAGATTTAAGTAACTTGGCAGAAAAAAATGCGGAAAAACGGTTTTGGATGGAAGAGGTAGATGAGAAAGACTTTCCACTTAGAGTCAGAAGTCCACGCTAGATGACCGATCTTTATGACCTTGAGGAAAATTACCTATCTTGAATTAATACACCAAAATCGGTTATTTCAATCGATCCACGAAAGGAATTGATCACCACGATAATGTGACGCAAGGCAAAATCTGTAATCAACATCGGTTATGTGAAATAGGTCATTTGAGAAAAAAAAGAGAGAATATGACAATCTATATGTTTAACACAAGCGGTTAAGTCGATAGCTTTCTTAAGGAACAGCTAAAGAAAACGCTCTCACGAATCCCATTTTCTGATTATGTATGCCGCGCCATTACGATTCGGAGCAATAGCGAATTCATACGAGGACTACGAAGCGAATAATTGCATTCCTTCCAGGAGGTCGAGCGCACGCTTTCCTCGGTTTCGAATCAAGGGACAAAGATAGATCCTCGGTAACGGCAAAGGGGATAGCCTTGCTTTTGAACATTCATGTGCATATATTTTCATTAGATGTGCAATCGAAATCAGTAGGAGAGAAACTTTCATCCCTATATTTCCACTGAAATGGAATTAGCGATACCTTTGCTTTTAGTTTGAGTTCATGAATCCTGTTTCTAGTGGCGAGTAACTACTACGAAAGGTACGGAAAACGGGAAAGGCAAAGCACAGGAAAGAAGAATATATTCAATAATGTCATCCATGTTTCGGTACCGGATTCAACTTGTCGAGGCTTCTGCTCGTAACGTCACTCACTGGATCAAATCAAAGGGCTCGGTTTCTGCTCCTCGGCAAAGGCAAAGTAAATTCAATAGGAATCCGAATCCTAAAAGGCAAGACCCAAACCACCGGTCGATCGACAGTTCTTCTTTCACTTCCATCTCTTGATACCTGTTTTCTTGCTTTTCTTACCACTACTGTAGTGAACCGCATCTCTAAGCACCGGGAGTCATGAACCGCGCACAAGGTCCTTCTTAAACTAGAAATAAGTGAAATAATTGTTCTGGGTCACCTTGGCTTTTGTGTTCAGTAGTTAGTAGGGGAAGTTGCCCGGCTTGGTATCTCTCTTCCCTGTAGAAAACCAATCACAAGTCCCTCCTTCTTGTAAAAGGAAGGTTCTATACTTCTGGTTATGCCAGTTATTTTAACGGTCAGTTATAGAAATCTTGCTTATTGCTCTCTAGTAAAGAGGTGGAACCAGATTATCTACCTTTGCCTTCCCCTGTGATTCTTAAACTTACTCTAAGCTAACTCGCAACTCGAAGATCCCATGGACCACGGCAGGAATGGGCAACCCTATTCTTAGTCAGAATGTCAATAGGGCGTGAAATGACGGACGACAATAGTCTTTCTCTTTTTTCACTCGAGCCAAACTAAGTGTTTTCCCGGAACGGAATAGCGGAAATTCCATACGTTGATCACCAATGTTGCATGTCTTTCCTTAACCTGGAGTACTTTGAGTTAGAAGGCCTACTTTATTCGTCCTTTTAAAGCCTACTTATTCGTCTAGCTATTTCCAATTCTAATAAATAACCCGATCATATCATATCTTGGAAAACCCTAAGACTACCCAAGGCTGTACCCTACAGTGTTACCTATAGTCTATACTTGTGTATACGTTGCCTTCTGGGGTGGCAAGCTAGAACCAAGTAGTCTAGGTATCAATTCCAATTTAAGTCAATGATCCTCATTTTCTCCAACATTAAGAAGATTACTGGTAAGGTGACCAACCATCACACAGGATTCCGGGTCGGAGTAGCACCTCTTGCCTGATATATACAGGTCGTTACTGGCGATTCGTTTGTGCCCTATGGTGTTCAATTGCCCGTTTGTTCCCTCCCCCTCGGGACGGGTCAACCTACTTTGCCCGCTCAGGCGCTCCAAAATGCTCTGACTAGACCGCCGACACCCATGATTTGTCCATCATTCAAAATGGCATTTCGTAAGGGCTCATAAGGTAGGAGGAATCAAAGATCCTCCGTGCACTTTCACCTAGAGTTAGTTTTTTTTTCACTACTGTCTGAGTGGTGGCTAAACCCTGAAACTTTTCCTTGAAATGAAATAAAGATCTAACTTTATTCCAGTAGTGGTTTCCGCAAATGTAGATAATCTTGTTGATTAACACCCACTTTCCATACCCTGCAATTCAGAGGCCATCACCTCTGGTCTTTTAGTAACATATCAGTAAACAAGGCTCTCCTCGTGTAGCTTTTTGTTCTCGAGGAAGAAAATCTCATTGATTACTTATAATGCCGGATGAAGCAAGTTACAGCATTGGTTCTTTCGTGATTCACGTATATTGGAAATCTCTTTCTTTAGGAAATGGGATGGCATTCAATTCTAACTTAGGGATTCTCTTCTTCCTGAACATTCATGAAAAGAAGGACTCTGGCTTTAATGCTAAAGTTTAGTACTGGGCCGAGCGTACTTACCTACTTAGACAAGAGGGATACTTATAGATCTCTATGAGCGTAAGGCAAAGTGGGCAAGACTACTTCCACAACTACATTTTCGCTTAAGCAGGACCTGTGAGACCTCGAAGCAACCGTCTACTACTAGTTATAGATGCTATTTCTAATTGAATAGAATGGATGCTTCACAGCGGTTCTGCGACAGGCAGGGCAGCCGGGTGAACATAGGCAGCTGTTCCTATAGAACACAAGTCTTTCTCTAAAGCACGACCTTCCGATTGGACTACGTCTGGTCTCTATCCTTTTTATTCCAAAAATGGGTCTTCGATCAAAATGATCTGGTGTCTATGTCCATGCCTGAGGTTGGTAAACCCTATATCTATTGCGGGGTGCTTTGAGGAAGGGATAGCTTGTAGCCCACGACTTACTACTACGAAGATTCTGGCGGAGAGCTTTTCACATATAGATAGGTCGGGATGAGGAAGCTCCGTAGTCAACTAATAGATAGAAGATCCACCTTGTGAACCGTGTTTGTCTTAAAGTACTGTCTGAGAAGGAATATACCTGTTCCAATCCCTCTAGTGGCTATACTGATTGACATAGGTAGCTTTCGTAGTCAAAGCTCACAGGGCCAAATGCTCTATTGGAGTGGGCACGAACACACACAATCAAGGTTCGAAGAACTTCTACTTCACGCCTTGAGGATTCTATGACGCTCACTCAATGGTGTTGTGGCGATTGCAAGCAATCAATAAATGAGGAAGCCAAATTATGGATCCAGGAAGGCTGCATCAGAAGGAAGAGTAGGTGTTGCTATGCCGTTGGCTGGGACTGAGACAGAGAGAGGGGAGCATAGCCCCTATGATCTCGGTAAAGAGTTCCAAGTAAGCTCTTCTCAGGTTCTTTCTTTCTCTTCCATTCTTATGTTTATATATTAAAGTGTAGTTTTCTTACTTAAATATAATAATATTAATCTAATATGCCCATTGGTGTTCCAAAAGTACCTTACCGGATTCCCGGAGATGAAGAAGCGACTTGGGTTGACTTATACAATGTTATGTATCGAGAAAGGACACTTTTTTTTAGTTCACTGCCCTATACATAGAAAGAAGTGCTTTTCCACCGGTATCAACATTCTATCTGGAATCAGTAGCGATAATTGTTGTATTGTGAGCCAGCCCCGTAAGACACTACGCACCTCCAAATTCTATATGATTTTTCCAATCATTTCATTTATACGACCTGCAAATAAGATAAGATCTTGGCTCGCCCTACAAAAAAACAACTATATGCCCTATAAACTTGCTTGCTTCTTCGAATCTCGAAATAGCATATAGAAAGTGTTTCTGTGATGAGACCATTCTCGATCGATAAATGCGATAGGAGCCTATGTGTTTCACGGGCAGCCAGCCAATAGGGGAAGGTTGTGAATCCGGCGAACCGACCGCTTTAAGAACGTGATTGTCTTCTCTCACTCAGTTATCAATTGACAAAGATGACTCATTCTTTTTCGCCCTAAAAACGACAATGGTATGGTACTTTTTCTTCAAATCGAGATTGTGTGGGTGTCCGCTCATGTTCAGGTTACATGCTAAATCAGGCTTTCCTTGGAAAAACCAAGGACAACCCCTATCTCAGTCTCCTTTCTCTTTTCGGGAGCAGAGCTGAAAAAGATGGAGTTACCTGGAGATGAGATTGATTTCTACGGATATGAAGGATAGAAATATGCTATTTGCTGCTATTCCATCTATTTGTGCATCAAGTCCGAAGAAGATCTCAATCTATAATGAAGAAATGATAGTAGCTCGTTGTTTTATAGGCTTTCTCATATTCAGTCGGAAGAGTTTAGGTAAGACTTTCAAAGAAACTCTCGACGGGAGAATCGAGTCTATTCAGGAAGAATTGCAGCAATTCTTCAATCCTAATGAAGTAATTCCGGAGGAATCCAATGAACAACAACGATTACTTAGGATCAGCTTGCGAATTTGCAGCACCGTAGTAGAATCATTACCAACGGCACGCTGTGCGCCTAAGTGCGAAAAGACAGTGCAAGCTTTGTTATGCCGAAACCTAAATGTAAAGTCAGCAACACTTCTAAATGCCACTTCTTCCCGCCGCATCCGTCTTTAGGACGATATAGTCACAGGTTTTCACTTTTCAGTGAGTGAAAGATTTGTATCCGGGTCTACGTTCAAAGCTTCTACCATAGACCTAATTCGAGAAGCCTTGATAGTCCTAAGAAAGGTGAGGGCGGGGGGTTCTATTTAGGAAGAATAAGAAGAATCTCATTCATGTGTTCATGCTAACAGAAGAGCGGATCCAATACACATAAGACTTTATAGCAGGAAATTCCTAATGTAAATGATGAATTTGGGATGTCATGCCCCACAAGTTAGTTGCCCAAGCGCTCCCTAGGAGGGCAGTCTACCACAAGATAGAGTTTGAGCCTGGAGCCAAAGCCCCAACCCCTCCATTTTAGGTTTTTATCAGGAAAGAATTTCTGGAAGTCATATCGGCCAGATAAGCCTCTGACGGCTCCATATTGATTTTTCCCCAGTTTTCTTTCAGAAGAAGCGGGAGCCATTTTGCATTGAAACTCGGTATCAACAGAGTCATCTCCTGAGAAAGACTTCTTTCTTATTTATACAAGATTTCAGAGAACATAGTGAAGCCCTCAAAGCGCTAACAAAGTCGTAAGTAGAGAAGTTTTCCAAAAAGATACCTCGTTTTTCCATTAAGTGTGCGTTGTCTGATGAAGAATAACGGGGGAGCCAACTCAATAACCTAGCAGAGGAACCGTTCGGACTTGAAACAGCGGATGCAACCCTTGCATTTCGTTCTTTTGTTCTTTACTCTATTTTCGCTTTGGCACTCACTTCCTTTGGAATAAGGGCATTTTTCTTCTCTACTCGTTCCGTTGACCATCAAACAGTTTCTTAATTATGTTATGTCAAATGATGGGAAAAAGGAAGGAGTAATCAAAAAAGACTAGAACTACCCGATCCGTTGAAATACGATACGAAGGAAACGGACTTCAATCCCTCATTCTTATTGTTTGTTCTTCTGATCCCCTTGTTTTTCACTCGCTTAATTCGGAAGAGGAAAACGACAGCAGCTAAAGTGAGAAATAAAAAACTGCTCGGAAAGCTTCGGTTTGAGCGTTGGTTTTGATGACAGTGAAGAAAGCTCGCCCAAAAGACGTACGTGGAACCAATGATACCAAAAAAAGAATCAAATATGAGGAGAACTGGGTGCATTGGTAAACGGCTCTGCCATAGCTTGTACGACTTCTGAATCCTATTAATGGCGCTCTCCGAATAAATAAGTAGATACAGGCGGACTACATACATGTGCTCTCCGAGTAGGGAACGTGAGAAATCTACGGTCTTCCATCCGCGGATGTGACAAATCCAATCCAATTTGGTCTTGTCCCGTGGCTTGGACCCGGTCACGTAAATGCAGCTACCACTACGACGGGATACTCTAGTTATTTACTCTGTTTCAATCCCTATTTGGCCATTCAACAGTAGCGTACGGCCTTTGGAAAGCATCTCTTCCTAGAGGGGACTCCCGCTTGTGATCTTCTTCCTTGGGTCGAAGAAAATATAACTTACCAATTGGAAATGGAAATGCCGAATGAATTGAACCAAACTACGGAAACTGTGGTTGAGCTTGCCTGTCATCAACGAAGGATGGTTGTGAAGTTGGTGGAAGAAAGCAAACCAATGAATGCAGCTAGTCACCCCGAAAGGCGAGCCCATGTCTTTTGAGAAACTGACACAACCTGTTGTGTTGACTTATCTTATACTAAGGGTCCGTCCCAACCAACAAGGGATTTCTCATAATTCTAGGATGAAACAACATCATATCTCAGCTTGATTATGAGAGAGATTGAAGTGAAAGAACCCGGTTTCAGAGCGTGGAAACGGAAAAGAATGAGGTGAAAGGGCCGACCCATGCGGCCCACTTAGAATGTGCTTTGACTTCCCCAGGTTGTACAATAGCACTATTTTCTGGACCCAAGTTCGAAAGGATTAGGGCACTGGATTGAAGAATAGCTCAGTCCGATAGAAACTTAGGTTGGGCTGGCGGAGGGATGAGTGGAGCTTCTATATGACATGTACTGGTGTTTCATTAGTCCCTTGATCGGGTACCCGAAGCTCGCTTTGAGGAAGCAGTGCCATTTGGTTCTTCCTTCTTTCACGTCCATCCGCGAATGATTTGATAATTCTTTTCATCACTGTTTGGATCGCAGACTTGACCGTTGTCTATAGAAAGAAAGTGCTCACTCGTTTTCTGTTTGTTTTCATGTGCGCATACACTCAGCCTAATTTAGTAAGTGTGAAGTGGAAGGGTGAGTACGGGTGAAAGCCCACTACCTTCCGGATAAAAGATATGCTCGATTTATAGATAGCTTTGCTTCACTATATAGCGTGGGACGAATTGATAAGCTCTGAATGCAGGAAGGGAAACCTTAGAGCATACTGTACTTGACCACCCTACTTTGCTTTGTCCCTATTAGGCGAAATCAATACTTACTTTCAATTGGTAGATAGGAAGAAGAGAACTGACACTAGTAATAGGTTGATGACTTCTCTTAACAGAACTAACACTAGTAATAGGTTGATGACTTCTCTGACTTAATAGCTGGCCGACTTCTCTTCATGGATCACCGTTCTATATAGTTAGGCGCAACATCGCGTTTCACCACCTATCCCTATTCCCTCAATCGATACCGTCCAACTATCCTTTTATTGGGACAGCAGCATACTTCTCGTTAGGGACAATAGTTCCTATACTTAACTAACCTCTGTGCGCAATCACTGTTTGACACATCATTCTTTCAGCTTTTCGTTCTTGACGACTCTGTTTGACGGAGAGCCTGACCTTGAACTAGCTTTTTGCAACACAAACCACTATCTTTACTTTCCTTTAGCAATAGTATCTAACTATCAATTCATAAGAGTCAAACGGGTGGGTCCATCTCATCTATCGACAGGTCCTGATACCGGATCTGGGAAACAAGCAATACTCACCGCAATTCCTTAATGAAAAACAGACCTATCTTCTCTTGAAAGACTGTCCTTTCCTCGCTTGTTATTGTGATATCAATGAAAGAAAGCTGGATACTGACTTCTTCCCAAGAGCTCTATCAGCCCTGAATTCCTTAGCCATACGACTCTTCCTTAGTTTCCTAATGGTGGTGGCCCTAGCTAGTGGTGAGACGGGGCATATACTATTCTCGGTCTTATAACGAAGAGGTTGCCTAGTTTGAACCGAACACTGTACTTGATCTCTCGTCCTATCACAAACAAGTCTCTTCCCCCGAGTCCTAGTAGACTAGTCCAAGTAGTCCAGGACAATAGCGTCCCGTCTCTTCGCTGACCCCTGGCACACAATCACTATAAGACAAAGCAAGACAAACCTCTCTTATCCTTCTCGGCTAGAAGTTACAAGTTTCCTGTTCCGTTTTCGGCTTGAGGGAAATGCCTGAAATTGATTCAAGTCTTATCTCCGATTTCGAACTCCGGCTGGATTCTTATGACCAAGAGCTATTTTCTTGGTCAGAAGAATGGAAGGACAACGAGAAGATGGTTCGGTTGCTCCTGCTGGAATATTCCATTTATTTAATACTCCGACTCGCGTAACCCCGAATGGCAATGTTGTTATTGCGGTTGGTCAGATCAATAAGACAACAAGGGAGTCAGAATAATCAGATAATAGCAAACAGGGCTTTGGAATCTATGGAAGGAGCCTTCAATGCTTCTCCAGTGTCAACCATTAGTCGATAACAGAATGAAATGCCACAATTAAGTTGAAAAAGAGAGTCATTAAAAAGAGGCATGCTTGAAAAAGAGTACAGATAATATGTTATGGATGTGAGGAGCCTCACCCAGTACTTTTCTTACTAAACTAAAAAACTCTACTCTCCTTTCACAGCCAACCCACCCATTGCTTTTTCGAGCTCGATAAAAAGGAAAGTTCACGTGCCAATCCTTACCATTGGTAACTGTAATTACCAAGCCTAATCTTTCAAGGAATACCGAGTAAAGCAAGGAAGAAAGAGGGAAGGAGCAGCTGTTTTCGAGCTAGGCTCGATCCCTTTTTCATCCACTTCTCGCTATTTGTAATTCTACTTGAATTAGTTCTTCCTAAGTTTAGTGAGGTGAGTACTGCATCCATAACTAGAGGACTTGCTTTTCTGCTTGGCTCCTAGGGGAAGTTGGATTGGATAAGAGGAATTGAAGCACAAGGAAGGCAGTCGGTATTCAAACAACTATTCAGAGTTCCCAATTCTGGGTAAAGGAAATCTGTACTTGACGACTGAACCAAATCCTTTGCCTTTATTTATTCTATTATTTTTATATAGATCAGCTGAAAACAAAACAAAAATACTACTACGTTGGGACAATGACCCACCTTTCTCTACTCAACCTGTCATCTTCTCTCCTCGCTCCCTGGGACAAATAAGACTATTTATTAAGTGATAAACAAGGGAAACTAGTGATATTATCTAAGCTTCTGGCCATGTCTGATTGGCATTCAAGTCTGCCTTCCATTGCTTGAAAAGGCCTAGCACCGTAAGTAGCAATTGGCTATGTCCACACTCAAACGTCGTATTTTATCTAAGCACAGGAGTCGTAATAAGGAAAGAAGACATAAGAATGGGAAGTATCCGCTAGTTATAATGTAGTATAAAGAGAGCTTTTTCATGGATCTTGGTCACAATAAAAAGAATCCAATAATGATCTATCAACTAAATGAGTTTATTATATAATCTCGTATCTTCAAGGTTGTTAAGATGATTTAGTAGATGTGTCGGTATCGTTTTCATCTGCCGTTGGGAGTGACTGCTTTGCTAATCTCTCCTTTTATCCTTCTTTTCGGAGACAAGCACATATTACCGTAACCTAGTGATTAATATATCCTGTTGGTACTACTTCGTCGAGCAATCAATCCTTTTTCCATTCTTGTTCTGAGGTTCTCAGCTTCCTCCGATGGCACCACTTGTACTCTCTCTCGGAATCTGTAGACATAGTTTCTGGGCGTCTTTAAAAACTGATCGACATAGTTGTCACACACAAACCTGCGCAACGGCTTTGGAGTAAAAGAATCTCCTGCCCGGTCACACACATCATCTCGAGCGCGGAATCTACTACTCTAACAAGATACTCGGCTCGGGTAAATCATGCTTTCGTTATGCGAGGAAAGTGAAAGGAAAGAGGGAAAGGGAGACACTGGGCAATCCGGAATCGATGAAATCACTGTTTTTTCGCCTTGTAATATGTCCGGTTACATTCCAAAGATGAATCAGACCAGGAGATAGATAAGCACTATGGCGGACACATGGAATAAGAATTTGAAAAGTAATGATCAACTTTATGGATCCATAGGTAGATTCACTTGTGAAGCTATGGGATGGGACAAGATTCAAAAGTACCAAAAGTAAGTTAAGTGGGACGCTGAGTTCATTGCTGCGATCGAGGGTCCAAAGCCAGCCAATTTGATGACCGCGTAGGAACGGGTTCCGAATGCTCACAATAATCTAGTTGGAAATGAGAAAAGGCTCCTAAATTGATACCTAATAATAGCTTAGCAGCTCCTTCGTTTTACTAAAGAGCCAAGTTCGGACAAGCAACTCGGAAGGAGGAATGTGTTGAGATGCCTATGCCTAAGAGAGATAAGCGGAGGACGTATGTTAGCCGAGAGGATGTCGGTAAACTACGGAGTTGAAGGAGTTGTTTTTGAATTCGGCATGGCATATTTCTTTTTTTTAATGAGAACGTCGTCTCCTTGCTTACCCGCCTGGCCAATGGAAGGAATTAATTACCTTGGTCAGTCAGCGAAAGAAAGAATCTCACCAGTTCATCATCCCAATCCTTCCTATTAGTTTCATTAATTAATTCAGCTCCAGAGTGTTGGCAATCAAGGGCCACGAAAGAATCCCAAGCACAATCCCTTTCTCTTCCTATACCGAAATCGTCGTTTCATTCCTCCGCAACTTCTATCGCGGACATGATCCAATCTACCTTGCAAGACAGATTAAGATATAACTTAAGGCTTTCCCAAGCTGGCGCATAACCTCTAGTAGAGGCATTCACCCAGAGACAGAGAAGTGGGAAACCGCGGATGAAAAGAATACCGAGGTCTTTGATAGCAAACTTCTACGCGAGCTTTCTAACTAAAAGGAATCTCTTATTCATATGGCATAAAATGGAAAAACTTGATGGAGATTTCTTCTCAATTTCCATGGTACAGTCCCTTTGCATGCTACAGTTCCATTACTTACTACCTGAATTTGCTATATACGAAATTCTGACATCTACGGTACTTGTCGTCTACTTCTGGTGGAAGCAATTCCAAAGGTGAAGATAATACTGAGCCGAATAGTAATGAGGGGAATGCAAAATCTAGCAAAGGTAAGAAGGGTCAAGGAAGAATAGCAGTGACTTATAAAAGGAAAGCACCGAATAAAAGGAAGGAGATCCGTCTTGATTTTTTGCATGTGGTCAATGCGTTTGCTGATTGATAACTTTCTAATCTTAAGATGGTTTTGTGGCACGTTACAAACATACATATACAGTCGAAATATAGTTGTGTTGAGTTAGGTTGAAGAATTTTTACCATATTTTTCAAATGAGATATATTGCTTTCTTTGTTCGGTAGGAGATTTTGCACTTTCATATTCTAGTTCCTCATTTGAGCATTCTTTTGCTCTGTTGGTGGGGCATAAACTCATAAATAGTTTTTGTTTTTGCTTTAAATAATAGTAAAAGTATGCATTCAAGTAGTAGCTTTTTCTAAATAGTCGAGTAAAGTCGAGTAGGGCTGGCAACAAGGACTAGGAAGATACGGGCTAGTTTGTTTTTTTAGGGGAAGGCTTTATGCAAGATATGCACGTGAGTAGGTCAGTATATGCGTATTTGCCAATAGAGGAAAACAAGTAGTAAGTAGGCTTGCTTTTTTGTAGGGATAGGTAGCTTGACAAGGGATGCCTGGGATAGCACATAGGAAAAGTATAGAAGGAAAGGCGGCGGGAAAGTAGCCATGGTCAAGGTAAACAAGTACTAGGTCTTTTCTTTCCGAAGCAAGTCAAGGACAACTAGGTCAGTCTGGGGGGGCAATCCTCTAGATCGATACTTCTCTTCCATAGACTAAACCAATTAATAAACAATTTACAGAGTATTCTTGCATTCCTATCTGGTCTGCATCTCTCCTATCGAAACTATAATATAACCTTAATGGAAGGTTCTGCCTTGCCAAACCGACAAATCAAGAAATTGTAGATGAATTCATCGGGCTTAACGTGTGATTTCGTTATAAGTGAACAGGCGGGGACGAACTGGATTCGAACCAGATAAGAGCCGTGCGTTCCCTTCTTTCCAAGCGTCCCTTTTTTTCGCAGTTCAAGAGGATGGTGGGGGCACCCTCTCTACATCTGCGGGCCGGCCGGCCCCAACGGTTCCATTCCAACAAAGCCGACCTAATCTGCGGGGGCCGGCCAGCCAACTGTTCCAATTAAGAACTTATTTCCCCACATCTAGGAACCTCTCATTACCAGTCCTCGGGATTCCGGAGGTTGGCCGGGTTCTCAAAGTCTTTCCACTCAGTCCAGAGGTTTTTCTGGTTCATCAAATCTAATTTATCCCAGTCAGGCCCGATTCTCTGGGTCAAAGAATCTCGTATATCCCCCCCGGGTATATCTTCCACTCTTAAAAGTGTTAATCTTTCTTTAGGGAGGGCTTCAATCCTTCTTTTCCAAATTCCTCCCAAATATTTACTTTTACTTAATTCCTCATTCTTTCGCAAACTTTTAAGGATCTCCCCTAAGGTCTTTGGAGCAAATTCTTCTCCGTTCCCTTTTCGGATGGCATTGCCAGCACCCTCCGTATTCCAAAGGATGTGGCAATTTTGAGGGCCAGATTTCTCCATTAGCTCCGCTAGTATTAACGATTTCTTAATATAAATTATCTCTACTAGTGTCATAAGCTCCCCTTGGGGTAACCCCGAGGTCTTCCTAGTGGCATCAAAATGCACCAAATTGAAATAGATTTGATCCTTGCTAAGAGGTACATGAATGGTAGGAGATACATCCATATCCATGGTTGGAGATAAATCAATTGGTGGATTCGAAGTACTTGGGCCCGCACCTCCAGAATTTTCTAATATCGGTGGAGTCGAAGTACTTGGACCTGCACCTCCAGAATTTTCTAATATTGGGTTATGCAGATGACCAGGAATTTTATAAAACATATTATTCTCCCCAATTGCATGTGTTGTCATACAGTCAAGAAAATGAGCTTGGGATTTAAAATCGAGTTGAAAATCCAAAGGTATAGCTGGCCCTTGTATAGGTTGGAGCTCCGTGAACCCTTGTGGGGCTGGGGTATCCTTAACTACTGGAGCAGCTCCCCCTTGTGGCTGGGGTACAATCTCCCCAGCATTGGTAAAGAAGGGCTGGGCTGCCGCTAATAATTCACAGACAGCCGAATAAACGGTTCTAACGGGGTTTTGTCTCACAAGAGACACTTTTCTTCCTCGGGTTGAAGAGGCGGAGTGCATGCCAGTGGACCCTGGCTTAAAAGTGACTATGCTAAGAGATGGTGGTGTTTCTCTACTAATCGCATTCTGTTCAAGAATCACTGTTTTCATGATCGAATGACGAAATAGATATACGAACTGTATAGGATCATTCGCTGGGATGGGATAAGTGATTCTTTTATAGGATTCCCATGGGATCGTAGAATCAACTAAGGATGGAATAGGTATTTGTGATCGATCAGCTTCCAGTATGACCGAAGACTTTCTATCTGCATTCAGAATAACCACACAATCAGGTTGTTGGTTCAACCCAAAATTGATCTTCTTTTTTCTTGAACGGATTTTTTTATTTGCAAAAGAATTGGTCAAAAACGCCCCGATCTTCCATTGAGAATCATCGAAACAATGAGAATTCACATTTCTTAAATAGCTTCTTAAATAGCTCGCCATTTCTTCCGTTATCTCATAAATAAATAAATGATTGGTCTTTAAAAAGAAGGAACGGCCTTTTTGACGACTGGGAGATCCTATAAATGAAGAGCGTTTCGTAAACAAATCAGTGTCTTGTCTGAATCGAGAATAGCAATTCCATTTCTTGAACCACGGATATAGACTTTGAAATGGTGATCAGCTACCCGACGGCCGAGATGTGCATTCGTACAAAGTAATTTAGTACAGACTATCGAAAGCATTGTCATTTTGCGATTTGAGTTCCGGAGATACAGGTGGTAAGTTATGGGTAATGCGGGGGAACTTTAAGACGAGATAGAATACCTAATATGGGAGTGGTTTAAGTGAGAGAATAGCTCCCTTACCAAACCAACTGAGCTATTTGCCATGTTTTTGACAAATGACCTAACTTTGATGTGATGTGCCCGGCTAGCCCGGATCATTCTTAGAGCAGTCGAGGTTACCGGAATTACGGCCTTCCGTACAAGAACTGGCACTATTGTAACTCGCTATGGGCCTCCTGCCTTCTCGAAAGAAACTGGCTTTTGAAGAAATTACTCTATTTTACGCATTTAGTTGAAGCGGATTCAAAGAGCTCTATCGAGCAAGGAAGGAGTATACTATACTGTAGCTGGATAAGCTAGATACCAAAACTTTGATAAAGATTGAGGCACCCCATTTGAGGAAGAACCGGACGGACCCCTATGGAGATGGCATAAACACGTTCAATGCCCTAATCGGAACCTTTAGCTGTTTCCTACTCGGTCTACAGCTTGGTTTGAAATGAGGGAGCCATACCGTGTGGTTGAAGTAGAGTACCGTTTTGCAGTGGATAGGGCACTATCTCTATTCATAGCAGCATTGCGTATTGCTCTCACTAGGAAAGGGGGACATAACCCCTACTATAGAGCAAGAATGGAAGGGAATGAGCTCGGCTGCTTCTCCCCCACACTTCTTTATTTCTCCGTGCCCCTATTTAGTTAGTACTTTTGAGTTAAGAGTGAGAAAACGAACTATTTCATTTAATAAAAAAAGTGCAACGGCTGTAGGATGAAAAGGCCATGAGGATGGCTACGGCTTTGAAGCTCCTTTATCTACCATAGATAGAATGGAAGAGTTTTTTATCACTGTTGTTTCTGATGTAGGAGTTGGGGATGGAATGATTGATTCAAGCTCTGGTGGTACTAATCATGTCTCTTGGAGTAAACCAACTGGAGCGGCAAGGGAACATGCAGTACTGGAGAGGGGATCTCATAGCAATACTGATTCAAGTAATTTCAGAGTTACCAGAGATGCAATTGGTTTAGAAATATGTACTAGAAAATGGTAAACTAATACTGACTATTCTCTGTGGATATCTGGTTGGACACCAAGCATTTTGACCCCTATTTGAATGCAGAGTCAGAGTATAGACAGCTAAACAATGTTGTAATATATTTCTCTACCAAATTAGAGTGCACAGTCATTTTTCTATTGATGTTCCCAGAAATTCAGTTCACTAGGGAACACCTTACAGGTTGGTCATGGGTATGGGTATGCGCCATACCCCTCAGTATGGAGTACATTGGGTCAGGATTGGATAGCAAGAGTTGTCGGTAGCCGGCATTAGGTAAAAGGAAAAGTTCTATAAAAGCGAAGAAATGAAATCGAAGGCCGATGGTAAAGCTGGGGCGGATTTTGAGTCGACCAGCTCGCTGAGGGCAAGATTGGAAAGAGTGGTAGATGATATCAGGTACTCCGTATGAAGCGAGGCGTGCGAAAAGAAATAGCAACGGGAAGAAGATGATTTTAATGGTAAGGTATCTTTATCTCGAGACGAATCGCGCGAGATTCCAGATGATGCGGAGCAAAGCGGAACCAATTGTATGGGCACAAGAGGAAAATAACTAGTTCTCTGAATTTTGCTCATGCGAACGAGAAGAGAATTGCGGAGGAGAATAGAGCTCAGCAAAATAAGGTGAGGGAAAAAATTATGATGGACTCTCAAATTGTGGTGACTACACTCAGGTAGGCCACGTCGCCTCAATACTACTGCCCGTTGGATGCATCAAATTGGTTTCGCAGATCTCGCCTCGCACTCACTTAGAGGTCGTGTCCTTTCTCTTCTCTTGCTCTTCGGCGGACACAGTGATTCTTCGTTCTCTGGTTGATGGCTTTCAAAAGTCAATTCCAGAAAGAGCCATTTGATCCCCATCAAAGTCTGCATTGAAACCCTTACACACTAATATACTTGATACTCGATCTATTTCACCGTACTTCTACTTCCTGACATTAAGAAAGTTTAAAACAAGGTCCTTCAAGAAGAAAGGAAGCACATGCTTGAGACCATTACGATTCCTGTTAGTGATGGTGCACTTGCTGCTAATGTTAGCTGTATTCAGTCTCTGAGTGGTCTACCTGTTGCTGCATAATAACCAGCTGACTCCTCTATTGGTTGCTGCTGGTTTATACCTGCATTCCAATCCGGTTTGATTTAGAGAGAAATCTCAATCCAGCCTCAATATTTTGGATTGATCAGACTGCCTATTGTAGAAGAGATTGCTTGCTAAAAATAGTACCGCATTTGTGCTTAAGAAAAGGCTTTCTTGTCCGGGGTCTATATCCACTTTTAATACACCACGCACCCCACTACCAAAAACTTCTCTTTCAATTCTAAACAAAGAGAAAGCTCAGGCGGCTGCTCAACGAGGAGGTTCATGCTCGTTAACTTACACTTACTTTTAGCACTTCTCTACCAGTTCTCTCTCATCGTGGGCCAAGCAGTTCTCTCTCATAGATAAGAATATCCTGCTCTTAGCACCGGTTTTCACTTCGTGTAGCAGCTTCTTCTTCTTTTGTCTACTCAAACACTTCATCCATGAGAACCAAGTTTTGATCTATGATATATTCTAAAAGTAAGAGCAACTCTATTAATCTACATACCTTGTCTCCGGCCACCATGTTTTCTCCGAAGGGTGAAGGCGGATTCTCTGAACTTAAAATAAGGGCGAAGGATACATACAATATGCCGGGTCTAAAGTGAAGTAGTACAGACACAGGAAATCAGAGAAAAACTTAGAGAGTCTCCATAATCTAGACTTCTCGGTTTCTTAATCGGTGTCTATCTTACTAAGATACTGGTGCAGCTTAAGGTGCTGGTGCTCCACCCCGCTCTAAGAAGTATGACTGTGATTTGCCAATACCCAAATGGGTAGTGTACTGCTCGCTCCCCTTATTCTTAATTCAGACTTGTTTGCGCACACAGCCTTCCTATAACTTTCTGACCTGGATCCAACCAAAGAAGGAAGATGTATGGCCTCCCTCGAACAAAAGAAGGAAGTATGGGAGTTTACCGGTAGGCAATGACCACAGCCGAAGTAAAGTGCTCAGCTCAAAGAAAGATGGTGGTGGGGGCTTCGAAGAGTGAATAAGTTCGTTCGTAGTGATGTGTAATCTCTTAAAATCGAGAGAAGAGGTGTCAAAAAGAAATGCTTTTAGGCAGGCTTACTTGCTTAGTATGTATTTTTTATACAATCAAAGACCAAGGTCGTACGGATAGCAATTCTGGACCATAGGCATAGCAGCACATAGGTATTCTCTCTTCTTTCTCAATTCAGGGAGGACACTATCTTAATTCTTGTGAAAAGGCAGAAGCAAGTGAAAGGGCAGCAGTATTATATGAGTTCTAAAAATAAGGGCGAAAAAAATGTCATGTATGATAGTGGTCAAAAGCCTTCCATAGAAGGGAATAGCAACCTGACTAGAAATTCATAGCTGACTAGCGTACGAACGAGTTGGTCAGGCTATGAATGAAGGCTACTACTCTTCAGGAAGAAGGTACTAATAGCTCGCTCAGAGGTTCAGTCAAGCTCCTCACTCTTGGTCTGGCGGGGCATATTAGATATAGTAGTGGTGTTTTGAAAGCTTCTTATTTTTTCTAATACTATAGTAGGAGTAGGTCAGGTACAGCTTCTTATACTAGGGATGGTTTTTTGAATCATTGAAAAAGCTTTCAATAGTCTTAGTAAGTTTCAGAAAGGAGAATACCAAGGTTGAATCGAAGATAAAAGTCAAGCAGGTCACACCGCCGATGAGTTGTGTAGGAAGGATTGCTTGTCAAGCTCTTGCGGAATTTGGACTTATTATTTTGACTTATGGCTCTGAGAAAAACCCTTTTCTAGATTAGGCTTTTAGATCTACGAATTACGAGAGAGATCTCCGAAAGTATAAGCGAGATGCTCTTCCACCAGAAAGATAGTATAAGCTAGTTCTCACTAGCCGGGCCCTTACTCCTACTACTCACCAGCCGAGCCCTTACTCCCATCTACTACTTCTTATTAAAGCTGCAAGTGTAGAGGGGAATTTCGCAAGCTAGGAGGAATAGAAAATCCTAACTAAGAAACAATCAATCAGTCCACTAAGTCTGTTAAGTAAGAGTTATACGAAATACTCTGATTCAATGTACGAGTGACTCAATCCCAAAGGTCAATCCAGCCAGCCGATTTTCTACAACAAAGGAGTTCACCGTGGAAAGATAAAGTCTAATGACAGACACTGGTAATTCTCTCACTGGGCCAGCCACTAGAATCAGTCAATGAAAAAGCAAGCAAGGAGATGTCCTCACTGGACATTTATCCTATTTGTGAAATCCTTTCTATGTTTCTGAGACCCGGAAACCTATCAAGTAAGTAGGGATTTCTTTCTCCCCATCCATGGTTTCTTTTACTTTTTTATAGGCGTCCGGCGCATGCATACAACCATTCCTTCTTCTTCTCGGAATGTCAGGTCGGTCGGAAAGAAAGCGCGGTGTAGCTGGCATCAACATCTCTTGTTAGGTTCGCACGCACAAGGGTGGTGGGTAGGTCTCTTTACGTGTCCCGCGAGGCTTTGATCTTTCCATGTATTGGCGCATAGAGATTTGACTGAGCAGTTGTATTTCTTTTATGCACATTTACTTATGTTGATAGAGGGAGTGGGATGAAAAACTCATAGTAGGAGATTGCCTACCTACCACGTCTCGTAGGAGACCCAAACCTCGCATACGGGTGGACCGAGTTGGGTGAGTAGGCTGGATTGCTAAGTTCTACCTCCGTTTGATCCTCTACCGGCTCTAGTGGTCATATAAAGGAACACAAGCGGGTAACCACTTAGGGAACTAGGACCCGGTATCTACTGATTCCACTGGAGTGACTTACTCTCGGAGGGAGCACCGGTTCTTGAATCCGTTAGTAGTACACGTAGGCGCGCGAGCACTAGGATATCAGAACTTACTTTATTATTCCATTTTCGTGCTTAAACAACGATTCGCCCGTGGGATGATCAGTGGGGTTGATGCCCTGTAATCATACATAGTTGGACTTGTGCGTGCCTTGCTTGTACAATCAGAAGCTGCAGGAGGAACCTTCCATGGAGGACAGGCGGTGAGCTCTCGATCCTAGGACTGTGACACGATGCAACACTTCCCATTTTAGGCGGAGCTTGCTTTGGGACTGTGGATACACGACCTCTTTAACTCGGAGTCGTAGAAGCTAGTGTTGTCTTGCTTGCTCGAAACGTGCTTGAGGAGTGATGTGTCTCGTATTCAAGCGACGTTGCTTCAGAGAGCGACCACCAAGGAG
The DNA here is from genome assembly GCA_039707655.1 of Elymus sibiricus. Classification (NCBI taxonomy): domain Eukaryota; kingdom Viridiplantae; phylum Streptophyta; class Magnoliopsida; order Poales; family Poaceae; genus Elymus; species Elymus sibiricus. Next base: position 538,729,799 of record CM077665.1, on the reverse strand, counting down.
CATCTTGAAGTGGAGTACGACGACTTCTGCTCCAAGGGAGAAAGGTATGCGCTTGTGAGGCGGCTTTTGCTTGCAGAGTTGCTTTTGATGATGATCCACCCCATTTTCTCAGAAGAGAAGTCAGAACATGTGTTTTTCACGACCCGGACGATAGAGAGCACTTTCCAATAAGCATTACAGACTGATCACATGGTACTCTCTCTACGCCCAATGGACCTTCCTCTACTGCGCCAGGAAGAAAATCTGGATCGACATGTTATAAGCCGTCACCGTAGCGGAGAGAAGCTAGATGGCTTATCGATTGCTAGCTGTCAGCATAGGTAGTATTTTGGTACCAACATGCCAAGCTAGAGGAATTCTTCACAGGGAAACAACATCTTGAACTTGGAAATGATCGTTTCAACGAAAACTGTCTATTTATGAGAAATGCTATGTTATGTTTTTTCCACCCGGTGAGTAGATACAAATCGAGGTGTTGATCTGTTTTGCTACCAGGAGGGGGGTTCGGGTACACGCCAGCTCTTTCTCATATAGCTAAAAAAACAAGTGATTTTGTCTTGTCAAAGTAAAATACTCGGGGCAATCTACTCATATCAAGCGGGTCTTAGCGGAGTCCAATTTATCAAAGTTTCATTGTGACCTTTATTCTGGTTAGGGGCAAGCAAGAAAGGGCGAATACGGGAGTTTTATTGTCTTTCTGGGCAACTTTCCCAAGTCGTTCCACAAGAGATAAAAAGGATATAATGGTGATGAAGACAAAGCGCATAGAGCGCATACAGTTACCTTTTCATTTATTGAATTTCGTATAGAGAAGCAAGTTCTCATATCGGATCTGGAGATGCTTTCCTGTTGGTTAGTGGTCCTACCCGTATCGATCCTTCTATTGAGAAGCACCATCCGGAAAATGAATTACCCGCAGCTCGAGCAGAACTACTCCGAAAGTCATCTTAAGTAACTTAGGTCACCTAAAGTCACACTAGTGCCTCCATCTCAAGGAATCTATAAAAGATACCAGAAAGCCCCAAGAAGATATGGATGCGATAAACTCTCTGAGCCGAGAGGTGAAAGTTCCGGTGGTGATGGTGGGCGGGCCAGTCGATCCGTACCGATGCTTACGTTCGGCTTTGCTCCTATCTTAGCAATCCGAACTTACTATTCAAGATGGGCTCTTGGCAGGCTGGAGCCACCTACTCAATGCGATCTTCCGAATGGAATGTATCAAGAGCGTTCTTCCTTTGGTCACTCAGGTTAAGGAAACTATTCCTACTGTACTCGAGTCGAAAGCTGTTAGCGCTGCATGCGCAAGGTTCCCGTTCATTTCGTATTACTTCCGGGCTGGCCAAGCCGACTGAACGGAGAAAACACCCGATCCGATAGTGGAAGAAGAGAAACTCGATGCAGCTGCCTGGTCATAGATCTTACCCTATGTATCTCCTGGGAACTTCACACCCACACAATCTCGATTTGAATTATCATTTGGTGAACCGGGCATCTCGGACAAAGACAATAACAAGAAGAGATGGGAAGACCCTTCGCGGTCCTGCTCCCTGGTCTCTACCTTGCTTACCGCCCCTCATAGGGGCCAGCGTACCCATACCAAAAACGATTTACTCTTTTTATGGGCGCTTTCGACTAGGCTCTCGTTAAGGAATCGGCCCAAACAAGACCGAGATTCCCGCGAGAATTGCTACGCTGCCTGCAGTGAAATTGCAAGAAGAACTTTATACGCTATTTCGAAATCGAATGAATTGAGCAACTGTATTTCCCCAGGTTTCCATTGGAAAAGGGGCTTTTTTTTGTATGCAAGTGATGATCGATTGGCGGAGAAGGCGCTCCCGTGTGGGGTGGCCGTGAGAATGGTTCCGAGTCATCCTGACCAGACCCATGTGGAACTTGTAAATAAATAGGTTTGTAAGTGCCAAGCTGAGTAATAAGATAAGTACCTTTGCTAATAATCCAAAACCTTTCATCTTCTCTTTCTAGATATAGCAGCCTACCCATATTGATAGTGGAATTATTGATCTCCTCTTTCGGATAGCCCATTTTGAATAAGTGTTATGGGTAAGGGCTTGACCTACCAGTTGAATGGAATCTACGTACCGTTCTTTATGCTCTCGCTAGCTTTGAACTTGTTTGTACCAGTAATCAAACCCAGAATCTCATTTCCCATTGCTTTCATCGCATAGAGCCAGATGCCGCATCCACAGGCCTATTTAGTAAGTGGGGTGTATCCTTGGTGACACTTGAGAAATAATCCTATACTTCCAATAACCCATTACTTCCTCCACGGATAGTACATGGCAGGCATCTGCCGGAACTAGAGGCGAGCACTTTTCAATCAATTACGAGAGGCATTCGCTTCTCTGATCTTTAATAAGCGAAGCAACGAGCCTAGTAGGGGAAATACCTTCCTCAGGAATGTCATCAAAGCCAGGTTCTCCAATCGTAAAAGGGAATATTCCATGGCACAAGGGTTGTTTTTAGGTGCTGTCCTCGGCAGACCACCACAAAAGGTCCGAATCAGGCGAAACTTCTTTTGGTGCCAGCGAGAAGTAGTAACAAGAACTCCTCCTCTGTTCAATATCAGCCTGGTTTAGGTCTAGGTCATAATGAATTTTCTGATACCTTCCTTCGTCCATAGATCAGCGTTATGCTTCTGTCCCGTGATGAAGAAGGATAGAAGAATGGTAAGATAGGATCGTATTAGTGAGCCGTGGGAAAAGAGTTTTTTCGTACCTTGATTGGACCCACCCAAAAGCAACAGGAATCCCTTTCTCCTCCTATAAGGAAATCTCGTCGTTTCACTCTTCTTCAAGTACCATCGGATTAGTCAACTCAAACGCTGAGAGATTACTATAGAACCAAGGCGGCTTTGAGGCTGGCTCCACTCTCCAAATAGAGCAGTTACTTCGTTGACGACAAGAACCCCATTTCCACTAGCCAAAGAGCAATTCATTTCTTCGACTCGATGCCTCCTCATTTGCTCCCATTCCCATATTAATAAAAGAATTAGGGAAATGCGAGGGAAAAGAATGCCAAAAGCATTTAGAGATTTTACTGGGATTCGTTCTGGCTCAGATGGCGAGGGATTGCTATAACTATTTTTAGAAGCATTAATGAGATCTCTTTTTTTCTTCATAAGCTTGCATCATGAATCCCACTTCCCACTTTACCTGCCTCTTTAGTAGTCTCACATCTCGGTTTAAGAAAGTGCTCGCTATATTCCCATACCTTCATGTGCTTAATACCTAGCTTCAAAGAGCCCACTCTTTTATTTAATAGCCGAGAGGCATGAACGGTTGGGAAAAACCCTCTCCTGTGTGGGTCGTAAGAGTCGATTATCCAAACGAGACCTTAGAGGGGAGGACACACCATAGCACCCATTGGTAGACTAGACTCCGGAGCTTCAAACAAACTTACAGTAAGCCTAGTCAAAGCAGGCGCCCTCACCTCCTTCTTCATCGCCGGCGTCTATGGTTTGGGTGAAGGTATCAGCTCTGATACCATGTGTGATAAATTCTTCCCATTTTCCTGTGATAGTCAATAAACACAACCCTTACGTATCCGTATTTTGTAATCACCTTTCCCTTCCCGTCACTTCCTTATACTATAATTCTGATGACGCATGCAACCCCGGCTACTTCGCTACCCTACTATTAACAATTACGGAGTTTCGATTGTTTATCCAATGCAGCTTAATATGGTTATGCCAACAAGGAGCATGAACTGAAGCTGGTTATTTACTTAGAAGAGGAAACGGCTAGTCAGCAGAGCAGCGCAGCGGAGTCATCATATTATCATATTCTTGAGTCTCTCCCCACGGGATGACCGCTTCCACCAGACTCTATTTCTATTGGTTCACCTTAGATTTCTTGGTTGTCTACATCCGTCTAATCCTTATCTATAAGAACATAATCGCTAAGCTATGGATGCTTCGGCCGCACTCTCTACTCAGCTATCTGTTTCTACTGCGTTGCGTTTTGAAGGCCCGATACAAAAGAAAGTGGCCTTCCTTATTAGTAGTGATGGAGACGTCAGGTCCGAGAAGGAATAACCTAAAGCCAGTGATAGAATCTGTACAACCGGCAGGAGTGATTGATTAGATATCACATACATGCTTATAAGCTGCTAATTCTCACACAATTAGCATATAAGGAGAATAACGTAAAGCTAGTCAATGCGTTCAGCACTTTCACTTTCCGTTAGACATGAAAGTCTTGGGGGTAGGTTCGCAGGCCTAAGTCAGTCTCATTGTCCTCGGTTATCTCCTGTCACATACTACTTCTTAAAAGCTTTCCCCATGCCCCAAAAAGCGGAGGGCCCTTGTCTTAGGAATGAAGATTATTCCCCACTTTGAAAGTCTTAAATGATGTGTTTATCTGTCTTTCTTGAAAAAACTAACCAAATTCGTCGAGTTCAAAAGTACGGGCGGCTGGTCCTGAACGAGCTGCTCATGCTCAGGCGGCAGCTCGTTAAGATCAAAGTCGTGGTTGTTCATCATGGAGACCGGGACCCCTGCAGGTGCCGTTTCCCCCGCTGCCAGGCTCCCCCTTCTTTCACTCTCGACTCCACCTAAAGTCGCTGTTCTACTCTCGGACAACCGAACATACTCTTCGACGAGGCACTCCACCAGATGGTACGAAAGGTTCCCTGGCTGTGGTGAATATGCCCCGCTAGAAAAAGAAATGAAGACCGCGATTTCCGTGAGGAGGACGAGAAATAAGAGGATAATCCTCCTATGCAAAAAATCCAGGATACAATTCCACCTATTCTTTAGGGACATCTCTCGCAAATTCAATAAAAAGGAGTAATTCAAAGGAGAAAGGCATTTTGGCATGCAGTCGCCAGGTTCTACGATCAAGAAAAGAGTACCTATAATCACATGAAAACCATGAAAGTCGGTGGATACTTATGCAGAGGCGGGGACAGGATTCGAACCTGCAGTGTTCAGGTCATGAGCCTGATGAGTCGACCAATTCCTCTACCCCGCTTCTTCCCCTGATCTTTCTTTCCCTCTTCCCACCGGGGTTCCCCTTGCTTGCTTGGCCGGGATAGAACCAGCGTTTAGGTTGCGGCTAGGCGCGGAGGTTGGAGCTCCCTCCTTGACTGACGACTGGTACGAACTTGCTGAAAGCACGAGCGTAGAGGCGAAAGAAGAAGTGAGGGGATTGAGCTTCCAAGCGAAAGAACAAGGGATGAGCGCTTTGTTGCGCCTGCGCATACGTTTTCTTGCTCCTTTCTATACGCTAATTCTTGACTGAACCTCAGTCCACAGTTTGACCTATCTTTCTGGAGTCGGGGTGAACTCGTTCTCCTTACGTCTTTGGTGGAATGGAATCCCCTTCCCTGTGTTAAGCATATAGCTAGCGTTTCTGGTGAACTTCACTTCCCACCTAAAAAATCCCGATTGGAAAGAGAGAAACTTGACACGCTATAGTGACAGGCGAGGGCGAGCGAACCCGTTAGCTACAATTCTATATCTTATTTTTTTACCCCTTTGATTTGCCTTATCACTACAGCCGCGGATTGAGCGAAAGCCGCCCAAATGAAGATCAGATCATGAAATCATTCTACGATCGATCGAGTTATTCTCTATATCTTTATATAAAATAAGAAGACAGAGAGACTCAGCTTCAAGATGGAGATTGACCATCTGCACCTGCTCATTCAATTATTCTATTCCGAGAAATCCGGACTACAATCTTCAGACAGAGGGTCCCTTCGATAAACTACTTGTCTCATTGGGAATACCCTCTTATGGAGAGCTAGATTCCGTAGTGGAGTTGACTTAGCTAAATTAGCAACTTATCGATCTGCTGTAGCTTTTCAAATCCACTCTAACCGAACTATGTTAATTATGGAATACCGCCTATCCTTAGAAAATAAGATTGTCCTTGTACTTGCTCTCTCATTCCTGGGAGTCCTTCAAGGGTATCAGATCTTGCTTGAAACTGGTTTTTCTTTCACGCTTCCCCTAGCGCAGGCAATAGTTTGATAGCGAGTTCACCTTCCTAGTAACGTTTGCTCATTTCATTCATTCTCATTCAAATCTACTTCTAAGGCATGTGAAGTACCAGTTGTGGACAGATCCCTTGGCAGAGTATCAACTTGAGATTCTTCTTTCACCCTCCAGGAGTTCGGTTCTTTTCTTTCTATATCAGAATACGACGTAGAGGCTGAGCCTACCGATTGATCAGACTAGCCAACTAAGGGCCATTCACTTCTATAGAAAAATAGGTGTACTGCGCGAAAGCTTCTCTTTATGAAACCCCCTCTGAGTCGTCTATAGCCGCCAAATCCCTTTTGATTCTGTTGTCAGAGGTGCCTTTCAATTTCATTGACCTTGGTACTGCATTTCATAGATACCTTCGCTATTACAGTAACGCAATTCTCCACTGAACCCATTGACCTAGGTACCGAGTCTGTTATGCGTACGTCTTTTCGGACTCTTTATTTGTTTGTGGACAACAAAAATGCAAACATGAGAAAAGGGGATCATTCCATTTTGAACACACCCATCTATCTCATCTGACCTCTCCGAATTCCCGAGTAACGAACCATGGGCTATAGATGGTTGGGACATATCATCATCCGGAGGGAGTGGTCTTAATACCGATGTCTTTCTTTAACCTTTGGGAGGTCGAACCACTGAACCTATTTCTTTGACCTTGGGACCGATAGGAAGAAGAAAAAAAAGCAAGGACGAGTGGAACGAAGGAGACTAGACTAGCGTTGGGAAGGACAAATGAGACGGACAGAATTTACATCAGAAAAAGACAAAAGGACTTTTTGAAGTTTGAGTGAGGATAATTGTCTTAAATTTCGGAGAATCGGCTGAAAAACACGGAATTGTCTTCGCCTTTGTAAGCGAAAATGTCCAGTAAAGCCTATCTCGCTTTTAGCCTTCATGGTGAATGGCCCACCCTTTCTTTGAACCATGTCAATGATCGAACGAACTTACAGATATGAACTGAGTGCCATTTGATGAGTAAGATCGAACAAGGGAGAGGGATATGGAAAGGATGAAGTAATGAAAGAGGAAGTCATTGCTGGTAGTAACGACTTGTCACGATCCATTGGTTCATATAGAATCCATGTCCTAGGTCTATCAAAAAACATTCTTTTCGCTAAGCGTATATAATAAAATAGAGTGAAAGGGTCCACCCCGAAACCAAGGGGGTACTAACTAACAGCTGAGTCCTCTCCGAACCGCAGGAGATAGTTGCCCATCATACGGCTCACCAACTTCACTTGCCTCTAAGGGGGGCTCGCTCCGGGCAGGTTCGGATCACTTACTATACACGGCCCTACGAAGGGGTTAAGAGCGTTTTCAAGATGATTCTTTCTTTGTCGAGACGAAAAAGGAACCCATCTTTTCGATTGAAAAATGTGAGTCTATTTTGCCCACTTTATCCATCCCCCTCTATAAAAATGATCAAAAAGGCATTTCAAATGCTTCTTATTCCCGTGTTTGATCTTATCCATCTCTGCCCCGCTTCCATGTGGGCAGAGACCCCTGTAGAGAATTAAGAGGAGCCAAGGATCTTACTCTCAAGAGTGCTTCGATAGGCTCCACTCTCTCCCCTGAATAAGTCCGGCTCCGTTAGCCTGGGCTGAGATGGGGATAACGAGTTGACGATTGAAGCCCCCATCGTTCTGCCAGACACTGGACAGGGGTAAGCTCTGTAAATGTGTAGAGCCAAGTGTAGTGTGGTGTAGTAGTAGGCACTTATAGGCCCCTTCCCGGCTACTGGATCACTCCAGTGCTTCGGGTACTACGGACCCTCTGCCATCCATTGCAGCAGAGCCGTTTCATGAGCGGGGGGGCTAAGCGCAGTTCTTTGAATCAAAGGTTTCATGAAATCGAAATCGATTCTTTTTTAGATATCTGGATAGATGGATGGATCTATCTTTCTATTCAGATATCTTTTGCAATCAGCCCCAAATCCTTGATTTGGCCAGGAAACAAAGCACTGCTTTGGGCCCAGGAAGCGAAGGGAATGAGCTCGGCTGCTTCTCCCCCACACTTCTTTATTTCTCCGTGCCACTTCCGCATGCGCTTCGCGCGCCATTGGCGCTTTGCTCTCCTCTTATTTCTTCATTGGAGGGTTAGGATGGACTTCGCCGTTCTTTCCCAACGAAAATGGAAAGGGATGTATCACATCGAGATGTCGATTCATTTTCCGCCCCAAATGAGATGGGGAATTAGTCACCTCTGTCCCTTCATCTTTTTGAAAGGAATCGAGGCCCGGCCCGGCTCGCGTCATTCCAACAACCGACGGGGAGCACCTCAGTATACGATCGCGCGCAGTAACTTGGAGTCCTATTACACCTAAGGCCAACTTCAATTCACCAAACCCTGGTTCATCTCGTGTAGTGATTGTGGACTCGTACAAGGATATGGAGTCGACGATTGATGTATCAGACTTGACCCTGTCTTTTGTAGCATGCATTCCCATCTGTGTTGCAACTGATTCGGTAAGCTACGTGTCCGGTGCACGGAAAACTGCCTTCGGTCTCCCAACCTTACTCATGGCAACCTTCCGGCCGCCCAACGACCTATAATGCTAGTCACTACTCCCACTAGGGCTAGGAAGTAAGCCCCACAACCCAAAGCGGCGAAGAACAAATAGAATTTGCTACAAAAGCCGGCTAACGGGGGTATTCCTGCATATGAGAACATTGTAATGGAGAAGGTCATAGCCGAAATAGGATTCGTTTTGGCTAGAGCGCCCAAATCCGCTATATATTTGACAGGGGTTTGCCGTAATGCTGGAACTATGGTGAATGCATCTATCGTCATTGATGCATAAATAAATATACCAATTAGTAGTGATTGAATTCCTTCTATGGTTCCACATGAGAAACCAGTACGAATATAACCTACATGTCCAATCGAACTATGAGCTAGAGGTCTTTTGACTTTCGTTTGGGCCATGGCGGCCAGTGTTCCTAAGATCATAGAAGCAATGCTGCAGAAAAAGAAGATTTGTTGTAATGTACCCCCATAGGAAGCAACAATAGAAACACGTGACATATTTGCAGAAATAGTGATTTTAGGCGCAATAGAAAGGAATGCTGTCACCGGGGTGGGTGAACCCTCATAGATATCAGGTGCCCACATATATAGAGTCAAAAGAGAGATCGAGTCTGAGGGAGAGGGGGGTTTTCTTGGGGCTCGAGAGATTGAATAGATAGGGCCCCACAAGTTGTTAATTCGCCGCTGGGGAATTCACACAAAAGGGAAGGACTTATTCTCAACGAAAAAAGTGCTCTCTGAACCGAACGTGAAAGTTGTTTTCCATCAGACGGCTGTTCACGTAACTCCACTCTCGGCTTGGATTATATATCCATTTGGTCCGCTCTCGGCCATTCCGCATGTTGCCTAGCAGAGATGTGGTTATCTGAAGTGGATTCTCTCTTTTGTAGTAGATGCCGAACCTGCTGCTCAGTGGGCGGGCGCAGCAGCTACATGGACCCCTTTCTTTATGTTGTTTCCAGCGCTTTCCCGGGCCGAGCCGGAATTCTTTATTAGAACGTCGGCAGGCAAAGCCCGAAGGAAGGCTGCTATCCCCTCGGCCTTCTTCCTTTTCGATGAAAAACAAACCGACATCTCAATCTCCGAAAGCGTTTTCCTTACCCAGCTAATATCCCCCCCTTCGTCGAGCCTTTCCTTTAGTGGTAAGGGATATGCACCTTATCTGAACGTCGGCAGGCATTCCGGAATTCTCCGTTTTTGGCCCCGGGTGAACATAGGCTCAAACATGATTGGAGGGGTCCTAGCTACGCCATGCGTTCAATAAAAACAAACAAGCCTCTGGGAAGCTGCAGGGATTACAAAAAGAGGGTGCTTTCCTGTGTTGCACTGAAAGAAGGACAAAGGAGAAGACGCTCTTCGACTTTCTTTCTTCCTACCGCGCCCGCCTAAGCCCGGCCCGCGTTAGAGGGGAAGATTAGCAAAGCGGAAAAAAGACAGAGGGAGGGGGAGCTGCATCTTATTCTCTTCGCGAGAATTTCAGGATCGGAGAAGCATTCGGAAGGGGCGAGGCCTTCATTTCGTTGGCAGAAGCAGAAACGATCCAATCCATTCGGGGCTTCGGGGAACCCAAAAACGAACTCTGTTTACTTTTTTCATAGATAGATGATATATATAGGAATAATATATACATCCGTTTACTTTAGATGTCTATGTATCTATTTTGGAATCATCTCCCGATTCTCTTTTTTTTTCTAATTCGCACTGCTCTTTCTCTCTAAATTGCATCAAAGAAAATAGAGAGAGAGAGAGAGCAGATGGATCCTATCCCCTATAACGAACACTCATTCCTATCTATTGATAGAAAAGAAAGATCTTCGTCACGGACTTTGTCTTTGTTCTTTTTTAGATTTGTGGAATTCCTCATATCCAAGGCAGCTCCCCACAAACACCCCACCCATATGACTATGCCCCCTTTTGAATCGACAGTAGATTGGGCTTCATAGCTACTTTCATTCTAAAGACGAATATTAGTCAATAGGCAGGCTTCTTTCAGTAGCAAACATATTCATTTTCACCGGGCTCCGCGCACCTTTGGTACTTCTGGAGGGCAAGCAGTTTTATAGTGACTTCTTTCTTAGGGTAGGGCGACGAATACTTCCAATTCTAGAAAGGTCATTGGGTCGCCTTTGGAAGCTAAAGCGAAAGTTGTAGAAAGCCGGGAGAAAAAGCGAAAGCTTGCTCGAAATGGCCTATACCCTAACCCTCGGAAGCATAGACGCAAAGTATCACTTTTTTCAAAAGGAAGGAGTTTTTTCTGATTGAATCCATCCATAAAGCCGCCAAGGAAACGAAGTTCGTTCCCTTTCGTCAAGTGGGTAAGGTAGGCAAACCACTTAAGCTTTGCCTTAGAGTGACGGAACAAAGCTAAGAAGTAGGCTGAATGGAAAAAGGAAAGGGACAAGGGCGGCCGTCGCTTGGCGCGAAGGCTGCTGGTTCGGTACGGTACTAAAGGTCCTCAGACTTCCAGGCGGTTTTTCTTTTGGGCTGCTGTGAACCCTTGGATCTCGCCAATACAGCCTCCTATGGTTTTCGTTACCGAGGTATCTTTTCTTTTTTCCCAGGGATTTTTTGGGTAATCAGCTCCCATGCTGCAAACAGTCAAATCTGAACCTTGTCGCTCTTCTTTCCTCGTGGGCAGGAAGCACACCAGCAGCGTGCGTTGCGTGATTCCACTGTGTTTTTTGCACTTGACTGGGAGAAAAGTTGACCGGAAGATAACTTCGATTCGCCCGGCCAGCAGGCGGGCGGCGTGCTTATCTTGTGTGACAACACTACAGAGCGAGTAGCTCTTCTAGTCGGGCAGCTGTGTGACAACACTCCTGAGAAAGCGGCGCTTTTGTGTAACATGCTATGGTCTCAACGCCCTTACGAGGTAGTGATGAGTTTCACGCGCTCTAAGCCCGGCCCGCGCGCAGTTAGGAGGATTGGCCGCTCTCTGAGCGGTACCACCCACCCTACCCTACTACCTATAGGGGGCCGTCCGTCCTACAGCCGCCCGAAAAGGAACTGCAGTAATCTTGAATAGGAATCCTACAGCGATAAAAAGAATCCCCATAAAAATACCACTAGATCGAGCACCAGTGATTTCGTATCCGGTCAAAATCTTAGCTAATTGATCGAAGTGGGTAGCTCCAGTAGACCCATAGATCATGGAACAAATAGGGTGGGTAGGCCCAACCACCACACTACACGTATAGACGCGAACCCCCCTCCTTACCGTACGTGCGACTCTCACCGCATACGACTCGCACAAAGACTCCAAAATACATCCCGAGCTTTTTATTCCACCTCTCCCTCCTCTCCAATCCTCGATCATACTAGCCTTCCCCAGCAAGAAAACGTATCCGCTTTAGCAACAAAGCGCTCATCCCTTGCTTGTTCTTGAGCGCGCAAGGCGCTCAAGACGGTGATTCTTGCTTAAAAAAGGGCTAAAGCACTCCAGCTTCGAAGCTGGAGTTTGCAACTTCAAAACTACAGGTTTTAGCCCTCCTGCTGGGTGGGCGCTTCCTTCGTCTATCTTATGTATCGCTTGGCTTCGTCCTGAACCAAGGAGGCATGATGGCGGGCGCGTGCGTGTGCCGACTGCAGAGACTACAAGCCGACGCCGGAAGCGACTCGCTTCTATTCTCGATTGGATATAGATGGGGAATCTCTATAGATCGTCTTTTTTCGACAACCTCTCTAAAACACATACGAGAAAATTGCACTTCACGGCATGGCAAAAAAAAAGAGCTTCGCTCGGTTGGCCCTCCTAGGATTCCGCCTACTTTCTCTTCTCTTAAGTCTACAACAAGTGGGAGAGGCAGGATTCGAACCTACGTAGAAAACCTTCAACAGATTTATAGTCTGTCGCTTTTGACCGCTCGGCCACTCTCCCCTTCCCGGGGATACGCCCTCCTCAAACAAAGGGTTCCTGAATAAGAAGGATGGCGGCCTTCGTTCTTAAGTTAAGAAGAGCAGATGGAACTATTAGATTTGCTAGCGTTCCGGGAGAATAAATAAGGTCATTTAGTAATTTCATAACAATTTATGTAAAGCAAGGGGCAAAGCTTCTACGACAGCTTCCCCCTCATTGCCATCGTCGGCCTTCCCCAGCTCCCCTCCTTCATTGCTTCTGGCTAAGCATCTTTCGGCGGAGGAAAGGAGGCGACTAGTTGCTTCTGGCGAAGCAGCGAGTTCATGAGCAAGTGAATGAACGAGCAGCGAGTGAAGTGCAACAGTCGTAAGTAAGGCTCGCCATGTTCCTAAAAGGAGTGACCATCTTTTCTTCCCTTCTACTGACACTGAGCGAGCAGCAAGCATAGGCAATAGTTTCCGTAGGGGTGGGGCGCAAGCAAGCGTTTTCAGGCTCCGCTAGCTAGCGTACTCTTCTGCTATCAATGAAACCGAAAGAAAAAACTAGTGCCCTTTCGTATAGATCGAGACGCAGTACTTTTTCTTTACTTCTTCCATACTAGGAAGAATGGAAGGAAATCCTTCGATAACACTTCTTCCTTATTTGAAGAAATGATATCCGACGCCCGTGGAAACTCTTTCATTTCAAAAAAGTTCTTCTTCTTAAGAAGCAAATAGCATTTCCTATTGATTTGTCCCCTGGACTAGACCTATGTAGATTCGGAATTATTCGTCGCTACGCTGTTCCCAAGGATTAGCAAAATCGAAATAGCAAAATTCTTGGGTCATCTCAATGGGTTCAGAAACCACACGTTTCTCTAGATCATCATAGCGTACTTCCACATATCCACTCAGAGGAAAGTCTTTTCGTAAATGATGACCCTCGAAACCATAATCTGTTGATATACGGCGTAAATCCGGATGATTGATGGAAGAAACACCAGACATATCCCATACTTGTCGCTCCCACCGGCCGGCTGATGGAAATAGACTGACTACCGGAGATATTCGTGTTACTTTGTCTGCACTTGTTTGTACACGAATGCGTGAGTTATACCGAGTACTTAGTAAATTATGGACAACTTCAAATCTGCGTTTTCGAGAGGGATGATCCACTCCGCAAATATCAATTGAAACTTGAACCCTTGTATAGGTATGCCATTTTAGAAAGCACAACAATGGAAATGGGTAGTCAGTATTGGTATAAGATCTATTCCCATGTTCCGATCTTTTCATTTTATGTACCCATTTCTTGGGTAAAATCTCCCAACTATATTGGAAAATGGATTGGTTATCCATAAATGAAAATAAAGAAAGCTTTATTTTGGTTCCGCTTCTTGCTCTAAGCAGAAAGACTTGTCGGAAATCGCCGGTTGGGTTGGTCCGACCAAGAAAGGCATGGGAGTGGAGAGGCAGAAGTGAAAGACTGGCTACCAATAAAGATACCTCACTGCACACTTTATATAGTTATGTATCCAGGATCGGCTGCGTTCTCTAGTGTTGAATCGGGTATCGAACCCAGGATGCTTGGTTACAATTCCGAATCCGCTAAACCATCGCTCGGTGAAAAGTATTATACAGAGCATTAGTACTTATTCTGATCCTTTCCTTATATTTAGATTCTAGTAGTTTATTTAAGTTGTATTCGTATCCTTACTGCGGTTTAGTAAGGGTAACAAATAAAAGTATGCAGGTTCTATGTTATTGTTCCGAGACATATGATGATAGCATTGAGAATGAGAAATCTTTGCAAAATGCACGTATTATTAAGGAGTTCTGGAACGATTACTACGCTAAGCTGTTGGATATTGACAAAACGAAAAAGACTTCTATTGTTGATATGTATCAGGATGATGTTAGAAAGTTGTTGATTAATGAAAAGAAGAATCAAAATGGTGTGTTTTCCGATACTGAATTAATAGATTTACAGAATCAAATTGCAAATTGAACAATGGAGTTCGATGAGGATAATCTATTTAAAGTAACTCCTAACATAGTAAAGTTCTTGATTAATAAAGATCAACCTAACGCTAAGCAATATCTAAAGGGTTGCCTACCAAGTAGCTTACCTATGCTTAAGATGTTTGGTATCTATACGCTTGAGGCTATCATGATTCATGTACTAGGCTTGGTATTCAACACTCTTCAGGAATCATCCGTAGTTAAGGCAGCTAGATTTATAGATCAACTTAATTCAACTGTACAAGAACAAGCAAAGTTTCTACAATACAAAGCACCAGGTAGTGGTAAGGTGGAAGCAGTACTCACTAGTAAGGTAGAATCAGTTAAGGATGTTTTTCAGCCCAAAGGTGCTAGCAAAAAAGAGAAAAAGAAACAAATTCAGTGTCATTATGATATCGGGAAATACTTGCTCCAATTCATGATTGAAAGAAAAGTTCTACATATATCAACAGATAGGGGAGTAACAAAAGAAGATCCAGTGCTGGTTCTTAAGAAAGGTCAAGGGTATATAGAGAATTCTTGTTATGTTATGTGCAATTTGAACATAAATCTGCTCCCTATCAAACTCAATCTTCCGATGCTTTGCAAACCCTTGGATTGGCAACCAGCAAAGAGGGGGTATGATCCTGATATATTATCGGATCTGATAGGAGGTTACTTATGCAAACCCACGGGGGATATCTAGAATCACTTTCGGCTATTAACTTCCCATGACTTAAACCACTTCTATATAAAGTTACATAAAAAAGAATACAAGCAGATGTGTGATATTTTGAATGGGCTTCAGTCTCAAGCGTTTGAAATAAACAAAAGGCTCTTGAGATTTCTGGAAAAGAATCGTCAATGTTTAGTTGAGTGTGGGCTTCTTTTACCAAATGCTCTGGCTCGCATGAATCCGACAGAAGCCTCAGACATATTGAGGGAGTGCTACTTCAATAACATCAAAGGTATTAAGAATGCTTGTAGCTATAACATACTGTTAAATAAATTATTAAAACAGGTGCATCAGGCTAGTTATGAAGATTTTGTAATAAGACTTGCGTCAGCATACGAAGGTTATAAATTCTATTTGCCAGCATTCATGGACTTCCGTGGTAGAATCTACCGTTCAGGTGTATTGCATTTTCATGAGCGTGATTTTTCAAAAAGTTTATTACTCTTTTCTGCCGATCATCCTCAACCTCAAGCACAAAACCACCTATCGGAAAAAAAGAATCTCAGTCAACACTTAGCATGTGCTGCAGCCTTTAAGTATCAAAAGTTCTCGAACTTAGATGATGCCCTTAAATGGTATAACGAACACCAGACTGAAATGTTTACTTCGGACGAAAGTTTCATTCAATTTGCTGCGCAAGCTAGTGATCCATTTTTTTTCATAGCCAAGATCCTTTCTCAGGATGAAGGAGTGAGTAATTATCATCAGGTTCCAGTGACCCAAGATGCGAGTGCGAGTGCATATCAAATTATGAGTTATCTCTTGCTTAACTTAGAAATGGGTAGGAGAACGAATCTTCTTCCATCTTCAGATGGTAAAATCCAAGATGTGTACATGTGCTTGCGGGATGAGCTTAATAAATTCTTGGATACCAGATTGAATAATGTTAGTAGTAGTAATTAGTAGAAAAAACTCATAGATTCTATGTTAACCAGAAAGTTCGTCAAAGGATTGTTTATGCCATCTCCACAGGGGTCCGTCCGGTTCTTCCTCAAATGGGTTGCCTCAATCTTTAACAAAGTTTTGGTATCTAGCTTATCCAGCTACAGTATTATATACTCCTTCCTTGCTCGATAGAGCTCTTTGAATCCGCTTCAACTAAATGCGTAAAATAGAGTAATTTCTTCAAAAGTCAGTTTCTTTCGAGAAGGCAGAAGGCCCATAGCGAGTTACAATAGTGCCAGTTCTTGTACGGAAGGCCGTAATTCCGGTAACCTCGACTGCTCTAAGAATGATCCGGGCTAGCCGGGCACATCACATCAAAGTTAGATCCCCTCTCCAGTACTGCATGTTCCCTTGCCGCTCCAGTTGGTTTACTCCCAGAGACATGATTAGTACCACCAGAGCTTGAATCAATCATTCCATCCCCAACTCCTACATCAGAAACAATAGTGATAAAAAACTCTTCCATTCTATCTATGGTAGATAAAGGAGCTTCAAAGCCGTAGCCATCCTCATGGCCTTTTCACCCTATAGCCGTTGCACTTTTTTTATTAAATGAAATAGTTCGTTTTCTCACTCTTAACTCGAAAGTACTAACTAAATAGGGGCACGGAGAAATAAAGAAGTGTGGGGGAGAAGCAGCCGAGCTCATTCCCTTCCATTACTGCTCTATAGTAGGGGTTATGTCCCCCTTTCCTAGTGAGAGCAATACGCAATGCTGCTACGAATAGAGATAGTGCCCTATCCACTGCAAAACGGTACTCTGCTTCAACCACACGGTATGGCTCCCTCATTTCAAACCAAGCTGTAGACCGAGTAGGAAACAACTAAAGGTTCCGATTAGGGCATTGAACGTGTTTATGCCATCTCCACAGGGGTCTGTCCGGTTCTTCCTCAAATGGGTTGCCTCAATCTTTATCAAAGTTTTGGTATCTAGCTTATCCAGCTACAGTATAGTATACTCCTTCTTTGCTCGATAGAGCTCTTTGAATCCGCTTCAACTAAATGCGTAAAATAGAGTAATTTCTTCAAAAGCCAGTTTCTTTCGAGAAGGCAGGAGGCCCATAGCGAGTTACAATAGTGCCAGTTCTTGTACGGAAGGCCGTAATTCCTGTAACCTCGACTGCTCTCAGAATGATCCGGGCTAGCCGGGCATATCACATCAAAGTTAGGTCATTTGTCAAAAACATGGCAAATAGCTCAGTTGGTTTGGTAAGGGAGCTATTCTCTCACTTAAACCACTCCCATATTAGGTATCCTATCTCGTCTTAAAGTTCCCCCGCATTCCCCATAACTTACCACCTGTATCTCCGGAACTCAAATCGCAAAATGACAATGCTTTCGATAGTCTGTACTAAATTACTTTGTACGAATGCACATCTCGGCCGTCGGGTAGCTGATCACCATTTCAAAGTCTATATCCGTGGTTCAAGAAATGGAATTGCTATTCTCGATTCAGACAAGACACTGATTTGTTTACGAAACGCTCTTCATTTTATAGGATCTCCCAGTCGTCAAAAAGGCCGTTCCTTCTTTTTAAAGACCAATCATTTATTTATTTATGAGATAACGGAAGAAATGGCGAGCTATTTAAGAAGCTATTTAAGAAATGTGAATTCTCATTGTTTCGATGATTCTCAATGGAAGATCGGGGCGTTTTTGACCAATTCTTTTGCAAATAAAAAAAAATTCCGTTCAAGAAAGAAGAAGATCAATTTTGGGTTGAACCAACAACCTGATTGTGTGGTTATTCTGAATGCAGATAGAAAGTCTTCGGTCATACTGGAAGCTGATCGATCACAAATACCTATTCCATCCTTAGTTGATTCTATGATCCCATGGGAATCCTATAAAAGAATCACTTATCCCATCCCAGCGAATGATCCTATACAGTTCGTATATCTATTTCGTCATTCGATCATGAAAACAGTGATTCTTGAATAGAATGCGATTAGTAGAGAAACACCACCATCTCTTAGGAGAGTCACTTTTAAGCCAGGGTCCACTGGCATGCACTCCGCCTCTTCAACCCGAGGAAGAAAAGTGTCTCTTGTGACACTGAACCCCGTTAGAACCGTTTATTTGGCTGTCTGTGAATTATTAGCGGCAACCCAGCCCTTCTTTACCAATGCTGGGGAGATTGTACCCCAGCCACAAGGGGGAGCTGCTCCAGTAGTTCAGGATACCCCAGCCCCACAAGGGTTCACGGAGCTCCAACCTATACAAGGGCCAGCTATACCTTTGGATTTTCAACTCGATTTTAAATCCCAAGCTCATTTCTTGACTGTATGACAAGACATGCAATTGGGGAGAATAATATGTTTTATAAAATTCCTGGTCGTCTGCAAAACCCAATATTAGAAAATTCTGGAGGTGCAGGTCCAAGTACTTCGACTCCACCGATATTAGAAAATTCTGGAGGTGCGGGCCCAAGTACTTCGAATCCACCAATGGATTTATCTCCAACCATGGATATGGATGTATCTCCTACCATTCATGTACCTCTTAGAAAGGATCAAATCTATTTCAATTTGGAGCATTTTGATGCCACTAGGAAGACCTCGGGGTTACCCCAAGGGGAGCTTATGACACTAGTAGAGATAATTTATATTAAGAAATCGTCAATACTAGCGGAGCTAATGGAGAAATCTGGCCCTCAAAATTGACACATCCTCCGAAAAGGGAACGGAGAAGAATTTGCTCCAAAGACCTTAGGGGAGATCCTTAAAAGTTTGCGAAAGAATGAGGAATTAAGTAAAAGTGAATATTTGGGAGGAATTTGGAAAAGAAGGATTGAAGCCCTCCCTAAAGAAAGATTAACACTTTTAAGAGTGCAAGATATACCCGGGGGGAATATACGAGTTTCTTTGACCTAGAGAATCGGGCCTGACTGGGATAAATTAGATTTGATGAACCAGAAAAACCTCTGGACTGAGTGGAAAGACTTTGAGAACCCGGCCAACCTCCGAAATCCCGAGGACTGGTAATGAGAGGTTCCTAGATGTGGGGAAATAAGTTCTTCATTGGAACAGTTGGCTGGCCGGCCCCCGCGGATTAGGTCGGCTTTCTTGGAATGGAACCGTTGGGGCCGGCCGGCCCGCAGATGTAGAGAGGTTGCCCCCACCATCCTCTTGAACTGCGAAAAAAAGGGACGCTTGGAAAGAAGGGAACGCACGGCTCTTATCTGGTTCGAATCCAGTTCGTCCCCGCCTGTTCACTTATAACGAAATCACACGTTAAGCCTGATGAATTCATCTACAATTTCTTGATTTGTCGGTTTGGAAAGGCAGAACCTCTTCCGTTAAGGTTATATTATAGTTTCGATAGTAGAGATGCAGACCAGATAGGAATGCAAGAATACTCTGTAAATTGTTTATTAATTGGTTTAGTCTGTGGAAGAGAAGTATAGATCTAGAGGATTGCCCCCCCAGACTGACCTAGTTGTCCTTGACTTGCTTTGGAAAGAAAAGATCTAGTACTTGTTTACCTTGACCATGGCTACTTTCCCGCCGCCTTTCCTTCTATACTTTTCCTATGTCCTATCCCAGGCATCCCTTGTCAAGCTACCTATCGCTACGAAAAAGCAAGCCTACTTACTACGTGTTTTCCTCTATTGGCAAATACGCATATACTGACCTACTCACGTGCATATCTTGCATAAAGCCTTCCCCTAAAAAAACAAACTAGCCCGTATCTTCCTAGTCCTTGTTGCCAGCCCTACTCGACTTTACTTGACTATTTAGAAAAAGCTACTACTTGAATGCATACTTTTACTATTATTTAAAGAAAAAACAAAAACTATTTATGAGTTTATGCCCCACCAACAGAGCAAAAGAACGCTCAAATGAGGAACTAGAATATGAAAGTGCAAATTCTCCTACCGAACAAAGAAAGCACTATATCTCATTTGAAAAATATGGTAAAAATTCTTCAACCTAACTCAACACAACTATATTTCGACTGTATATGTATGTTTGTAACGTGCCACAAAACCATCTTAAGATTAGACAGTTATCAATCAGCAAACGCATTGACCACATGCAAAAAATCAAGAGGGATCTCCTTCCTTTTATTCGGTGCTTTCCTTTTATAAGTCACTGCTATTCTTCCTTGACCCTTCTTACCTTTGCTAGATTTTGCATTCCCCTCATTACTATTCGGCTCAGTATTAACTTCACCTTTGGAATTGCTTCCACCAGAAGTAGACGACAAGTACCATAGATGTCAGAATTTCGTATATAGCAAATTCAGGTAGTAAGTAATGGAACTATAGCATGCAAAGGGACTGTACCATGGAAATTGAGAAGAAATCTCCATCAATTTTTTCCATTTTATGCCATATGAATAAGAGATTCCTTTTAGTTAGAAAGCTCACGTAGAAGTTTGCTATCAAAGACCTCGGTATTTTTTTCATCCGCGGTTTCCCACTTCTCTGTCTCTGGGTGAATGCCTCTACCAGAGGTTATGCGCCAGCTTGGGAAAGCCTTAAGTTATATCTTAATCTGTCTTGCAAGGTAGATTGGATCATGTCCACGATAGAAGTTGCGGAGGAATGAAACGACGATTTCGGTATAGGAAGAGAAAGGGATTGTGCTTTCGACCGTGGCGAGATAGGATAGACTTGGGATTCTTTCTTGGCCCTTGATTGCCAACACTCTAGGGCTGAATTAATTAATGAAACTAATAGGAAGGATTGGGATGATGAACTGGTGAGATTCTTTCTTTCGCTGACTGACCAAGGTAATTAATTCCATCCATTGGCCAGGCGGGTAAGCAAGGAGACGACGTTCTCATTAAAAAAAATGAAATATGCCATGCCGAATTCAAAAACAACTCCTTCAACTCCGTCGTTTATCGACATCCTCTCGGCTATCATACGTCCTCCGCTTATCTCTCTTAGGCATAGGCATCTCAACACATTCCTCCTTCCGAGTTGCTTGTCCGAACTTGGCTCTTTAGTAAAACGAAGGAGCTGCTAAGCTATTATTAGGTATCAATTTAGGAGCCTTTTGTCATTTCCAACTACATTATTATGAGCATTCGGAACCCGTTCCTACACGGTCATCAAATTGGCTGGCTTTGGACCCTCGATCGCAGCAATGAACTCAGCGTCCCACTTAACTTACTTTTGGTACTTTTGAATCTTGTCCCATCCCATAGCTTCACAAGTGAATCTACCTATGGAACCATAAAGTTGATCATTACTTTTCAAATTCTTATTCCATGTGTCCGCCATAGCGCTTATCTATCTCCTGGTCTGATTCATCTTTGGAATGTAACCGGACATATTACAAGGCGAAAAAACAGTGATTTCATCGATTCCGGATTCCCCAGTGTCTCCCTTTCCCTCTTTCCTTTCACTTTCCTCGCATAACGAAAGCATGATTTACCCGAGCCGAGTATCTTGTTAGAGTAGTAGATTCCGCGCTCGAGATGATGTGTGTGACCGGGTAGGAGATTCTTTTACTCCAAAGCCGTTGCGCAGGTTTGTGTGTGACAACTATGTTGATCAGTTTTTAAAGATGCCCAGAAACTATGTCTACAGATTCCGAGAGAGAGTAAAAGTGGTGCCATCGGAGGAAGCTGAGAACCTCAGAACAAGAATGGAAAAAGGATTGATTGCTCGACGAAGTAGTACCAACAGGATATATTAATCACTAGGTTACGGTAATATGTGCTTGTCTCCGAAAAGAAGGATAAAAGGAGAGATTAGAAAAGCAGTCACTCCCAACGGCAGATGAAAACGATACCGACACATCTACTAAATCATCTTAACAACCTTGAAGATACAGGATTATATAATAAACTCATTTAGTTGATAGATCATTATTGGATTCTTTTTATTGTGACCAAGATCCATGAAATAGCTCTCTTTATACTACGTTATAACTAGCGGATACTTCCCATTCTTATGTCTTCTTTCCTTATTACGACTCCTGTGCTTAGATAAAATACGACGTTTGAGTTTGGACATAGCCAATTGCTACTTACGGTGCTAGGCCTTTTCAAGCAATGGAAGGCAGACTTGAATCCCAATCAGACATGGCCAGAAGCTTAGATAATATCACTAGTTTCTCTTGTTTATCACTTAATAAATAGTCTTATTTGTCCCAGGGAGCGAGGAGAGAAGATGACAGGTTGAGTAGAGAAAGGTGGGTCATTGTCCCAACGTAGTAGTATTTTTGTTTTGTTTTCAGCTGATCTATATAAAAATAATAGAATAAATAAAGGCAAAGGATTTGGTTCAGTCGTCAAGTACAGATTTCCTTTACCCAGAGTTGGGAACTCTGAATAGTTGTTTGAATACCGACTGCCTTCCTTGCGCTTCAATTCCTCTTATCCAATCCAATTTCCCCTGGGAGCCAAGCAGAAAAGCAAGTCCTCTAGTTATGGATGCAGTACTCACCTCACTAAACTTAGGAAGAACTAATTCAAGTAGAATTACAAATAGCGAGAAGTGGATGAAAAAGGGATCGAGCCTAGCTCGAAAACAGCTGCTCCTTCCCTCTTTCTTTCTTGCTTTACTCGGTATTCAGTGAAAGATTAGGCATGGTAATTACAGTTACCAATGGTAAGGATTGGCACGTGAACTTTCCTTTTTATCGAGCTCGAAAAAGCAATGGGTGGGTTGGCTGTGAAAGGAGAGTAGAGTTTTTTAGTTTAGTAAGAAAAGTACTGGGTGAGGCTCCTCACATCCATAACATATTATCTGTACTCTTTTTCAAGCATGCCTCTTTTTAATGACTCTCTTTTTCAACTTAATTGTAGCATTTCATTCTGTTATCGACTAATGGTTGACACTGGAGAAGCATTGAAGGCTCCTTCCATAGATTCCAAAGCCCTGTTTGCTATTATCTGAATATTCTGACTCCCTTGTTGTCTTATTGATCTGACCAACCGCAATAACAACATTGCCATTCGGGGTTACGCGAGTCGGAGTATTAAATAAATGGAATATTCCAGCAGGAGCAACCAAACCATCTTCTCGTTGTCCTTCCATTCTTCTGACCAAGAAAATAGCTCTTGGTCATAAGAATCCAGCCGGAGTTCGAAATCGGAGATAAGAATTGAATCGATTTCAGGCACTTCCCTCAAGCCGAAACCGGAACAGGAAACTTGTAACTTCTAGCCGAGAAGGATAAGAGAGGTTTGTCTTGCTTTGTCCTATAGTGATTGTGTGCCAGGGGTCAGCGAAGAGACGGGACGCTATTGTCCCGGACTACTTGGACTAGTCTACTAGGACTCGGGGGAAGAGACTTGTTTGTGATAGGACGAGAGATCAAGTACAGTGTTCGGTTCAAACTAGGCAACCTCTTCGTTATAAGACCGAGAATAGTATATGCCCCGTCTCACCACTAGCTAGGGCCACCAGCATTAGGAAACTAAGGAAGAGTCGTATGGCTAAGGAATTCAGGGCTGATAGAGCTCTTGGGAAGAAGTCAGTATCCAGCTTTCTTTCATTGATATCACAATAACAAGTGAGGAAAGGACAGTCTTTCAAGAGAAGATAGGTCTGTTTTTCATTAAGGAATTGCGGCGAGTATTGCTTGTTTCCCAGATCCGGTATCAGGACCTGTCGATAGATGGGATGGACCCACCCGTTTGACTCTTATGAATTGATAGTTAGATACTATTGCTAAAGGAAAGTAAAGATAGTGGTTTGTGTTGCAAAAAGCTAGTTCAAGGTCAGGCTCTCCGTCAAACAGAGTCCTCAAGAACGAAAAGCTGAAAGAATGATGTGTCAAACAGTGATTGCGCACAGAGGTTAGTTAAGTATAGGAACTATTGTCCCTAACGAGAAGTATGCTGCTGTCCCAATAAAATGATAGTTGAACGGTATCGATTGAGGGAATAGGGATAGGAGGTTAGGCGCAGCAATGAGTAGGCGAGGCTAGGCAAACTCAGCCGCTGACTTTGACTGTACTGTAGTAGACTTTCTAGCCTTTTATTTTAGAACCCTTTCTCATGTTCTTTCATCCATCAAGTAGGCGAACCGTCAGGTCCTTAGTAGCGTTGACAAAGAAGAAGAGCCGGTGAAAAAAAAAAGAAAGCTAGAATTTCCAATAGTGAGACCAGCTTGACAAGCTACCTTTCCTCTTGATATGAGGTGCGAAGAGAAACATCTCTTTTTTATGACTTCCACTTCTTGATCCCGGCCCGGAAAAGTGACCGACCCCTTGATGAATGAAAGAAAGGGTTTATGAGCCCTAGCCCTGTAAGCCCACACCTGTGTAGAGTAGATCGTTCAACACCTGCGGCACAAACCCATTTTTGACCAATTGGTCCGTATATCATAGGCGACCGAACGGCCGCCCCCCGTCTTACTAGACCAACCTGCTATAATTATTCCATAAACACCTCGCGAAGATATGGCAAACAAATAAAGTAGCCCTATGTTCGGATCTGACAATACCATACCATAAGCAAAAGGTAGAACGGCCCAAGCGGCCAGACTTAACATAAATGTAGCCACTGGAGCCATTCTAAAAAGGGAGAAATTAGCACTACTTGGTGAAATAGGTTCTTTTAGCATCAATTTCAAACAATCTGCTAGAGGTTGTAACAATCCGAACGATCCCACTACATCAGGACCCTTTCGACGTTGCACAAAAGCCATTACTTTACGTTCAGCTAGCACTAAAAAGGCTACTCCTAGTAGAAGTGGTAGAATTAAACAAAGTATTTCCGCTGGAACAGCTATGTACGTTTTCAATTTTCTATTCACTCATGATCGGGTCTGACCTGGTCGACCCGATCAAACTATTTCACTTATGATCTGGCCTGGTTGACCCAATCATGATATTGAAGGATGGGACCTTTTATCGAAAAACTCCGGATCCCGAGAAGTTTTGAAGATGGTGCTCCTGTTACGTTACTTCGAATGGAATCCTCACTTGACTAAGCATAAGCGAAAACGTGGCTGAGAGTAAGCAATCCCCTTTCCTAGTGGTTGAGTCATGATCAGAAATATTGCGAAAGAAAGTGAAATGTCCTATCGTCGTCCCAATTTGGGTAATCCACGATGTCTCAATTTTATGTATCCATCTTGACTCGTTTTCGGTGTATCGATAGTTCGTTGTATTACACTTTGAACTAACCTAGAGGCCGTGCTTAGGCGAAAATCGATATCAGTGAAGTAATCCCGGAACTCTAGAAATCGTGAAGAATTTATTCCATTTTGTTAAATATCGCGAATATAGTGGAAAAAACTCTAGAACATTCCTTTGAATGGAATTGTTCATTGGGTTCGACTTGTTGTTCGACAAAATAGAAAGCTGTCTCTCGTATGTTATTGTAAGGTGATTCATTCATAATATTTCTTATGTGCGGTTTCAAGATGCTAAAAAAGTAGATTTGGTAATCGGCTTTTGAGCTCCATTATGTGGACTTCATCAATTTGTGAATTATGGACTTGGCGGTAGTGCTCAATACTAACTGCACCGTCTAAATGCTCCCTGACCAAGTTTGCGTACTCGTCAGGGTTGAGTTGAGGGGGCAGCCCGTGCGCTAATTGGGCTTCGAGGTGGCTATACGCGAAAAAAGCTCGCTTTCTACTGAGGCCTGTTCTGTCCTAAACTGTTCCAGAATGTTATTTGTTTCATAGGAAGATTCCAAAAGCACATTGATGCCGAAAGAATCTTCGGAACCGGTGGAGAGGCTATTCTGATTGAAGGCTAGACAAATAACATGACTGAAGTATGTAAATAAAACCAGTGAAATAGCTATATAATATGATCTATATATAGAAGAATACCAAAGATAATGGATTGCAAAATAAGCTTTTTAGCTTTCTTTTTCTTTTGTGCGCACTTTTCGCCTGCCTTCCCGACCACAGATAGGCTACGGGGCTTTGCACTTCGGCCCCATTGTGTGAATACCACATCAAGGTGACAGGATTCGAACCTATGACCCTCTGTACCCAAAACAGATGCGCTGACCAGACTGCGTTACACCCCGTCTCCCCCTCAGAACATATGGATCTACCCGATCCATAAAGAAAAGAATCACCGCTTTTAGGAAATTTTGACAATTCTCTTTCACTTGCATTTTCTTTCGTGAAGGCTCGCTCTCGTTCTTCTTACATCTTTCCCTTTTTTCTTGAGAATTGTATCTCTGGCTACTGCTGTTTTGCCAGTCTGTCTGTCCCCAATAATGAACTCTCGCTGACCGCGCCCTATAGGGATCATCGAATCGATAGCAATAAGCCCTGTTTGAAGAGGTTCGTATACGGAACGCCTGGAAATTCTACTTGGAGCAGGAGATTCAATTAAGCGAGATTCGGAAGCTACAATTTCGCCTCTCCCATCAATAGGTTTAGCCAGAGCATTTATAACACGACCCAAGTTATATACGCTCACGGGTAGCTGAGCAATTCTTCCTCTTGCTTTTACAAAACTTCCCTCTTGATGCTAAACCATAGCTCTAACTGAGTCAAATTCCACAATTTCTAAGAATGATATGCTTTTTTTCATTTTCCACTGTGAAAGCTTCTCTCAATGCCTCCCTAGTCCTTTCTTTCCTGGGCACAGGCTTACCTGGTTGACCGCCCACATTCATTCATTGTTCGTTCTGTTGTGGAATAGAACCACAGAGCTAGCGCAATTGGGATTTAGAGTCCCATGCGTGAAACTAAAGAGGATTTTCAGTCCTCTGCTCTACCAGCCAGAACCTAGAAGGACACTTCACACCCGATCTGACACAGCTAGACTGGAAACACTGCTTGTCAAGAGCACAGACCCCAGTATAGAATACTTTTTTGAGTATGTTGGTAAGGTCCGGTCATCCGCTTCTGTGCTTGCACTTCTGCGTAACTAGGGGTGCAAGTCCAGTACAGCGTACTTTCATAATTGAATCAAAAGCGTCGATACATGAAAAATCTCTATATATGATATTTATGACACAGAATGTTGTTCTTTCAACATGATTCCTCAACAATTTTTTCATTGTAACTGACTCTCCATTCTCTCCGTTCCACTTTGGTTTTCGACTAATAATTACCATGATGAATTTCTCTTACTGCTTGGTTCCGCATTGTATTTTGGAAACTTTTGTTTCGAAAGTGGTGTCACGACCATGGGGATCAAATGGATGGTTCAGGAAAGTCTAGTGAAGCGGCACGGTCTAATCATATAGATGACCATAGTGGTATGGTTCCATAGAAAACTACTGGGGGCCATTACCTCCACCGAAATGGTTTCCATGCTCCGTTGGAT